>JAVGWX010000012.1:61569924-62169924 GCA_036924085.1 Ariolimax columbianus | reverse complement strand
TTTGTCGAAGGTTTGCAATGAGTTGCTTATGTGTATTACTCTCCAATATTATTATTTTGGTGTCCACGTGATTCTGAACAATTATCAATAGTTGTCCATCACATGTGATGAAGACCACTCTCTTTGTTCAGCCGTGTGGACAGTCGTATCTCTTGCTGTGTCCGCTGAAATGGGTGACTTGCGCTGTTATTTGGATTAAAGTGAGGAAGAAACTGCGCCTTTTGTCAACCTCACTCACAGAGCCTAAGCTACCTTTTGCCAGTGGCAAGACATTCATCGAGACGACTGGAGGTAGCATAGAATTCCGTAAACATGTAACCCGCAGGGTAGAAAGGTAGGATGGCATCTAACGCAGTTTGTCGTGCCTTTTCGATAACCACAAGAGGTCGTATGGACAACACTCAGCATGTGAGTGAGTCTGGCATCTCTCCCCAGCTGTATTCAACTCATCATAGTAGCATCTAAAATTCCCACACGCCAAATTCGTGAAGGTGAACCGGCAGAACTAACCCGTGAACACGTCATAGGTATAAGCGTAGTGCCATTCAGCCGGCGTCAAAACCAGGATAAACGGATGGAAGAAATCACAAAAATAGAACGAAATAACAAGTCCAGACGGAAAACAACACCATGTTTCAGTGAACACAAGTGTAAGTCGTCGACTAGTGTGAATTCCAGGCAAATCCGTGGTCTAGCGGCATCCATAATGATCCAAAATAGTAGAGAAATGTAGACTCGCAGCCAGTTATGGCGCCATCTTTGCCAGATTTCTGTACTAACAATTACGTGTAAACAAAACACCCGAAGTATCTAAATGTGCTACTTATTGTTTTTTCTTCGCTTGTCCATGATTGGTGACTAAATGACGGGACTGACTCTATATGAGACTGCGAACTCTATGTGTGAATTGTTGTTACATTTGTTAATGAAGACCTCTTGAGCGCAGTGCTGTTCTGTCTCTAAGAATCGATAAACACTGCACTCCGGGAATGCTCACAGGTGTTCAATCTCTCTGAGTAAATGATGGTTCCTGTAGCTCGCTGTTTGTACACACTACTGCCCCGTCCTCTATTGCACCTCATTCCCCTCGAACCTCGTACGAAATCAAAGACCCGCAGTCTGTAAACTGCTGATTCATCTATTGTAGTGCCATCATCTAACAGACGGTCATTGATAGACTTCAAAATATCACTCCTATCCATATCTAGTCTACCCGTAATCAGTGACTCTGGAGCCATGATGTCCGCTCTTTCATTGCCTACACCCCAGTATGACCAGGGCAGTATATCCACATCCGCCTTTCAAGGTTTAATGCCTCTACAGCTGCCATCCACTCATGCCTCAGCCAGCCCTTATGTACCTTGCAAAAGAAAGGATAGGAAGTCTGACCCGATGTCTTCCCTTGTTCATGAAGTCTTACATGACCTTCTCAGTGCCGAAGTCAGCGATTATACCTCCATTCTCGTACTGCTTGTTGTTCTGTTGTTGTTATTGCTGTTCTGAATGTGCCAATGTACCCAGTAACCACTTGACCTTTTCGTCTAGTCAAACGCTATTCATTTGATACAAATTTAAATGTTGTTACTTATTTCAACTTCGAGTCGACACGCCAACCATGTAATGTCTGTCTTTCTAATCGCTAACATCTGCACTTTTTCCGGTTTGTTCAATGTTCACATTGTAGTTCATATTTGTGTATTTGTTTCTTAATCCAAAACTAGCAAGCAAACAAAACGTATTCCACCCGATTTTCTTTTCCATTTCTCATTCATTACGATATTGAAGGAGAACTATCTAAATTAACGTCTTAACACTGTTTAAGATGACCCTGCAGAGTATGTGTACAACCAGTTTCATTTACATTCACTTAATCTAAAGAAAAGTGGTAGAGAGATAAAGTGTTCGCCTTGGGTGCTGAAGGTCATGGGTTCAAATCACAGTGGAGACTGGCATTTTGTCGCGTGGATTCTCTTGTAACAATTGTCTTGGATCTGTGAGTAGTTAGATCAGACACCCGTGCACTGTAGTGCGCACGCTAAAAAAATCCCTCGGCAGTTGGAAATCGAAAAGAGTAGGCTTAACGGCCGCTACTTGGGCAAAATTCAAGCGAAAAATTATTCTAGGGATTCCCGTCCCACAGAGAATAAATATGTCGCAAAATAGGGACTGGATGGCCATAAAATCAGGTTTTGGTTATGTGGTTAGCGGAGCGGCACAGATGGCGCTTGACAGATTGCCGATTAAAAATTAAAGTTAGAAAACTTGTACACATTTTTTGGATAGTTATAAATAAAGTAAGAAAACTGGTAGACATTTTTGGGATAGTTTATAAATAAAGTAAGAAAACTGGTAGACATTTTTAGTATAGTTTATAAATAAAGTAAGAAAACTGGTAGACATTTTTTGGATAGTTTATAAATAAAGTAAGAAAACTGGTAGACATTTTGTGTATAGTTTATAAATAAAGTAAGAAAACTGGTAGACATTTTTAGTATAGTTTATACATAAAGTAAGAAAACTGGTAGACATTTTTTGGATAGTTTATAAATAAAGTAAGAAAACTGGTAGACATTTTTTGTATAGTTTATAAATAAAGTAAGAAAACTGGTAGACATTTTTTGGATAGTTTATAAATAAAGTAAAAAAACTGGTAGACATTTTTAGGATTTTGATATTGATGATCCGAATCTGAGAGTAACTGCGCTTCCCAGCTTCGTTTCCAGCCAACCCTGTATTGGGCGATGGAAGTTCAGTGCACGGTGAGCACTCCTTTAGAGACGTCTTTTGTGTTTTTGTGTCTATCTTTTTAGGATAGTTTATAAATCAAATTTACGCTTACACCACCACCGCCAGTCCCGAAAATAGGTGATCGTATATCCCAGTGGTTACCTACCTAATAGTTGGTCACAGAAACTTGGATTGACCTAGAAAGTCACCAGTGGATTTTTGCCTGCTAAACAAAGTGAAAGGTCAAGCCGCCTCAAAACGTCTAATGACACAAGTGGACTGAAGATAGATAGATGGATAGATGAGATGAGATGAGATGGGATGTGATGAGATGGGATGGGATGGGCAAGGGGAAGGGCAAAGGAAAGGGCAAATGAAGGGCAAAGGGAATGAGAAATGGGAAAGGGAAAGGAAACAAAACCTAGGGATCGAGCTTCAGGAGGAACCAGCACCTGAAATACACTTACCCAACCCTCTTTGGAAGACGATAAAGAGATTTCGAACTGGCGTACCACAATGGAGGAAGAACAAGAAGAGATGGGATTGATCAGACTCCGATACATCTGACTGCGATGCTGCACAAGATCTAAATCAGCTGATGATTTGTCCCAACCTCCCGGGAACATGAGACGTGAGCGGCAGGCTGAGGGAGAATGGCAGGGCAATTCAAGTCGCTGACCACTGGATGAATGTTGCTTAGATGTTTGCCTCACTAGTTTCTACTGGCGGAGGCGCGCCATTTTCCACCCCAGACCGTAGTCAATTGGGCGATATCAGGACGCATAAACCAGTGCTTGGATGCATGTGTGCATCTGTATGTACCTATGCTAGGTTTGAGCGCCCTCAGAAGCTAGCCCAACCAAAGTGCAATGGAAGGGCTTTACCACGAGGGCGCGTGTGAAAGTTGTGCAAGGGTGTGACTGTTGGACAGAGTCAAATGAAACAGAGTGAGGTAAGAGAAGAGAAAAGGTTGACCCTCCCACTGGATGAACACTATATGACATGGAGCTTGGACACGGAAAGCAAGTAAGTATAAGAAAGTATATATATATATATATATATATATATATATATATATATATATATATATATATATATATATAATATATATATATCATCATCATCATCCATCCATCCATCAGATGGTTTGCGTTGGTGATCATCGACCTCCATCCATTTCTGTCACGTGTGTCGCTTGCCAACTCTGTTATTGGTTGTCGCCCTTGCCACTCTCTCAGGCTGTCCATCATCTTATCTCTCTGCCTTCCTCTGTCTCACATGCTGTCCATCATCTTCTTTCTCTGCCGTCCTCTGTCTCTCAGGCTGTCCATCATCTTCTCTCTCTGCCTTCCTCTGTCTCTCAGACTGTCCAGCATCTATCTCTCTGCCTTCCTCTGTCTCTGAGGCTGTCCATCATCTTCTCTCTCTGCCTTCCTCTGTCTCTCAGGCTGTCCATCATCTTCTCTCTCTGCCTTCCTCTGTCTCTCAGGCTGTCCATCATCTTATCTCTCTCCCTTCCTCTGTCTCTCAGGCTGTCCATTATCTTCTCTCTCTGCCTTCCTCTGTCTCTCAGGCTGTCCATCATCTTATCTCTCTCCCTTCCTCTGTCTCTTAGGCTGTCCAGCATCTTCTCTCTCTGCCTTCCTCTGTCAGGCTGTCCAACATCTTCTCTCTCTGCCTTCCTCTGTCTTCCAGGCTCTCCAGAATCTTCTTTCTCGACTTTCCTCTCTCTCTCTTTTCTGCTACATTTCCCGTTGTCATGACGTGCTTAAAGCCGCCTCTTCTCATAACTTGCCAGAAAAGTGATGACTGCATTGTTCTGATCCTTGCAATACGTTGACTTTATGTTTGTGCCTCCTTGAGCACTGTATCATTAGTTTTCGTTGCAGTCCATTGGATCTGCAGCATTGTTCTGTAAAACCATATCTCCGTTGCTTCCAAAGATCTAAGCTCTTGCTTGTTAATATTTCATAATTCACTACCATATGTCAGTACTGGTTAAACGTAGCATCCAATGAATCTCTTTCTTGTGTTTAATATATGTGTATATATGTGCGCACACACACAGAGTATGCGTATGTATGTATTAATGTATATATGGACGGACGGACAGCCGGATGGATGGATGGATGGAGAGACAATTATATAGAGCTGGAAAGGATGACACCGAACATGACTTTCCTTTTTTAATGTCACTTGTCCCACATGCAGCTGAATGACGCTTCATTGATCGATATACCAAGCATATGATGTTGGTTGTCCACTGTAATCGATGACGACCACTACGTCAGCATTCACTGTCAACTGTTCTCATGTCAGCATTCACTGTCATATGTTCTCATGTCAGCATTCACTGTCAACTGTTCTCATGTCAGCATTCACTGTCATATGTTCTCATGACAGCATTGACTGTCAACTGTTCTCATGTCAGCATTCACTGTCAACTGTTCTCATGTCAGCATTCACTATCACCTGTTCTCATGTCAGCATTCACTGTCAACTGTTCTCATGTCAGCATTCACTGTCAACTGTTCTCATGTCAACATTCACTGTCAACTGTTATCATGTCAGCACTCACTGTCATCTGTTGTCATGTCAGCATTCACTGTAAACTGTTATCATGAGTTCGAATATAGCTAAATAAGCCAATCTGAGCCTTGAATTGTCTGTTACACTTTGTACAGGGACATAAGACACCTCCTTCCACCAGGGTAGAAGAAGGTTTACTGTGAGTTGTCTTGCGGACCGATCGTCCCTGGATGGCCTCATCTATTCTTGATCCTTCACGTCTCTGAACACCCACAGCAATAGTGCTACGCCAGTCTGTGCGATTGGTGGTGATTGTTTCCCAGTCATCGTGGTTAATACCGCACTGGATCAGTGATCTCTTTAGTGTGTCCTTGTACCTTTTCCGCTGTCCACCGCTTGATCTCGCCATTTTAGAGCTCACCATAGAGGAGCTCTTTAGTTAGACATTGAAAATTGTAACTGTCTCAGGACTCAAACAAAAAATAGAAGTCTACGCTGTAATTGTTCTACCTACCCTCTTATTGAATGTGAGACCGTCTATAGTCGCCATGTGAGGAAATTAAATCACTTCCCCTTGCACTGCCTGCGGAAACTGCTGAGGATTAGATTGCAGGACATGGTGGTAGGACATGGTGGCAGGACAAGGTGACAGGACAGGGTGGCAGGACGTGGTGACAAGACATGGTGGCAGGATATGGTGACAGGACATGATGGCAGGACATGGTTACAGGACATGGTGCCAATTACAGATGTGTTAGCGCGATCGGACATGTCCAGTATACACATCATAATATGTACAGCACAGCTGATATGGGGCATACTAACAACACATCTAAGACAGTAACCACACTCAAACACACGGGCACAAATAAACGACACATCTAAGACAGTAACCACACTCAGACACATGGACACAGATAAACAACACATCTAAGACAGTAACCACACTCAGACACACGGACAGAAAGGAAAGAACAAAACAGATCCAAATGGATACAGGCCTATCAGCCTACTGAGATGTGTCGGCAAACTGATGGAACGTATGATAAACACCAGACTGATGTGGCATCTGGAAGAAAAACGAATACTAATTCCACAGCAAGCCGGCTTTAGACAGCACAGATCCACTGAGGACCAGGTCATCCTCATAGCCCAGGAAATAGAAGATGCCTACCAGGCACAGAAACACACAGTAGCGGTTTGGGTGGACCTGGAAATGGCATTTGACAAAGTCTGGAAAGACGGACTTAGAGTCAAGCTAAGGAGAAGTGAAGTTTGTGGGAGAATGTACAAGTGGATCAACCACTATCTCAAACAAAGAACGGCCAGAGTCCAAGTACAAGGGCAGATGAGCAAAAAGGTGACACTCGAGCAGGGAGTACCCCAAGGGGGAGTACTGTCACCCACACTCTTCCTGGTGTATATAAACGACATTACAGAGAATATACCAAGAAGAGTCCATAGCTCAAAATTTGCAGACGATCTGGCTATGTGTACCTCTGAAAAGAATTTCACCATAGCAAGAAATCAGACGCAGCAGGCCCTAACATCGCTGGAAGAGTGGACGAACTCATGGCTGGTCAAAATAAACGAGGAGAAAACCACATGTACAATATTCTCGCTTTCAATCAAACCCCAAAGCACCAAATTAAGTCTAAATATCAAATTCCTGCAGCCAAACGACAACCCAAACTATCTGGAAGTCACATTTGATCGGCGCATGACATGGAAAAGTCAGATCGAGAGAAACCGAATGAGAGCCAGAGAAAAAATGGCAATCATGAGGAAACTTGCTGGCACAAGCTGGGGAGCAGACGAAAGTATACTAAAGAAACTGTACACTGGAAGAGTGAGACCAGTTCTCGACTATGGCATTGCGGCATGGGCAACAGCAGCAAAGGCGAACTTCGATAAAGTTAGCAAATATCAAAACCAAGCCATGAGAGTTATAACAGGAGGCATGAAGTCAACGCCAATTGTAGAACTCGAAAAGATTACAAAGCTGCAACCCATGACCGATAGAAGAGACTGCAGAGCCCAGCTGCAGTCAGAGAAACTCCGAAGACTGACTGACCACCCAATGCACCAGAGACTAAACAATTTGGGAAATGGGAAACTAAAGCGGAGAAACTTTGCAGAAATAGCCAAAGCAAAGATGCACGAAGATCCCATAAACGCACTAACAACACCAAAGCTCATCACTACTGTACGAAAACCTACCTGGAGGCAGGATATTATTCCAGAGGTGGTAGAAAATATACCAGGTATTGGAAAGAAAAACTGCCAGACTAAAAAAGAAAGGAGAGATACTACCCTAAGCTTTATATCGAAAAACTACCCAAGCATGGACTGGACCCATGCAAACACCGACGGTTCTGTAACAAACACTACACAGAACGGAGGAGCAGGAGCATTCCTGAACCTACCAAATGGCAGAAAAATAACACTGTCATTCGCTACTGGTAAGTACACAAGCAATTTCAGAGCGGAGGCAGAGGCACTGATGGCGGCAGGGGAAGAAATGGTGACACATAAAGAAAATGTAAGCCATATAGTCCTGCTTACAGATGCTCTGGCCGTAGTCACAGCGCTAAAAAGCCAGAAAAACACTGAGCTTAATGACATAAGAGCAGCTCTCTGTCAACTATGCCAGCAGTCCGCACCAAAAAGGGTAGTGGTACAGTGGGTCCCATCACATTGCAACATCCAAGGCAACGAGGAGGCAGACAGACTGGCAAAAAAAGGTGCAAGACTACCACAAACAGATACTAGTGTGACGTACGAAGAGTCAAAACGGCTTATTAAAGCCAGATACATGACCAAATGGGAAACTGAACATACCAGCTACACCAAAAACGATGCCTATTACCAGTTGAACAGAAGAGAGCAGGTCGTTGCCATCAGACTTCGCACTGGCCACAATAGACTGAGGTACCACCTATTCAACAATATGAAGATAGGTGGTACCGACGAATGCCCGTGTGGTACCGAGAAAATGACCGCTGAGCATCTGCTGCAGAACTGCCCGACATACGAGGATCAGAGAGAGCAGATGTGGCCATCACCAGTCGAACCACAAGACAAGCTCTATGGCAGTGTCGACAACCTCAGGATGACCGCCGCTTTTTTAGAACAAATAATGGTTACTGTCTGACTGCGTACGATAAAGAAGAAGAAGAAGACACACGGACACATATAAACAACACATCTAAGACAGTAACCACACTCAGACACACGGGCACACATAAACAACATATCTAAGACAGTAACTACACTCAAACACACGGACACATATAAACAACACATCTAAGACAGTAACCACACACGGACACATATAAACAACATATCTAAGACAGTAACTACACTCAAACACACGGACACATATAAACAACACATCTAAGACAGTAACCACATACGGACACATATAAACAACACATCTAAGACAGTAACCACACACGGACACACATAAACACCCCATCTAAGACAGTAACCACACTCAGACACATGGACACAGATAAACAACACATTTAAGACAGTAACCACACTCAGACACATTGACACATATAAACAACACATCTAAGACAGTAACCGCACTCAGACACACGGGCATAGATAAACAACACATCTAAGACAGTAACCACACTCAGACACATATACACTGATAAACAACACATCTAAGACAGTAACCACACTCAAACACACGGACACATATAAACAACACATCTAAGACAGTAACCACACTCAAACACACGGACACAGATAAACAACACATCTAAGACAGTAACCACACTCAGACACGGGTACATATAAACAACACATCTAAGACAGTAACCACACTCAAACACACGGACACATATAAACAACACACCTAAGACAGTAACCACACTCAAACACACGGACACATATAAACAACACATCTAAGACAATAACCACACTCAGACACATTGACACAGATAAACAACACATCTAAGACAGTAACCACACTCAAACACACGGACACATATAAACAACACATCTAAGACAGTAACCACACTCAGACACATTGACACAGATAAACAACACATCTGAGACAGTAACCACACTCAAACACACGGACACATATAAACAACACATCTAAGACAGTAACCACACTCAGACACATGGACACAGATAAACAACACATCTAAGACAGTAACCACACTCAAACACACGAACACATATAAACAACACATCTAAGGCAGTAACCACACTCAGACACATTGACACAGATAAACAACACATCTAAGACAGTAACCACACTCAAACACACGGACACATATAAATAACACATCTAAGACAGTAACCACAATCAAACACACGGACACATATAAACGACACATCTAAGACAGTAACATCACTCAGACACATGGACACAGATAAACAATTCAATCTCTCACGTGTGTATTAAGTTTCCTGTTGTTGCCAGACGGAATTGTCACGTCAACTGTCAATGTCGATTTTTCCTGTTCTGAGTTGTGTGTTATTGTATGTGTTCCTGTATGTGTGTTCTGTCTCACTGCTTTAATGTGCTTGGTGTAGAGGTTAGAGAGACTTTCAGTCCAAGGAAACAACCAAGGTTCGGCACCATCTGGCAAAGCACATTGTTTATTTCGAATAGTAGAAATGGAGGTACTGCAGTAGAGGATGAGGTGTAAGATCTTGAAATGCTTCAGAGGTGTAAGAGGCCAGTTTCCTTTTTTCTTTGCTCTTTCTTACGTATATGTAAGCTGGGTGCCCATTATGTATGAATAGAGAGGTTCTACACTCTCTCGCTAGGTTTGGGACGGTATGAACAGAGAGGTTCTTCACACACTCTCTCTCTCTCTGTCACTCTGTCTCTCTCTCCATGTCCCTCTCACTCTCGCTCTCTCACTCTCCTTCACTCTCTCACTCTCTCTCCCACTCTCTCTGCCACTCTCACTCTCTCTCTCTGTCCCTCGCTCTCCCTCTCTCTCTCTCTCTCTCTCTAGGTTTTGGGCTTGTTTGAATAGTGAGAACAGTTGATTAGCGCAGCAATAGAGCACTTTCCTGTCATAGCATAAATAGGGGTTTATACTCGGCCTACATGCACCTCTAGTCGATCTACTAACCCTGATGTAAATGGATACCTGACTGACGACTAAGGAATGAAAAAAAGTCAGACTGCAAAGAAAACTGACCATTTGATCTGACGAACAAAACTATGACTTGGAACAATGGAAACCGTTACACTTATCCCTGACTGCAGTGTCTGCTATTGAATTACTTTGAACTTTATGACTAGAGAAATGTGCAAGCTCACAGTCTTTGTCAATGAATTTTAAAAAATGAAAGTCAATGGTGATTAACATCTGGGTCATTTTTGCCATGATAAATGAATGTGAGGTATGGAACCTCCGAGAAAACAGATGCTGACAGACTTCGAGTGACCCAACGAGCGATGGAGCGAAGAACACTGAGCGCTATTAAGAAAATACAGATTGATGGGTCATGTTATACGCTTGACTGATAACCGATGGTCACATAGATGGTTTGGTCATGTTATACGCTTGTCTGACAACCGATGGACACATAGATGGTTTGCTCATGTTATACGCTTGTCTGACAGCAGATGGACACGTAGGGGGGCGGGTCATGCTATAAGCTTGTCTGACAACCGATGGACACGTAGGGGGGCTGGTCATGTTATACGCTTGTGTGACAACCGATGGACACATAGATGGGTGGGTCATGCTATAAGCTTGTCTGACAACTGATGGACACGCAGGGGGGCTGGTCATGTTATAAGCTTGTCTGACAACAGATGGACACGTAGAGAGGTGGGTCATGTTATAAGCTTGTCTGACAACAGATGGACACATAGATGGGCGGGTCATGTTATAAGTTTGTCTGACAACCGATGGACACATAGATGGGCGGGTCATGCTATAAGCTTGTCTGACAACCGATGGACACATAAAGTTATGTACTGGTGGCCCTTCAACTCTCCACGGCCTCCAGGACGTCCACCTATGCGATGAAGAGCTGGCATGCGAGAGGTTCTTGATACGAAGTGGTTCTCTAAGACAAAAGACATATGTATTTAGACGTCAGTATGGCATCAGACATCCAATGATTAAATACCAGGATTACAGGTTACAATGTGATTAACAGATGAATTCACATTTCACCTGAAACGAAGAATGTTAATATTAGCTACATCGAAATCACGTTCGTGTGTTATCAGGATTCAAAATGGAAGCAAAAGAATAGAAACATTGCGGCCTGTCAGGCATGTAGTAGGAGACTAAAAATATTGGGCAAGGGGCCAGCTATCATATCCTCTTGAAACTTTAATTCAATAAAGGAAAGAAAAACTGCAATACAATTTGGCAGAAGGAAACGCCCCCAAAAAAAAGACTCGTTATCAAATTACCAAAGAGTTGAGCTTTAGCGGTCATCGACTCACACTTGCTGGAGTGAAAGTCATTCATCACGGGACTGGGCCTTCATTCGTCGATGGAGTTCTATAGGTTTAACCTCTTCTATCTATCTACAGGCCACTTATGTTGTTAAACGTCGTGGGGAGGGGCGACATCTTTTGATTCATATTTATTGGCAGGTGAAAATCTACTCGTGACTTTCCAGGTCAATCCCAGCATCTGTTAGCCCCTGGAATATACGATGGTTTATTTTTGTTATTGGTGGTGGGGGAAGCGCAAGTTATATCAAGGTAGACCTGCAGCCTATGCGACGCCGCCGCTCCACTAACCACATAACCAAGACCTGTTGTTATGATCACACAGTTCCCTTTTTGTACATATTCTCTGTGAGGCGAGAATGCCTATAATAGCTTGAGTAGATTTTAAAATCTGAAATTTACCCGAGCAGGTGGCCATCGAGCGTTCTCGAAAGAGTTCGAACTGCTAAGGTATTTTTAATGTGCGCGACACTGCACACGGGTGTCTGATTTCACTAGTCGGAGTTAAGCGGAAATATTCACTGGATGATCCACATGAAAATCCCGGCCTCCTCACCTTTGCTGCCCAGAAAATGGATAACAGACGGCTGCTCCTCTTTGGTGCATGTCTTATAACTCCAATATTATCATGTCATGTTATTTGTCTGCACTGTGATGATACGTGCAGGACACTCTTAACATCCTTAGCAACTACTAACAAGTTACAATACACAATATAAAGGTATTGTTTTACCAATTGCTATGGGAAGGAAGACGAACATCTGGTCAGGCACAATATACTGATCAGACATGTTAGTCAAGGTCAGGCAAAACATGCTGGCCAAGACTTCCACCTGGGCTTCCTCGAAACCGTTCCTGGAAACGTGCTGTTTTACCAACAGCTTAGTTAACGAGATGAAGGATCGGCGTGATCCTCATAGTAGTGAGCGACACGCAGATAAAGCCAAGTATAGCACAACCGCCTGCAGGATCTAGGTCCACCTTCATCAGCACGCTCGGGATGTGATGAAAGCTACAACAACCCGCCACTTAACATCCTTTGTATGGCGCACAAAAGAGTTCATTGTGGACGTTCAACAACAAAAACAAGAAATGTATTCCAACTTGTAAGGTTATCGTTGGAAGCCCCCTCATGTGCTATCAACAAGAAAAAAAAAATGTCTTCCCACTTGTAAGGTTATCGTTGGAAGCCCCCTCATGTGCTATCAACAACAAAAACAAGAAATGTCTTCCCACTTGTGAGGTTATCGTTGGAAGCCCTCTCGTGTGATATCAACAAGAAAAACAAGAAATGTCTTTCCTTGTAAGGTTATCGTTGGAAGCCCCCTCATGTGCTATCAACAAGAAAAACAAGAAATGTATTCCCACTTGTAAGGTTATCGTTGGAAGCCCCCTCATGTGCTATCTTGTAAGGTTATCGTTGGAAGCCCCCTCATGTGCTATCAACAAGAAAAACAAGAAATGTATTCCCACTTGTAAGGTTATCGTTGGAAGCCCCTTCATGTGCTTTCTTAATGCATGTACATACGTATCATGTAATCGTTGGCTCCAACAAATATGATTTATCACAATTTGCTGCTTGGAAGGTTTCCACATATTCTCTAATTCTATTGTGTTCTGTCGTGGCGGCACACCGCCAGCATTTAATCTGGCAAAATTGGCAAAATTCAAGTTAAAAAATGTACTTAAATTATTTTAGGCATTCCCGCACCACAGAGATTATGTCGCAAAAAAAGGGGGCTGTGTGGCCATAACAACAGGCCTTGGTTATGTGGATAGCGGAGCGACTTAGATGGCGCCTGACAGGCTGCGGGTTTACCTTTCTCTAATTTACGCTTTCTTCTCCACCAGGGGGGGGGGGGGGACGGATGCTATATTTACACTCAGACTGTAAGTGAAAAAACAACTAGAGAACACAATAAGGAACTCCACACGTCCTTCATTGATCAGGAAAATGCATTGAACAGGGAAAACCGATGTAACCCATAGGAGGCAATTAAAGAAAATGATGTGGAGGGTGATTTATAAGATGGCATTCGTGCCTTGTATCTAAACAGCAAAGGCGCAATACGAACATAAATGCCGGTTTGACAAATAGTTTCCAGTACCTGGAATGGTCTGTTCTTTCTCCACTTCTATACATAATTTATATGGATAAAATCAAATAGTTCGCTAACACTTATTTGGAGTCCCTCAATGAGCTGTTGTTTGATGATGATCAGGACATCTTGAACCTAAATAGAGAAGACCCCTGCACCATCTCCATTTCGCTTGTAACGAATATGAGATGAAGATTAACACAGACAAGACAGAGACTATGACGATTTGGCGTGTACACCTGTAGAGTAGTTTTCACAACAGTGCAATAAGTATCGAACATGTAAGGAAGTGGAGCCTTGGTGTGATAGTAATATCATCTTCCTGATTCACCCTTGTGGGGCCTTCCCTAGCACTAACAGCTAAATATATTTTCTACCACTGATTCCACTAAGGTAACACGCTAACATAGAGACATACGCGTTTACTGTTCTGCCAACCTTGGCATTTCATCATCGTCTTGATACATGTCCATTGTAGAACGTCGCTCTCATCACAGCCAGCGGATATGAATCTACGTCTGCAGTCAATCTTCCCGCCTGCTCCATGTTCATGTTTAGAGTGTCCTTGATATCTTGTATCCACCTTCGCCTTGGTCGACCCCTACGTAACCTTCCAGGCACCATGCCCTCCATGACCGTTCTTTCCAGTCCGTCATGATGTTTAACGTGGCCTAAAAATTATATTTCCGAAACACAACATTGTTTATGAGCCAGTTTTCTTCAACATTCAGGTCTTCTAGGATGGTTTTATTTGTTACTTTCTTTATCTAAGGAATTTTAAGGATTCTTCTGTAACATTTTGTTTCGAACGCTCCAACGTTCTTCATCGCTGCTTATGTCATAGTCTATGTCTCGCGCCCGTACATTGCCACAGGGAATATGCATGGTTTCAGGATCTTCAGTTTTAATTGCTTGTTAGTATTATGCTATACATTGTGCATGTTGTGTAGTTTCTGCATCGCCATGGCCAAACGTCTTATAATTTTTTGTAAAGTCTCCGTTGTTGGATATCGTTGGTACGCAGAAGAAGAAGAAGAAGGATATCGTAGAGCGAAGGTATTCAAATTGGGTGACCTTTTCGATTTCTTCATTATTAATACCAATCTGGGGTTGCAGTCATGTAACTTATAATCATGAAGACACCTTAGCATTTCAGCATCCCAGGTTCGCTTTCCTTTCTATCCATGCTGTGTCCAGAACCACACCTAATACTGTAACCACTGTTCAACATCATTTCAGAATGGTATTATGTCAATGACATACATGTTTGTCATGTCTTGACTAGAAAGAATCAAATTCTCTTTCAGGTTAACATTATTTTAGATGAAATAGTTCACCCAACGCTGTTGTTATAACAGACGTCTTTGTGTTTATAATAATTTGTATAATGCTGCCACCGTCGGTCTTTCTGGGATAATGAGCTGTGAGCCGTAAGTTGTGTTGTAAATGTCAAAACCGTTGTTTTTGTTGCTGGTGTCTTCGTATGCACAGATGAAACAAATAGAATGTCTCTCAGGTAATCATCATCATGTAACATGTTCTTTCTAGAACGTAGTCTCCGTCTCGGCGGCTGTGTATGCATCTCGGTTCAGGGTGAGACGACCGGTCTCATGTAAAGATATCTCTAGACTGTTCGTAATGTCCTGATCCCATCTTTGTGCGGATCGACCTGTTTTCCTCCTCTTAGGAACCATGCTCTCTTTTATGACTGTCCAGTCCGTTATGTCCTATCACATGACTGAAATATCTAAGCTTTCCTCATGCAGATTTATCTAGGTGATAAGATCAGTTACAATCCAACCAAAGGATGAGAAAGAACCTAAACCAACATAGGAAGAAGTACGCTCTGCAATTAAAAGCCTGAAAAAAGAAAGTCCCCAGGATGCGATGATATCCCAGCAGAGCTAATACAAGCAGGAGGAGAGGGAAGTGCTCGAGTGTATCACAAGCTGTGTAAACAGATATGGCACAGTGCAGAGTGGCCAGAAGCATGGACGAAAACAATTTATATTCCACTCCCCAAAAAAGGCAACCTGAAGCTGTGCACGAACTACCGAACTATCGCGCTGATCAGCCTCGCTAGCAAGATGCTCTTGCGAATCCTGTTAAGAAGGATAGAGAAAAGGTTTGAATCGGAAATTCACGTAGTCCAGGCAGGTATTAGGAAAGACGGAAGGACCAGGGACCACATATTCAATTTAAGGAATATCTACGAAAAATGTAGAGAGTTTAATGTAGACCTGTACACATGTTTCATTGAGTACACTAAGGCTTTCGACACGGTAAAACATCAACATCTGTGGAGAATCATGAAAGAAATGCAGTTTCC
Organism: Ariolimax columbianus; assembly: GCA_036924085.1. Classification (NCBI taxonomy): domain Eukaryota; kingdom Metazoa; phylum Mollusca; class Gastropoda; order Stylommatophora; family Arionidae; genus Ariolimax; species Ariolimax columbianus. Next base: position 62,153,783 of record JAVGWX010000012.1, on the reverse strand, counting down.
TTTGCAAATAGTCCATCTCATTGAAACATTATACCAAGATCAACAAGCCGCTGTCCGAGTATCTGGGCAAACATCAGATTGGTTTGCAGTACAAAAGGGAGTCCGACAGGGATGTATACTCTCACCTTATCTGTACAACATATATGCGGAAGATATAATGAGAAATGTGCGAGAAGATGAAAACATTGAAAGTTTTGACCCATTTACGATTGGGGGGGTACGAGATTCCAGAGTTACGATATGCAGATGACACAGTGATACTATCAAGAAGTGCGGAAGGGCTAGAGCAGCTACTATCAGCCGTTAATGGACATAGTAAAGATAAAAACCTGTTTATAAACATAAATAAAACAAAGATAATGACCACCGACAAAACACAATGTCAGCATAAATTTACAGTGGGTGGTGAGGAAATAGATCAGGTCACGCATTTTGAATATATGGACTCCAGAATTGACAAAAATGGCGACTGCTCGAAAGAAATCAGAAGAAGACTAGCCATGGCAATGCAGAGACTTAACAGCCTGAAGAAATTATGGCAGAGCACACACAAAATGATAAAAGTAAAAGTCTTGAGAGCCTGTGTTTGTACTGTGGCAGCTTACGTCTGTGAATCATGGACGATAACCAAAACTTCTAGACAAAGAATGGAATCCTTCGAGTCAAAATGTTACAGAAAGATCCTCAGAATACCCTGGACAGAAAAAGAAAACAAATGTAGATATTCGGCAAGAGTTGAGCATAATGGAGAACTGGTTGATCAATTCCATTTTGACTAGAAAATGCAAATACTTTGGTCACATCAAGAGACATAGCGGTCTCGAGAGAACAGTGATGGAAGGTATGGTGCCAGGCAAAAGAGGAAGGGCTACCAAGAAGACGATGGTACCAAGATATCCAGGAATGCCTGGGTATGACTGGCGAAGGCTGGAGTTTTGGCAAGAAAAAGAGTTTCTTTCAGACAGACTGTGATGGGAGCGACGTTCTGTAAAGGACATGCTACATGATGATAAGATCAAGAGGTTGGGCAGTGCATGAGCTGCAGCGGTCAGCGACCAAGAGCCGACTGCCACTCAGACCTAGTCAACAATCGTCTTGCCGTCATTAGTACTTGCATTTTTTCTATACAACCAGTTCACGTGTAGATATCATTGGGGGGGGGGGGGGGGAGGGGGGGGGGGGGTTGAAATCTATAAAAATAGCGTTTCAGCATCCTCATTAGTGCATATCTCAAAGGACAGCGAATGTTCATGTAAACAACAGAGTGTGCAGGCAGACGGAGTCGTGTGCAGCAGGACGGAGTCGTGTGCAAGCAGACGGAGTCGTGTGCAGCAGGACGGAGTCGTGTGCAAGCAGACGGCGTTGTGGGCAGTAGGACGGAGTCGTGTGCAAGCAGACGGCGTCGTGTGCAAGCAGACGGCGTCGTGTGCAGTAGGACGGAGTCGTGTGCAGGCAGACGGAGTCGTGTGCAGCCGGACGGAACTAGTGAAACCATTGTCTCTGAACAATGCTGGCCATCTGATCAGGCAAAAACTGGCCAATGACAAGCCCGGATCATTCAGCCCATAACCCTAGAGTGCCAGCATGAGTGTGCGTTAGTGACTTCGGGGGTATGAACATCCCAATCATCTATTGGTCACTTTATGAAGAAACTGCACGATTGGAATAGAACACTGGTTCTCTACAGACTATGTAGGGTTACCTGGGGGACGATGGGGTCAAGAGGTCAGGCACTTGCCTCTCAAAGCGATGAACAGAAACGGTGGGCGATCGAATCCAGAAAGTTCTAAAGTGATGCTTGGTCTCACGGCTGGTGGGACCAGAGTGCCTGCATCATGAGTTGCATCCAGTCGTCTTGACTAATGTCTTGCTACTAGCCCAATGTAGCTCAGGACTAGAGAGTGAGGCAGATAACAACCGCAGCTCCTTCTTCACTATAATCCAAACACAGGGCAAGTAACATCATCAAAACAAAACCATCTGATGATGTCACAATCACTGCTTGCGATGGGCAACTAATTAACTAGAGCTTTCACAGAAATGTTACTGGTGATGACTGTCTTAAGAAAGCAGTTGCCTGTCTGTGGTTCTTGGCATATCCATAGAGCTTATCGAGGAATTGTTATTACCTTGTAAATATGTTTTCTCTGATCCTCGTATGTTGGATTCTCTTGAATTACACGCTCAACAGTTGCAAGGTCACTTCAAATTTAGACACCCTCCAGGAGGAGGTAGAGTAACGTCTGATCAGGCAAAAATATACTGATCAGACATGCTAGCCAGGGTCAGACAAAATATGCTGATACGACATGCTAGTCAGAGTCAGGCAAAACATACTGGCCAAGACCATCACCTCGGCTTCCTAGTAGCCGCTCCTGGAAAGAGGCTGTTTTAATGGCAGCCTGACTAACGAGATGAGGATCGACGTGGTCCCCGTAGTAGTGAGCGAGACGCAGATGAAGCCAAGCATGACACATCTGCCTGGAGAACCTATAACCACCTTCATCAGCTACTGCAACCCGCCACCTAACGTCCTTTTCAGGGCACACAAAATAGTAACCTACTCATTGTGGGCATTTGCAAACAACAAACAGCAACAACAAAAACAACACATCCGCCAATAGTTCCTCTCACTAGTGCCTTGATAAGATGGTATCAGAATCAACTGATGCATTTGAGGAACCCACAGATGACCAATTATAAGAGCCGGTCACGCACATCAGCTTTTCTTGTTTGACCCAGCTAAGGCTCTGTATCCCACTAGTCTCAGTCTACATTAAGTAAGCGCCTTCAACACTTCCTAATGGATACGTGAACAATTCATGTAGGATCGAAGTTGTGCCTTTGGGATTGAAGACAGTCAATTCCCTCAATAGTCATGTGTTTTGTTCATTTATATATTCTTTGCGCATTTCATAGGTTCAAATATGCTTTGTACATTTCAAATATTCTTTGTGCAATTCAAATATCCATTGTGCATTTCACAGTTTCACATATTCTTTCTGGATTTCAAAGTTTCAAATATTCATTGTGCATTTAAAATATTTATTGTGCATTTCACAGTTTAACATATGCCTTGTGCATTTCACAGTTTCAAATATTTTTTGTGGATTTCAAAGTTTCACTATTTCTTTTTTGCTTTTCTTCATTTCATATGTTATTTGCACGCTCTTAAGCTTCAGATGTTTTATTAATATTTGAAAGTTTGCAAACCGATCATCCTTCTCACTAGGGATGTCTGTGTAGGCTGCCCAAGATCGGACAAAACGGTGAGCCCTTCTAAACTTCTTGACATGATTAACATGTTCAGAAGAAAGTCCAGCTACGGGGCATGTTTATTGCGTGGCCGATGAGCGCATCTTCAATCAGCTGGCCTTTGATGAGCTCAGATCAGGCAGAGCATTCTTAAGGAGACAGAAGGATCACCACAAAGGCTCTCACAAAGTGTCTCAACATTGATGTCACCTTCTGGGAGTTGCTTACTCAGAACCATTCTTAAGGTGCTCAGATTGCAGAAAGAAACCTATCGCAGAGTTTCAGAGAAAGTGCGTCGCCTGAAAGAGAAGAATCCACAACGACTTCGCAGCCTACTTCTCCAAATATTTTCAGAGTCTGCCAAGCCAGAATTGGTCTTTACAGTTAAATGGAAATACATGCCAAAAACGTCTGATGCTGTCGTCACCTGAGCTTGTGATGGGTAACTCTTACGATTGATGTGCTATATTCAAAACAAGCAGACTATCCCACATTCGCCAGGCGTCTGGCGTGTTGGAATTATATGATTCCCATGTAGAATGTTATTCAGTAATGATTAACTCGAGCCTCTCTGCCAAAAAAAATATAATTATTGTAACGGACCGGTGTTTCGATATGAATTTTATCCTGGGTAAATCCCTGCTAATCGTACACCGATTTCTATGGTTTAATTTCCTGTCACAGCGGTTAACGGCAGCCATTTATTTTAACGAGAAATGGGCCTAGTTGTGTAATGTCAAGTGATTACATCGACTCCCTAAGGAGAACTAACCTTTATACACTAGCACAGTGTCGTAGCCCTGTTTGCAGATAGCCTCCAGGTACACATATTGTGTGTTGGGTAGAGGACCATGCTGTCACTCTGTTCATCTTGTGGAGGCGAAATATGACTAGAAGCTAAAATATCGTCTGTCCAACAAATAAAATATCGCACACTCTGTTTTGTGCCCTCGCGGTAGGGACACAAAAGCAGCAGAGTTGTTCTTATTCTTGGTTGTAAGACAGGCAGGTGTACGCCTACTGCCAGGAAGCCAAATGTTATCTGTAGAAGGTTATTTTTGAGATTTACTTCCTTACCGCTTACCTCCTGAGGTAAGACAAGGGGTGTATCGGTAAAGAATTTCATTATTTGCGTATTGTGCATTAATTTCAGTATTTTCATACTAGGAAGGAGATTTGTTATTTGCGTATTGGGAATGAATTCTATGTTGTGTATATTGGGAAGGAATTTCATGATTAGCATATTGGGAAGGAATTTCATGATTTGCATATTGGGAAGGAATTTCATGATTTGCATATTTGGAAGGAATTTCATGATTTGTATGTTGGGAAGGAATTTCGCTATTCGCTAATTGCGCTATCTGTAAACAATTTCACTATTTGCGTAATTGTACGGAATTTCACTATTTGCGTAATTGTACGGAATTTCACTATTTGCGTAATTGTACGGAATTTCACTATTTGCGTAATTGAACGGAATTTCACTATTTGTGTATTGGTAAGGAATTTTAATTTTTGTATATCGGGAAGGAATTTCATGATTTTCGTAATGGAGAGGAATTGCATTATTTGCGAATTGGGAAGGAATTTCATTATATGTGTACTGGGAAGTAAGTTCACTAATTTGCGTATTGGGAAGGAATTTTATTATTTGTGTACTAGGACATAATTTCATTATTTGCCAATTGGGAAGTAATTTCATTATTTGCGTCTAGTGAAGCAATTTCATTATTTGTTTACTAGGGCAGAATTTCATTATTTGCGTATTGCGAAAGAATGTCATTATTTTTCATAATATTTTTACCCGCACAGCGGACAGCTCATTGCTCGTATCAGTTTCCATCTTGCAGTGGCTATTTCGAGTACACAGTATGCACATACAAGTAAACGAGGTTATCGTACGTCTTCAAAAGGACTAGACGCACAATGCTTTATCCACTGAGACCAGAGACACTTCATAGCATCACATTTTCTTTTTCTGAGAAGAGCATGAATTAGCTCCCTTCTCTAGTAACTCAACGCTCTGTATCTAGTAACTCAACGCTCTGTATCTAGTAACTCAACTCTCTGAATCTATCTGAAATAATTCATCTTGTTTAGTTTGCCCAAACCTTATCTTTCCTCAGCTTGTTCGCCCAAACCTTATCTCGCCTCAGCTTGTTCGCCCAAACCTTATCTCGCCTCAGCTTGTTCGCCCAAACCGTATCTCGCCTCAGCTTGTTCGCCCAAACCTTATCTCGCCTCAGCTTGTTCGCCCAAACCTTATCTCGCCTCAGCTTGTTCGCCCAAACCTTATCTCGCCTCAGCTTGTTCGCCCAAATCTTATCTCGCCTCAGCTTGTTCCATTAACTTGCATAATTGCTGCAACCTGCTACTTCTTTGCTAAGAATACATTAAGTCACGATATTTAGACTGAACAGGCCACTTAAGACTGAAATACCATCGATTCATGAAATTGATCAATTTATCAAATTGGAACTCTGATATACACAAACATGTCCGTCCAAGGTCTACTCCCAAGGTTATCTTCTGATGACATTTGAAACAGAAATGTGGTTGGACCTTAAAATATAATCGGACATTTTTTTCCAGCTATTACCCAACCTAAGGCATTTATTTTCAGATGCATGCAGCTTATTTTTAGTTGTTTTTGTTATTTTCCGACTTTGACAGATAACGACCTCAGAGTTTGTGTCCTGTGTGATGTTCTTTCTCTGTGACTTTCATTGTAGGACATTCTGTAATTGATTCAATGTTGTGGAGGCCAAGGTGATTTGACTGAGGATTTCATATACCGAATTCGCCAATTTAGCGTCATTCATCTTTTTCCCGCCTTTTATGTCCTGTGCGATCCTTTCAGCATCAGGTTATGTAGAGATATCTTGGAGGGCCCTAGTATCTTATTTACTGCTTCTCTTATTTCTGCTATCCATAAATTGCGTGGTCGACCCTTTGCTTGGTATCTATTGTATACGTATACCATGCTTTCGGAGGGATACTATCTGATGTTTATCGCGTCCCCAGGCCCAACCATTTGTTCTGTTGTCTCCTGATGAGGTCTAGCACTAGTGTTTGACCTACTTGTCTCCTACTATCTCCCTTCCTGTTTCTATCCATCATTGTTACTCCAAGGATTCTGCAAATGTATTGTTTATCTGTTGTTGTGATGTTTCTTTCATCTTTGTTTGTTAATGTCCAACTCTGCACTGATAGCACAATGTTGGTAGGAATATTGTGTTGTATAGCGTTGTTTTTGTATCCATTGTTACGTGCTTACATAGTAATGTCTGGGAAATTTGCCCAATGATTTTACTTGGTTTATTACATCGGTTTTTCATTTCTATGTTTCTTTTGCGGTCTGCTAAGGTTATATTACCAATCTACGTGAAATATGTCACCTGTTTAACTTGTTAGTTTTGTGTGAATATTGTTGTTTGTGTGTCTTATCTTGCTATCGCCATAACTTTACTTTTCTCTATGTTGATTTTCGTACCGTAATCCGTGCGTCCATCATGTAGATTGTGCATATGTTCCTGCAGTTGTGTTTCTGGGGTTGCTATTAGTGCTTGGTCATCCGCAAAGAGAAATTCATTGATATGGTCATTGTGGGTAGGAAGACTAACGTCTGGTCAGGCACAACATACTGATAGAAAATGTTAGAGGTTCAGGCAAAATATGCTGGCCAAGACCCTCACCTCGGCGTCCTCGTCGCCCTCCTTGGACACGGGCTGTTTTCATGGCAGCCTGGCTAACGAGGTCGGGTATGAACGTGATCCCCGTAGTAGTGAGCAACACGTAGATGAAGCCGAACATAGTACAACCGCCAGGAGAATCCCAGTCCACCTGCATGAGCTAGCTCGGGATGTGAGGAAAGTAACTGCAACCACCCCCCCCCCCCCCTCCTTCACTTAACGTCCTTTACAGGCCGCACAAAAGAGTAAACCTACTCATCGTGAGCATTCGAAACAACAACAACAACAACAACATGTGTTTACTGTGGTTGATTCCCTAATGTTGTCAACCTTCTGCCTCAATATGTAAAGTTCTCAATTTCTGTACCGCTTGACCATTGCGATGGGCGTCGTTCTCTGCGCGTGTGAGATTCGGGGTTTGGGGGGCATTGATCTGAAGTCGTGTCTGTTTGGCTAGATGGCAGAGTTGGTCGATCTTCTTCTGCGCTTCCTCTACATGAAAGGAACGCTAAATGATTCAAGACATTGTGGTCATCTGGTAGTCTATCATCTGTCCACCTAATGGGCAACTGTCTGTTACGAGCGTAATGTTGCATTACCGAGTCTATAGTCACGATGAAACATTGCAGACCATATCCTCTGGTTGATCAGTCCTGAGACTGGTTGTAAAGTGTGTTTGAGCATGTCTCTCCATTTGACCATATATTTTGGTTGATCAGTCCTGAGACTGGTTGTAAAGTGTGTTTGAGCATGTCTCTCCATTTGACCCTATCTTTTGGTTGATCAGTCCTGAGACTGGTTGTAAAGTGTGTTTGAGCATGTCTCTCCATTTGACCCTATCTTTTGGTTGATCAGTCCTGAGACTGGTTGTAAAGTGTGTTTGAGCATGTCTCTCCATTTGACCCTATCTTTTGGTTGATCAGTCCTGAGACTGGTTGTAAAGTGTGTTTTGGTTGTAAAGTGTGTTTGAGCATGTCTCTCCATTTGACCCTATCTTTTGGTTGATCAGTCCTGAGACTGGTTGTAAAGTGTGTTTGAGCATGTCTCTCCATTTGACCCTATCTTTTGGTTGATCAGTCCTGAGACTGGTTGTAAAGTGTGTTTTGGTTGTAAAGTGTGTTTGAGCATGTCTCTCCATTTGACCCTATCTTTTGGTTGATCAGTCCTGAGACTGGTTGTAAAGTGTGTTTGAGCATGTCTCTCCATTTGACCCTATCTTTTGGTTGATCAGTCCTGAGACTGGTTGTAAAGTGTGTTTGAGCATGTCTCTCCATTTGACCCTATCTTTTGGTTGATCAGTCCTGAGACTGGTTGTAAAGTGTGTTTTGGTTGTAAAGTGTGTTTGAGCATGTCTCTCCATTTGACCTTATCTTTTGGTTGATCAATGCTAAGACTTGTATAGTTAACTGAGAATGTCTCTCCATTTTACCCAATCTACTGCAGTTCTCTCCATTTCAGCATAAGTTTGTTCTTTAATGTCCATAAATGTCTGAGATCTAAAGGTGATTCTTGGTTGCCCCTTTCCATTTTTACCCCTCAATCTTGCCCTTTACAATATTTTTGCAGAAAACATGTTTATCTTGTATTGGGACCCAATCAACTCAATCTTCGTTTATGTATCATTTTCAAAATGTCTTTTTGTGCGAGAACCTGACAAAGGACATTGCCATGAGCTATTGTTTCTGTCCAACTCACTCGTTGCATTTTACGGTAGCACCACATTTAGAACGCTCCCAAACTTTTTTCAATCCTCCTTTGGCCATATCCATGTTTCAGCCCCATAAAGTGTAATTGACCATTTATGAGTAGTGATTATCCTTTTCTTCATTTTTCTCTCGGTATTTTGTTTAGATTGGCATTTTATGTTTTCTCTGAAGACTTTTTTTTGGCCAATTCAATCCTTGTCGTAATATCCGTCACACTGCGGGAATCTTCTGTGATGGTTTGTCCCTAATACTTAAACTTCTATACTTATTCCATTTTTTTCTATTGGTGATTATATCCATTTACCTTGTTGATTGTCAATCAGCAAAGTTTGTATCTTCAATGTGTTTATATTAAAATCGAGATACACATTAAGTGTACAAAAGACGAGAGGGGTTACATTGCTTTATGGACGCTTTAGAAATCAAAATACAATCAAATTATAAAAGCAACGGTATTTAATCTAGCGTAAAGTCCTCCATATTGGACTTCCCTTTTAACGTGGACAACAGCGACAGCTAAAACGGAAAAGGTCCTAATCTCAGTCGACCTGTACTTCTAGCGGATCATATGCCCCTGTATATGTGCCAGCTCTGGCGTGGGCTGGATGTGGCCGAGAGGAGTACTCCCTGTAAATGTTATTTCAGGAAAGTAATTATTGCTATTTCAATTCTGATTCGTACATCTGCTTCTACACCTCCCGATGTACCAATTGTGTTGCCCAAATAGGTAAAGGTATCCGAATCTTCCAAGGGCTCTCTCTCCGGCATGATTGATTCTTTGTTATTGGCGTTGAGTTTAGAGTTCTTGATTAATGAAATACTGTATGGATGCAATATAACAATGAGAGCAGCCACCAAGTTTATGTAGGGGAAATGTGTGATTATTTGTGAACGAAAGAGAACAAAGAAAGAGTTCTCTGTAGACATTTTATATGCGAGGGACGTTCAATTCGAACCGGGACTTTGTGTTCCAGTTCTACCTTAATGCGTGCTGGAACTACGATCATTAATTAGGGGCACTTGTGTCCTATTACTGCTAGGTTGTTCACTTGCCATTGGCCAGTCACGTAAAAGACAAATAAAAATAACATGTAACAATGTGATGTGATGAAAGTCTTGTGAAAGAAGGCTTGAAACCTGTGGGCACTATCAGACGACTGCAATCACAATGCGGAGATGAGACACTCAGCCGCAGAAAGATATGTGAATGGTGTAAACGTTTTAGAGAAGGCCGTACATCCGTGAATGATGATCCAGGCCGTGATGGCTCTCAGCCCACCACAGTCATTCCTGTGAGTATCCAGATTGTGGAACGCCTTATGGGAGAAAATGGACACATACTCTGTCGCGAAATTGCACAAAAAGCAAGTCTTTCTCTGGCTATGGGGAACACTATTATTCATGAACATTTGCATTTTCGGAAGGTTGGTGCACGTTGGATTTGATCACAAAGGATGCCCTGATCATGCAAAATAACACTCGACCTCATACGGCGCACAACACTACGTGCCATCTGCAGCAACTCGGCTGGGAGGTATTGCTACATCCATCTTACAGCCCAAACCTCGCTCACAGCGATTTCCACTTGTTTGGACCCCTAAAATAATTCATGGTAAGTCAGCATTTCAGCACTAATAACAAAGTAAAACACGCTGTCTTGGATTGGTTCAGACATACTAACAAATCCTTATAGGTTGTACCTTTGCAGACATTACTTAAACGCTGAGATAACTGCATACTGTAGGAGATAATATCGACAAATAAATGCCATTTTGACTTGATAAAAAAAAACAACCTTTTATTTCCTTACAAAAATAACTTCCGGTTTGGCTTGAACTTCCCTCGAGTATTGCACATGTAATACCCGATCTCGTTGCATCATCTGGTTGTATGTCTGTCCATGACTCTCTCCTAATTACCCGGTTACTCGTCCCAGTATTCAAACCAATTACTTATGTCTCGCGCTCTCGCTTTCCCTCAATGAGAAGTTCCAGTCCTGAGTGTACTTGCCCATAATTAGATTGTTACCTCGTTTTTGGACAGTGTCCTCTAGTCCAGCCTCCAACACTGTCGCTCGTTTTTTTTCAGCACCTGATACGTTGTGGCACATTAGACAATTAGGTTGTTGTGTTTGGGCTTATGAGTCCGGCATATTTCAGAATCCTCTTTTTTTCTTTTGTCTATCTGCCCTTTCTATGAGGCGTCGAAGAGAGGCGGAATGGGTGGGAGGATTGTGCTGTCGTTAGGTGTAACTTCCTGAGAGTGTCAGAGACGCCCTCGACCCACTTACGTCCAGGTCGGCCTCATTGCACGTCGGCCGGAAACTTGCATCGGCCATACGCTCGCTGCGGGCTGATCGTAGCTAGATGACTGTGTACTTCCCCTTCTCCATGTTCGATGAACGCATTGATTCCCACCTACCTATTATCGTTGAGCATTTGGCACATGTATTAATTCACCACTAACAAAAGAAATATATATTTTTAGCACCGGAGTTGAGGTAGTGAAGTCACAGAATAGTCAACGTGTTAACTGTTAGTGGAATGAAACAGTCTGTAAGAATAGTCAACGTTTTAACTGTTAGTGGAATGAAACAGTCTGTAAGAATAGTCAACGTTTTAACTGTTAGTGGAATGAAACAGTCTGTAAGAATAGTCAACGTTTTAACTGTTAGTGGAATGAAACAGTCTGTAAGAATAGACGAGAATTGATGTTTATTCCTGCCGGCCTAGCAATTCATCTTTTTGGTTAGGGTTAGGATTAGGATCATTTTAGGATTAGGGTTAGGATCAGGTTAGGATTAGAGCTATAATAAGAGGTTAGGACCAGGGTTAGGATTAGGGTTAGGATCATTTTAGGATTAGGGTTAAGACTAGGGCTAGGATTAGGGTTAGGATCATTTTAGGTTAGGGTTAGGACTAGGGCTAGGATTAGGGTTAGGATCAGGTTAGGAATAGGGCTATAAAAAGAAGTTAGGACCGGGGTTTCGTTTAAGGTTAGGATCTGGTTAGGATCTGGTTAGGATTATGGTTAGGACGAGGGTTAGGACCAGGGTTAGGACGAGGGTTAGGACCAGGGTCGTGAAGGTTAGGACCAGGGTTAGGACGAGGGTTAGGACCAATGTTAGGACCAGGGTTAGGACGAGGGTTAAGACCAGGGTTAGGACCAATGTCAGGACCAGGGTTAGGACGACGGTTAGGACCAGGGTTAGGACCAGGGTTAGTATTAGGGTTAGGACCAGGGTTAGGACGAGGGTTAGGACCAGGATTAGGGTTAGGATAAGGGTTAGGACGAGGGTTAGGATTAGGGTTTCGTTTAGGGTTAAGATAAGCATTAAGGTTATGATTAGAATTAGGGTTAGGATTTGAGTTAGAGTTAGGATTATGATTATAGTAATTGTTAGTATTAGAGTTAGGGTTAGGATTAGATTTGCTGTTAGGGTTAGCATTAGGGTTTCTGTTACGATTAGGATTAGAGTTAGGGTTACGATTAGGATTATGAGATTAAAAGTATGGATAGCGATAGGATTTGAGTTAGGATTATAGCTAGGGTTATGATTAGGGATAAACGATCAAGGGCACAAATAGGGTTAGGGTTTGATTTAGGGTAGGATTATAATTAGGGTTATGATTAAGGTTACGGTTTTCGTTGTAAAATTCCAGTTTGAAAAAGAGAAAGAAAAATCTGAATAATGATATCTGACAATGTGTATGCAGGTGTGTCTTGAGACGCTATTCCAAATATTATTTAAGTGTAAACTGGCTGGGAATCGCTGATAAAGAGTAAAAGGATGATTTTCTCACGTAAACTGGCTGGGAATCGCTGATAAAGAGTAAAAGGATGATTTTCTCACGTAAACTGGTCTGGTCGCTAAGCGATGTCGTTCGTTAGACAGAGATGGTATCGCTCGAGTGCTCACTCAACATTGTTCAAGTTGTTTTGTTAGTGAATATACACACATGTATGTGCAGCCTTTTCTCAAACATTCAAATGTCTTACTGTGGCTGAGTGTCTCATCACCGTATTGTGATTGTATTTTTCTGTAAACTTCCGCAAATTTCACGTCTTCATTCACAAAAAATTTCATCACAATACGCTGTCACATACAAGCACTGACAATGTTGTCCGCCATTTTCTTTATCTGTCAAGTGGCTTTCCCATGCATGTGGACCACCTAGCAGTAATAGGGCACAAGTGCGCCTAACTAATAATAGTAGTTCTAGCACGCTATAACCTATTCAGGTAGAGCTAGAACAAAAAGTCGAGGTTTGATGTTAACGCCACTCCTACGTTCGTTGGTTGAAAAGTTGAAAGGAAATACCAGGTGCTGACAGCGAGTGGAACACCCTGTACAGGCTATCCAAGTTCAGATACATCCTCATTGCTTTCACGAACAAATATTCTTTGAATATAATTGTGAAACTGTAGGAGCGTCTTTCCACGTTCTTTTTCTTAGTTCTTAGTCGAGATGTACTTCTACAGGGGCAAATGCCCCTGTGCAGGTCCCAGCTCTGGTATGAGCTGGATGTAGCCAAGAGAAGGGATTCCTGCTTAGCGGGCTAGGCTCGAGCAGCTTAATACTCCGATGCGTTGGGGCAAGCTATTACGGAAGGTGGTTAACCGATGTCCGAGTCCATCTTAATAGATTCAAAAAACTAGAGCAAAGTAGACCCGCAGCCTGTTAGGCGCCATCTATGCTTCTCTGAACAAACCACATAACCATGGCCGGTGTTATGCCATGCCACACAGTTAGTCGCCTCTTACGACATGCTCTCTGTAAAGCAATGGTGCCATTATTGTTCCTATCATTCAAAGACCCCGGTAGACCACTCGTCTCCACATTATATTATCTCCCATTGAAAGCCACGATCTTGGCCGTGAACTCGCTATTTAATGGAATTTTTGAGATGCCAGCTCTCGTTTGTTTTCTGAAAGTTTTGGTTTTAAATCAGAACTCTGTCCATGTACTTTCTTTTACACTAATCTCCATTCCAGATATGCGATTTCTTTGTTGTCTTTCTAATTTGATTGCGATTATTTTATGATATAATGTGACATGTGAATTAAACTTTACTAAAGTTAATTAGGTCTCTCGCGATGGATATTATGTTGTAGTTTTGCAGCGGGGAAAACAATGTAACAGTTTTTCATGTAACAGCTATTCATAGGTAATGCTGCAAAAACAATCATGTTTTTATCATATTAACAATGTGTGTTCTATAGACTAAGATACTCTAGAAAATGAAGACACGGAAATGTTTAGAAAACCCCGTATCATATAAGCAACAAAAGAGACAAATAAATGTTTAGAATACCCCGTATCATATAAGCAACAAAAGAGACAAATAAATGTTTAGAAAACCCCGTATCATATAAGCAACAAAAGAGACAAATAAATGTTTAGAATACCCCGTATCAATAAAAGCAACAATGGAGACAAAGACATGTTTAGAATACCCCGTATCATATCAGCAACAAAGGAGACACAGAAATGAGGAGACTATCGATGGCAATGCAGATGTTAAATAAAATGAAAAAAGTATGCCAGAACACGAACAAAACAGATAATAAAAGGAAAAATTATTGGCTCTTGCATTTTCCTTTGTGGCAAAATATGAAAACAAAACGGACCATCACACAAACACTACAAAAGAAAATGTAATCGTTCGGGGTTAAAATGCAGAAAGACAGTTATCAGAATACCAAGAACAGCGACAAAGAAAAACACGGACGTCCTAAAAGAGATGGGAACAGATCCGAATTGGCTACTGCCAGTAGTTATTTTCTCCTGCTTCTCAGGACGGGAGGCCATTGTAAGAGGCTGGTGACTTTAAGATGTAATTTTTTGATGATGCATTCTCGAAGTAGCTTCAAAACGTTCCTGGAATATTCGACTCGTGTTTTAAGGAAAGATGGTATTATAAAAAAATATATATTTATAAGTTGTTAGTGACATTGACGAAAAAACTTGGCAGACGTGTTCTTCTTTCACATATACTCTCGAACAGAAGTTACATAATAGTGTTTGAGTGGTGGACTTGTTGCATCGTCAGGGTTGAAAATGTTCTTGATTGAACAACGCACACAAATGATGTGTTTTACTTGAGATGAGAAGTCACCCTCAGAGATACAAATATTGCTTAATGGCGCATATGGTCTTGGTTATGTGGTTAGCGGAACGGCTTAGATGGCGACTGACAAGCTGCGGGTCTGCCTTGCTCTAATTTACGCTTCCACCTCCACCAGTCTCAAAAACTGGCAATCGTACATTCCAGGGGCTAGCAATTGGTGGGATTGACCTGGCAAGTCACAAGTGGATTTTCACATGCCAAATAAATATGAAACAAAAGAGGTTACACCTCCCTACGACATCTGACGACATGTGGGCTGCAGATAGATAGAAAGATATATAGATAGATAGATGGATGGATGGATGGATGGATATATAAGTAGGTTGGGTGGATGGGTGGATGGATGGATGGATGGATATATAAGTAGGTTGGGTGGATGGATGTAAGGATTCATAGCTTCATCTCTTTCAGTTCTAGGCCGTCAACGACGCTAGGAACATAATTCTTTGTCCGACGCTAGATCCATGAAACACTTTCTATCGTACGAAATATTAACAAACAAATACGAGGCGTGTTCAAATAAACCGGGCCATACTGCAACAGGTGAACATAGTGCGACGCGCATGATGACGTTCCTTCGGGTGTAAACAGGACACACCAACCTTACGAGTTCGGAAAATGTCAGTATCCTCTAATTCATAATTTCCCCAGCAGACCGCTGAAAACATGGCGAGTTAGATACGGAATCCGTCCAGAGTTGATCAGCGAGCAGTGATTCTATTGCTCGCAGCTGACTGGTGTTTAACCGATGACATTCATCGCAGAATGTAGGCAGTGTAACGATGTTTGAAGAAGGACGTGAGTTAACGCACCAATATGCGCATGACCTGGTCTCGGAAGATCTTTCGTTAACTCACGTCCTTCTTTAAACATCGTTTGCCAGTTCTTCACTGTTGTCTTCGACAAACTTTTTGTCACCATACACTGCCTGCATTTTGCGATGAATGTCAACTGGTCGACATGCAATAGATGATAGAAACCGAATCACCGCTCGCTGATCAACTCTGGACGGATTCCGTATCATACCAGTCATGTTTTTAACGGTCTGCCGATGAAACTGTGAGTCGTAGGATAATGGAATTTTGCAAACTTTATGGTTGGTATGTGCTTTTTACATCAGAAGTGATGTCATCACGCGCATCGTACGTATGTTCATTTGGTGCAGTCATGTCCAGTTTCATTTGAACACTCCTTGTATATATATATATTTTTTTTTTTTCTTTTTAATCTTCTTGACAGACGTTTTAGATACTTCAGACACATAAGTTGATCCATTGGTTTTGTTTTGTATGAAAATGTTCACATTAACAGGTTTTGTTGAGATATTACTTGCTACCTGTTTCAGTCATTAAATTATATTATCGTTATCTAATCTACACGCACCAATCTGCTCTTTCCTTCTGCGCAAAATGATCCACTCAGTTTCGTTGACACTCTTTATGAAAATGAAAATGTAAACCTCATTGTAGCTCTTGTGAAGGTAAAGTTGCAAGTGATAAAATGGGCATGCCCGCGGCAGGTAACAATGATTCTCAAAATGATCATGTGCTAGACCAATTATGTCTGTGTTAGATAATTTGAAAAATGGATGTAGTTTCGGAACGAGTGCCTCACAAAGCACAAAGTATATAGATTAGCAGCTTTCATTGGGTTTTGTTAATTCTTGTTTCCGCCTAGTTTTTTCAATTTTGTTTGTGAGTTGTTGGATGTTTCCTTCTTTTTTTTACTATTTTCGAAAAAGAGATATATTAAATAATTTACATTGTCTATGAGGAGGCAGACAGACTGGCAAAAGAAGGTGCAAGGGTACCGCAACCAGATTCTAGTGTGACCTACGAAGAGTCCAAAAGGTTTATTAGGGCCAGATACATGGCCAAATGGGAAACAGAACATACTGGCTACATAAAAAATTATGCCTGTCACCAGTTGAACAGAAAAGAGCAGGTCGTGGTCTTCAGACTCCGCACAAACCACAACAGACTGAGGTACCACCTATTCAATAAACTGAAGATAGGTGCTACTGACGAATGCACTAGTGGTACAGGGAAAATGACCTCCGAACATCTGCTGCAAAATTGGCCAACATACGACGACCAGAGAAAGCACACGTGACCATCACCAGTGGCAACACTAGACAAGCTCAATGGCAGTGTCGACAGCCTCAGGATGACCGCTGCTTTCTTCGAACAAATTCAAGTTGACGTCTGACAGCGTACGAAGAAGAAGCTTTACATTGTCTTATTGCTCGTGTGATCTCCTTCCATATGTGATACGACCACAAAACAATGATAATATGAAACACAGTGACACTTTAACTGTAACACTAAATGCAAATCTTATAAGAGCGGAACATTCGCTGTACAACACATTCGAATTTCTCTGCGTCATCAAGAGCTAAATTCTAATAATTCTTGTATCAGGGTGACAGGATACGCCACTGCTGATCAAGACACACACACCCCCCCCCCCCGCCCCCCCGCCCCCCAACTAACGTCCCTGCTTTTCTCCTTGAATGCAGACTGTGTCACTACAGTTAAACCGACAGCGTGGAGATTGACAATGCTGTCACCATAGCTGTGGTCTCACAGAGTAACTTTGAATTGCAGTACACAACACAGATCCACTGAGGACCAGATCACTCTCGTAGCCCAGGAAATAGAGGATGCTTACCAGGAGAAAAAACACACAGTAGCGGTTTGGGTGGATCTAGAGAAGGCATTTGACAAGGTGTGGAAAGAGGGACGAAGTCAAGCTACGAAGAAGTGAAGTATCTGGAAAAATTTACAGATGGATCAGCCACTACCTCGAAAACAGGTCAGCCAGAGTTCAAGTACAAGGGCAGATAAGCAAAAGTGACACTGGAGCAAGGTGTTCCACAAGGGGGAGTACTATCACCCACACTGTTTCTGGTGTGTATAAACAACATCATAGAGAATATATCAAAAAGAGTCAACAGCTTCATGTTTGCAGACGATCTGACTGTGTGGACCTCTTAGAAAATTCTCACCGTAGCAAACAATCGGATGCAGCAGGCCCTAAAATCGTTGGAGGAGTTGGGCGAAATCATGGCTGGTAAAAATAAATGAAGAAAAAACAACATGTACGATATTCTCGCTTTCAAATAAACCGCAGAACACCAAAATAAGTCTTAACTGCAAATATCTGCGGCCAAACGACAAACCAAACTACTTGGGCGTCACATTTGATTTGCGCATGACATGGAAAAGTCAGATCGAGAGAAACCGAATGAGAGCAAGACAAAGAATGGCAATCATGAGGAAACTTGCTGGCACAAGCTGGGGAGCAGATGAAAGAATACTCAAGAAACTGTACACTGGAAGAGTGAGACCAGTTCTCGAGTATGGCATTGCGGCATGGGCAACAGCAGCAAAGGCGAACTTTGATACAATTAGCAAAACTTCAAAACCAAGCCATTAGAGTTATAACCGGAGGTATGAAGTCAACGCCAATTGTAGAACTTGAAAAGATTATAAATCTGCAATCCATGACTGACAGAAGAGACTGCAGAGCCCAGTATCAAACAGAGAAACTAAGAAGACTGACAGACCATCCAATGCATCAGAGACTAAATAGATTTATAAAAATAAAGCAGAGAAACTTTGCAGAAATAGCCAAAGCAAAGATGAGCAAAGGCCCTATGAACACCATAACAACACAAAAGCCGACCCCTACTGTACACAAACCCCCATGGAAGCAGCATATCATTCCGGAGGTGGTAGAAAATATACCAGGTATTGGAAACAAGAACAGCCAGACTTAAAAATAAAGAAGAGACCTAGCCCTGATGTACATAGCGGAAAACTACCCAAGCATGGACTGAACCCATGCATACACCGACGGTTCTGTAACAAACACAACACAGAATGACGGGGTAGGGGTATTCCTGAGCCTAACAAATGGTAGAAAAATAACACTGTCAGTGGCAACTGGAAAATTCTCAAGCAATTTCAGAGTGGAGGCAGAGGCACTGAAGTCTGCTGTAAAAGCAATGCTGACAGGCGAAAGTAATGAAAGCCAGATAGTCATGTTTACATATGCCCTGGTCGTGGTTACAGCACTAAAAAGCCAGAAAAATACTGAACCTAATGATTTAAGAGCAGTACTCTGTCATTTATGCCAGCAGTCCACACCAAAAAGAGTAGTGGTACAGTGGGCTTCATCCCACTGTAACATCCAAGGCAACGAGGAGGCAGACAGACTGTCAAAAGAATGTGCAAGACTACCACAACCAGATTCTAGTGTGACCTACGAAGAGTCCAAAAGGTTTATTATGGCCAGATACATGGCCAAATGGGAAACAGAACATACTACTAAAAAAGTGATGCCTATTACTAGTTGAACAAAAGAGAGCAGGTCGTGGTCTTCAGTTTCCGCACAGGCCACAACAGACTGAGGTACCACCTATTTAATAAACTGAAGATAGATGGCACTGACGAATGCACCTGTGGTACAGGGAAAATGACCGGTGAACAGCTGCTGCAAAATTGCCCAACATACGAGGACCAGAGAAAGCACATGTGGCCATCACCAGTGGCAACAGTAGACAAGCTCTATGGCAGTGTCGACAGCCTCAGGATGACAGCTGCTTTCTTCGAACAAATTCAACTTGACCTCTGACAGCGTACGAAGAAGAAGAAGAAGAATTGCAGTACGCCCAGAAGTACAACAGTCCACATTCTTAACTATTTCCGGACATATAGCCACTGCAAAGACTCTCTAACGAAACATTACAGACCCTTTAGCCACTAAATTGGACAAGTTACTTTGTTTCGCAGATCTGCGTGCAAGATTTTTATGTGACTAGATACTTTACTGCTATGACTAGATTGGTTCACTTAACGAAATTTTATCAAAACGAGTATTACAAACGCGTTGTTTATTTTAATTAAATTGTGTTTGATACTTCTAATAGATGTATTCTTCATTTTTTTTATTGATTGTGGAGTCATTGATAAAAAAGTACATGTTCAATATTTATTAACATAACTGCATCAAATAAACTGTATTTTGAAGGAGTTTTGACTCATGTATATAAAATTGCCAGAAAAATCAACACTTCAAACCATGAGAAAATGTCGGTAAATTTCAATATATTGACTTATAAAGTGTCTGCTTCTTAACACTTTTTTTTTTTAAACCTATAAACTTTATTCTGCCAAAAAATCAAAAATTGGCAATTGACTCATATGTTCATTTTCTGTAACCATTTCCCTTCCGATTGATATGTAATATTCATATGTTTATCTTTATTATAGTGCTAATTAGTAACATAACAAAACATTGTCATTTTTTTCAAATCTAAAAATTACTTTGCTCAAAACTAAAAACAAAATCAAGTCCTGAAAGAGTTAAGTACGCCACGGGATATGAGAAGAACCACTTGCTGCACAAAGACATCAAGAGCTCACTCAGCTTGAGTAGCTTACGAACAAGAACCAAGAGCTCACTCAGCTTGAGTAGCTTACGAACAAGAACCAAGAGCTCACTCAGCTTGAGTAGCTTACGAACAAGAACCAAGAGCTCACTCAGCTTGAGTAGCTTACGAACAAGAACAATATTTGTAGCATCTAGAAAAGTTCTTTCAATCTTGTTTTTGTTCGAAAGCCAGTTCTGCCCTTATTCTCTTTTAACCACGTAGAAGCTAAGCCATGGGCGCTGCGTGGATGCGTGTAACGTGGTGTAACCTCCAGTTGAAGAAAAAAGGAGGTAGGTGGCGCCAGTACAAGCAATAAGGCCCTAAAGTAGTGACAACCTGGGCTGAATTTTCTGGTGCAGTCAAGCGGAACGCTCAACGCCATCTTGAACTGTTTTTCTCACGGTTTAAGCCAGGCATTACCGCAGCAAGATGCAGCGTAACAACAGGTTAACCAAACGAAAGCACATGAACTCCACAGAAGAAAGATTTTGATACCACCTGATGAAGGAGTCGTGAATTATAATCCGAAGAGAAACTAGCAAAAATCAGAAAACGACACAAACAGCGGAGCGAGTCCAGAGCGCAGCCAGTCAGGTGCGACCATATTACTTTATCATATGTGCTATCCTTTGATTTATTTATCATCTACAAGAGTGCTTGTCAACCTGGGCGCTACCGTCCACCAGTGGGCGTATTTAGCGGTAGCAGAATGATTAGATGTTTTAATGAACAACAGAACATGAGAAAGATATCGCAGAATACCATCAAACCAACAGAAGTGCACATTTTGAGAATCTGTTTTTTTTCTGTGCCAGGCTACGGCTGTGAACATGGACAGTTACTCAAACTTCGAGTTACAATCGTCATTATAATAGCATGGACCGAAAAAAAGATTAATACAAACTTTCGACTAAAGTTGAGCATACAGAACTCCTTCATAAAATCCACAATGATGCAAACTCCTTCATAAAATCCACAATGAACAGAAAATGTAGATACTTTGGTCATATTAAAAGACCGAACGGTCTTACTAGAATTGTAATGGAAGGTATGGTGCCGGGACAGAGAGGCAGAGGCAGACCAAGAAGGCGATGACACAAAGGAATGCTGGGGCATGACTCTGGAGCAGGCTGGAGATTTGGGAAGAGATGGAGTTTCCTTCAGACGGGCTGTGATAGGAGGACGTTCTGGAAGGGACATGATGATAATGATGTATTAAAAACATCCACAAGTTTTTGTTTTTTGTTATACCGGCTGTGATCGAAGCGAAGGACATGCCACATATTGAGTGAACACATCTAAAATACACAGACTCATTAGACGATCGCAGAGTTTTCTTCAAATTGAGATCCTGGGGAGGGGGGGGGGGTGGATGGAATAACATTTACACTCATAAAGGTAATCAAAGCGTGTCCAGATATAAAAGGGTAATCAAAGCGTGTCCAGATATAAAAGGGTAATCAAAGCGTGTCCAGATATAAAAGGGTAATCAAAGCGTGTCCAGATAAAAAAGGGTAATCAAAGCGTGTCCAGATATAAAAGGGTAATCAAAGTGTGTCCAGGTATAAAAAGGTGATCAAAGCGTGTCCAGATATAAAAGGGTAATCAAAGCGTGTCCAGATATAAAAGGGTAATCAAAGTGTGTCCAGATATAAAAGCGTAATCAAAGCGTGTCCAGATATAAAAGGGTAATCAAAGCGTGTCCAGATATAAAAGGGTAATCAAAGTGTGTCCAGGTATAAAAATGTGATCAAAGTGTGTCCAGGTATAAAAAGGTAATCAAAGCGTGTCCAGATATAAAAAGGTAACCAAGGCGTGTCCAGGTATAAAAAGGAAATCAAAGCGTGTTCCAAGTGTAAAAAGGTAATCAAAGGATGTTCCAGGTATAGAAAGGTTGAAAAACACTGATCTGTATACAAGGCGTGTTTAAATAAAACTGGACCAAACTGCAACAAGTGAACATACGTACGATGCGCATGATGACGTCACTTCTGT
Source organism: Ariolimax columbianus (assembly GCA_036924085.1). Classification (NCBI taxonomy): domain Eukaryota; kingdom Metazoa; phylum Mollusca; class Gastropoda; order Stylommatophora; family Arionidae; genus Ariolimax; species Ariolimax columbianus. The sequence goes on along the minus strand of JAVGWX010000012.1, from coordinate 62,131,567 downwards.
TGTAAATAGCACATACCAACCGGTAAGATTACAATATGTAATTATGTGATACGGGATTAATCCATATTTGATCAGTGAGCGGTGATTCGGTTTCTAACAGCTGAAGGATGTCGACCAGTTGACATTCATCACAGGCAGTGCATGGTGACAAAAGTGTGTCGAAGACAGCAGTGAACTGGTAGCGATGTTTAAAGAAGGACGTGAGTTAAAGCAACATAATGCGTCCGACCTGGTTTAGGAAGATCTTCCGTTAACTCACGTCCGACCTGGTTTAGGAAGATCTTCCGTTAACTCACGTCCGACCTGGTTTAGGAAGATCTTCCGTTAACTCACGTCCGACATGGTTTAGGAAGATCTTCCGTTAACTCACGTCCTTATTTAAACATCGTTTTCCAGTTCTCCACTGTTGCCTTCGACACACTTTTGTCACTATACACTGCCTGCATTCTGCGATGAATGTCAACTGGTCGATACACTTTAGCTGTTAGAAACCGAATCACTGCTCGCTGATCAAATCTGGACGGATTCCGTTTCACACCCGCCATGTTTTCTGCAGAGGAAATTATGTCGGAGTCCAGGAAAATGAAATTTTGCAAATTTGACCGTTCGTTCGTGCTTCTTACACTAAAAGTGACATCATCACGAGCATCGTACGAATGTGCACCTGTTGCAGTTCGATCCTGTTTGACGCCTCGTAGATAAAAGGAATCGCTCAACCAATTGATTTTCGCAGACGAAAAATGGATATACAATAACATTTCATATGTCTCGACTCATCATGTCTCGACTCATCGTGTCTCGACTCATCATGTCTCGACTCATCATGTCTCGACTCATCATGTCTCGACTCATCATGTCTCGACTCATCATGTCTCGACTCATCATGTCTCGAATCATCATGTCTCGACTCATCATGTCTCGACTCATCATGTCTAGAAGATCAGCAGCGTCTAGACAGAAACTTTAACAATTAACCGCCAACAGACGCAGCTCAGTTCTTACAAAGGCCGAAACACACTAGAGCTGGTACGGGAGTGCATGTTCCCGTGTAGTTTCTTCACTGACGATGGTAGACTAAACAAAGAGATCGCACATAGAATTCAGAGGGCGAACTGTGTCCAATACGATTCAAAAGGAAAACAATGTGTACTGATACTGAAACACACAAGTGTCACTGCATCCACTAAACAGACGCTGATAATCACGCTGATCATTGCTACGTTATGTTATCAGCCTCACACTTAAGCTTTTCTTCTGCGTTCGTTCTCAATCTTCCACTATCAAGCCCTGAACAGGGTTTCGCAAGTAGCAGGATGTAGTCCAGAGAATGAAATACTTTGTGTCGCTAGTTTACAGCTTTACTGCGATATTTGCATCTTTCGGTCCGACACATCCGTTTTCGGAGGAATTGGGCTCTATTATAACCCTGGGTTCTATTAGAACCGTGGTCTCTATTAAATCCTTAACGCTTTTAAAACCTTAGGCTTTATTAAATCATTGGGCTCTATTTAACAGTGGGAACTATTAACACCTTGGGCTCTTAAATCCGTGGTGTCTATCAACACCTTGGGCTCTATTAAAACCGTGCGCTCTATTAATACCTTGGGCTCTATTAATACCTTGGGCTCTATTAATACCTTGGGCTCTATTAAACTCTTGGGCTCTATTAAACCCTTAACTCTTTTAAAACATTGGGCTCTATTAAATCTTAGGCTCTATTAAAATATTGGGCTCAATTAAAACATCTGGTCTCTATTAAAACCTGAGGCTCTATTAAAACATTGGGCTCTATTAAAGTCTTGGGCTCTATTAAAACCATGGGCTCTATTAAAATGTTGGGCTCTATTAAAACATCGGGCTCTATTTAAAGCAAATGCTCTATTAAAACATTGGGCTCTATTAACACCTTGGGCTCTATTAGAACCCCGGGCTCTATTAGAACCGTGCGCTCTATTAGAACCGTGCGCTCTATTAGAACCGTGCGCTCTATTAAAACCTTGGGCTCTATTACATCCTTAACGCTTTTAAAACATTGGGCTCTATTAAAGTCTTGGGCTCTATTAAAACCATGGGCTCTATTAAAATGTTGGGCTCTATTAAAACATCGGGCTCTATTTAAAGCAAATGCTCTATTAAAACATTGGGCTCTATTAACACCTTGGGCTCTATTAGAACCCCGGGCTCTATTAGAACCGTGCGCTCTATTAGAACCGTGCGCTCTATTAAAACCTTGGGCTCTATTAAATCTTTAACGCTTTTAAAACATTAGGCTTTATTAAATCTTGTGCTCTGTTAAAACCTTGGGCTCTATTAAAACCATGGGCTCTATTAAAACCATGGGCTCTATTAGACAAGCACACACCTACGATTGAGACCTGTGAGATGTGCCGTTTACAAACTGCTTCAGGAAAGACACCTCCTTACAAACTTAACAACATCATGTCACGGAAAATTAAGGGAACCTCAGCTCAAGTGCCATCTCGGCATCTAAGATTCGGCTGCAATAGATCTCCAATGTACTTTATCTCTTTCCGTAATGGTGCAATATGAGAGATTTTTTCCAGTCCATCCCCTCATGTTATCCATTTACTTAAAATATTTTCTGCTTTTTGAACGACGGCCTTCCACCTTAGCCTCCAGTATGGTATTCAACAAGGAGGTATGTCTTGTTATATGACTAATATAACGTAACTGGCTAACCCTGATTTCTGTCATCAATTCTCTTTCCACCTCCAACTTTTTCAGTACCTCCAAATTTGTTTTCTTCTCTTTCCAAGAAACGTGACATTCAACTTCGATATACCCATATTTCCAAGAAACGTGACATTCAACTTCGATGTACCCACATTTCCAAGAAACGTGACATTCAACTTCGATATACCCACATTTCCAAGAAATGTAGCGGGAGCTACATTGGTCAATTACTATATTAAGACTTAGAAATTAAAGCGGTTTGAATATTTGACAGGGTTGCAGTATGATCAACATGCAGTTGGGTTACACTACATGGATGCTTCAGGGCCACGGTCAAGAGGTCGACCCCTGCGACGATGGATAGAAGAGGTACCAAAAAAACCTTCAAACGTTTAACGCAAGCCTTCCACATAGTGCAAACCGGAAGTCTACGCAAGCCTCCTTCCTCCTCTACGCAACGACGAAAGTACAGGCAGAAGAGGAACAAGAGGAAGAAGAAGAGCAAGTCGAAGAAAAGATGAATTTGAAGAAAAGAATAAGAAGTACAAAAAGAAGATTAAAACTTACAGGCAGAAGAAGAGGGACAAGTAGAAGAAGATGAAGAAGAAAAAGTGTAAGAAGAACAAGAAGTAAGAACAAGCAAGAAGAAAGGAGAAGAAAAAGAACAAAAGAAGGAGAGGGATGAAGAAGAAAGAAAAAGAGCAAATAACGCAAAAAGAAAGGAATACAAAGAAGTAATGAGGAAGAAAAAGCAAGGGGAGAAAAGAAGCAAGAAGGAAAAGGCAGGAGGTAAGAAAAAAACAAGAAGGAAGAGAGAAGAAAAGAAGTAAAAAGGAAGAAGCAAGTAAACGCAATGAAGAAGAAAAGGCAATAGGGAAGAAAAAGCAAGGACGAAGGAGGACGAAAACAATGAAGAAAAATATGTAACAGAATGATGTTTCTTGTATGTATATTAACCGATGCCACATAATTGAACACAACCTCTCAACTACATAATTACATGCTGATGTAATAAGGCAGAGGCGGTGAGCCTTGTAACTCCATTGTTGTCAGCGTCCTATCGTGGACCGACTAATGTGCAAGCCAAGTTGTTATCTCATAATACGCTCTTGAACAACGCGACCTTTGAGTGTACTAAACAATGCTCATATCTTCCAGCCTATCTGAGGTCTTTATTGGCTGATATTAATGGGTTTTTTTTAACAGAATGAAATGCACGTTTCGTGATTCTGTGCAAAGAGAATGATTGCTTGTTAGACGAACAACGCAAAAACCATATTAAATGTTTGAAGCCAAAAAGTTTCCAAAAATTACAATCAAATGCAATACGAGTTGTCTAACAGCGCACAATCTTCGCAAACATACACCAAAAAAGCCAAATTAATAGCGTGACAAAGAATCTTTCTCTCGTCCACGCCCCCCCCCCCTCTCTCCATCCCCCCTCCCCACCACCATCCATCCCTCTCTCCCAAATTAATATAAAAAGAACTACTAAAGAACCTGACATCATAATTTAAAAAGTCAAATATCTGGAGTTTGGTTGGAAAAACGCCAAGTTGGCAACGTTAAAAGTAATAGCCGGTTCCAATCAATACAAAGCGTTAGACTGAATTATTACATAAGCAAGTCCATTAATAAACGAGAAATAGACAATGACGTGTCTTTTTGCTAGATCAGTTTATCCAGCTGCAAATGAGTACTTCACTCAGAATGAAAGAAAACGATGCAAAAGAGATGGAAATTCCTCATCTTACATCACAAAAAGTCGAAATCTCGTATAATAAAGTTTCCTACACTTCATCTCCGACGACATCATCACGCTATAGAGCTACCTTTACCTTTTATTTTTCTTGTCAAGGAAAACAAAACTCCGATGCACGAAATCACCCCCACATCATTCGAAGACACTGAAACAAGCAGAGTCGTCCCCTGCTCAAGTCGGATGTGTCGGACCGAAAGGTGAAGATATCACAGTCAGGCTGTAAAATACGACACAACGCATTCCGTTCTCCGGACTACATTCTGCAACTTCCAAAATCCTTTTCATGGCTTGGTAGCCGGAGATTTACAACGAACGAAGAAGGAGACGATGAAGAAGCAGCAGAGACTTTCATTGAAAACCCTACCACGTATTCACTCAACCTGTGGCGTCCCGTTCTTGTTGTTCGGTTCTACAGATCGATGAAAAACGCCAGATGAGCGTTCATGCGATCCACTAGTATGATGGGTCTCAAACGAAGAAGTCACCTGACGCGAAGATCTTCAAATCAGATTGTCCATGCTAAACCGTCCCAGTTTGCCCTAATTTGACATTGGCCTCTTTTGCCAAAGGCTTCCCCGCCAACTAACCGTTCTTAAATCAAACCAGGGACATCAAATACGGGAAACGATATTCTTCATCATGGCCCCGCCCTCGAGATCGCTCACAAACGAAATGTTTAGGTCAAATTTGAAAAGAGATGATCCTCATTGCATACAGCCTGTGACTCAGCCACTCGTTGTTGTGTTTATGATATTATTATGACCTTTGATATAAACATATCGTTTGTGTGAATTTGACTGCTGTCAGTAGAAATCCACAGCGGTCCGCCGCGGTCTTTGAGTATTACAAAAACGACATTGGCAATTCTGACCCACAGACAACATATCGTAAGAGGCGGCTAACTGTGTGACATGGCATAGTACCGGCCATTGTGAGGAAGTTTGTTAAGAGCAGCATAGATTGCGGCTAACAGGATGTGGGTCCACTTTTCTCTAATGTTTCTTCTTCTTCTCGGTGCGCTGTCAGACGCCAATTGGAATTTGTTCGAGGAAAACAGCGATCATTCTGAGGTTGTTGACACTGCCATAGAGCTTAACTTAACTTAACGTCTTTATACTGGTTTAGAAGACCCTGCAGAGTCTATATACAACTAGTTTCATTTACTTCACCTTGCTCTAAAAGCTATGCGCATCCAATTTATTCTTAAATGCTTTAACTGTCCATGCCTCCACTACCTTTTCATGCAATGCATTCCAACCATTCACCACTCTCTGACTAAAAAAATATTTCCTTATATCTAATCTGGACCTCTCTTTAGTCAGCTTGTAGCTATGCCCTCTTGCTATTGGGGGAAGGGGGTGGCTGTATTAAAAAAATACAACTTGTTATAGTCTAATTTATCTATTCCTCTAATTTATCTATTCCTCTAATTTATCTATTCCTCTAACTTATCTATTCCTCTGATCATCTTATAAACCTGTATTAAGTCACTACGAATTCTTCTCTCTTCTAGACATCGCAGGCCGGTTTTTTTTTTAGTCTTTCTTCATAACTGTAATTCTGGAGTCCCACTATCATCTGTGTTGCTCTTTTTTTAAATTCTTTCCAGCATGTTTATATCCCCTCTATTAAAAGGACTCCACACCTGAACACAGTACTCCAGTCTAGGTCTAACTAAGGCTTTATACAGTTTGACTATCACTTCCTTGCTACTATGTTTGCATTTGCCTTTTTCCCTGCTACCTGGACTTGCTCACTCACCTTACCTGTATGAGCTATTATAACTTCTAGGTTCCTTTCCTTATCTATCTTTCTAATATTGTTATCTCCCATTCTTTAATTGTGCTCCACATTGGATCTAAATACGACCTCAATATATCCACTTCTGCTTTAGATGAGACACTACTGCATAGTTTTGTGTCATGAGCAAATTTTGCAATCATGGATCCAATATCAATGTCCAAATCATTTATATATATCAAGAACAACATTGGTCCCAAAACTGAGCCCTGTGGCACTCCACTTTTCACCTCACACCACTCAGAGTACTCCTTATTTAGGCCCACCCTCTGCCTTCTTCCTGTTAACCAACTTCCAATCCATTTGGCAACATCCCCACCTATTCAATGTGATTTTAACTTTCAAAATAATGTGTTATGAGGTAATCTATCAAAGGCTTTGCAAAATCTAGATAAATAACGTCCACTGGCTCCCCTTTATCTATCATTTTGGTAACCTCCTCCATAAATTCTAATAGATTTGTTATGCAAGGTCCCAGTCAAGTAAACCCATGCTGACTATTTCTAATTAGATTAAATTTGTCTAAATGCATTACAAAGTTTTCTTTGATTATTGACTATATCAATTTACAGATTATGCTCGTTCAACTCACCGGTCTATAATTTGCTGGATCTGATTGTTTGCCTTTTTTGAATAAGGGGATCACTCCCGCATCTTTCCAATCCCGTGGAACAATCCCTTTAGCAAGTGATTGAGAACATAATATAACCAATGATTTTGCTAGTTTGTCTGTAATTTCAAACAAATTTTGGATGAATACCATCTTGACCTGGACATTTATCCACTTTCAACCCCTCCAATTTGTTAAAATCAATTTCCTCTGAAATACAGATTGATCTTAATCCCGCTGTATCCGTGTCTTTTGAAAAAAATATCTATAGGCTCTGGGATCTTGGAGCAGTCCTCTTTTGAGTAGATTAGCTGCCTCTCTATTTTAACTTATTATTTTCCCTGTACTGTCTATGAGAGGGCCTACTTTGTCTTTTGTTTTCTGTTTATTTCTAACATAAGAGAAGAAGCTATTAATATCAGTCTTTGATGCTCTGAGCAAGTTTTTTTTTCTCGAAGTATTTTTGCTCTTTTATTCGCTTTCTGGGATATGTTCTGTTTGTTCAAATATTTTAAATATGTTTCCTTTGATTTACATGCCTGAATATTTTGTTCCATGCTTTATTTTTTGGCTTATCTACATTTCACTACAAATCTTGTAATCCACTTTTTACGCTTGTGGTTTACCTCTCAACTTGTCTAGTGTGGCCACTGGTGATGGCCACATGTGCTTTCTCTGGTCCTCGTATGTCCGGCAGTTTTGCAGCGTGTATTCAGAGGTAATTTTCCCTGTAGCACAGGTTCATTCTTCAGTAGCACTTATCTTCAGTTTATTGAATAGATGGTACCTCAGTCTGTTGTGGCCTGTGAGGAGTCTGAAGGCCACCACTTACTCTCTTCTTTTCAACTGGTAATAAGCATCATTTTTAGTGTAGCCATTATGCTCCGTTTCCCATTTGGCCATGTATCTGGCCCTAATAAACCTTTTTGACTCTTCGTAGGTCACACTAGAATCCGGTTGTGGTAACCTTCCACCTTCTTTTGCCAGTCTGTCTGCCTCCTCGTTGCTTTGAATGTTACAGTGGGATGAAGCCCAATGTACCACGACTCTTTTGGATGTGGACTGCTGGCAAAGTTGACAGAGTACTGCTCTCAAGTCATTTAGTTCTGCATTGTTCAGGATTTTTAGTGATGTAACCACAGACAGGGCATCTTATTAAAAAAAAACTTTTTGGCTTTCATTGCTTTCGCCTGTCGGCCATGCTTCTACTGCAAGTCTTCAATGCTTCTGCTCTGAAATTGCATGAGAATTTTCAAGTTGCCTCTGGCAGTGTGAGTGTTTCTAGTGTTTAAGTGTTTCTAGTGTTTGAGTGTTTCTAGTGTTTGAGTGTTTCTAGTGTTTGAGTGTTTCTAGTGTTTGAGTGTTTTTAGTGTTTGAGTGTTTCTAGTGTTTGAGTGTTTGTAGTGTTTGAGTGTTTGTAGTGTTTGAGTGTTTCTAGTGTTTGAGTGTTTGAGTGTTACTAGTGTTTGAGTGTTTCTAGTGTTTGAGTGTTTCTAGTGTTTGAGTGTTTGAGTGTTTCTAGTGTTTGAGTATTTCTAGTGTTTGAGTGTTTCTACTGTTGGAGTGTTGGAGTGTTTCTAGTTTTTGAGTGTTTCTAGTGTTTGAGTGTTTCTAGTGTTTGAGGGTTTCTAGTGTTTGAGTGTTTCTAGTGTTTGAGGGTTTCTAGTGGTTCTAGTGTTTGAGTGTTTCTAGTGTTTGAGTGTTTCTAGTGTTTGAGTGTTTCTAGTGTTTCTAGTGTTTCTAGTGTTTGAGTGTTTGAGTGTTTCTAGTGTCTGAGTGTTTCTAGTGTTTGAGTGTTTGAGTGTTTCTAGTGTTTGAGTGTTTCTAGTGTTTGAGTGTTTCTAGTGTTTTAGTGTTTCTACTGTTTGAGTGTTTGAGTGTTTCTAGTGTTTGAGTGCTTCTAGTGTTTGAGTGTTTCTAGTGTTTTAGGGCTTCTAGTGTTTTAGTGTTTCTAGTGTTTGAGGGTTTCTAGTGTTTGAGTGTCTGAGTGTTTCTAGTGTTTGAGTGTTTCTAGTGTTTTAGTGTTTCTACTGTTTGAGTGTTTGAGTGTTTCTAGTTTTTGAGTGCTTCTAGTGTTTGAGTGTTTCTAGTGTTTTAGGGCTTCTAGTGTTTGTGTGTTTCTAGTGTTTGAGGGTTTCTAGTGTTTGAGTGTTTGAGTGTTTCTAATGTTTGAGTGTTTCTAGTGTTTGAGTGTTTCTAGTGTTTGAGTGTTTCTAGTGTTTGAGTGTTTCTAGTGTTTGAGTGTTTGAGTGTTTCTAGTGTTTCTAGTGTTTGAGTGTTTCTAGTGTTTGAGTGTTTCTAGTGTTTGAGTGTTTCTAGTGTTTTAGTGTTTCTAGTGTTTGAGTGTTTCTAGTGTTTGAGTGTTTATAGTGTTTGAGTGTTTCTAGTTTTTGAGTGTTTCTAGTGTTTGAGTGTTTCTAGTGTTTGAGTGTTTCTAGTGTTTGAGTGTTTCTAGTGTTTGAGTGTTTCTAGTGTTTGAGTGTTTGAGTGTTTCTAGTGTTTGAGTGTTTCTAGTGTTTGAGTGTTTGTTTGAGTGTTTCTAGTGTTTGAGTGTTTCTAGTGTTTGAGTGTTAAAGTGTTTGAGTGTTTCTAGTGTTTGAGTGTTTGAGTGTTTCTAGTGTTTGAGTGTTTCTAGTGTTTGAGTGTTTCTAGTGTTTGAGTGTTTGAGTGTTTGAGTGTTTCTAGTGTTTGAGTGTTTCTAGTGTTTGAGTGCTTGTAGTGTTTGAGTGTTTCTAGTGTTTGAGTGTTTCTAGTGTTTGAGTGTTTCTAGTGTTTGAGTGCTTGAGTGTTTCTAGTGTTTGAGTGTTTCTAGTGTTTGAGTGTTTCTAGTGTTTGAGTGTTTCTAGTGTTTGAGTGTTTCTAGTGTTTGAGTGTTTCTAGTGTTTAAGTGTTTGAGTGTTTCTAGTGTTTGAGTGTTTCTAGTGTTTGAGTGTTTCTAGTGTTTGAGTGTTTCTAGTGTTTGAGTGTTTCTAGTGTTTCTAATGTTTGAGTGTTTCTAGTGTTTGAGTGTTTCTAGTGTTTGAGTGTTTCTAGTGTTTGAGTGTTTGAGTGTTTCTAGTGTTTGAGTATTTCTAGTGTTTGAGTGTTTCTAGTGTTTGAGTGTTTCTAGTGTGTGAGTGTTTCTAGTGTTTTAGTGTTTCTAGTGTTTGAGTGTTTCTAGTTTTTGAGTGTTTCTAGTGTTTGAGTGTTTCTAGTGTTTGAGTGTTTCTAGTGTTTGAGTGTTTGAGTGTTTCTAGTGTTTGAGTGTCTCTAGTGTTTGAGTGTTTCTAGTGTTTGAGTGTTTCTAGTGTTTGAGTGTTTCTAGTGTTTGAGTGTTAAAGTGTTTGAGTGTTTCTAGTGTTTGAGTGTTTGAGTGTTTCTAGTGTTTGAGTGTTTCTAGTGTTTGAGTGTTTCTAGTGTTTGAGTGTTTGAGTGTTTGAGTGTTTCTAGTGTTTGAGTGTTTCTAGTGTTTGAGTGTTTCTAGTGTTTGAGTGTTTCTAGTGTTTGATTTTTTCTAGTGTTTGAGTGTTTCTAGTGTTTAAGTGTTTCTAGTGTTTGAGTGTTTGAGTGTTTGAGTGTTTCTAGTGTTTGAGTGTTTCTAGTGTTTGAGTGTTTCTAGTGTTTGAGTGTTTCTAGTGTTTGAGTGTTTCTAGTGTTTGTGTGTTTCTAGTGTTTCTAATGTTTGAGTGTTTCTAGTGTTTGAGTGTTTCTAGTGTTTGAGTGTTTCTAGTGTTTGAGTGTTTCTAGTGTTTGAGTATTTCTAGTGTTTGAGTGTTTCTAGTGTTTGAGTGTTTCTAGTGTGTGAGTGTTTCTAGTGTTTTAGTGTTTCTAGTGTTTTAGTGTTTCTAGTTTTTGAGTGTTTCTAGTGTTTGAGTGTTTCTAGTGTTTGAGTGTTTCTAGTGTTTGAGTGTTTGAGTGTTTCTAGTGTTTGAGTGTTTCTAGTGTTTGAGTGTTTGTTTGAGTGTTTCTAGTGTTTGAGTGTATCTAGTGTTTGAGTGTTAAAGTGTTTCTAGTGTTTGAGTGTTTCTAGTGTTTGAGTGTTTGAGTGTTTCTAGTGTTTGAGTGTTTCTAGTGTTTGTTTGAGTGTTTGAGTGTTTCTAGTGTTTGAGTGTCTCTAGTGTTTGAGTGTTTCTAGTTTTTGAGTGTTTCTAGTGTTTGAGTGTTTCTAGTGTTTGTGTGTTTCTAGTGTTTGAGTGTTTCTAGTGTTTGTTCTTCTTCTTCTGCGTACACAGTCAGACAGTAACCATTATTTTCTCGAAAAAAGCGGCGGTCATCCTGAGACTCTCGCCACTACCATAGAGCTTGTCTTGCAGTTCCACTGGCAATGGCCACATCTGCTCTCTCTGATCCTCGTATGTCGGGCAGTTCTGCAGCAGATGTTCAGTGGTCATTTTACCAGTACCGCACGGGCATTCGTCGGTACACCCTATCTTCAATTTGTTGAATAGGTGGTACCTCAGTCTGTTGTGGCCAGTGCGAAGTCTGAAGACGACGACCTGCTCTCTTCGGTTCAACTGGTAATAGGCATCGTTTTTGGTGTAACCAGTATGTTTGGTTTCCCATTTGGACATGTATCTGGCTTTGATAAGCCGTTTTGACTCTTCGTACGTCATACTGGTATCTGTTTGTGGTAGCCTTGCACCTTCTTTTGCCAGTCTGTCTGCCTCCTCGTTGCCTTGGATGTTGCAGTGTGACGGAACCCACTGTACCACTACCCTTTTTGGTGCGGACTGCTGGCACAGTTTGCAGAGTGCTGCTCTTAAGTCATTAAGCTCAGTGTTTTTCTGGCTTTTTAGCGCTGTGACTACTTCGAGAGCATCTGTCAGCAGGACTATATGGCTCTCATTTTCACTGTGTGTTACCATTTCTTCCACTGCCGCCCTCAGTGCCTCTGCCTCTGCTCTGAAATTGCTTGTGTACTTACCAGTAGCGAATGACAGTGTTATTTTTCTGCCATTTGGTAGGTTCAGGAATGCTCCTGCCCCTCCGTTCTGTGTAGTGTTTGTTACAGAACCATCGGTGTATGCATGGGTCCAGTCCATGCTTGGGTAGCTTTTCGTTATGAAGCTTAGGGTAGTGTCTCTCCTTTCTTTTTCACTCTGGCAGTTTTTGTTTGCAATACCTGGTATATTTTCTACCACCTCTGGAAATATATCCTGCCTCCAAGTAGGTTTTCGTACAGTAGTGATGGGTTTTGGTGTTGTTAGTGCGTTTATGGGATCTTCGTGCATCTTTGCTTTGGCTATTTCTGCAAAGTTTCTCCGCTTTAGTTTCCCATTTCCCAAATTGTTTAGTCTCTGGTACATTGGATGGTCCGTCAGTCTTCTGAGTTTCTCTGACTGCAGCTGGGCTCTGCAGTCTCTTCTATCGGTCATGGATTGCAGTTTTGTAATCTTTTCAAGTTCTACAATTGGCGTTGACTTCATGCCACCTGTTATAATTCTCATGGCTTGGTTTTGAAGTTTGTTAACTTTATCGAAGTTCGCCTTCGCTGCGGTTGTCCATGCCGCAATGCCATACTCGAGAACTGGTCTCACTCTTCCAGTGTACAGTTTCTTTAGTATGCCTTCGTCTGCTCCCCAGCTTGTGCCAGCAAGTTTCCTCATGATCGCCATTCTTTCTCTGGCTTTCATTCGGTTTCTCTCAATCTGACTTTTCCATGTCATGCGCCGATCAAATGTGACTCCCAGATAGGTTGGGTTGTCGTTTGGCTGCAGGATTTTGCCATTCAGACTTAATTTGGTACTTTGGGGTTTTAATGAGAGCGAGAATATTGTGCACGTGGTTTTCTCCTCGTTTATTTTGACCAGCCATGAGTTCGCCCACTCTTCCAGCGATGTTAGGGCCGTCTGCATCCGATTTCTTGCTATTGTGAGATTCTTTTCAGAGGTCCACATAGCCAGATCGTCTGCAAACATTGAGCTATGGACTCTTCTTGGTATATTCTCTGTAATATCGTTTATATATACCAGGAAGAGTGTGGGTGACAATACTCCCCCTTGGGGTACTCCCTGCTCGAGTGTCACCTTTTTGCTCATCTGCCCTTGTACTTGGACTCTGGCCGTTCTTTGTTTGAGGTAGTGGTTGATCCACTTGTACATTTTCCCACAGACATCACTTCTTCTTAGCTTGACTCTAAGTCCATCCTTCCAGACTTTGTCAAATGCCTTTTCCAGATCCACCCAAACAGCTACTGTGTGTTTCTGTGCCTGGTAGGCATCTTCTATCTCCTGGGCTATGAGGATGACCTGGTCCTCAGTGGATCTGTGCTGTCTAAAGCCGGCTTGCTGTGGAATTAGTATTCGTTTTTCTTCCAGATGCCACATCAGTCTGGTGTTTATTATCCGTTCCATCAGCTTGCCAACACAGCTCAGTAGGCTTATGGGCCTGTATCCATTTGGATCTGTTTTGTCCTTCCCTGTTTTTGGTACTGGTACCAGTATTGCATCTTTCCATGCCTGGGGTACAATACCCCTTTTCCAGCTTTGGTTCAGGACTGATAGTAGTTTCTTCTTCGCTGTTTGGCCCAGCCCCATCAGCATTTCGTTTGTTATCCCGTCTTTTCCGGGAGATTTCCTTTTCTTTAGTGTACTCATAGCCTCTTCCATTTCGCGCATTGTTAGTTTGGCCATCATGTGCTCTTCAGGAGCCGTATTTATGTTTTCGTGTCCCTTTAGCTCTTCGCTAATGTCTGTATGCTTATCTGCAGGGACCTCGATGTGGTTTGCTCTGGCATAGTGATCGACAAAGGCGTTTGCGGCTTTCTTACCTGTGATCAAGTTCTCGCCCTGCTTGATGGTAATTTGTTTATTTGACGGGGTTTCGTCGTTCATGGCTCTGACTAGCTTCCATAGCTTGTTCCCGTCTTTGTCCAGGTTCAGACTCTCCGTTTTATTTTTCCAACTTTCTCTTGCTGTTTGCTTGAGAGTGTGTTTGTACTTCGCCGCGGCGGCTTTGAGGGCGATGTTTGCCTCCATGGATTTTTCTCGTTCTGCCATGTTCCTAGCATTTGTTACTGCATCTTCCACTTTCTGTAACTCATCATTCCAGTAGGGCTTATAGTTTTTCCTAGCTCCTCTTGGGATGGTTTCAGTGGCGGCTTGCATTATTGCCTTGCTTAGGCTCTCCACCATGGGCTTCATTTTGGTGTTTCGTGTGTTGATGGTTTCACACAGCCCATCTGTCAGGATTGCAAATCTGTCCCAGTCGGCTCGTTTGTAATTCCAACGTGGGAGCGGTTTTGTTTCCTGTGGGCTTACTTCGATGTCAATGGTTAGCCTGATCGGCCTGTGGTCGCTACCTGCCAGTTGGTTCAGCACCTGGCGGTCTATTTTATAGTGTATGTCCTGTGTGGAGAAGGCCAAATCTGGAGTCGAGGTGGTATGCCATGTTCTTGAATAGAAGCTAGGGCTATCCTCCGGCCTATTGATTAGGGAGAGATTTGCATCTATCTCCCAATCTTCCACTTCGTCACCTCTACTGTCTGTGTCAGAGTATCTCCATCTCTCCGAGTGGCTGTTGAAATCTCCAACTACTATGCAGTTGGAGTCTCTGACCTCCATACTCGAGAGCGATAGGTCTCTGTTTGGTGGTCCGTACAGATTGAAAATGCGGAGTTTCGTCTCTTGAGCCATTATGTCAACTCCTACAATTTCTGCTTGTCCGGTGTGATTGACAGGTACCGCGCTACTCGGTATGCTGTTTCTGGTCAGTATCAGAACCCCTCCTTTGTGGCCTTCTCTATCTAGACGGAAGGTCTGGTATCCTCTGATTGAGAATTTATGGTTATTGTTGAGGTGCGTTTCCTGGATACATGCCACGTCAATCTTACCTTCATGCAGGTGGTGTGTTAGGGAAAGTTTTTTGTTAATGACTCCCTCCGCATTCCACTGTAGTATTTTGAGGGTCTTGAGATTTTGGCCAATAGACGTTACCCCATAGCCATGTGCCTTGACTCCACGACACATGGGTGGGTGACCACCAGTAGTCAAGGGTGGGCCCCTTCGAGGCGTGAGGCCCGGCGCTATCGCTGCCTGGCGGGTCTCCTCAGGATGAGCGCCATACGTTTTTCGAATAGGTTGTGCTGCCATCATACTGTGATTTACGTTGCACTGTTTTGTTTAGCTTGCGGCCCCGTGCATCCGATTTCAACAGGCGTTTCTGTAGGGATGCCCTCCTTAGCCTTTGGCTGTCCCCAGCCTATCTGCAAGGCAGCAGTTGTTTACGATCAGAGTTTTCTCTCCTATGGAAGTTGTCTTACCAGACTTTCGAGTCTTCACTACTCGTGTCTATAGGGTGCAATGATGATATGATATATGAGATGGACTGGTTTACCCGGAAGAGAGGCAGTCCAGTGTGTCTGTATCCCAGGATCGTCACGTCCTGCCAGAAACGTAGCATTTGCATGTGAGTGGGGTATCTCTTTTTCCCTTTGTTTTCTTGGCTTCTATGCAGGGATGGTACGCCTAGCATTCCCCGCCACCTGGGGTGTTGACACAGTGGGGCAGGTGTGCAATGTCCGCTGGTCTGCATCTCTTCTGCGTCCAGCATGATAGTTATGGCTGATAACGTACAGAGGTAGATATCGTAGCCGGAGTGCATTTCGCCAGAGGACAAGCCTGGTAATGTCACAGAGATGTTGATCGCCTGGTGTGCGGACAACTCTCATGGTCAGTGGTTGAGTCTTGACAGTTCACAGTGAGGTGGCTGCTCTACTGTTTTCGACACCCCGACCAGGTACTAAGTCTTTGGTTGGTGTTTTCGCACCCCAACGCCGTATAGGGTGAGTATCAAGCAGTTGTCCGCCCGCTTTGATTGGCGGACGGCAAGGACCTCATACTGTGGCTCTACCTGATAGGGCTGAGGCGCAAGCCCTAGGTCCCGAGCATGTAGGAGCCTCCCATTGCAGTGGTGCTGAGATTTTGGGCGGGATTGCGGCTTACAAGGGTTCGGCCGTAATCCCCCACACGGTAGCCTCGCGCCCTTGGCTTATCAGCCTGGTACGTGAACCAAAGTGTCTGCGGCTCCTCTCGATTTGAGCTGGTTTTCCGTAGCAACGCCCTGTCATTTGTAGGGTAAAACTGACCTGTCTTCAGATGATCTATTTCCAGCACCCGTTCACTATTTGGTCAGACGAATTTATTGAGGGCTTTTGTTTGTCAATGACCAGGTATTTGAAATCTGCGGTTTCTGCGGAGTTAAACACGATTTCCGTAGCGTTCTTTCATTTGAGTGTTTGAGAGCTGACTTGTCATCCGTGAGTCTAATACCAGCGTACGTTCATTATTAGACCCAAACGGCAGTGCTCTCGATTTGTCAGTTGTTCTACAGTATTGGCGTGTTCAGTCAAATTAAGCCGCAGGTTCCACACCTGGTGGTGCCCTTCCGTCAATTCCCTTAGCGAGACAATCAAGAGGGTAGCCCCAAAATTTTCGAGGGTCTAATTCCAGCACATGCTCTCTATTAGACCCCACGAAGGTGTACTTTTTGATAGTCATTCTGCATTATTGGCGTGTTAAGTTAACTTAGGTCTCAGGCTCCACTCCTGATAGTGCTCTTCCGTCAATTCCTTTATCAAACACTGGATGCAGACAAAACCGAGCCACAGGGGGCATAACCCCAGATTTCTGGGGGTCTAAGTCCAGCACCAGTTCCATATTAGGCCCCAGAAGAGTGGTCTCGGCATGTCAATCATTTCAGTGTTGGCCGTGTTGAGTCAAATTAAGCCGCAGGCTCCACTCCTGGTGGTGCCCTTCCGTCAATTCCTTTAAGTTTCAGCTTTGCAACCATACTTCCCCCGGAACCCAAACACTTTGGTTTCCCGGAAGCTGCCCGCAGAGTCATCGAAGCAACTCCTGCGGATCGCTAGTCGGCATCGTTTATGGTCAGAACTACGACGGTATCTGATCGTCTTCGCGCCTCTGACTTTCGTTCTTGATTAATGAAAACATTCTTGACAAATGCTTTCGCAGTAGCTCGTCTTGCGGCGATCCAAGAATTTCACCTCTAACGCCGCAATACGAATGCCCCCGTTTGTCCCTGTTAATCATTACCTCCAGTTCCGAAAACCAACAAAATAGAACCGAGGTCCTATTCCATTATTCCATGCACCATTATTCAGGCAGCCGAGGCCTGCTTTGAACACTCTAATTTTTTCAAAGTAAACGCGCCGGCCACCCAGGACGCTCAGCGAAGAGCACCCGTGGGAGAGAGCCGGCAGACGGTAGGGCAGGAGACAACGGGCAGTGAACCGGCGCGAGCCGGACCGCCCGCCTGCGCCTGAGATCCAACTACGAGATTTTTAACTGCAACAACTTTAATATACGCTATTGGAGCTGGAATTACCGCGGCTGCTGGCACTAGACTTGCCCTCCAATAGATCCTCGTTAAAGGGTTTAAAGTGTACTCATTCCAATTACGGGGCCTCGAAAGAGTCCCGTATTGTTATTTTTCGTCACTACCTCCCCGTGCCGGGAGTGGGTAAGTTGCGCGCCTGCTGCCTTCCTTGGATGTGGTAGCCGTTTCTCATGCTCCCTCTCCGGAATCGAACCCTGATTCCCCGTTACCCGTTACAAACATGGTAGGCATGTCACGTACCATCGACATTTGATAGGGCAGACATTTGAAAGATGCGTCGCCGGCACATGAGGCCATGCGATCAGCACAAAGTTATCCAGAGTCACCAGTGGGGACGCCGCAACCCCGCGAGGGGAAACGACGATTGGTTTTGAACTAATAAAAGCGCTCTTTCCGCGAGGGTCGGAGCTTGGTAAGCATGTATTAGCTCTAGAATTGCCACAGTTATCCAAGTAGGATCGTGTCATCTAAGGAACCTCGACTGATTTAATGAGCCATTCGCGGTTTCACCGTGAGACAGTGTGAACTTAGACATGCATGGCTTAATCTTTGAGACAAGCATATGACTACTGGCAGGATCAACCAGATATCTGTCGGAGACGTACGTACAGCACACACCGGTCGGCGGAGGAAGGGTGTGTAAAAAGCCTCGCTGGGACGACGGCCGCAGGGACCGACTGACGGGACGGACGGTTTGTTCCACCCGTCCCTCACTCCGTCGACCTAGGACCGCCTGACAGGGGCCTCCCACACGCACCAGACGACCGACCGACCGGGCTCGCTCGAGGAGGGATGGCAGCGCTCTGTGCAGAACGGATCCCAACGACCTCGGCGACGAATTTCACTGGGACTAGAGACACAATTTGGCCTGCCCTTCTTCTCCGTAGGAGAACGCAGGGCCTCGAGGCAACGATTCCTGCTTTCCATTTGCCGGTCACAAGCTCTTTGCGAGAGTCGGACCACCAGCGAGACGTACTGTCGAGCTCTGCTATAAGCCTTAGATAAATCACCACGGACGGACCACGTTTCCTGATACGGACCAGACTAGCGCACCTCGGTGGAGGAGCCACTACCACAAACCGCACCCAATTCGCACTACGGGGAAAGGCAGGCGAGCGTTTTCCGCAAGCCCGCGCTATCGCTCCGCCTGGCGGGACTGAGATCGCTTTACGAACACTGGTTGAAATTGAGTCGCCGCGGCGAGACAACTACCCCAGATGTTTTTGAGTGTTTCTAGTGTTTTAGTGTTTGTTTGAGTGTTTCTAGTGTTTGAGTGTATCTAGTGTTTGAGTGTTAAAGTGTTTCTAGTGTTTGAGTGTTTCTAGTGTTTGAGTGTTTCTAGTGTTTGAGTGTTTCTAGTGTTTGTTTGAGTGTTTGAGTGTTTGAGTGTTTCTAGTGTTTGAGTGTCTCTAGTGTTTGAGTGTTTCTAGTGTTTGAGTGTTTCTAGTGTTTGAGTGTTTCTAGTGTTTGAGTGTTTCTAGTGTTTGAGTGTTTCTAGTGTTTGAGTGTTTGAGTGTTTCTAGTGTTTGAGTGTTTCTAGTGTTTGAGTGTTTCTAGTGTTTGAGTGTTTCTAGTGTTTGAGTGTTTCTAATTTTTGAGTGTTTCTAGTGTTTGAGTGTTTCTAGTGTTTGAGTTTTTCTAGTGTTTGAGTGTTTCTAGTGTTTGAGGGTTTCTAGTGTTTGAGTCTTTTGAGTGTTTCTTGAGTTTTAGTGTTTCTAGTGTTTGAGTGTTTCTAGGTGTTTGAGTGTTTTTAGTGTTTGAGTGTTTCTAGTGTTTGAGTGTTTGAGTGTTTCTAGTGTTTGAGTGTTTCTAGTATTTGAGGGTTTCTAGAGTTTGAGGGTTTCTAGTGTTTGAGTGTTTCTAGTGTTTGAGTGTTTCTAGTATTTGAGGGTTTCTAGAGTTTGAGGGTTTCTAGTGTTTCTAGTGTTTGAGTGTTTCTAGTGTTTCTAGAGTTTGAGTGTTTCTAGTGTTTCTAGTGTTTGAGTGTTTCTAGTGTTTCTAGTGTTTGAGTGTTTCTAGTGTTTCTAGTGTTTGAGTGTTTCTAGTGTTTGAGTGTTTCTAGTGTTTGAGTGTTTTAGTGTTTGAGTGTTTCTAGTGTTTGAGTGTTTCTAGTGTTTGAGTGTTTCTAGTGTTTGAGTGTTTCTAGAGGTTGAGTTTTTCTAGTGTTTGAGTTTTTCTAGTGTTTGAGTGTTTCTAGAGTTTGAGTGTTTCTAAGGTTTGAGTGTTTCTAGTGTTTAAGGGTTTCTAGAGTTTGAGTGTTTCTAGTGTTTCTAGTGTTTTAGTGTTTCTAGAGTTTGAGTCTACTAAGATGATCTCGCACATCGGTTAACAACCCGCCGTGGCAGTTATACCAACTTATCCGTGTGAGAAGCTGCTCGAGCCTAACGCGCAAGGCAGAAAATCTTCATCTCCCCTACATCCAGCTCACAAAAGAGAGAAGTACAGATCGACTAAGACTTGGACTACTGTAACGCTGATTACCACGCACGGATACATGTCATCCTTATATCTAGGTGGCGCAAATAGATTACCAGCAACGATCGACTAGTTATTGAGTTGTCTTTGCCATTGATGAAAACTTGATGGTTTGTATATGACGTTCGAACGTATCATCACAATTTGGCTGGATTACCACCCCTGCCTCCTATGGGTTTCGAGTAAGCCGGGTTAATCATAGTGTGTCTGGCATTGTGTGGGTGGCTTTGAGATTGAACACTTGTTGGGTAATAACACTTTGCCAATACCTGGAACATTATTTGGTACTTACAGGTTCCTGTGCCACTTGCTAAGAACATAGAGATTTAGTGCTGATAATTCTACATTCCCAACCTATGGGATGTCACACCTCCGCTGCCTTGCGAGATACCTGTTTGATGGGAACGGCTTCCCAATGAAGCGAGCAGTTTCACCAATTTATCGCAGGGGGCAGTTCTTCTGTTCAATAAAGCTAGTAGTTATTTTTTTCGATGAGGAAAAATCTTCATCCTAAGTTACCTCCAGTCGTCTTGACGTATGTCTTGCCACTAGTCCAAGGAAGATTGGGACCAGAGATTGAAATTGATGACCAGCGCAGTTTCTTCCACAATAAAATCCAACTACAGCACAAGTTACATAATCAGGACAAAACCGTCTGATGATGTCAGCACCATCGCATGCGATGGGCAACTACCTGTGTCCATGGGCTTAATACCTGCCCACCATTCAATGTTGGTCTGTAAACATAAGACACGTAATTATAACTGATTAGAGCACGGCCGGGAGAGATGCCCAACAAATCACTCACACGCTGAGTGATATCCCTACGACCACTTGCGGTTATAAGAAAGGCACGGCACAACGATAGATGCCATCCACTCTCCGCTGTGGGATTCATGTATGCGGGAAAGGATTCGAGAGTAAACCCTGTGGAAAAATTTCTGCATTCTGTGCTATCTCCAGTCGTCTCGATAAAGTTTTGCCACTGGCCAAGGGTAGCCCAGGACCAGAAAGTGAGGTTGACAAAAGGCGCAATTTATTCCACACTTTAAATCCAAATCACGGCGCCAGTCACCCATTTCAGAGGACACAGCAAAAGAAAAGACTGTCCATACGGCTGAGTTATCTTCATCACATGTGAAGGACGAACG
Organism: Ariolimax columbianus; assembly: GCA_036924085.1. Classification (NCBI taxonomy): domain Eukaryota; kingdom Metazoa; phylum Mollusca; class Gastropoda; order Stylommatophora; family Arionidae; genus Ariolimax; species Ariolimax columbianus. Next base: position 62,110,740 of record JAVGWX010000012.1, on the reverse strand, counting down.
TCATCATCATCATCTGCCTACTTTACAATCCCATTTCACGAAAGCTAATACCCTGTATAACAAAAACCTCAACACCACATCGCTAACAAAATTATCGACGGGAACCTTTATCTTCCCTGCCATTCAGGTGGTGAACCATCATCCATATTCCAACATCATTGACATCTGATTCTGTATTAATTATTTTGTTTACATAGAAATTGTCTGGCTAAACTCCTGATGTTACATACATATTCATTTTTTTATTTGCATTTACAATTATCTATTTGAAAGTAAGAATATAAAGGCCCCCTCTCTCGCTTGTACACCCTACTCTCGCTTCCAACTAATACAACAAACGGAAGTGAAGCTTAAATGTCGATTTAAAATATCAGAAATCCTTATCTGCACTTTGAATCTGTCGATTGTCTGCTCTTTTTCTTGATGGTTATGTGATACCTGTCATTATTACATACGGTTTTGTCTGTGCGTTCATAAGCTTTCTGGTTTTCCATTGTGACATTTATCATCCTAGTCTTGTCAGAGAAGAGATAATGTGAGGACGAAATGGGTGACATAGAGGGGACTGATGTTTATCAATTATATACATTGTGCTAATTGAAATATCATTTGGGTAACGTGTTCAAAAATTGGCCATGTCAAATAGACAATAGGACATGTCTAAGTGTGTCAGTTCTCGTGGAGGTGGTGTGGCGGGAGCGTCAAACCTAACGATAAGGGCAGACTGTCAGTTTTACGAGGAAGGTGGGGGTTGGGGAATAGACTCTCAGTTATATGAGGGGATAGACGGCAGGTTCAACGAAATGTAGGGGGGTTGCAGCAGATTGTCAGTTCTACAAGCGGTACAGACTTTCAATTCAACGAAGGGAACAGACCTTCAGTTCAATGAAGCGTGCAGTTTTCTCAGTTTATCGAAGGTAGTTCTTCAGTTCAATGGAGGGAGCAGTTCTTTAGTTCGATGAAAGGAGTAGTTCTTTAGTTCAATGAAGAATGTAGTTCTTTAGTTCGATAAAGGGAGTAGTTCTTCAGTTCAATTAAGGGAGGGGTTCCTTACTTCAGTAACGTAAGGGAGCAGTTCTTCTGTTGAATGAAGAGTAGTTCTTTAGTTTATCGTAGGCAGCCGTTGTTTAGTTCTATGAAGGGAGCAGTTCGTGAGTTAAATTAAGAAAGGAAGGAGTTCTTTAGTTCAAGGAATGGAGCAGTTCTTTAGTTCAATGAAGGGAGTAATCCTTTAATTCAATGAAGGGAGAAAGCAGTTCTTTAGTTCATGATGGAAGGGAGCATTTCTTTAGTTCAATGAAATGAAGAGAGTAGTTCTTTAGTTCAGTGAAGGAATCAATTCTTTAGTTCAATGAACGCAGCAATTCTTTAGTTCAACGAAGCGACCAGCTCTTGAGTTCACGGAAGAGACCAGTTCTTGAGTTCACGGAAGAGACCAGTTCTTCAGTTCAGCGAAGCGAGCAGTTCTTCATTTCACCGAAGCGAGCAATTCTTTAGTTCAACACGTGGTGAAAACAGTTTTTCAATATTCACAAATGAAACAATTCCTGTGAAAATTCCATCCAAATATGCCTGCTCCGTGATAGGACAACATTGACAGCAATGTGACCTCAAACTAACATGTTGGATGAGCTGCGTCGACTTCAGATTGCCTAATGGTGGATGTTGTTGTGTAGGGGATAATGATGTTGGGATGACGTAAGTATCAACTGTTTTAAGGTGATGAATATTCGTGAAAATTCAGTCAGTTATCCATTTGCAGCAAGGTAAACTTGTGTGTGTCCATACATGTGTCTTTGTCGCTAGAGACATTCACGGTAACCATTTTGTGGCTCAGGTGGGAAGAAGATACGATTATTTTTGTTGTTGTTGTGGTGTTGGTGGTTGGTTGGTTGGTTGGTTGGCTCGCTGGATGGCTGGCTGGCTGCTGCTGTGGGTGGGTTGGGTTGGTTGGCTGTTGTAAACTTACAATGAGTAGGACAAAGTGGCGAGATGTCGTAGCTTTCCTTACATCCCGAGCATGCCAATGAAGCTGGACAGAGGTGCTCCAGGCGGTTGTGCTATGCTTGGCTTAATCTGCGTGTCGCTAACAACTAGAGGGCCGCCATACAAACCGCCGGTTTCTAGGAAGAGCTGCGGGGAAGTCAGGGTCAGGGTCACTGTATTTAGCCTGACCCTGACTAACGTTTCTGATCAGTATCTTGTGCCTCACCCTAACATGCCTAACCAGTATGTTGTGCCGGACCCTGACTAACATGTCTGATCAGTATCTTGTGCCTCACCCTAACATGCCTAACCAGTATGTTGTGCCTGACCAGACGTCAATCTTTCTTCCCTTTATTTTTATTCATCGTTGTTATCGTCGTCCGTTCGTTCGTTCTCAAACTCCCGCTTCCAAAGCCCAGTAAAGGACTTTGCAATGCTAGTAAAAGGATGTAATCCAGAGAACAGAATCCCGTTATAGTTTTCAGCTTGCCTGCAAATTTTGCACTTTTCGGTCCGAAACATCCGACTTCAGCAGGCATGCTTGGGTACCTAGCTAGCCTACCCCATTTGACCCCCTCTTCTTAGCCAGTCTGCTGTGTTACAGCCAGTTATCCAGGATCACCACGTGGAGTTGGAAAATAGTCTTGGTAGCTACGACTCGCTGGCTCTGACGCTAGCAGTCAGCATCTTGATTCATCCGGCTATTTGACAACTATACGCCAGAATATCCTCAAACGGACTGCTTAAATCATGACGGATATATTGATTAATTTGAGCGCGAATAACGTAGAAGAAAAAGAATTATTATCAAAGAAAAATTGTTTTTAAAATCCTGCCAACTTAAGGGTTTGTCATGTTTTTATACATCTGATGTAATTTTGTTGAAGGCTTTATGTTTTTTAAAGCAAAGGCCAGCGTCCATCGAAGACGATGATGGCATAATTTATTTGCTAGCGCTGTTTTTAGTAAGGATTGACTGCGCTACTTTTTATCTTCACTCTCTCGTTTCGTGCCGCCGACCCCAGTGGCGAGTCAAGGACAAGACGAGTACGGGTGGCTACGAGATGAAAGAGATTCCGCATCAAGCACCCGTGAAAAAGAGTCCGGAGTCGAACCCACACCACACGATCACGAGGCCGACGGCATAACCACTTCGTCACGAAATCCTTTTTAAATCTGTATTCCCATATATCGATCAATCAGTCAATCAAAAACCTGTCCGTTTCCTGTGGAGCATAGGTTCTTACCAAATACTCGCCAAGTCTTCATATCATGAGCTCTGCTGGCTTTATATTTGCTTCCATTTTCTTTTTCGTGAGTGTCTCGGTCTATCTCTACTTCTCTTGCCCTGTCGATTCCAGAAGATAGCTTGCCTGGTAATGTTGTCTACAAGCTTCCGTAATGTGTGGCCTCCTCCCATGCTCCACTGGTATGTGCCCCCTTTTCTCCATCAGTTCCACGTTGGTGATCTTGTTGTACCATGTCCGCCCTTGTATTTCACGCAGGCAACCATTTACGAACTTCTGTACCTTTTTCACAATTACCTGGGTTGTTCTCCATGTTTCAGAGCCATATAATAGAGTGGATTTTACGTTGGAGCAGATAATTTGTATTTTGTTGGTGTTTTAATGTTTTTTTTTACTTCCATAACGTCATCAGTGCAATGAAAGCTCTTCTTGCCCTCTATATTCTTCTTCTTATTTTTCTTCTTCGTACGCTGTCAGACGTTAACCAGTATTTGTTCGAAGAAAGCAGCTGTCATCCTGAGGCTGTCGACACTGCCATAGAGCTTTTCTAGTGTTGCCACTGGTGATGGCCACATGTGCTTTCTCTGACGGGCATTTCTGTAGCAGATGTTCACCGGTCATTTTCCCTGTACCACAAGTGCATTCGCCAGTGCCACCTATCTTCAGTTTATTGAATAAGTGGTACATCAGTCTGTTGTGGCCTGTGCGGAGTCTGAAGACCACGACCTGCTCTCATCTGTTCAACTGGTAATAGGCATCATTTTTTATGTAGCAAGTATGTTCTGCTTCCCATTTGGCCATGTATCTGGCCATAATAAGCCTTTTGGACTCTTCGTAGGTCACACTAGAATCTGGTTGTGGTAGTCTTGCACCTTCTCCTGCCAGTCTGTTTGCCTCCTCGTTGCCTTGGATGGTACAGTGGGATGGAACCCACTGTACCACTACTCTTTTTGATGCGGACTGCTGGCATAGTTGACAGCGTACTGCTCTCAAATCATAAATGTTCAGCATTTTACTGGCTTTTTCGTGCAGTAACAGGACTATCTGGCTTTCATTGCTTTCACCTGTGAGCATTGCTTATACTGCAGCCCTCAGTGCTTCTGCCTCCGCTCTGAAATTGCTTGAGTATTTTCCAGTGACCACTGACAGTGTTATTTTTCTACCATTTGGTAGGCTCAGGAATATCCCTACCCCTCCGTTCTGTGTTGTGTTTGTTACAGAACCGTCGGTGTATGCATGGGTTCAGTCCATGCTTGGGTAGTTTTCCGTTATGTACCTCAGGGTTATGTCTCTTCTTTCTTTTTCAGACTGGCTGTTCTTGTTTCCAATACCTGGTATATTTTCTACCACCTCCGGAATGATATGCTGCTTCCGTGTGGGTTTGCGTACAGTAGGGATGGGCTTTGGTATTGTTACAGTGTTCCAAGGGTCTTCGCTCATCTTTGCTTTAGCTATTTCTGCAAAGTTTCTCTGCTTTAGTTTCCCATTTCCAAATCTATTTAGTATCTGATGCATTGGATGGTCTGTCAGTCTTCTGAATTTCTCTGCTTGCTGCTGGGCTATGCAGTCTCTTCTGTCGGTCATGGATTGCAGATTTGTAATCTTTTCAAGTTCTACAATTGGCGTTGACTTCATGCCTCCTGTTATAACTCTCATGGCTTGGTTTTAAAGTTTGTTAATTTTATCAAAATTCGCCTTTGCTGCTGTTGTCCATGCCGCAATGCCATACTCGAGAACTGGTCTCACTCTTCCAGTGTACAGTTTCTTTAGTATACTTTCGTCTGCTCCCCAACTTGTGAAAGCAAGTTTCCTCATGATTGCCATTCTTTGTCTGGCTCTCATTCGGTTTCTCTCGATCTGACTTTTCCATGTCATACGCCGATCAATTAGTTTGGGTTATCGTGTGGCCGCAGATATTTGCCGTTATGACTTATTTTGGTGTTCTGTAGTTTATTAGAAAGTTTCTATAGTCTTTAACTAATCACCGTTTTCTGTACCTCCTTCTATGTCTGTATTGCTGCCAAGGTAAATGAAAGACTCCACATTCTAAAGGTGGGTTACTCCCAGCCCAATGCTATCATTGTTAATTGGATTTATTTTCAAACCCTGTGTTTTGTCTCTGTGTATGTTTAGTCCCAATTGTCGTGACCTCTCTTCGAGTATACGAATCTTATTTTACATCTGGCTGTGGGCATGGGACAGACACCTTACATCTCGCTGCTTCATCTGTTTTCTGGATTATATTAGAGAACTTCGAAGTCACCAAATAGTGTCTGAGGAACTTCCATACTGATACCCTGTCCAAGATGTCAAAAGCGTTTTCATAGTCCACAAATTTTATAATAAGCGGTGAGTTCCATTCCACACTTTGTTCAATTATTATTCTTAGTGTTGCTATTTGGTCTGTACTGGACCTGTTTTGTCAAACTCCGGCCGTCTCATCCTTGAAATGGTCATCTATTACCATTTGTAATCTCTATAGAATTATGCTGTTCAATACATTCCCTGATATCGTTAATAACATCATTCCTCTATAATTAGTACATTACTGTAAATCTCCCTTCTTTTGGTAACTTTAGAGATGACCAGAAAGTGCTCCAAGAAATTATGTTAAAATCGAAACTTAAATAGTGATACAATATCTTCTAAAATTACGTTAAAATATAAACTAAAATTATGTTAAAATATAGACTAAAATTATGTTGAAATATTTGCTAAAATTCTGTTAAAATGTAAACTAAATTATGTTAAAATATTAAATAAAACATTGTTTTTTGTGTTCTTTTTTGCTTTCGCCTTATTTCTCTATTCCCCAAGGCGTATTGCGTTGGAACGCGGTGGTTATTTTGCGCCTGTCGGCCCAGTGCATCCGATTTCGGCCTACATTTTATGTCAGGGTCTGCTTACTCCTGCATTTTTAAAGGTTTTGCTTCCCCGGGGTAACGGCCGGTGCTGTGATATGGAGCGGGTCCAACACCGTAGTGAGTTAACGCAACAATATGCGCCTGACCTGGTCACGGAAGATCGTTCGTTAACTCATGTACTTCTTTAAACATCGTTGTCCGGTACGTCTCTGTTGTCTTCTACACACTTTTGTCACTATACACTGCTCGACGTCCTTCAGCTGTCTGAAACCGATTCACCGCTCGCTGATCGACTCTGGTCGAATCACACCCGCCATGTTTTCAACGGGCTGCCGAGGAAAGGATGATTCGGAAGATAATGACATTTTCCAAACTTGACGGTTGGTGTGTGCTATTTACACCAGAAGGAACGTCATCATGCGCGTCGTACGTATGTTGAATTGGTGCAGTTAGGTCCGGTTTAATTTGAACACGCATCGTATTTGGTTGTTAATGTTTCGTACGATACAAAGTGTTTCATTGATCTAGCGTCGGACAAAGACGTATTTTCCTAGCGTCGTTGACGGCCGAGCACTGAAAGAGATGATGCTATGAATCCATGACTTTCTTTGTTTTCTTTACTTCCTTCCGCCTGCAATTGTTCTCTGCAATATTACATTTGAGATGGGATCATGTCTCGTTATATGTTCTAATCATGTCAGGTGCTATGCTGACAGAAATTGTTCTCGTTGACCTGTCAGGAAATTTATTTCTTGTTCATTGTTCGTTCTCAAATTCCCTCTACCAAGCCCTGACAAGTGATTTACAAGTAACAGGATGTGGCTCGGATAATGGAATCCGTTCTGTCGTCATATATGTTATCCATCATATAATTAGCTGTTCTATGTAGGTTTATCGGCCTCTACCCGGAAAAAATTCAAGATACAAATCTACCCGAGTTATTTATACCTTTCTTAGTGTGATTTATAAAGAGCAGCTATAGATGGCACAACTGGCTGCGGGTCTACTTCGCTCTAGTTTTTGAGTCCATTAAGATGGACTCGCACATCGGTTAAAACATCCTCCAAGACACTTGTTGTATACAGCATCTCTAGATCCTTCTAAACCAGTATAAATACACTCAGTTAAGTTATGTTCTTCATTGGAGAGACGCACAATTCCTCTGTAGCATTTATATTCAAAAGCGTGTATCCTTCTTCACACATCACTAGTTAGTGTCCAGCTCTCAAAAACAGAATAGACTGCACCCAACATCATCATCATCTTTATCATGTAATCGAGCACTTTGCAGAATGTCGTTCTCATGACATCCGTTATGTAAGATACTCGAAAGACCTTCGGACTCACGGGACAACCCCCTTGAAAGACTGACAACTACATGACGAAACTTTCATGTGTCAACTATTGTCCGTTTCACAATGGTTGCTTTTCAATGTTCCAATGACTTAATAATTTACGTTGTGTCAAGTAGTGCCATTTTGCTTAAGTTGCTAGTTCTTTTGATATTTGTTAGCAATGGAATTATCTTGTCCCTTGAGAAAATAATTCATTGTCAATTTGTTTTTAAATTGTTTCCTTTCAGGCATATGCATCCCTCCCATTTGAATGGGTTTTCCTACATTAGGTTCCTTATAATGCCCGTTTGTAATGTAGCTCATGTGTTTTAGGAGCTGTTAGAAGAAACTTGTCATTTCGTAGAAAAAATGTGTGAAAGTGTAAAAGTACACGATATATAGAACATATAAAGTACATACTTCAGATGGATTGGTTCAGTTTTGTAAATAGATGCTGGAGCAAATAATAAATGGTTAAAATTCAGTTCCAAGATCCATCTTCTAGCTGGTTGGGGTGGTCAGTTCTGAGATCCATCTTCTAGCTGATTGGGGTGGTCAGTTCTGAGATCCATCTTCTAGCTGATTGGGGTGACCCTGAATAGAATTGTTTTGCCAAGGTGATGGAAACTTCAATTTCTCAGAAAATAAACAATAAGGTAAATTGTTCACTTCATCATAGTCGGATGATTCCAACACATTGATGACATCTCGGAATAAAGAACGACAGTCCACCTTTTTTCAAAAGCTATGTTCCTCTTTCAAGACATGGTCCTCACATTTAGCCAAATAATATTTGTCTATATTTGAGAAGGTTGCATACTTTAGTTATTTCATATTGCTTGGTTTGAAAGTTTTATTTTCAGCTGCTACTTGTCCTTTAAGAAGTACATCATAGTGAGAGGTATTATTTGTAAAATTGTTGTAACTCTATTAAAAATGGATAAATCCAAATGAAAGTTGAGCATAGAAAGATAACGACCCTACAACACGCTACCATTGATATGTTTTAAAAAAAAATAATAATTTGTTTTAAATACTGCCAATTTATATTTTTTTTAAATTGCAAAGCTATGCATGTAATTTTTCCTGAGTCATTGATCATAGACACTTCATTTTTTCTTATAATGCTGATAAAGATTATCCCCTCAGTATAGACTACAGCCAATGCTACATCTTTTAGGATTGTGTTTTTATGAAAATTCTAATATTTACTCAATTTTGTTTTAAAATGTGCTATTCAAAATTATAATAACTCTTAAACATGTTAAGATAGTCTGATTTTTAAAGTTCACATCTAAGCCATGGTTTTATAGAATATATGTGGACAGTTGCAGAATAATGGCTTTAAAACAAAATAGTGATCACACTAACCGCCTGTCCAATGCGGTTTTCTGCACCAAGTTTAAAACACTAATTTTGACTATTTTCTCATGATTCAATACCTCGATTCTTCTCAATGACCTCCAACCTGATATATAAACCTTTCAGTAACTGCCTGCCAATCATCAATGACATCAAACCTGATATATAAACCCTTCAGTAACTGCCTGCCAATCATCAATGACATCAAACCTGATATATAAACCCTTCAGTAACTGCCTGCCAATCATCAATGACCTCCAACCTGATATATAAACCCTTCAGTACCTGCCTGCCAATCATCAATGACCTCCAACCTAATATATAAACCCTTCAGTAACTGCCTGCCAATCATCCAGTACAAATCTCCTCCCCCTTTTTGCCCTCCTGGCATTAATAGCTATTCTCAGAGTTCCTCTTTTCCTCCAAAACGTTCTTGTGTTAACAGGAGTCTCCCATACACGTGCAAGTATATCATTTCATTTTCTCCATTACCAACAGAGATTTTGTCCCGTCATAAACAGGCAAAAACAACAACAATCTATTACAATATTCAGACTGTTATTCTTATTCTTGGGACATGATTTCAAGATAGCAATGTTCAGTCATTCATTGACATTTTTAAATTGTCATTAAGACACTTTTTTAGTAGTTCATTCCTGTCGCTGCTCTAAAATACTGGTATATATATATATATTTATATATATATATATATATATATATATATATATATATATATATATATATATATATATATATACATATATATATATATATATATATATATATATATATATATATATATATATATATATATATATATATATATATATATATATATAAATAAATATATCCTACAGCTGCTGTAGGATTTATGCATTTTTCTTTTTTGCCGTCCATGGTATTTTTCAAACTTGCATCTTCTCAGTGGCAACATACGGATACGTGGATCACAATACAAAATCTCAAGGTAAGGATATAATATTATGCACTAAAATGCTACAGAAGGGGGTCAATATACCACCTATGGCAACAAGGAAAAATGCAGACAATTGGTTAGTAAACAATATATTGTCCAGAAGGCTAAAATATGTTGGCCACGTCAAACGTCATAATGGCCCTGAGAGAAAGATACTGGAGGTCATGGGGTCTGGAGAGTGGGGCAGAGGCAGACCGAGAAGAAGATGGACGCAAGACATCACACAGGTCCTGAAGATACCAGCGTCAGAGGTGGGAGTTATGGCTAGAGATCGAGAGTTTTACAGATCGGCTGTTGTAAAAGGAACTTTCTGGCTAGAGATCGAATCTTACAGACCGGCTGTTGTAAAAGGAACTTTCTGGCTAGAGATCGAGAGTTTTACATATCGGCTGTTGTGAAAGGAACTGTCTGGCTAGAGATCGAGAGCTTTACAGATCGGATGTTGTGAGAGCTATGCTCTGCAAAGTACATGATGATGAAGGTATTTTGAGAACTTTTCGTAGAATTGTAACTAAAAGAATTCAATCCTCTCCCGTTGGTTTTGTGTGGCTGACCATCTCTGGCATCATCCTTACGTTGTCGCCGAGAAGATGCAAGTCGTCATGGTCTCTTTTTGTGTAGACGCATTAATGATTTATATAACTCGACATCCACTGCGGTGCTGGTGTTGCTTTTCCAGATCACATTCAGTCTTGACTTGGCGGCTGCAGCCATCTCGAGTCTTGTCTTAAGTCTTAATTGCTTTATTAAATTTTCCTTCGCTACACGCGCAGAGCCCTAAATATTTAAAGGAATTAAATTCTTCTAGTTTTAAAACAACAAATCTTTTATCACGTATTGATGATCAGGAAACGTGTTTGGCAGGATAAACAGATGTAAGCTAAGGGGGGTAATAGGGGAATTTAGTGTTAAGGGTAAATACAATTTATGACATTTGTGCCTTGTACGTAAACTTAACTTAACTAAACTTTACGTCTCTAGAGTATGTATGCAACCAGTTTCTTTGAGGGTGTTTTAATCGATGTGCAAGTCCATCTTAATAGATTCAAACAATAGAGCTAAGTAGACCAGCAGTCAAGCTGCTCTAAACAAACCACCTGGGAAAGGTTCAAATAACATTGGGTAAAATCGTGCAGCGGTTGTTTAGTCGATTCTTTTCGATTTCCAACTACCAAGGATTTGTAAACGTTCTCGACACTGAACACGGGAGTCCGATCTCACTACCCAGAGGTCAAGGGACCGATCTGACTACCCAGAGATCATGGATCAGATCTCACTACCCAAAGATCAGGGGTCAGATCTCACTACCCAAAGATCAGGGGACCGATCTCACTACCCAAAGATCAGGAGTCCGATCTTACTACCCAGAGATCAGGGGTCAGATCTCACTACCCAGAGATCAGGGGTCCGATCTCACTACCCAGAGATCAGGGGTCCGATCTCACTACCCAGAGATCAGGGGTCCAATATCACTACCCAAAAATCAGAGAAATTTTTACCAGAAGATCCGAGTTAAAAAAATCGCAATATTCAACGTGACACGAACCTGCGACCTGTGGAAGCCAAGGCGGACACCTTACCAAGAGTGAAGGTGCTGTACGAACAAATCCCGGTTTGATCAATTGGTTTCCAGTGATGGGGAGTGTACGACATGGGCGTGTTCTTTCTCCACTTCTATTTATAATTTATATGGATAAAATTACGCAGTTGGCTAGCCCTTATGAAGAGTCTCTAAATTAACTTGTTTGATGGTCAGCAGGTTATCAAGTCATCTTTTACCAAATTGGAGAAGACTTTCAGTACCACCTGAGCTTTCTCCATTTTCTTTGTAACGAATATGACACGAAGATCAACACAGGCCAGGCAGAGACTGTAACGATATCGCGTGAACACTCGCAAATAAGTTTCCACATAGGGACAAAAGAATCGAGCAAGTACGGGAGTTCAAATACCTAGGTAGTATGTTCACTGATGGAAGCAGAGTGGACAGAGCGATTGCACAGATAATTCAGAAGGCGAACAAATTGTAACCAGTTTTGAAACACCCAAGAGTGCTTCTTTCAGCTAAGAGGAGGCTGATAAATACACTATTTATTCCTACATTGTGTTATCAACGTCAGACTTGGTCCTTACTAGCAACCCATAAGAATAAGTTCCAAAGCTGTTACATGCACTGTGTGAGAAGTGCAGTCGGAAAGACAATCCATGACCGAATCCGCAACACCACGCTGAGGCAGACAGTGGAGACAAACCCAGTTAGGGCCTACATTGACTCTCAACAAATCAAGTGGTTTGATTATTTAGTCAGAATATTTTTCCATGGCGAAGTGGTTAAGCCGTCGGCCTCGTGATCAGGTGGTGTAGGTTCCGGACTGCGCAGATGCGGGTGCTTGATGCGGTGTCCCTTGCGTCTCGAAACCCCCCCCCCCCCCCCCCCAGTCGTCTTGTCCTTGACTTGCCACTGGGGTCAGGCGGCACAAGACGAGAGAATGAGGATAAAAAGTAGTGCAGTTAATCCTTACGAAAAATGACGCTAGCAAAATGAATAATGTCCTCATCGTCTACGCTGGACGGCGGCCTTTGCCTTTTATACGTCAAACATGGAACGTGAGGATACCATATGCAGGTCTCGGGTCCAGGTGCAAGACGGCCGACAACGACGTCGGTGGATCGAGGGTGTCTCTGACACTCGAAGGAAGTCACACCTCACGACAGTATAAGCATCCCACTTGGCGATAACAAGAAATCTACGAATGCCGCCTCTCTGCGCCTCCTCATGTCAAGGGTAGTAGTACCAGAGAATTTCAAGATGTTACGAGTAAACACTCAGTCGATTCCTTGCCAACCTCCCCAACTGTATCCAGCCGGCGGTCCTACAAGCACAGACCTGTATAGCAACAGTCGAGAGCCGGCGGTCCTACAAGCACAGACCTGTATAGCAACAGTCGTGAGCCGGCGGTCCTACAAGCACAGACCTGTATAGCAACAGTCGTGAGCCGGCGGTCCTACAAGCACGGGCCTCTATAGCAATATACGTCAGCCGGCGGTCCTACAAGCACGGATCTGCTTCAATGAACGCTCAAACGACAGAAATCTCAAACGAAAACATCGCTCTGCTTTAAAAGCCCATAGAAATATGTAACACCACATCGATTGAGTAAAATGGAATCAAGCGTAAGGAAATGCTCTAAAAAACCCAAAACTCAAAGTGTTGGCAGAAACACAAACAAAACTGGGATGTAGCTTGACACGAGAACTCTTACACACGTCAGCCGATGGTTCCATTTCCACAGTGTGTCTTATTGTACGTGTGTCTTATTGTACGTGTGTGTTATTGTACGTGTGTGTTATTATACGTGTGTGTTATTGTACGAGTGTGTTATTGTACGTGTGTATTATTGTACGTGTGTATTATTGTACGTGTGTGGGCATGATAAAAAGAAACATTTCACATAAGAGCAAGGAAGAAATAGTCAAGTTATATAAATCATTAGTGAGACCTAAATTAGAGTACTGTGGTCAGGCGTGGGGGCCATATAATAGAGTGGATATAAACATGCTGGACAGGGTATACAAAAATCTCAAATAAACTGCTCTTCAGTGTCTAGAACAAAGAAGAATTCGAGGTGACTTTATACAAGGGTATAAAATAATAAATGAAAAGGATACATTAGACTATACCAAGTTTGTCAAAGTACAACTGGATACAAGAACAAGAGGGCACCGCTACAAGAACAAGAGAGCACAGCTACAAGAACAAGAGGGCACAGCTACAAGAACAAGAGGGCACAGCTACAAGAACAAGAGGGCACAGCTACAAGAACAATAGAGCACAGCTACAAGAACAAGAGGGCACAGCTACAAGAACAAGAAGGCACAGGTACAAGAACAAGAGGGCACAGCTACAAGAACAAGAGGGCACAGCTACAAGAACAAGAGGGCACAGCTACAAGAACAAGAGGGCACAGCTACAAGAACAAGAGGGCACAGCTACAAGAACAAGAGGGAACAGCTACAAGAACAAGAGGGCACAGCTACAAGAACAAGAGGGCACAGCTACAAGAACAAGAGGGCACAGCTACAAGAACAAGAGGGCACAGCTACAAGAACAAGAGGGCACAGCTACAAGAACAAGAGAGTACAGCTACAAGAACAAGAGGGCACAGCTACAAGAACAAGAGGGCACAGCTACAAGAACAAGAGGGAACAGCTACAAGAACAAGAGGGAACAGCTACAAGAACAAGAGGGCACAGCTACAAGAACAAGAGGACACAGCTACAAGAACAAGAGAGCACAGCTACAAGAACAAGAGGGCACAGCTACAAGAACAAGAGAGCACAGCTACAAGAACAAGAGGGCACAGCTACAAGAACAAGAGGGCACAGCTACAAGAACAAGAGGGCACAGCTACAAGAACAAGAGAGCACAGCTACAAGAACAAGAGAGCACAGCTACAAGAACAAGAGGGCACAGCTACAAGAACAAGAGGGCACAGCTACAAGAACAAGAGAGCACAGCTACAAGAACAAGAGGGCACAGCTACAAGAACAAGAGGGCACAGCTACAAGAACAAGAGGGCACAGCTACAAGAACAAGAGGGCACAGCTACAAGAACAAGAGGGCACAGCTACAAGAACAAGAGGGCACAGCTACAAGAACAAGAGGGCACAGCTACAAGAACAAGAGAGCACAGCTACAAGAACAAGAGAGCACAGCTACAAGAACAAGAGGGCACAGCTAAAAGAACAAGAGAGCACAGCTACAAGAACAAGAGAGCACAGCTACAAGAACAAGAGAGCACAGCTACAAGAACAAGAGGGCACAGCTACAAGAACAAGAGGGCACAGCTACAAGAACAAGAGGGCACAGCTACAAGAACAAGAGGGCACAGCTACAAGAACAAGAGAGCACAGCTACAAGAACAAGAGAGCACAGCTACAAATTGTTTAAAGACAGGTCTAGATTATATATTAGGAAATACTTGTTAGTCAGAGAGTGGTGAATTCTTTGAATGCATTGCAGTAGGATGTGGTGGAAGCTGTTAATGTATTCTAAAATAAATTGGATGTTCAAAGTATTTTTGGTATCCTTGGAGTGAAATAAACTGCTTGTATAATACTCTGTAGATTCTTCTCAACCAGTATAATGGAGTTAAGCTAAGTGTGTGTTATTGTACTTGTTTGTTACTGTTGGTCTGTAAGAGCCTAGAATTCTTACTTCTCACGGAAAGGAGCCCACTTCATTGTCTGGTCTCAAAACGCTATAGTCTACCCAGTTATATCTGGGTATCTGACTCACTGATAGGACAGACAAAACAAGCCCACCCCTCAAAAAGCAGATACAAACTGACTGACTTTCCTTGCCCGACAACCTCACATAGAAGTCGTCCCCATAACCAGCCGCCTCTGTCAGTGATCTTTGCCACAATCAGGTCCTCCACTGCACATGATTCCTGCACCCTAGGACATATAACCAGGTGTCCCGGGTCCTGATGGGCCCCACATTCGCAATATTCATTGTCTGCAAATCCAAACTTTTTCAGGTTAGACCCACATCTGGACACACCTGTTCTTAACCTGGTCAGAGATCTCCACGTAGTTTATGGCAAATCATGATCTGGTGCAGGTTCTTCTTTAATCCCCATCCAACCTTCACCGTTCTTTTGGCGCCACTTTTCTATGATGTTTCTCTCGAGGCTCTGTTCTGGGGGGGGGGGGGGGGGGGGGGGCTGTACAGTCCCCAGAAAACTTTTCCTCGATTTCAGTCATAATCTTTCTGTTGTACAGTCCACAGAATACTTTTCTTCAATTTCAGTTGTAATCTTTCTGTTGTACAGTCCACAGAATACTTTTCCTCGATTTCAGTCGTAATTTTTCTGCTGTATGTCCAACAAGAGGGTGCCTCTGCTCACAGGCTGCTTTTGTCTCTCAAGTTTAGATGCGACATGTCTTCTAATATCCAGAGGTAACATCGATTAAGTAGACCTTTTCCGTTGGTGTCGGTTTAGTGCAACAAGTTACAATTATTCATGTCTCATTTACTGCACATCGACCTGTTTCGGGCGTGTAGATGCATTTCATACTGGGTCCACATACTATGACACAATGACATGACTTAACACTGCATACAGACTCTGCTTAACACGGCGGACCTTCCCCTTTAACCTGAGTTGCTGCCATTTCTTGAATTCGCTTTTATTACAACACCTCGTAAATTCTATTCTTCGCACCCCACTATAATTGTAATTATGTTCAAACTTCCCACGGCAATTCTGGCTTTAAAGATTCTCTTTCCGTTTACAAAAATGAACACAAAATTAATTTAAAATTTCTCCTAAAACCAGCTTGCATCCTGAACATGTGTTTTCCTCTGCTGAATGTAGCACGCAAGATTCACTGCACCAAAAAACTAATAAAATGTCACTCAATTCGATTTACGACAATCTGCGATCTGAGTATTTGTTTTATAACGTTTGACGTTATTCAACTTCACTTTACGCTTATTCACGCGTATAACGTGAAAATAAAAGAAACTAACAATTTTCTCCCATTTGTCTTTCAGGACCACCATGTGTTAGTTTTGTCGTGCAAATACTGACAATTTGATTGCTTCCCCTTGTACGTTACTAAGGACAGTTTACTGTGGCGACGATGAGTGGCAATGCATGAGAAAGCAGGGGCGTTTCAACCGAACACTAGTGATATGAGAAAACAGAGCCTGCATGTTTTATTTTAGCAATTTTTTAAAGAAAAGGCAGCACGTAACTGTATCATTTTTCGATATTGGCTACGCTGGCTGTATACGTCGTCTCTCCACACCCCTCCCCCGGCCTACACATTGCACGTATTCTCTATGAAAACAAGTCTTTTGGTTCTGTGCGAAGACACGCATTCCCCACTGCATTGTTTTGGAGTCAGTTGACGCGACACTCACAGCCAATGTGTGCCCTTAAGATCCTGAAGGCATTTTCCATTACGCTCAATAGAATCCTGAATTAAATCAACAAAACTGATGAGAAATGGCTGTTTGTCTTATTTTATCTGTAACGATTTTAAATGTGATGATATTGGAGTAAAATTTGAGTATGTTATGTGTGAATAGAGGAAGCGTCTAGAATGTACTCCGTGTGCAAAAAGTAGAAATTGCTGAACGTGTTCACCTACTTTAATAAAAGCTCCGCATCTATAGGGAGCAGTGCACACCGAATGTGCATCCCCTGCGTCGCTTACCCCTAGTATCACTAGGCCTACGACCATCACCGCCAACTGACCCGACCATCAACGGTACCATTTCTGTGGTATGGATCTAGATCATCGTTACCACTCTCTATCTAAATATATGATTGATTATCACCATAATCAAAGTCTGGCTTATCAAATAGATCGGAACAGAATCGCGTGCTCAGTATCAGACAGATCGCTAATCTATTGGTGAAAATGCACTGGTTTTGACTTTCAATCTGTTTTCGATACGTTGTCAATGCTTTCACCTTGCATGCAAATTCAAAACAGAAAGAAACGATAGGTCTAATTACTGAGAAACGTTGGGTCTAGTAACTGAGAAACGTTAGGTCTAGTAACTGAGAAACGATAGGTCTAGTAACTTAGAAACGTTGTGTCTAGTAACTTAAAAACGTTGTGTCTAGTAACTTAGAAACGTTGTGTCTAGTAACTTAGAAACGTTGTGTCTAGTAACTTAAAAACGTTGTGTCTAGTAACTTAGAAACGTTGTGTCTAGTAACTTAGAAACGTTGTGTCTAGTAACTTAGAAACGTTGTGTCTAGTAACTTAGAAACGTTGTGTCTAGTAACTTAGAAACGTTGTGTCTAGTAACTTAGAAACGTTGTGTGTAGTAACTTAGAAACGTTGTGTCTAGTAACTTAGAAACGTTGTGTCTAGTAACTGAGAAACGTTGTGTCTAGTAACTTAGAAACGTTTTGTCTAGTAACTGAGAAACGATAGGTCTAGTAACTGAGAAACGATAGGTCTAGTAACTTAGAAACGTTGTGTCTAGTAACTTAAAAACGTTGTGTCTAGTAACTTAGAAACGTTGTGTCTAGTAACTTAGAAACGTTGTGTCTAGTAACTTAAAAACGTTGTGTCTAGTAACTGAGAAACGTTAGGTCTAGTAACTGAGAAACGTTGTTTCTAGTAACTTAGAAACGTTGTGTCTAGTAACTTAGAAACGTTAGGTCTAGTAACTGAGAAACGTTGTGTCTAGTAACTGAGAAACGTTGTGTCTAGTAACTTAGAAACGTTGTGTGTAGTAACTGAGAA
This sequence comes from Ariolimax columbianus, assembly GCA_036924085.1. Lineage (NCBI taxonomy): Eukaryota > Metazoa > Mollusca > Gastropoda > Stylommatophora > Arionidae > Ariolimax > Ariolimax columbianus. The sequence continues at coordinate 62,092,694 of JAVGWX010000012.1, read as the reverse complement.
ACGTTGTGTCTAGTAACTTAGAAACGTTGTGTCTAGTAACTGAGAAACGTTGTGTCTAGTAACTGAGAAACGTTGTGTCTAGTAACTGAGAAACGTTGTGTCTAGTAACTGAGAAACGTTAGGTCTAGTAACTGAGAAACGTTGTGTCTAGTAACTGAGAAACGTTGTGTCTAGTAACTGAGAAACGTTAGGTCTAGTAACTGAGAAACGTTGTGTCTAGTAACTGAGAAACGTTTGGTCTAGTAACTGAGAAACGTTGTGTCTAGTAACTGAGAAACGTTGTGTCTAGTAACTGAAAACGATTGCAGTGAGAACAAGCGGGGTTCAGCGGTATAGGATTTGAGGGTGTCAGCGGAGTTCAGTAGTATAGGATTTGAGGGTGTCAGCGGAGTTCAGTAGTATAGGATTTGAGAATGTCAGCGGAGTTCAGTAGTATAGGATTTGAGGGTGTCAGCGGAGTTCAGTAGTATAGGATTTGAGGGTGTCAGCGGAGTTCAGTAGTATAGGATTTGAGGGTGTCAGCGGAGTTCAGTAGTATAGGATTTGAGGGTGTCAGCGGAGTTCAGTAGTATAGGATTTGAGAATGTCAGCGGAGTTCAGTAGTATAGGATTTGAGGGTGTCAGCGGAGTTCAGTAGTATAGGATTTGAGAATGTCAGCGGAGTTCAGTAGTATAGGATTTGAGGGTGTCAGCGGAGTTCAGTAGTATAGGATTTGAGAATGTCAGCGGAGTTCAGTAGTATAGGATTTGAGGGTGTCAGCGGAGTTCAGTAGTATAGGATTTGAGGGTGTCAGCGGAGTTCAGTAGTATAGGATTTGAGAATGTCAGCGGAGTTCAGTAGTATAGGATTTGAGGGTGTCAGCGGAGTTCAGTAGTATAGGATTTGAGAATGTCAGCGGAGTTCAGTAGTATAGGATTTGAGAATGTCAGCGGAGTTCAGTAGTATAGGATTTGAGGGTGTCAGCGGAGTTCAGTAGTATAGGATTTGAGAATGTCAGCGGAGTTCAGTAGTATAGGATTTGAGGGTGTCAGCGGAGTTCAGTAGTATAGGATTTGAGGGTGTCAGCGGAGTTCAGTAGTATAGGATTTGAGGGTGTCAGCGGAGTTCAGTAGTATAGGATTTGAGAATGTCAGCGGAGTTCAGTAGTATAGGATTTGAGGGTGTCAGCGGAGTTCAGTAGTATAGGATTTGAGGGTGTCAGCGGAGTTCAGTAGTATAGGATTTGAGGGTGTCAGCGGAGTTCAGTAGTATAGGATTTGAGGGTGTCAGCGGAGTTCAGTAGTATAGGATTTGAGGGTGTCAGCGGAGTTCAGTAGTATAGGATTTGAGGGTGTCAGCGGAGTTCAGTAGTATAGGATTTGAGGGTGTCAGCGGAGTTCAGTAGTATAGGATTTGAGGGTGTCAGCGGAGTTCAGTAGTATAGGATTTGAGGGTGTCAGCGGAGTTCAGTAGTATAGGATTTGAGGGTGTCAGCGGAGTTCAGTAGTATAGGATTTGAGGGTGTCAGCAGAGTTCAGTAGTATAGGATTTGAGGGTGTCAGCGGTTACCAGGAGATTAGTATCTTTACAGTTAAATTCTGAAACCATCCATTGTTTGTTCTAGAGTCAGCTGACGTCACATCCGCCGTGGTTGAAGTCACTGGTAAAAGTAAAGTCAAGAAGCCGTCAGGATATGCGGTGCACAGGAAATACAGTGTTAAGCCAATATTATGATCTGGTCAGCATCACACCGGCCGCCTGTACTTCCCGGACTGAACTGGTACCCATTTAAGGCTGGGTCGACCTGGTAGCCATTGCGGTTTGAAAAACCATTTCTGCCTCTACTAGTGAATGAACACAGGACCATTCAGACGAGAAATCAATGCGCTAACCAGCGTGTTAGGTGGCTCCCCACAGTTACTCGACGTATTGTTTTTTCATTAACTGCCGCAGTCGACTCTAATGTCCCTACTAGGTGTGCTTGATCCAGTCTAGAACAGTCTGTAACACTTCGTTTCTGAACTTCCTACTTCACTCGTACACTTGCCGGAGTGACGGGCATGCATTTCTGTACTAACGCTTAATTCGCCAGATCTATTTCGATTATTTTCACGATATTGCTGCTAAAAATACTGATAATAACACGCTCTTCCTATTTGGTGCATGTCATTAGTATGGCGGCCATGTCGCTAGTGGGGCCGTTACTGTCGATAGTGGGGCGGCCATGTTGTTAGTGAGGCGACGATTTAGCTAGTAGGGCGGCAATGTCGCTAGTGGGGCGGCCGGTCATGTCACATACACAAACACACTCATACACAATAACACATACACACATATACGCACACATACAAATATATATACATACAAATACCCCTATACAGACAAACACACACACAAACAAAAACACACAAAAACATGTGCACACACAAACTCACACATACATACACATATATACACACACATATACATAAAAACACAAGTGAGCACACACACACAAACAAGCACATATATATGCTGGTACTACTACTATTACTACTTACTACTACTACTACTACTACTGCTACTACTACTACAACTACTACTACAACTACTACTGCTACTACACTTACTACTACTGTAACTACAATTACTACTACTGCTACTCCTACTGCTGCAACTGCTACTGCTACTACAATTATTACTACTGCAACTACTACTACTACTATTACTACTATTATTAATACTGTAACTACAATTACTACTATTATAACTACCGCAACTACTAATGCAACTACTACTCTTCTACAATTACTACTAATACTACTACTGCAACTTCCATTGCTACTACAATTACTACTATTACTACTACTGCTACTACAATTACTACTAGTATTACTAATGGAACTACTACTGCTATTACAATTACTACTATTACTAGTTCTACTATTACTTTACTTTACTAATACTTCTTCTGTTCTACTACTTATGCTGCTGCTGCTACTACCACTACTACTACTGGTTCTTCTACTACTGTTACAACAACAATAACAATAACTATTGTTACTACCACTACCACTGTTACTAGTACTACCACTGTTAAAATACTACTTTTACTACTACCACTACTACTACTACTACTACTACAATTACTAATGCTAGACAACTACTGCCACTACTTCTGCTGCTACTACTACTACTACTACTACTACTACTACTACTACTACCACCACTATTACCACTACTACTACTACTACTGCTACTGCTACAATTATTACTGTTACTAGTACTACTACTACTGCTACTGCTACTGACTACTGCTACTACTGCTACTACTAATACTACTACTACCACTACTACTACTACTTCCGCGTCTTCTTTTACTCTTCCTTTTCTGTCTATTCTTCCTCTACTTAAAAGCGATTTACAGACAGCCTGAAGGAGTCCCATAAGTTATGTCATATAGACATTACATCCTGAGAATTCTTGGCTCCTTCTTCTTCTTCGTTCGCTCTCAATCTACCCATACCAAGCCCGGTATAGGTTGTCGCAAGTAGCAGGATGTAGTCCGGAGAACGGAATGAGTTGTGTCGATAGTTTACAGCTTGGCTGCGATATTTGCACCTTTCGGTCAGACACATCCGTCTTCAGCGGCACTCTGGCTCCAAATCGTTCGACCATGAAAACTGCGAACCAAAAGAGTATTGCAATCAGAAAGGGACGTTGTGTACAGGCCGTCAAAGATAGACGGGCGATTAGAAAGTCTAGAGCAGAGGGAGTACAAGTGCCAGATGCAGAGCATATTCATCTGTCATGGCATTGAACTTTCCACGCTGGTGTTGGCTTGATGACAGACGAGCACGCAGACGGACTCAAGGATGCAGCGGGGACGGCGTGGTCTAGTGGTTAAGTGACAAGGCTCACAAACCGATTGTGCTAGGTTCGATCCCCATCACAGCAACGGCCGTTACACCGGGAAAGCAAACCCTTGAACAATGCAGGAGGAAGCAGACCCTTACATCAAATGCATGCCGAAGTCGGATGCATTGGGCCGACAGGCGCAATATAAAAACTGTCTTGGGGAATAGAGAAATACGGCGAACGAGGAAACAAAAAGGATCCATTATACGACAGGATGATGTCTTCACAGAGTGGATCGCAGACCAGAATTTGGGAGGAAGTACTTGGTAAAGGTAAACGTGGGTACTATGTCAACAACTGCGCTCGGGGATGCTTATCATGGACTCAATTAAAATAAAGCGAGGCTGCAGCGGCATTGTAAATGTATATAGTGAGAAAAACGAAAAAAATAATCGAAAAAAAAATGTTTAAAGTTGATTGAAATTTGAACTTCATCAACATTTTAAAATGGTTAGACGAAAACACAAACTGAAACAGTTTACGACCAATAGGTCTTCATCAGGGACATCAAATGACAAGAATACTGAACTTGCAAATCATAGAAGACGGGATGAATACATTTATGGGGGATGTCAACATATTAAAAAACATAGTGTACTTAACTGAAATAGCGTCTCACATTGCGACTTATCAGGTCGACGGCTCGGTTCCAAATGACGAACGAACAACTGTCTGGTGGGGTGGCCAGTTTCCTACCTTATTGTTTATACTTTCCCCAACTCATACGAAAGGTACTCATTTACAGCTGGGTCGACTGGAGGAGCGGTCGTAAAAGGAACGAACCACGCCTGGATTATTATTCTGCCGTCCGTAATTTCGAACCCCGGCGCGGTCTAATCCCAGTCTTAACACGCCAGCTCACTGTCGCCTAGGTTACACGCTCCACAATGTACTACAGACTATCTCAGATAGGCTATGAGGGTGAAGGTCAGGGTCTGCTGCAACATACTGACCAATTTAATGCTTCATATTTACGCCGTGGACCTGGAACATTATGTGTGGCAGCAGCCTAACCAACGAGGTGATGATCGGTATTTAAATTATGCGCTGATGAGAAACCTCGCATTGCACTACAGCGAGGATTACCCATGTCAGCTGCTGTCAGTACGACTACGTATGCATGAAAATCTGTTGCTGGCCTGCATTCTATAAAATATCCATAAACGAATTCCAATGTAGACAAAGAAACCACATATAAGCAGTATGTTATACTTACTCTCTGCTACCAATGTTGGACTCTCACCAAGGAACAAGAAAGACAAATCCTGGTATGCGAAATGAGGTGTTTGAGAAAGGCTGTCGTCGGGAACAAAAGGCTGTAATCAGACAGAAGGTGGGTTCAACACCGTGCATGGAATACGTGGAGTGGGAGAGAATACAATGGTTCGGACACCTGACAAGAATGCAACCAAAGTTACCAGCTGCTCGTATCTACAATACCAGACATCAGAGTTGCAGGAAAAGAGGCAGACCAAGAAAAAGATGGATAAATAGTGCCAATGAGACTCTGAGGAAACACGAAATTTACAACAACATCGGCGACAAATCCGGCACACGACAGACAAACGACATCTCCTTACGTCGTCTAACGACACAAGTGGATAGATAATGATCCATATTATGAGAAAACAGTGCAAGTAAGTCCCAGCTTCGCTTCCGCTGTTCTCTGTCTCGGACCACGGTAATGGGTGATGTTTACCGTCTCAAGCATTGTGGATGTTGTTTCTGAGTTGGAGGGAGTCGGTCCAGCGCATAGGTGGTCTTCCCCGTCGTCGTCTTCTGTGTCGTGGGTACCAGACTGCTCCAACGGCCTACAGTTCTCCGAAGCAGATGACCAGCCCAGCGATGCTTTACCTTGTCTGCCAGGGGAACTGCAATAAATGAGGCGGGTAGTGCCAGGGTGCCTAACACCCACCCACATTAATCAAATATACCCCATAATTGGCATAACACCCCCCTAGATCCGAAGAAGCGTGGCAGCAGAATTCGAACGTGAAAAACAAGAGCACGACCGAAGGTACCCAATGTTTGGACATCAGGTACAAAACACAAGACTCAAATCCAGACATAACTTTCTAAAAACAACAAACCCCATACAGACAAACCCTGAAAGTCGCCGTATCGAGAGGTGGCACGATTTGATGCAGGGATGGAACTTCGGGAGGAACCTGCTCTTGGACATCATCTACCATACACAACATGGAAGTCGCTGAACAGACTCCGAACTGGTGTATCACAGTGCAAGAGGAATATGAAGCGATGGGGATACACAGATGATGTTACATGTGATTGCGGCGCAATACAGGACCCAGACCACCTGATGACATGCCACAACCTCCAGGAAACACGCAATAGGTGCGACATGCTGGAGGCAAATGACAAGGCAATACATGTCGCTGAATAGTGGATGCAAAATATATAACGTAGTGCTTGGACACGTAAAGTAAGTAAGTACTGCATCCTTCACCAATGACATTTGCCGTACGCCAGTGTTGTGAAGACCTTTCAAACGTTGGTTGTGAAGCGTGCTGTTGATCTTACGTCTCTCGGGGGAGACTTGGGTCACTTTGGACTCAATTTCTGTTGTAAGTGTCCATGTTTCTGCAGCATAACACATTGCAGGTAGAACTGTGGAGTTGAACAGGGAGGCACGCAGACTCTGGCCGTGGGTATGGTCTAGTACCGTCTTTAAGGACGAGAAAGCCTACCCCCCACGCGACGACGCCTTGTTAATTCGAGGCACAGGTCGTTCTGAATGTTCAATAGGCGTCCCAGGTAGATAGACTCCTCTACGTCTTCCAGACTCTCGGTATCGAGAATGACTGGGTTATTGGTAGCGAAACGGTTACGCATGACTTTTGTCTTAGATATGGCACCAGAAATAAAAAGGTAAATAATTCCTACTTCAAAGCACATCATCGGGTTCTCGCTGAGAAGAGTGAAATAAACATGGCAGGAGCTAGCTAGAAACGGTGAATTTCAGTCTCAATCACGCCACGATGTAATCGTCAAGGCAATCCCGGGTCCTCATTAGAGTTAATTGAAGGGGGTTCAGACAAGAATGCAGATCATTGTCAGTATTCACTAGTCGATCGTCGCATATTATCGATTGTTCCACCCATTAGTTGTTGCTGATTTGAAAAAGACGTTTGATAGAGTCTTGCATGATGCTTTATTTGCTACAATGAAGATATACAACATCAACAGTAACATTGTGAAAAATAATGAGAATCTCTATAAGCAACAAGCGCTAAACCGTTGTGGATTTAAACAAATGGGTGAATGGTTTCACACATCCGTTGGTGTAATACACGGATGTATAATCTCCCCGACACTCTTCCGTGTATTCATTGAAAGATTTAGCAGTGATGTCCTTGAAGATCTTGTTGGCACAGTCAGGATAAAGGATAGACCAACTTTATGGGTGACATTGACGGGCTGGCAGGAACGTTGACCAACTTAATGGATGACATTGACGGGCTGGCAGGAACGTTGACCAACTTTATGGGTGACATTGACGGGCTGGCAGGAACGTTGACCAACTTTGTGGATGACATTGAGGGGCTGGCAAGAACTAATCCGAAGACTGGATGTAACAGCACAGGATTGTGGCATGGAGATAAACGCAGAAAAGACGAACTTGATGACCAACAACGCTGAAAGAGTCAACGCTGGGATCAAAGCAAATGGACAGGAGCTTGAGACAATGAACCACTTCAAGTATCTGGACTCAACAATCAGTGATGAGGGATCAGGGGTTCAGGCCAGAACAACACAGGCATCAGCCTTTGCACGACTGAAACATACAGAAAGATAAACGATTATATAGATCAGACTGTGAAACATGGACAATTACGACAGACCTCCAGAGAAGAATCCAGGTCATGGAGATTAAACTTTCTAGAAGACTCCTAAATGTCACCTACATAGACCGTATCACAAATGATGAAGGACGACGAAGAATCGAGAATGCAATAGAACTGTACGACGACCTCCTCACAGCCATCGAAAGTTGACTTGGTATGGCCAGGCTCCTAGGTCCAAGCAAATACTATACTTCAGGGCACACTACAAGGAAAGCAAAGACGGGAAAGTCAGAGAAAACAATAGGAAGACAAGATACATGAATGGACTAACCTACTACCCGAGGAGCCAGAAAAAGCAACCGCAGACAGAGAGGAATAGCATATGATTGTGGAGATGTCAGCAGAGGTGTTCTAACGATCTCAAAAGGTCAGGAGATGAACTAAACTAAAGCCATTAAATGTAAAGTAATCCACGTGTTATTTACCGTGTGACCCTATGTACAGTTGTTACGCCACTGAAACAAAGGTCTGGATCTGTGATGCGAAAATATAAATGTTGCATAGAGTTCTTACGCTGTTTTTCTAGCAATGATAGTTGGGTTGATGGTTATTGGGAAAAGGGGGGTTCTTTACCGTCTGTTGACATTTAAATCAGTTGGAATAAACTAGAGAGGATATTTGCTGGCGTTGTTATATGGGAGTAGGGAAGGACAAATCGTCGGGACAAATACGGGACAATCAGAGAAGGTTTCAGTGTATGTGTGAAAGTGTGTTAAGTGTCTGTGTAAGCAGGATCGGGATATTATTAGGTCAGGTGGAACGCAGCTTATGGCATTGTATGGTTATTCTCACTAGACTGTTGTTGTCGTTTGCTGTTGCTGTGGATGTTACCACCGCTATCGTTGTCGTCGTCGCCGTCGCCGCTACACTTCTTAGTTATTCTTTATTTCGTTTTTCCTACCTTTCTGTAGGAAAGGTTTGGCCCAGATTGGAGCGTTTTGTTTAGGCCAGATTAAAGCGTTCTATTTGGTTCAGATTGGATCGTTTTTTTGTTGTTGTTATTCCTCTTCTTCTTCTTCGTACGCTGTCAAACGTCAACCTTTATTTTTTCGAAAAAAGCAGCGGTCATCCTGAGGCTGTCGACACGGCCATAGAGCTTGTCTAGTGTTGCCACTGGTGATGGCCACATGTGCTTTCTCTGGTCCTCGTATGTCGGGCAGTTTTGCAGCAGATGTTCAGAGGTCAATTTCCCGGTACCACACGAGCATTCGTCAGTGCCACCTATCTTCAATTTATTGAATAGATGGTACCTCAGTCTATTGTGACCTGTGCGGAATCTGAAGACCACGACCTGCTCTCTTCTGTTCAACTGGTAATAGGCATCATTGTGTGTTTCCTATTTGGCCATGTATCTGGCCCTAATAAGCCTTTTGGACTCTTCGTAGGTCACACTAGTATCTGGTTGTGGTAGTCTTGCACCTTCTTTCGCCAGTCTGTCTGCCTCCTCGTTGCCTTGGACGTTACAGTGGGATGGAAGCCAATGTACCACTACTCTTTTAGGTGCGGACTGCTGGCATAGTGGACAGAGTACTGCTCTTAAATCACTAAGTTCAGTATTTTTCTGGCTTTTTAGTGCTGTGAATACGGCCAGGGCATCTGTAAACAGGACTATATGGCTTTCATTGCTTTCGCCTGTCAGCATTGCTTCTACTGCAGCCCTCAGTGCCTCTGCTTCCGCTCTGAAATTGCTTGTGAATTTTCCAGTTGCCACTGACAGTGTTATTTTTCTACCATTTGGTAGGCTCAGGAATACCGCTGCCTCTCCGTTGTGTACTGTGTTTGTTACAGAAACGTTGGTGTATGCATGGGTCCAGTCCATGCTTGGGTAGATTTTCGTTATGTTCCTCAGGGTTATGTCTCTTCTTTCTTTTTCAGTCTGGCTGTTCTTGTTTACAATACATGGTATATTTTCTACCACCTCCAAAATTATATGCTGCTTCCAGGTAGGTTTGCGTACAGTAGGGATGGGCTTTGGTATTGTTGTGGTGTTCATAGGGTCTTCGCTCATCTTTGCTTTGGCTATTTCTGCAAAATGTATCCGCTTTAGTTTTCCATTTCCAAATCTATTTAGTCTCTGATGCATTGGATGGTCTTGCAGTCTTCTGAGTTTCTCTGCTTACTGCTGGGCTCTGCAGTCTCTTCTGTCAGTCATGGATTGGCAGATTTGTAATCTTTTCAAGTTCTTCAATTGGCGTTGACTTCATGCCTCCTGTTATAACTGTCATGGCTTGGTTTTGAAGTTTGCTAATTTTATCAAAGTTCACCTTTGCTGCTGTTGTCCATGCCGCAATGTCATACTCGAGAACTGGTCTCACTCTTCCAGTGTACAGTTTCTTTAGTATTCTTTCGTCTGCTCCCCAGCTTGTGCCAGCAAGTATTCTCATGATTGCCATTCTTTCTCTGGCTCTCATTCGGTTTCTCTCTATCATGTCATGTGCGATCAAATGTGACTCCCAGGTAGTTTTGGTTGTCGTTTGGCCGCAGATATTTGCCGTTAAGCCTTATTTTGGTGTTCTTTGGTTTATTTGAAAGCGAGAATATCGTACATGTTGTTTTTTCCTCATTTATTTTGACCAGCCATGAGTTTGCCCACTCCTCAAGCGATGTTAGGGCTTGCTGCATCCGATTGTTTGCTATGGTGAGATATTTTTAGAGGTCCACATTGCCAGATCGTCTGCAAAAATGGAGCTGTAGACTCTTCTTTGGTATATTCTCTGTGATGTTGTTTATATACACCAGGAAAAGTGTGGATGACAGTACTCCCCCTTGGGGTACTCCCTGCTCAAGTGTCACCTCTTTGCTCATCTGCCCTTGCACTTGAACTCTGGCTGTTCTGTTTTCGAGGTAGTGGCTGATCCATCTGTACATTTTCCCACAAACTTAACTTCTTCGTAGCTTGACTTTAAGTCCCTCTTTCCACACCTTGTCAAATGCCTTCTCTAAATCCACCCAAACCGTTACTGTGTGTTTTTTCTCCTGGTAAGCATCCTCTATTTCCTGGACTATGAGAGTGATCTGGTCCTCAGTGGATCTGTGCTGTCTAAAACCTGCTTGCTGTGGAATTAGTATGTGTTTTTCTTCCAGATGCCACATCAGTCTGGTGTTTATCATACGCTCCATAAGTTTTCCTACACAGCTCAGTAGACTGATAGGCCTGTATTCATTTGGATCTGTTCTTTCTTTTTCTTTCTTTGGTACTGGTATAAATACAGCGTCTTTCCACGCCTGCGGCACAATTCCCCTTTTCCAGCTTTGGTTCAGGACTGATAGTAAATTTCTCTTTGCTGTTTGGCCCAACCCCATCAGCATTTCTTTTGTTATCCCATCTTTTCCGGGCGATTTCTTTATCTTCAAAGTTCTCATGGCCTCAACCATTTCATTCATTGTTAGTTTTGCCATCATGTGCTCCTCTGGTGCCATATTGATGTTGTCGTGGCTCTTTTGTTCTTCACTTATGTATGTATGCCTGTCTGTAGGGACATCAATGTGGTTTGCTCTGGCATAATGTTCTATAAAGGCGTTTGCTACTTTTTTTCTAGTAAGCATGTTGTCGTCCTGCTTGATGGTACTTTGTTTATTTGATGGTGTTTCGTCATTCATGGCTCTGACTAACTTCTATAGTTTGTTCCCTTCTTTATCTAAATTGAGGCTTTCTGTTTTGTTTTTCCAGCTGTCTCTTGTTATTTGGTTTAGTGTTCTTTTGTATTCAGCCGTGATGGCGTTGAGGGCGATATTTGCCTCCATAAATTGTTCTTTCTCTGCCATGTTCCTAGCATTTGAGACTTCATCTTCCGCTTTCTGCAATTCCTCATTCCAATATGGGTTGTAGTTTGTTTTTTTTGCCCCTCTTGGGATGGTTTCGGTGTCTGCTTGCATTTTTGCTTTGCTTAGGCTTTCTCCACCATAGGTTTCATATTGTTATTCCGTGTGTTGATGGTTTCACACAGCCCATATGTCAGCATTGCAAATCTGTCCCAGTCGGCTCGTTTATAGTTCCTACGTGGGAGCGGTTTTATTTCCTGTGGGCCTACTTCCATATCAATTTCTAGTCTGATTGGCCAGTGGTCGCTACCTGCCAATTGGTTGAGCACCTGGCGGTCTATTTTGTGGTGAATATCCACCGTGGAAAAGGCCAAGTCTGGAGTAGAGGTGGTATGCCATGTTTTAGAATAGAAGCTAGGGCTGTCCTCCGGCCTATTGATAATTTTTTTGTGGTTCAAATTGGATCGTTTTGTTTTGGGCCAAATTGGAGCGTTTTGTATTATTTTCTTTCTTTATTTCTTTTTTTGCTACCTTTCTTTCTGCTACTTTTCTTCTTTACTTTCTTCTCTCCTACCTTCCTACCTACCTCCAGGTAGGTATGGCCACAGTACCTGCATCCTGAGTTACTTCCAGTCGTCTCAACATGTCTTGCCACTGGTCCAAGGTAGCTTAGGACTAGAGAGTGAGGCTGATGACCAGCGCAGTTCTACCTCATTATAATCCAACTACAGCGCAAGGTACATCATCAAGACAACCCGTCTGACGGTGGTCCAGTCATCGGTTGCGGTGGGCAACTAACTATCTAACTTATCTACCGATTTTTGTTCCGACCTACCTACCTTACTACCTTCCTTTCTTCCTTATGTGTTCATTTTTCATTCCGACTTTATCCTATCTTCTTCTCTAGTTTCATATTGTTATTATCAGTGTCCTGTAGTCCATCGCCTGCACCCGTCTGTTCTTTTTTTTTTCGAAGTTCGCCCTATTTCTCTATTCTCCAAGGCGGTGTGCGTTGTACTACGGTTTTCTTTTTGCGAATGTCGTACCAGTGCATCATACTTCAGCATGCATTTTATGTAAGAGTCTGCTTCCTTCTGCATTTTCTAAGGGTTTGTTTTCCCGGGGTAACTGCCGGTGCTGTGATGGGGATCGAACCCAGCATCTTCGGGTTGTGAGCCGTGTCACTTAACCACTAGCCCACGAGTATATGTGTCCCAATTGCGGCAGAGTCGCAGTGCCGGGATTGGAGTTTAAAGACACATGAGATTACATCTCGCAACACACATATGATGATGTCGCCATTGTGGCTTGCGATGCATATTTATTTTTTATTTAAAATGAGCTCGAAAAGTGACGTATTTGTGCCTCTCATCTTTAAGCGTGCACTATCCCATGCGATGGAGGACAGACCTGATTCGTTAGAGACACCTCCACACGCAATTGTGGAGCACCCAAGAAAACACCAGAACATATCTTGCAGGACTGCCCATGACATGGACTGTACCACTTATGCCCACCAAACAGAGACAGACTGGCGCTTGTAAGCAACCATGCTCGAAAAGCTGTGGGAAACATATCCTAGTCTTCTTTGTGAAACTCTCCGGATGATACTCATAGCGTCAGTTGATCGAAGAAGACGAAGACACCGGAGAATATTCCGAAATGCATTATATACAAATATCGACTACCCGGAAATGGCCACGCAATCTGCCAGATTTGAATACCAGGATTACAGATTACATCGAATACATATGCGAATACTTTTATTTGCAGTGTTCTAGTATCGGATTTTGCCGTTCTATGAGTCTTGAGTTTTCCCGTTTTACAAGTCTCAGGCTTTCCTGTTTTACCTAGTTTCGAAGTTTACGGTTTTACAAGTCTCAGGCTTTCCTGTTTTACCTAGTCTCAAAGTTTTCCGTTTCATAGTCTCAGGCTTTCCTGTTTTACCTAGTCTCAAAGCTTTCCGTTTCCTAGTCTCAGGCTTTCCTGTTTTACATAGTCTCAAAGTTTTCCGTTTCCTAGTCTCAGGATTTCCTGTTTTACCTAGTCTTGTTTATTTGCTTTCGCCTTATTTCTTTATTCCCCAAGGCCGTGCGCGTTGCACTACGGTTTTTATTTTGCGCCTGTCGACCGAATGCATCCAGCTTCGGTATGCATTTTATGAAAGGATCTGCTTCCTCCTGCATTTTCTAAGGGTTTACTTCCCCGGGATACGGCCGGTGCTGTGATGGGGATCGAACCCAGCACCTTCGGATTGTGAGCCGTATCACTGAACCACAAGCCCACACCTTCCCCAGTCCGGGAAGTAAAAGCGGCGAGGGAGAGGAGATGACTACCGCCCTCATATAGCCGATCTTTCGAAACGTATAATGGCTAACACCTCACAACTCTATGGCACTAATGCTCTGGGTAACTTTACTTATTTTATTCTGCAGAGCAATCAGAAGCGCATTGAAAACCTGCCACATGCATAGCCTGGAGCTCATTCTTGCTAGCCACTGTTAGATCAGGTCTTACACGTCGAAGTCATCCGGCAGACAAGCATCATCATCATGTAGCACGCTCTATGTAGAACGTCGTCCTCAGCACATCCCGTCTGAAAAAAAAACTCGTTTCCCAGCCAAATCCCCATCCTCCGCCAAAGACAAACCCAGGCATTCTTTGATATATTGGAGCAATCGTCTTCTCGGTCTACTCCTGTCTCTTCTGCCATGTACCATACCTTCCAACACTGTTCTCTCAAGACCCTTTGGTCTCTTGATGGGACCAAAGTGTTTTCTGTCCGTAATGGAATGGATAAATCTGTTCTCTTCTATGTTCAACTCTTGCGGACTGTCTACATTTGTTCTTCTTTCGGTATTCTGAATATCTTTCTGTAACATTTTGACTCGAAGGACTCGACTCTCCTTCTAGATATTTCGGTATTTGTCCATGCTTCGCAGCCATATGCTGCCACTGGAAAGACACAGGCTCTCGATACTTTTACTTTTTTCGTTTTGCTGATGTTCTGCCATAATTTCTTCAGCTAATTTAGCCTTCACGGAGCCCATGCATCCAACATGACAAGCATTCAGCGTACAATTACCATCCTAAACCGTCGCCATTTGCCCCTATTTAGACATGTGAACTGGCAGAAGACGTCCCCGCCTCCTATGCCTTAAAGCAGGACACGGGTACCAAGAATGAGAAACTGACCGCTTCATCTTAATCTCGCAATAACGGCCGTCAACATACGATCTGTGAAGTCAAATCGAAAAGAAACCATCCTCATTGTATGCAGCTTGGGACTCAAAACCTCCGTGTGTTCGCTGAAGGTTGACACATTGTGCGCTTGTCGCCAACGGACTGCATACATGCTTTGTGAATATATGTGTTAGTCTGTGTCCTTGAGGCTAGGACATTGTTTACCGTATCAACCGGCCTCGGCCATTGTTGAGCTGCCGTGTCGCATTCAGCGAGTTCTCTTTCTCTCTTGCTCTCTCTCCCTTTCTCACTCTCTCTCTCTCTCTCCCTCTCTCTCCCTCCCTCTCTCTCCCTCCCTCTCTCTCTCCCTCTCCCTCTCTCTCTCTCTCTCTCTCTCTCTTTCTCCCTCTCTCTCCCTCGCTCTCCCTCCCTCTCTCTATCTCACTCCCTCTCTCTCTCTCTCCCAGTGATGAAATGTTGACCTCCCAGTGATGAAATGTTGACCTCTCAGTGATGAAAAATGGACCTCCTAGTGATGAAAAATGGACCTCCCAGTGATGAAATGTTGACCTCCCAGTGATGAAATGTTGACCTCCCAGTGATGAAATGTTGACCTCCCAGTAATGAAATGTTGACCTCCCAGTAATGAGAAATGGACCTCCCAGTGATGAAATGTTGACCTGCCATTGATTCTTTGAGGGGTTGAAACAGATATGAGTATGTACCACCGACCAGCTATTGACATTATCGTGTTCGTTGTTTCACTATTAAGTGAGACAGACTGATCGCCTCTAAGTTTTTCCGAAGTGCAGTGATGTCAATTCATAGCAGAACGGTACTCAACTAACTTACACAGCATAAGATACAGAAACTGGGAGCTTGTTTGAGATGTAAAAGGCGCACATTTTGCACCACCTCACTTTCCTCTCGAGTAGTCACGCATGGCTGAACTTCAGGCTAGGACATTGTTTACCGTAGCAACCGGCCTCGGCCATTGTTGAGCTGCCGTGTCGCATTCAGCGAGTTCTTTGTCTGCCCAAGTGCGACCTTTTATTCCGTGTTTGTCTGTTTGCTTAATGCGTAGAGGTACCAAAGGTTAGGCCTGGATTCCTGGACTCGCGGTTTGGAAGGTTAGTGTGTGCTTGCGTCTGTTTGTTCACGCAAGGCCAACATTAGTCAATCTAGGGACACTTTGGTGGCATGTTGGCGTGGTCCGATTAGGGAATGTTGGTGGGGGTCTGATTGGAGTAGGTTGGTAGGGGTCTGATTGGAGAAGGTTGATAGGGGTCTGATTAGGGAATGTTGGTTGGGGTCTAATTGAAGAAGGTTGGTGGGGGTCTGATTAGGGAATGTTGATGGGGGGTCTGATTGGAGAAGGTTGGTGGGGGTCTGATTGGAAAAGGTTGGTAGGGGTCTGATTAGGGAATGTTGGTTGGGGTCTGATTGAAAAAGGTTGGTGGGGGTCTGATTAGGGAATGTTGGTGGGGGTCTGATTGGAGAAGATTGGTAGAGGTCTGATTAGGGAATGTTGGTTGGGGTCTGATTGGAGAAGGTTGGTGGGGGTCTGATTAGAGTAGGTTGGTAGGGGTCTGATTGGAGAAGGTTTGTAGAGGTCTGATTAGGGAATGTTGGTTGGGGTCTAATTGGAGAAGGTTGCTAGGGGTCTGATTAGGGAAGGTTGGTGGGGGGGGGGGGGCGCAAGGGGGGGGGGGATCTGATTGGAGAAGGTTGATAGGGGTCTGATTGGAGAAGGTTGGTGGGGGTCTGATTGGAGAAGGTTGGTGGGGGTCTGATTAGGGAATGTTGATGGGGGTCTGATTGGAGAAGGTTGATGGGGGTTTGATTGGATAAGGTTGGTAGGGGTCTGATTGGAGAAGGTTGGTAGGGGTCTGATTAGGGAATGTTGGTTGGGGTCTGATTAAAGAGGGTTGGTGGGGGTCTGATTAGGGAATGTTGGTGGGGGTCTGATTGGAGAAGATTGGTAGAGGTCTGATTAGGGAATGTTGGTTGGGGTCTGATTGGAGAAGGTTGTGGGGGTCTGATTAGAGAATGTTATTGGGGGTCTGATTGGAGAAGGTTTGAAGGGGTCTGATTAGGAAATGTTGGTTGGGATCTGATTGGAGAAGGTTGGTAGGGGTCTGATTAGGGAAGGTTGGTTGGGGTCTGATTGAAGAAGGTTGGTGGGGGTCTGATTAGGGAATGTTGATGGGGGGTCTGATTGGAGAAAGTTGGTGGGGGTCTGATTGGAAAAGGTTGGTAGGGGTCTGATTAGGGAATGTTGGTTGGGGTCTGATTGAAAAAGGTTGGTGGGGGTCTGATTAGGGAATGTTGGTGGGGGTCTGATTGGAGAAGATTGGTAGAGGTCTGATTAGGGAATGTTGGTTGGGGTCTGATTGGAGAAGGTTGGTAGGGGTCTGATTGGAGAAGGTTTGTAGAGGTCTGATTGGAGAAGGTTTGTAGAGGTCTGATTAGGGAATGTTGGTTGGGGTCTAATTGGAGAAGGTTGCTAGGGGTCTGATTAGGGAAGGTTATTGGGGGGGGCGCAAGGGGGGGGGGTCTGATTGGAGAAGGTTGATAGGGGTCTGATTGGAGAAGGTTGGTGGGGGTCTGATTGGAGAAGGTTGGTGGGGGTCTGATTGGAGAAGGTTGGTGGGGGTCTGATTAGGGAATGTTGATGGGGGTCTGATTGGAGAAGGTTGATGGGGGTTTGATTGGAGAAGGTTGGTAGGGGTCTGATTGGAGAAGGTTGGTAGGGGTCTGATTAGGGAATGTTGGTTGGGGTCTGATGGAAGAGGGTTGGTGGGGGTCTGATTAGGGAATGTTGGTGGGGGTCTGATTGGAGAAGATTGGTAGAGGTCTGATTAGGGAATGTTGGTTGGGGTCTGATTAGATAATGTTATTGGGGGTCTAATTGGAGAAGGTTTGTAGGGGTCTGATTAGGAAATGTTGGTTGGGATCTGATTGGAGAAGGTTGGTAGGGGTCTGATTAGGGAAGGTTGGTTGGGGTCTGATTGAAGAAGGTTGGTGGGGGTCTGATTAGGGAATGTTGGTGGGGGTCTGATTGGAGAGGGTTGGTAGGGGTCTAATTAGGCAATGTTGGTTGGGGTCTGATTGGAGAAGGTTGGTAGGGGTCTGATTAGGGAATGTTGGTGGGGGTCTGATTGGAGAAGGTTGGTAGGGGTCTGATTAGGGAATGTTGGTGGGGGTCTGATTGATGAAGGTTGGTAGGGGTCTGATTAGGGAATGTTGGTTGGGGTCTGATTGGAGAAGGTTGGTAGGGGTCTGATTAGGGAATGTTGGTGGGGGTCTCATTGGGGAAGGTTGGTAGGGGTCTGATTAGGGAATGTTGGTGGGGGTCTGATTGGACAAGGTTGATAGGGGTCTGATTGCAGAAGGTTGGTGGGGGTCTGATCGAAGAAGGTTGGTGGGGGTCTGATTGGAGAAGGTTGGTGGGGGTCTGATTGAAGAAGGTTGGTGGAAGTGGCGGGGGGGGGGGGGTGTCTGATTGGAGAAGGTTGTGTTTCGGGGGGGTGGGGGGTTCTGGTTGGTGGAGGGGGGTCTGATTGGGGAATGTTGGTGGGGGGAGGCTGATTGGAGAAGGTTGTGGTGCGGGGAGGGGGGGGTGGGTTTCTGGTTGGTGGAGGGGGTTCTGATTGGGGAATGTTGGTGGGGGGAGGCTGATTGGAGAAGGTTGGTGGGGGTCTGCTTGGAGAAGGTTGTGGTCCGGGGGGGAGGGGTTCTGGTTGGTGGAGGGGGGTCTGATTGGGGAATGAAGGTGGGGGGGGGGGGTGGTGGCTGATTGGAAAAGTTGGTGGGCGGGGGTGGGGGGCTGATTGGAAAAGGTTGGTGGGGGAGGCGGGGGGCCTTCTCCTTCTTCGTACGCTGTGAGACGTCAACTTGCATTTGTTCGAAGATAGCAGCTGTCATTCTGAGGCTGTCGACATTGTCATAAAGCTTGTCTAGTGTTGCCACTGGTGATGGCCACATGTGCCTTCTCTGGTCCTCGTATGTCGGGCAATTTTGCAGCAGGTCTTCAGTGGTTAGTTTCGAGGGGGGGGGGGAAGTCTGATTGGAGAAGTTGAGGTGGGGAAGTCTGATTTTTTTTTTTTGGGGGGGGGGGGGAGTCTGATTGGAGAAGTTGGGGTGGGGAAGTCTGATTTTTTTTTTTTTTGGGGGGGGGGGGGGAGATGGGATCAGAGATGAGAATGTTGGGGGGGGGGGGGGGAATGTCGGATTATATAATAATATTTATTTTTCGCGGGGGGGGGGGGGGGGGTCTGATTGGAGAATGTTTGTGGGGGGGAGGGTTCTGATTGGAGAATGTTGGTGGGGGGGGGGGTCTGATTGGAGAATGTTGGTGGGGGGGGGGGGTCTGATTGGAGAATGTTGGTGGGGGGTTCTGATTGGAGAAGGTTGGTGGGGGGTCTGATTGGAGAAGGTTGGTTGTGGGGGGGGGGGGTCTGATTGGAGAGGTTTTTTTTGGGGGGGGAGGCGGTGGGATCAAATTGGAGAATGAAAGGGGGGGGAGTCTGATTGAAGAAGGTGTGTGGGGGGTTCTGATTGGAGAAGGTTGGGGGTGGGGGGTTGTTATTGAAGAAGTTTGGGGGAGAGTGGGTATGATTGTAGAAGGTTGGAAGGGGGGGGGGGGGGTCTGATTGGAGATTGTTGGTGGGGGGGGGGGGTCTTATTGGAGAAGGTTAGTGGGGAGGGGGGTCTGGTATTAGAAAGTTTGTGGGGGGGGGGGTTGGTCTGAATGGAGTAAGTTGGTGGGGGGGGGCTCTGATTGGAGAAGGTTACTATGGGGGGGGGGGTTCTGATTGGAGAAGGTTGGTGGGGCTGGGGGGGGGTGTGATTGGAGAAGGTTGGTGGGGGTTAGTCTGATTGGAGAAGGTTGGTGGGGGGGTCTGATTGGAGATGGTTGGGGGGGGGGGTCTGATTGGAGAAGGTTGGTGGGGAGGGGGGTTCTGAATGGAGAAGATTTGTGGAGGGTGGACTGATTGGAGAAGGTTGGTGGGGGGGGGAGGTCTGATTGGAGAAGATTGGTGGACGGGGGTCTCATTGCAGAATGTTGGTGGGTCGGGGGTCTGATTGGAGAATGTTGGTGGGGGGGGGGGGGGGTTCTGATTGGAGAGGGTTGGTGTAGGGGCCTGATTGGAGAATGTTTGTGGGGGCCTAATTGGAGAAGGTTCGTGGAGGGTTGTCTGCAGTAATGCCCAAATAAGATGGACGGGACATGGTTTTTTTTTGCATCCCCAAGCAGCTATTGCAAAGTTAACTCATTAGAAGGACAGAGGAAAGGGATAAAGAATCCTTGAAGGTGTCTGTGAAAGACTTCAACAGTGATGTCCCCTCCTGAGAGTTGTATGAATAGAACAGTTCCCCCTGGCGTAATAGCATCACCAAAGGTGCTCATATCGCAGAGCGAATACCATCTCGGAGACTTAAGAGTAGGCGGGTCGCCCGAAATAGCTGGTCGCACGAGGACTCGACAGCAAACTCTCCCTCACAGAAGGGATAAAGGTGCGGCAAAATCTTCTTTTACAGGGTTGGTCTCTGCAGTCATATATCGCAGAATGTCTGAATTCGTCGCCATTTCTTCTCGCGTCATGCAACTATTGAATGTTTTATTTTAACAGTCAGATGTTAATTACGTAGAGCTGTGAACAGGCCATCATTGAAAAATAGCTTCCTGAGAGTACAATGGAGATCACGTGAAACTGATCTGTTTGACTTGATATTTCTACAAAGACAGCTGTGCGCATACTACACTCGTGTGCTGTCTAAACAAAGGCAAGAGTTAGTTAGTTTTCTTTCCCCGTGTGCCGGCGTGCGACGTGGGGAGCTTAAGTCGTCTGTCCTGCGCCAAGTGCGTTGCGTCGGTCAATGTGAGCCCATGTCGCTGCACAATCACTGTAATGGCATCTATCTACCTGCCTCGTGGCCGCCCGCTTGCCATGTAGCCAGATCGGTTGAGAGTGTATTCTCATGAGATAACCAAACCAACTATTTTTCTGCCAGGAAATGTATTCGACACAAGTCGTAGTGCCGACCATACTACGAATGTCGTCGTTCCGCATTATGTCTCTCTTAGTAACACTGATGACCATCTTCAAACACTTTGTTTCACATGTCGAAATTCTGCTCCCACGCGCCCTGGACAGAAGCCATGTTTGGTACTGGTGGCACATGAATAT
Source organism: Ariolimax columbianus (assembly GCA_036924085.1). Lineage (NCBI taxonomy): Eukaryota > Metazoa > Mollusca > Gastropoda > Stylommatophora > Arionidae > Ariolimax > Ariolimax columbianus. Next base: position 62,071,812 of record JAVGWX010000012.1, on the reverse strand, counting down.
ACTGTTAATTAGCTGTTGCTTTGTTGTCCAACTAATGCTCGGCTGTCTAAGCAATGGTGACAGTTGATAGGTCACAGCAGATGATTTCTGTCACCTATTCTCACATTCTTTATCGATCCTGCCGTCGTCGGAAAAATACTGTTCAAATACTAAAGGCAAGAGTAAGGTTATATTACTTTAAATGTACTTGTAAGGTGTCATATAAATGTTGTGATAGTTCACAAGGCTGTGTTTGGACGGCTGAAGGCAGACCCGATTGGTTCCACACACAAACAGGTGTGAATCAAGGATGTGTTTGGACGGCTGAATGCAGACCCGATTGGTTCCACACACAAACAGGTGTGAATCAAGGATGTGTTTGGACGGCTGAAGGCAGACCCGATTGGTTCCACACACAAACAGGTATGAATCAAGGATGTGTTTGGACGGCTGAAGGCAGACCCCATTGGTTCCACGCACAAACAGGTGTGAATCAAGGATGTGTTTGGACAGCTGAGGGCAGACCCGATTGGTTCCACACACAAACAGGTAAACAGGTGTGAATCAAGGATGTGTTTGGACGGCTGAGGGCAGACCCGGCTGGTTCCACATAGAAACAGGTGTGAATCAAGGATACATTGTGTCCCCTTTGTTATTCGGCTTAGCAATAGATTGGGTTTTTAAAAACTGCGCCCGTGACAAACATTTCGATATTAAATGGACAGATGAGCAAGTTCAAGATCGTCTCAATGTCGCTGATGGTTTGGCTTTACTGAATCCCAACTTTTAATAAAGCGCAGGGAAAGATATATCTTCTACACCACCTATCAGAACAGTGCTCCAGGTAAACGTCTCAATCTCAAGAATATTACAAACAACGCTGTTGACATAAACTTGAATGGAGAACTATTACAAGAGGTTGAAAGTTTCATCTATTTTGGGAAATTAACGACAATAAAAATGTGCTATAATTGTTTAGGCCTTCATATGCCTTTAACCAACTAACAAACATTTGGAAATTAAAATCAGTAAGCATACACACACGTCCTCTTAATTCTTCTTTTGTCCAACTGCCCTTGCCATGAGGCGTTGCAGAGAGGCGGGGTATGCTACTGTCCTTGCCATGAGACGTTGCAGAGAGGTGGGGTATCCTACTGCCCCTGCCATAAGGCGTTGCAGAGAGGTGGGGTATGCTACTGCCCTTGCCATGAGGCGTTGCAGAGAGGCGGGGTATGCTACTGTCCTTGCCATGAGGCGTTGCAGAGAGGTGGGGTATCCTACTGCCCCTGCCATAAGGCGTTGCAGAGAGGTGGGGTATGCTACTGTCCTTGCCATGAGACGTTGCAGAGAGGTGGGGTATCCTACTGCCCCTGCCATGAGGCGTTGTAGAGTGGTGGGGTATGCTACTGCCCCTGCCATGAGGCGTTGTAGAGAGGTGGGATGCATCGATTTGTTGTTATCACCAGGGTGAAGACTTGCGCTGTCGTTATGTGTAACTGCCTGAGGTCAGAGGCACCCTCGATCGACCGTAAATCGTGGTCAACCCCCTTGCACCTAGACCAGAGACCTTCTCAAGATATGCCCTTGATGCAGGCTGGTCAGATGCATTCTGAATAAATGACCGAATCGCTTGATTTGTAAAGAGTCCAGGTAGACACTTACTGGGTTTGTCCCCACTGTCTACCTCAGCGGGGTATTGCGGGTATGGTTACTGATTGTCTTTCAGGCTGCACTTCCTCCCACCATCTCACAGCTCTAGATCTGACTCTTATGATCTGCAAGTAAGAATCAAGGTTGACACTGGTAACACAATGTAGCAATAAATAGTGTATTAATCATCTTCACCTGAGTTGAAAGAAACACTCTAGGGTGTTTCAAAATCGGCGCAATTTGATAATGGACACTATTCGCCTTTTGTATTTCACGTACACTGCAGTCATCCTTGAACATATTCATGAGTATTCCTGAGGAGCTCGTGGCCGAATGGTTTCGAGGCTTGCCTACCGACAAGGAGGGCAGCGGTTCGAATCCCCGCTATGGCATATGTCATTTTTCTGTTGGGGGTGAAATAAACAAACATAGCCAGCACACGACGGGGCGACAGCAGTGGCAAAGCGGTCTGTGGTCATCAACCTTCAAAGCCCCTCGACTACCCCAGCAATGGGGAAAATATCGTCTGACAGTTTGTTTGTTTGTTGTTTTTTTTAACTCCTGCACTTGCTGGATATCTTTGTCTTCGTTGTGAAAACTTCTCAGGAAGTTTCTTGCGATATCATCTTAATCTGTCTTGCCTGTGTTGATCTCCATGTCATATCCGTGTCATATCCGTGACATATCCGTGTCATCTCCGTGTCTTATCCGTGTCTTATCCGTGTCATCTCCGTTACAAGCGAAATTGAGAAAGGTTAGGTGGTGTAAGTTTTCTCCATTTTTGATAAAAGGTGACCTGATCATCAACAAACAAGAGGTAACAGCAAACTTATTCTGTTTAATTATAAAGTTAATTAATTTTTGTCTGATTTGTTTTCGCCTTATTTCTTTATTCCCCGAGACGTCGTGCGTTGCACTGTGTTTTTATTTTGCGCCTTTCTCCCCAGTGCCTCCGACTTCGGCAAACATTTTATGTAAGAGTTTGCTTCCTTCTGGATTTTCTAAGAAAATGCTTCCCTGGGGTAACAGACGGTGCTGTGATTGGGGAGCGAACTCAGCACCTCCGGATTGTGAGCCATGCCACATAACCACTAGGCCACGCCGTCGAATCCCAATGTAATATATTTAAGATAGGAACGCTGGAAACCGACAAAAACACTAACAAATAAACTGCCTGCTTTTTGAAAAAAATGCTTTTCAAAGCTATGGAACATTAACTGGGCAGAATTGAGAACTAACAAGTAAAAAAGAGAAAACGCCAACTAGTTATTTGTTTCTATTACCATAAGGAAAATCTTAGATCAAGATGCTGTGGAGCGCATGAGCTGCAGCGGTCAGTGACCCACAGCTGACTGCTAGCGTCAGGGCCAGTGAATCAGACCTGACTGTTACCGTCAGGAACAGCGAATCACAGCTGAATGCTAGCGTCAGTGACATCGAACCAGATCTGAATGCTAGCGTCAAGGCCAGCCACCCAAAGCTGACTGCTAGCGTCAAGGCCAGCCACCCAAAGCTGATTGCTAGCGTCAAGGCCTGCCACCCAAAGCTGATTGCTAGCATAAAGACCAGCGACCCAAAGCTGACTGCTAGCGTCAGGGCCAGCCACCTACAGCTGACGGCTAGTGTCAGGGCCAGCGACCCAAAGCTGACTGCTACTGTCAGGACCAGTGACCCAAAGCTGACTGCTAGCGTCAGGACCAGTGAACCAGAGCAGACTGCTAGTGTCAGGACCAATGAACCAGAGCTGACTGCAAGCGTCAGGGCCAGCGACCCAAAGCTTACTGCTTGTGTCAGGGGCAGCGACCCAAAGCTGACTGCTAGTGTCAGGGGCAGCGACCCAAAGCTGACTGCTAGTGTCAGGACCAGTGAACCAGAGCTGACTGCCAGTGTCAGGGCCAGCGACCCAAAGCTGACTGCTAGAGTCAGGACCAGTTAACCAGAGCTGACTGCTAGCGTCAGGACCAGTGAACCAGAGCTGACTGCTAGCGTCAGGACCAATGAACCACGGCTGAATGCTAGCGTCAGGACCAGTGAACCAAAGCTGACTGCTAGCGTCAGGGCCAGCGACCCAAAGCTTACTGCTTGTGTCAGGGGCAGCGACCCAAAGCTGATTGCTAGTGTCAGGGGCAGCGACCCAAAGCTGACTGCTAGCGTCAGGACCAGTGAACCAGAGCTGACTGCCAGTGTCAGGGCCAGCGACCCAAAGCTGACTGCTAGCGTCAGGACCAGTTAACCAGAGCTGACTGCTATCGTCAGGACCAGTGAACCAGGGCTGACTGCTAGCGTCAGGACCAGTGAACCACAGCTGACTGCTAGCGGCAGGACCAGTGAACCAAAGCTGACTGCTAGTGTCAGGGCCAGCGACCCAAAGCTTACTGCTAGTGTCAGGGCCAGCGACCCAAAGCTGACTGCTAGTGTCAGGGTCAGCGACCCAGAGCTGCCAAGACCTTTCTCTGTCTCTACTTAGCGATCCTGGATGAAAGCCTGCAACAGAGCAGACTGGCAAAAGAAAAGGGATCGAAGAGTGAAGACTAGCCCGGAACTAAATAATATCATGCTGAAGTATGATGTGTCGGGCCGAAAGGCGCAAATATCGCGTTCAAGCTGCAAACTAAGAACGCATTCCGTTTTCCGGACAACATCCTTCTACGTGCAAAGCCCTTTTCGGGGATTCGCTGCAAGAGTTTGAGAACGAGCGAAGAAGTGGAAATAGAAGCTCATTGCCACACACATGCATTTCCTTTTACATCTGTCTATAAACGAGGCGTGTTCAAATGAAACCGGACCAAGCTGCAACAAGTAACCATATGTACGATGCGCACGACGACGTCTCTTCTGGTGTAAACAGCACATACCAACCGTCAAGTTTGCAAAATTGTATTATCCTCCGGCTCATACTTTCATCAGCAGACCGTTGAAAACATGGCACGTTAGATACGGAATCCGTTCAGAGTTGATCAGCGAGCGGTACATTCGATTTTTAACTGCTGAAGGATGTCGACCAGTTGACATTTAGCGCATAATGCTGGCAGTGTATGGTAATAGAAGTGTGTCGAAGACAATAGTGAAGAAATGGACAACGATGTTAAAGAAGGACGTGAGTTAACGCAACAATATGCGATTTGCATGGTCTCGGAAGATCTTTCATTAAATTCGCGTCCTTCTATAAGCATTGTTGTCCAGTTTGTTTGTTTTTGACTTACTTTTGGCCAGTTGTTCGCTGTAGTCTTCTACACACTTTTGTCACAATACACTGCCTGCATTCTGCGATGAATGTCAACTGGTCGACATCCGTCAGCTGTTAGAAACCGAATCACCGCTCGCTGATCAACTCTGGACGCATTCCGTGTCACACCCGCCATGTTTTCAACGGTCTGCTGAGGAAACTATCAGAGGATAATGACATTTTGCAACCTTGACGGTTGTTATATGCTGTTTACACCAAAAGTCACGTCATCATGCGTATCGTACATGTGTTCACTTGGTGCAGTTTGGTTTGTTAGTTATTCTTACAGTTATGATGCCTTGCTCATAATCCCCTGCCGTGTTTCCGAGCCATTTAGCAGGAACGACATAAAATTAAATATTCTCTCTCTTCTGCTGTCGCTCCTCTTCAACCCTTGGAGGTATAAAGGTCATGTTTTGTATAAACATAATCGAGTGTGCAGACAAACCAATAAATGACCTCTTGTGTCTTTGTATGATGGATGGGGATTCCCATTACGGTTTTCACGCAAACCAGTTTTGCTTAGGGATGTATTTATTATCAACATGTGTTTGATCAGCCCTAAGACTGGTTGAAATGTTGTTAGGGCATGTCTCTCCATGTGACCCTATTTTCTGGTTAATCAGTCCTAAGACTGGTTGGAAGGTTGTCTGATCATGTCTCTCCATTTAACCCTATCTTCTGTCTGATCAGTCCTGATACTGTTTGTAAGGTGGTCTGATGATGTCTCTCCATTTAACCCTGTCTTCTGGCTGATCAGTCCTGAAACTAGTTGCAAGTTTGTCTGATCATGTCTCTCCATTTGCCGATACCCTCTGCAGCTCTTTTTTTTTCGTCATACGTTCGTCCGTTATTGTCTCAGCTTACCTGAGATGCAAATGTGCGTCTTGGTCGTCCCCGTCTTCTTTTCCCTCGAATCTTGCGTTATAGTATCTGCTGTAGAAGGCTTTCATGTCTAATATTGTGTAGCAACCAACTTAATTTTCGTGTTTGCATGGCTTGCAATATGTGTCTTAGTTGTTCACCGAACTCATTGAATAGATGGTCAATGGAAAACACCGGGAGAGAAATCTATAAATATATGGCCATTCCAAGTCCCAAAGACAACATCAACCGGTTTTAGTAAAGCGCTATTCCTCCGAAGACATACAAATAAAACACTTTGTACGGAACTAAACAACAGCTTACAAACACGTGCAGATACCCCTATATGGTATTGACCCAAAGGGTTTTTGTTGTTTTGAATGCCTACAATGAGCAGGTTACTCTTATTTGAGCTCTGATAAGGGCGCTAAGGGACGAGTTGCAGTAGGATTCCTCACATCTCGAGCGTGCTGGTGAAGGTGGACCGAAATCCTCCAGGCGGTTGTGCTATGCTTGGCTTCATCTGCGTGTCGCTCACTACTACGGACATCACGTCTAACCTCACGTTGTTTGCCAGACTGTTGTCATAACATCTCGTTTCCAGGACGACCAACGAGGAGGTCAGGTGAGAGTCTTGGCCAGTATATTTCACCTGACCCTGGCTAACATTCTCTGATCAGTGTGTTTTGCCTGACCAGACGCCAAAGGGTAGAAGCCAGTAGAACGCTGGATCAATTACCAACCAACTTCAGTGACTACATCGTCGAATTGTCTTTCTGTCCAACTCATTCGTTCTATTCTATAGTAGCCCCACATGTCAAACGCCTCGTAGCTTTTTTTCATCTATCTTTGCTAGAGTCCATTTTGTTCAGCCCCCATGCAGTGCAATTGGCCATACATGAGTAGCGATTATTCTTGTCCCCCGTTCTATCCTGCTATTTATGCTTTGAGTTTAGCTATTTCTGTTTTTCTCTGAACCCTAAACCCTGTTTTTGTTGTTGTCATTGCAGTCCTTGTCCTAATTGCTGTCTCATTGCGGGCAACTTCTGTGATGGTTTGCCCTAAATATGTAAAATGATGTACTTGTCCAATTATGTCTGCATCGATGATCAAATTCATTTGCCTATGTTGCTTTGTTATTACCAAAGTATTTTTATTTAAACTGTTTATTTTATGCCAAACTGTTTGGTTGTGCTTTTAATGTTTTCAATCAGTTTTTGTAACTCTGCTACTTGCCCTCACACAGTGACTTGATCATCGGCCCATTTGACTGCATTAACTTCCATACCATTAACATTCATACCATTAACTTTCATACCATTAACTTTCATACCATTAACTTTCATACCACTAACTTTCATACCATTAACTTTCATACCAATAACTGGCATACCATTAACTTTTATACCATTAACTTTCATACCATAACATTTCATATCATAACCTTTCGCACCATTGCCTTTCATACCATTAACTTTCATACCATAACCTTTCATATCACTAACTTTCGTACCACAACCTTTCATACCATTAATTTGCATGCCATTAACTTGCATGATATTAACTTTCATATCATTAACTTTCATACCATTAACTTTCATATCATCAACTTTTATACCATTAACTTTCTTACCATTAACTTTCATACCATTAACTTTCTTACCATTAACTTTCATACCACTAACTTTCATACCATTAACTTTCCTACCAATAACTGGCATACCATTAACTTTCATACCATTAACTTTCCTACCAATAACTGGCATACCATTAACTTTCATACCATTAACTTTCCTACCAATAACTGGCATACCATTAACTTTCTTACCATTAATTTTCATACCATTAACTTTCATACCATTAACTTTCCTACCAATAACTGGCATACCATTAACTTTCTTACCATTAACTTTCTTACCATTAACTTTCTTACCATTAACTTTCATACCATTAACTTTGCAGAAATTGCGAAGAACTCTTTCCCATCATCCTCTATGCGTTATGGAGACTCGGTGGAAGCAAGCAAGTGTGCTGCACTCCCTATCCCATTGAAGCTGTCCCTGTTAGTCCTTCTTTGACTGAACAAATCTCCCCTTGATTTTCATGCAGGTTCTGGATTAATCAAATGAGTGGATACTCGATACTTATTTGTAGAAACATCTTAAAACATTTCTTAATGAGACTCTTCTTCTTCTTCTTCGATCAACTGATGATATGCTTCTAGCCATGTGAGGTTCGGGTCTTCGCCGGTCCCCCACAGCTTTTCGAGCATCTTCGCTTACTCAGGCCAGACTGCCTCTCTTTGGTCTGCATAGGTAGGACATATTTGCAGAATATGTTCTGTTTGCTTGGGTGCTCCACAATTTCACGTGGCAGTGTCTCTGAGACCCATTCTGTTGAGGTGGTACTTGAGTCGACAATGTTCCGTTCTTAGTCTGCCCATTTCTGCCAAGTTTATCTATGCTGTCATTATCAAGCTTGTATTCTGTGTGCTGGTCTCTCCATTTTGTCCTCATAGATCGTTTGATGAGTGTCTTTGCTTCTTTATAACTCTGTGGATAGTGAATATGCGTGTCTCTACTTCCCGCTTTTGCGAGCTCATCTGCCTTCTGTTTCCAGGGCATGAATCCACTGTAGGACTAAATCTGTGTTTTGAAGCAGCAATCCTATGTTCTAATTTATGTCATGTTCCATGGGACTCGTTCTAAGGCTTTCTTATTGTCCATAAATCAGATCAATAGTGGTCATCCTTGATCGATCATTTATTCTTCAGGAAGTCGCAATGATCCAATGGCATCCCGTAAACTCTCTAGCTTTACTCAATCGTGAATCTTTTAGCACTATCTCTATCTTACCATCGATTAATTATCTTTATTATAATTTTTAGATCCATGTCGTTCGGAACCGGCCGCATTCTATTGTTTTCGATGTTTTGGCCAAATTAATGATTATTGAAGCCGTCTGATCTCTTAGCCATATTTATTCGTTGTTAATGTCATTAGCATATTTAAAGAGTAAAATTTGTAAACACTTCCCCGTTGTTTTGAGGAGTTCAAAAGACATCTCATCAATCCCCTGTGTTTTGTTTTTCAGGATTGAGTAAAATACCCAAAATGCCCAAATTCTCTAGTTACATGATAGCTATCTTTTATCAAAAGCGTGTCATTTAAGGTTTTGTTAGCATGATACAGGGTCTATTCTCATTCAAGTTTTGTTAGCATGATACAGGGTCTATTCTCATTCAAGTTTTGTTAGTATGCTAGAGGATCTATTCTCATTCAAGTTGCTTAACATGTTCTTGTATCTCTGGCTTCATTATTTGTGTTCTATTCTTATCCCTAATCTGTCATTGTATACGATTAATTTTAGTTAAGGATGATTTTACTTTTATACGTACATGTTGGAGTGTCACTGTTCTGTCCAGGAATATGCTAGCCTTATTATTTTTGGTGCTCAAAGAACATAGAAATGTATCGCATTACATACTCGCACGATTGAATATAAACGTAGAAAACAAAGCCCCACATAACTCAACAATATGAACAAAGAACCAATCACGCTGAAGGTAAAGCAGTTGACAGAAGCTGACACATTGCCCTATTTGGGCAGCGTAAATGACACATCAGGAGTTACTGATGCAGATGTAACACGTCCATAAAAATCCAGATTTACACCAAAGTTATGGCTTGGCTTCGTTCGTTCTCAATTTCCTGCTACCAAGCTCTAAAACGGCTTTGCGAGTAGCAAACGTTAGTCCAGATAATGGATTGCACTGTATCGTAGTTTACAACTTGACTACGATATTTGCACCTGTTAGTCCGACACATCCGACTTCAGCAGGCATTTCTTTAGTCGCGGGTTAGCCTTCCATCTTCAATCCCATCTGCGTAGCCAATCTTTCCTGTTACAGCCTGTTATCCGGGGTCACCGCGTGGAGGTGTAAAGGGGTCTTGCCAGGTCTAGTTCGCTGGCCCTGACGCTAGCAGTTAGCTAAGGAACCAACGTTATAATATTCAAAGCCAGGGGCAAGTCAAGTGCTGCTGATTGGAGCCGAAACATTGAGAATAATTTATGTCATAAACCAAAGACGCCAGTCCTTCGTTAGCAGATGCCTACGAAAGATAATGGGCATATAGTGGCAGGACATGGTCGTCAATGAAGACCTGTGGGTAAGCCAACAGCAGCCACTGGAACATCAAGTTAAGCGAAGATATATGGGGATGGACAGGACATACACTACGGAAGGTAGAGTTCAGCATATCCAGTCAGGCTCTCTTACATGGAAACTCTTTTGAAGAAGATGAAGGAGAGGGGAGAGGGGTTCAGAGAGACATCGTAGAGAGAGAGAGAGAGAGAGAGAGAGAGAGAAAGAAAGAAAGAAACCCCAAAACACATGGAGAAGAGAAAGCGAGAAGGAACTAAGATTAAATTATTAGACCTGGAGAGAGACAGGAGGAACTAAGATTAAATTATTAGACCTGGAGAGAGACAGGAGGAACTAAGATTAAATTATTAGACCTGGAGAGAGACAGGAGGAACTAAGATTAAATTATTAGACCTGGAGAGAGACAGGAGGAACTAAGATTAAATTATTAGACCTGGAGAGAGACAGGAGGAACTAAGATTAAATTATTAGACCTGGAGAGAGACAGGAGGAACTAAGATTAAATTATTAGACCTGGAGAGAGACAGGAGGAACTAAGATTAAATTATTAGACCTGGAGAGAGACAGGAGGAACTAAGATTAAATTATTAGACCTGGAGAGAGACAGAGGAACTACGATTAAATTATTAGACCTGGAGAGAGACAGGAGGAACTACGATTAAATTATTAGACCTGGAGAAAGACAGGAGGAACTGATTTAATTATTAGACTTTGAGAGAGACAGCAGGGACTAAGATTAAATTATTAGTCCTGGATAGAGACATGAGGAACTAAGGTAACATTATTTGACCTTGAGAGAGACAGGAGGGAATACGATTAAATTATTAGACCCGGAGAGAGATAGGAGGAACTAAGATTAAATTATTAGACCTGGAGAGAGACAAGAGGGACTAAGATTAAATTATTAGACCCAAAGAGAGAGGAGGAACTAAGATTAAATTATTAGACCTGGAGAGAGACAGGAGGAACTAAGATTAAATGATTAGACCTGGAGAGAGACAGGAGGGACTAAGATTAAATTATTAGACCCAAAGAGAGAGGAGGAACTAAGATTAAATTATTAGACCTGGAGAGAGGAGGAACTAAGATTAAATGATTAGACCTGGAGAGAGACAGGAGGGACTAAGATTAAATTATTAGACCTGGAGAGAGGAGGAACTAAGATTATATTATTAGACCTGGAGAGAGACAGGAGAAATTAAGATTAAATTATTAGACCTAAAGAGACAGGAGGAACTAAGATTAAATGATTAGACCTGGAGAGAGACAGGAGGAATTACGATTAAATGATTAGACCCGGAGAGAGACAGGAGGAATTAAGATTAAATTATTAGACCTGGAGAGAGCCAGAAAGAACAGCCCAGGACCGTCTATTCTGACGGGATGTTGTCAATGACTTATGCGTCAAGAGGAGCGACGGACTGATTGATTGATTGATTGACTGCTGTTATACCTTGAGGCCTTCATTGGTTAGTTTCTTTTGATTAATTGTAAAAACAATAGCTGCTTGTTTGATTATTTCCTGCTATAGAGCGGTTTTTCAAGGTGATTCAAGATGTCCTTCACAGATAACGAAATGGCGTACAGCCAGAACACATTAAACCCACCTATATTGCTTCCGTTACAATGCAGTTCGTCGTAATCGCCATCAATATTGCATGCTATAGAAGAACACTTGCTGCTCACAATTATATTATTGCTTGAACGTTGTGTGTGTCCGATGTGTGAGACAGATATTCGATTGGCTGGTCGAATCATTGCGTCATCGTCAGTTGGTTGTGTGTAGTCAAAGCAAAATGGTTTGGGTTTGTTTCTACTTTGATCAGGAAACAGTTGTGGTTAGTTTGTTTATTTTTAATTTAGAATAAATGACGATTCAATTAGTAGATGGATTATGGGTCGAAAGGTTTTTAATTTAGAATAAATGACGATTCAATTAGTAGATGGATTATGGGTCGAAAAGTTTTTAATTTAGAATAAATGACGATTCAATTAGTAGATGGATTATGGCTCGAAAAGTTTTTAATTTAGAATAAATGACGATTCAATTAGTAGATGGATTATGGCTCGAAAAGTTTTTAATTTAGAATAAATGACGATTCAATTAGTAGATGGATTATGGCTCGAAAAGTTTTTAATTTAGAATAAATGACGATTCAATTAGTAGATGGATTATGGCTCGAAAAGTTTTTAATTTAGAATAAATGACGATTCAATTAGTAGATGGATTATGGGTCGAAAAGTTTTTAATTTAGAATAAATGACGATTCAATTAGTAGATGGATTATGGCTCGAAAAGTTTTTAATTTAGAATAAATGACGATTCAATTAGTAGATGGATTATGGCTCGAAAAGTTTTTAATTTAGAATAAATGACGATTCAATTAGTAGATGGATTATGGCTCGAAAAGTTTTTAATTTAGAATAAATGACGATTCAATTAGTAGATGGATTATGGGTCCAAAAGTTTTTAATTTAGAATAAATGACGATTCAATTAGTAGATAGATTATGGCTCGAAAAGTTTTTAATTTAGAATAAATGACGATTCAATTAGTAGATGGATTATGGCTCGAAAAGTTTTTAATTTAGAATAAATGACGATTCAATTAGTAGATGGATTATGGCTCGAAACGTTTTTAATTTAGAATAACTGACGATTCAATTAGTAGATGGATTATGACTCGAAAAGTTTTTAATTTAGAATAAATGACGATTCAATTAGTAGATGGATTATGGCTCGAAAAGTTTTTAATTTAGAATAAATGACGATTCAATTAGTAGATGGATTATGGCTCGAAAAGTTTTTAATTTAGAATAAATGACGATTCAATTAGTAGATGGATTATGGGTCGAAAAGTTTTTAATTTAGAATAAATGACGATTCAATTAGTAGATGGATTATGGCTCGAAAAGTTTTTAATTTAGAATAAATGACGATTCAATTAGTAGATGGATTATGGCTCGAAAAGTTTTTAATTTAGAATAAATGACGATTCAATTAGTAGATGTATTATGGTTCGAAAAGTTTTTAATTTAGAATAAATGACGATTCAATTAGTAGATGGATTATGGCTCGAAAAGTTTTTAATTTAGAATAAATGACGATTCAATTAGTAGATGGATTATGGCTCGAAAAGTTTTTATTTTTGTTTAGATACTTGAATAAGTGTATAAGTAATGCTTAAGGTAGGTTAGAGGTAGACAACAGCCAGTGGGTCGCGTAGGGGAGTAGGCGGCGAAGATATGTTTAGAGGCGGTTTGTAACAAAGGGATGGTGGGGTGGGTTGGATGAAAATGGGAGAGGGAGAAGAGATGAGTAAGGTGAAGAGGGAAGGGACTACATATTTGTGTGGCAGGGATAGATGTTTGCGGGAGAGGGGTATTTGTGTAAATGAAATACTTCCACAATTAACCCAGACAACGCCGGGTGCTCCAACAATGAAGCAAGAATTACGTTTGATTAATTTCAGGAGAGTTTGTTATAAATATGAACTGAAACACCATGGCCGAGTGTGTTCACCAGCAGACTAAGGGCGAGGCATGTGGAATGGGTGATCTGTACAACCTGGAAGATTGGTGGATGAGATTACTGGCTAATGGGAGAGTTAAGGGGAGATTTAGATGAGCGGGTTGAAGGGAAGAAGAGACGAATGGGTTGAGATGGAGAAAAGACGAATGGTTTGGGGGGGGGGGGGAGAGAAAAGACGAATGGGTTCAGGGGCAGAAGAGATGAATGGATTGAGGGGGGGGGGGAGACGAATGCGTTGGGTGGGGGTGGGGGGTAGAAAAGACGAATGGGTTCCGGGGGAAAAGAGACGAATGGATTGGGGGGGGGGGGGGAGAGACAAATGGATTGAGGGGGAGAAGAGACGAATGGGTTGGGGGGAGAGAAAAGATGAATGGGTTGAGGAGGTAAAGAAAAGCGGGCTGTGGGTATGAAAAGATGTACGAGTTGTTGGGAAAAGGAGATGAATGGGTTGAGTAGGATAAGAGATGATTGGGTTGAGAGGGGGAAGAGATGATTGGGTTGAGAGGGGGAAGAGATGATTGGGTTGAGAGGGGGAAGAGATGATTGGGTTGAGAGGGGGAAGAGATGATTGGGTTGAGAGGGGGAAGAGATGATTGGGTTGAGAGGGGGAAGAGATGATTGGGTTGAGAGGGGGAAGAGATGATTGGGTTGAGAGGGGGAAGAGATGATTGGGTTGAGAGGGGGAAGAGATGATTGGGTTGAGAGGGGGAAGAGATGATTGGGTTGAGAGGGGGAAGAGATGATTGGGTTGAGAGGGGGAAGAGATGATTGGGTTGAGAGGGGGAAGAGATGATTGGGTTGAGAGGGGGAAGAGATGATTGGGTTGAGAGGGGGAAGAGATGATTGGGTTGAGTAGGAGAAGTGATGATTGGGTTGAGAGGGGGAAGAGATGATTGGGTTGAGAGGGGGAAGAGATGATTGGGTTGAGTAGGAGAAGTGATGATTGGGTTGAGAGGGGGAAGAGATGATTGGGTTGAGTAGGAGAAGTGATGATTGGGTTGAGTAGGAGAAGTGATGATTGGGTTGAGTAGGAGAAGTGATGATTGGGTTGAGAGGGGGAAGAGATGATTGGGTTGAGAGGGGGAAGAGATGATTGGGTTGAGTAGGAGAAGAGATGATTGGGTTGAGAGGGGGAAGAGATGATTGGGTTGAGAGGGGGAAGAGATGATTGGGTTGAGAGGGGGAAGAGATGATTGGGTTGAGTAGGAGAAGTGATGATTGGGTTGAGAGGGAGAAGAGATGATTGGGTTGAGTAGGAGAAGTGATGATTGGGTTGAGAGGGAGAAGAGATGATTGGGTTGAGAGGGAGAAGAGATGATTGGGTTGAGAGGGGGAAGAGATGATTGGGTTGAAAGGGGGAAGAGATGATTGGGTTGAGTAGGAGAAGTGATGATTGGGTTGAGAGGGGGAAGAGATGATTGGGTTGAGAGAGGGAAGAGATGGACGAGTACAAGGAAGTAATGATGATCGGATTTGCAGGGACGAAGAGATAAACGTGTTTTGGGGAAAGAAGAGATTTGCGGACGGAGAAAGGAAGCAATAGCAGATTATGAGGGAAGGAAGACTGTATGTTAGCGACGCTACGGTAACGAGGGAAAACTCGGATGGGATTTAACAAATTAATTAAGTTCATAATTATCCCTGGCATCGTCCGGTGCTCGTGCTATCTGCATATAAACGCGTTTATTATTGCATGATGCAGACCGACGTCAGACTGTTCCAGAGACAGCTGTCTGTCGCTTTTTGCTCAGTTGTGTCTCAGGAGAGAGACGTTCGTTTCTTTCTATTTCGTTAAACACTATGTTTATGTATCTTCGCATAATCTGGTGGCCTTTAGTGTGCTCTATGAAACGACAGCGGCGCTATCAATAGTATATGTTTATAGATATAAACGTTTTCTTGTCACATAATATCGAATAGCGTCGGAGATTACTTTTAAACGTACTGATCGGACAATGTTAGTCAGTCATGCGAAATATACTGACCAAGGCCCTCACTTCACTTCCACGTAGTTCTACTTTGAAACAGACTGTTTCACGGCAGCCTGGGTGACGAGGTGGGTGATCGACGTAATCCTCGTAGTTATGAGAAGACAATCATAGCGCAGCCGGCTAGAGGATCCTGGTCCACCTTTATCAGCACGCTCGGAATGTGAGGAAAGCTACTGCAAACTGCCACTTGACGTCCTTTTCAGATCGCAGTGGGTGACACAAAAGGAGCCTCCACGAAAACTGTAACACAAATGTGTACAGCAGCCGGGTGTCCTCTGGAAACAAACTACTCCAGAGCTGGCAAATCTTGTCACCACCGGCAACCAAACAAAGGACCTGACAAATACTGCGTGGGAAGCATCCCTGACGGTACTCCACGCATCAAAGAAACCGCATCAACAAGTGCGGCCAACAGAATGGTGACAGTTGTATGACGATTATAGACGAAATTGCAGCAGGACATTATTTGCCATTTGCGTGAAGATTTGTTAGTTCTTAGTCGACCTGTACTTCTACAAGGGCAGATGCCCCTGTGCAGGTCCCAGCTCCAGTATGAGCTGGATGTAGCCTGGAGAAAGATTTCTTGCCTAGCAGGCTAGATTCGAGCAGCGTTGGGACAAGCGCTTACGGGGGGTAGTTAACCGATGTGTGAGTACATCTTAATAGACTAAAACACTAGAGAAAAGTAGACCCGCAGCCTGTTAGGCGCCATCTATGCTGGTCTAAACAACCACCTAACCATGGCTGGTGTTATGCCATGTCACGCAGTTAATCGCTTCTTACGACATCCTCTCTGTGGAGCAGTGGTGCTATTCTTGTCCTACACAAAGACCCAGGCGGACCACTGGGAAATGTCTCAACAGGTTAAGGACAGGTGTGTCCAGGTGTGGGACTAACCTAAATGTGTGGGCATTTTTATACAATGAATGTTTCGAATATGGGGCCATCCAGGACTCAGAACACCTGATTATATCCCTTGTATGCAGGAGTCCTGTGCAGTGGAGGATGTGATGTGAAGGAGCATAGACAGTGGCTGGTTTTTGGGCGAAGACTTTGTGAGGTTGCCGGACACGGAAAATGAAAACAGAAATGACTCAGTGTAGGCAATTGACAACAATGTCTCAATATATGATTTTCATGATGTTACATTCAACAACAATGTCTCAAAATATGATTTTCATGATTTTACATTCAACAACAATGTCTCAAAATATGATTTTCATGATGTTACTTACCAAAGGTGTGAACTGCGCCTAGTTTTACGAGGGACAGTCATTAAGTAAAACTGTAATGTTATTATAAAATGCTTGAAAAGGTATTTATAACGGAAAATCGTATTTCAGGACACACGATGGTTTTTTAGGAATACTCCACGTAGGGATTGTGACGCTCGGGCGGTATCCTCACCCACAAAATAGCGACCTTTGCTGTAGAAAAACAACATTGGTTTGTTTTGTTTGCTGTTAGAGGATGTGAAACCGATTGATGGTTCAGTATGAAAACATTTGTTTGAGTCAGATGAGAGTGTATGAACGTAGAGAGGTTTCCAAACGGAAGACAAAACGTTGTTGCTGAGCCGCGGAGTGAGAGACCAGCAAGCATGTCAATTAACACAGTGAAACAGTAGATCGACCAGCTAGTCCGTGGCAACAGTTGAGTCACTATTTATGTTAAAAAACCTTCTATTTCAACATTATCGCGGCGCTACGAACACAATTATCCGTGGTTACCTCGGTTATAGGACAGGGCATAACAGATGGATCCCAAGTCAGGATCCGAACGAAATATTGAAGACGGTGCAAAATTGGCTGAAGAACACACGAAAAGACATTTCTTTTCACTAAAGAATATCCACAAGCTAGTGGGCAGGCGGACAGAGTATGGTGCCATGCACTGGGACTGTGTAGAAAAATAAGCCATACCAAATTTCAGGTTCACGCTTTTGTAAAAATGGTATGAATGAAAATTATGTAATTTAACAACTGTCCCTCGTATAATACCAATGATAGTTCTGAAATCGTTTCTAGTGCTTAGTGACAGTTAGTTCTCTGAAGGGTTTATTGTCACGGCGTTGTATAGATATTTTGTAAGATCTGAACTCCGTTTGGGTAATTTACGCATGTCCCCCTATTATAAAAAAACTTTGTCATAAAAATGCAGACCTAAATGACCCAAGATCAGTACTCTGTCAACTATACCAGCAGTCCACAACAAGAAGAGTCGTTGTACAGTGGATTCCATCACGATGTAACATTCACGACAATTAGTAGGCAGACAGACGCAAAAGAAGGTGGAAGGTTACCATAACCAGATTCTAGTGTGACCTACGAAGAGTCCAAAAGGTTTATTAGGGCCAGATACATTGACAAATGCGAAACAGCGCATACTAGCTACACAAGAAATGATGCTTATTACCAAGAGAACAGAAGAGAGCAAGTGGTGGTCTTTAGACTTCACACAGGCCACAACAGACTGAGGTACCATCGATTCAATAAACTGTCGATAGGTGGCACTGACGAATGCAACTGTGGTACTGGGAAAATGACCGCTGAACATCTGTTGAAACATTCCCTGACAAACGAGGATCAGAGAAAGCACACGTGGCCATCACCAGTGCCAACACTAGACAAGCTCTATGTCACGGTCGACACCCCCAGAATACCGCTGCTTTCTTCGAACAAATTCAAGTCAACATATGACAGCGTGCAAAGAGGAAGAGGAAGAGCATAGTTCTGGAACGTTCAATATCCGTTATTTTCTGTTCCGTTTTGTTTAGCTTCTTCCACAACACTGGAACCAACCTAGATTGATCTTCTATTGATCTGCTTCATGTGTTCCCGGGTCTCCCCATTGTTTTCTTCCTAACGGTGATTCATGGGGAGCGCTGTCAAGTAATATTGTTACGTTTCCTCAAGGCAGTATTTATTATTCAGCCTAATGTTTTCTCTTTCCCTTGATCTTAACCCGTTTTGTTTGTTGTTGTTTTTTATCCGTGGCCACTGATCTGTGCATGTTACTTGTATCACGTATGCCACGTAAGCAATCAATAAATAAATCATTAACCCGGTACGATCGTAGAGTGAAAACACCAACACACGGTCCTCCAAAGTCCTCTATCCTCAGTCCTACAACAGAGAAGGTGACAAATTATGACCTGGTTATTCTTTTAATCTTATGAATCCAGTACCCAAGGTACTATAAGCAGGTCGCTTGAAAACATGAACATTTTGGTAAACGGGACCAATCAAGATCAGGAGTCCAAGTACTTTGGCAGTGTTTTCACACGGGATGGAGGTTTAGATATGAGAGATTGAGATCAGGTGTCAAAAAGCAGCTGCGATTGCATACCAACTGTCACCATTATTGAAACACGCTAACATAAACATGTCCACAATAAGAATGCTAATTAACAGTACATTCATGTCAACTCTCTGTTACCAGCGCCAAACATGGACATTAACAAAACCTCTAGAGAGAAAGATCACGACATGTGAGATGAGATGCCTCCAGAAAACAATCAACGTAACTAGGATAGACAGAAGGCGCAATGAAGATGTGAGAAGAATAGTTGGAGCAAGACCCTGACCTGAATATATTGATGAGGAGAGAAACAATTGGTTGGGCCACCTAATGAGAATGCGTCCTGACCAACTACCCCTGTGCGCCTCTGACGCACGACACTCGGGTTTTCGTAACCGTGGCAGACCGAAAACTAGATGGATAGGAAATGTTGCGGATGTTCTAAATCGTCATGGGATGCAACCACGTCAGCGACACGTCTGGCCCTGGACAGAAAACTACGTCTCCCAACAACGCCTTACGGCAAAAGTGAATAAAAACAGACAAGACAAGACATGACCCAATACTTTCTTTGTCTTCATCGCTTCCTCCCGAATTCAATTATTCTCTGTAATATTATCTTTGAGATGGAGTCAATGTCTCGTTGCATGCCCAAACCATGTTCGCTTTCGAGGTTTCCCTACTGGCAGAAGTTGACTTGCCATGGAAATGTTATCTCTCACATAATCATTTGTTTTATGGTCTTTATAAAAGATGCCCGGACAAAATTCAAGTTTAAAATCTTCCCAAGTTATTTGTACCTTTCCCCGTATGGCTTACTAAGAGCAGCTATAGATGGCGCCTAACATGCTGCGGGTCTATTTTGCTCTAGTGTTTGAGTCTATTAAGATGGACTCGCACATCGTAAAAAAACCCACCCTCCAAGATACCGGTTGTATGCAGACTTTGTAGAGTCTTCTAAACCAGTATAAAGACAACAAGTTCAGTTAAGTTAACATTTCTGCAGTGTTTATATTTACAAGCTTGTATACTTCTTTCCATATAAGCAGTTAATGTTCAGCTCTCACATCCATACACCGAAATCGACAGCACTAATGATTTATATAACTTGACTTTCATTTCAGTCCTGATGTTGTTTTTCCAGATGACATTCAGACTAGACATGGCGGCTGCAACCATGTCAGGTCTTGTTTTAATTTCTTTACTAGATATTCCGTGACTGCATACCAGTAAGTTCATTTCAGCTTATCCCGAGATCTCTTGATCTCAGGAGGCACCCCTGCTGACACCTCCACAATCCTCCGCCACCCCTCTCTGTTTGGTTGATTTTTGTGCCTCCTCGGGTCGTAGGTTAGTCCATTCATGGATGGTCTCTTCCTATCGTTCTCTCGGGACCCCCCTTCCCCCCCCCCCCCCCAACCTTTAACTGTACTATGTAATATCATATTTACAAGTCCCTTAGGTCTCAAGACGAGGCGATAACAATTCAGCTCTCGCCTTTTAATCCATGTCAGAAGGTCGTCATAAATTTGCAGAGAACTATAAATATTTCAAGGAATTCACTTTTTCTAGCTTTTGAACATTTATCTTAATTTTTGTAGAAGCTTTAATGTGATGCCCTATTGTTGTTTGTCTATGTTAATCTCCATTCAGTTCTATATGTTTTGATCATAAGAATGACTGATTCTCTTGCCGTTGAGTTGTACAGATGTGGGCGTGATCTCTTGTACACCGCTTGTGGTCAAATGATCACGAGACTGGCTGACTCTTTTGTGCTTGTTTAGTACGAGTGTAAGGTCCGAACAACTGAGGAACGTTTCAGCTCTGAAACGGTCTGAACATTGTTGTTGTCGTCTGACTTCAATTAGTCCTTTTAAAATGTTTAGTGTTCGATCGCTGTTCATTGCGACCTTTAGACTTGTGTAGTTTTTGACCTCACCTAGTTCTTGTACATAGCTCGGCGTCAATTAAAACTAAAAAGGACTAATTGTACTGGACAGCACCAAAAGTGTAGCTGATACAAAAGCAGCTTGAGAAAAGTAATGTAGGCATCCAGATCCAAAATATCAACTTAAAAATCACGAATTAGCTCTTGTTTTTCAAAATTGTTACTGAAGTGTTTAGTTGTAAATAGAATGGTTTCATATAATGTTCAACATGTCCAGCGCGCGATACACACGAGATGGATACCTTTGAGCGCCATTTGTTTAGCACAATCTGTAGTCATAGCAACCACATTTCCTTCTTGGGAACATTTGCGTTGCGGTTTCTCAAAGTACAGACGTGTAGTTCAAGATGTCTGGTGGATGTCTAGTGGATGGCTAGTGGATGTCTGGATTGTTATTGCGATATGGTCGGACAAACTACTTGGCTCACAATATCGACTTGTAAAACCGATGACAAAGATAGCCTACATCAGTCAGATTGGTTGTGACATCGGTGACCATAACCGGTATTGGGACCTACATATATACCTGGCCTAACTGCACCAAGTGAACATACGTACGCTACGAATTATGACGTCATTTCTGGTATAAACAGCACATAACAACCGTCAAGTTTGCAAAATTGCATTATTCGTCGGCTCATACTTTCCTCGGCAGACCGTTGAAAACATGGCGGGTGTAATACACTGCCTGCATTCTGCGATGAATGTCAACTGGTCGACATCCTTTAGCTGTTAAAACCGAATCACCGCATGTTGATCAACTCTGGACAGATTCCGTATTACACCCGCCATGTTTTCAACGGACTACTGAGTAAAATGAGTCGGAGAATAATGAAAATTTGCTAACTTGACTGTTGGTATGTATTGTTTACACCAGAAATTACGTCATCATGCGCATTGTACGTATGTTCACTTGCTGCAGTTAGGTCCGGTTTCCTTTGAACACGCCTCGTATGTTGTCAGCCTTGTAGAACAAATGTGCGGTACTGGTTGAACCGAGCAGGACGGTTGATGCATTGTTTCCGCTATCGTTTTGAACTGAACCGACACATATTCTTAATGACGGTTACATGTGCTCCAATCCTCCAATCTGGGCAGCTTTGGACTTTCCCGGGTATTCATTCGTCTATGCCATATATTTCTCATTATTTAATCTTCTCTGCCGAGGACACCCACACTATTCTCATATACTCTGGATGAAAATACAAAAAAAGCAAACGCATTTACAACAAGTTATCTTAATTAAATCATCTGCAAAACAACATGTAATTACTAGACTGATTTAGTTGGAGATTTGGGATTGAAGAATCTAGTGAGGGATATGGGATTGAAGGATCTATGAGATCTGGAATTGGAGGATCTAGACAGATATAAATAGGATTGGAAGATATAGTGAGATATCTGGGGTGAAGGATCTAGTGAGAGATCTGGGATTGGAGAATCTAGAGATGGATATGAAATTAAAGGATCTGGTGAGATATATGGGATTGAAAGATCTAGAGATAGATATGAAATTAGAGGATCTAGTGAGAGATCTTTTATTGACGGATCCAGTGAGAGATATGGGATTGGAGGATCTAGAGAGAGATATGGGATTGGAGGATCTAGAGAGAGATATGGGATTGGAGGATCTAGAGAGATATGTGGGATTGGAGGATCTAGAGATATATGTGGGATTGGAGGATCTGATGAGAGATTTGGGATTGAAGTATCTAGTGAGATATATGGGATAAAGGATCTAGTGAGAGATATGGGATTGAAAGATCTAGAGATATATATGAAATTAGAGGATCGGGTGAGAGATCTGGGATTGGAGAATCTAGAGATGGATATCTTTTTCTTCTTCTTCATCGTACGCTGTTTACAGCGATATACGTTGCAGTTTTATTTTGTGAAGCCTGTGGCTCAGTGCATCCGATTTCAACAGGCGTTTCTGTAGGGATGCCCTCCTTAGCCTTTTGCTGTCCCCAGCCTAACTGCAAAGCAGCAGTTGTTTTTGGTCAGAGTTGTCTTTCTTAGGGAAGTTGTCTTGCAGGACTATCGAGTTTTCCCCACTCGTGTCTATAGGGTTTGGCAATGATATGATATGATGGACTGTGTACTAGTTTGTACTATACCGGAAGAGAGGCCGTCCAGTGTGACTGTGCCTCAGGATCGTCACGTCCTGCCAGGAACGTAGCATATTCATGTGAGTGAGGTATCTCTCTGCTCCCTTTATTTTCTCGGCTCATCTGCAGTGATGGCAAGCCTAGCATTCCGCCACCTGGGATGTTGTCACAATAGGGCAGGGGGTGCAACGTCCGCTGGACTGCATCTCTTCTGCGTCCATTGGGATGACTGATAGCAGATAGAGGTAAAGAGCAAGGCAGGAGTGCTTTTAGCCAGGTGCATTTCTGCGGCTCGACCGGGCCGGACTGAGACGCGAGCCCCAGGTCCCAGCCATGTTGTAGCCTCCCATCACAGCGGTGCTGAGATTTAGGGCGGGATTCTGGCTTAGAGACGTTCGGCCGTAGTCCCTCAGATGGTAACTTCGCACCATTGGCTTATCAGCCAAGCACGCGGACCAAATGCCAGCGACCTGCGATTTCTCTCGAAGGAGTGCATTTGACCTTGGGACAAGCCTGGTCACGGCACGGAGATGGTATTTGCCTGATGTTCGGACATATCTCATGGTCAAGGGTTGAGTCTCAGCAGTTCGCAGCGAGGTAGCTGATCTACTGCTTACGACACCCCGACCGAAAACTAAGTCTTCTACTAGTGGTTTCACACCTCGTCGCCGTATGGGGTGATTATCGAGCAGCTTCCCGCCCGCTTTGATCGGTGGGCGGCAGAGACCTCTTTCTGCGGCTCGACCGGTTCGGGCTGAGACGCGAGCCCTAGGTCCCAACCATATCGTAGCCTCCCGTCGCAGTGGTGCGGAGATTTAGGGCGGGATTCCGGCTTAGAGGCGTTCGGCCGTAATCCCTCACATGGTAGCCTCGTGCCATTGGCTTATGAGCCTAGTACGTGGAAAAATGTATGCGACTCCTCTCGAATTGAGCAGGATTACCGTAGCAACGACCTGTCAGTTGTAGGATAAAACTGACCTGTCCTTCGAGGGTCTAATACCAGCACCCGTTCACTATTAGACCCAACGAATCAGTAGAGGGCTTTTTAGCCAGTCAATGACCAAGTGTCTAGAACCTGCGATTTTTGTAAGGTTAAGCAGGATTTCCGTAGCAGACTCTCTTTCATTTAGAGGGTCAAAATTGACCTGTCTTCCGTGGGTCTAATACCAGCTAGAGATGGATATGAAATTGGAGGATCTGGTGAGAGAAATAGGATAGTAGGATCGATGAGATCTGGGGTTGGAAAATCTAGAGAGAGATATTGGAGGCTATAGTGAGAGATCTGGGATTGAAGGATCTAGTGGGAGATCTGGGATTGAGGGATCTAGAGATATATGAAATTAGAGGATCTGCTGAGAGATCTGGGATTGAAGGATCTAGAGATAGATATGAAATTAGAGGATCTCCTGAGAGATCTGGGATTGAAGGATCTTGTGAGAGATCTTTTATTGACGGATCCAGTGAGAGATCTGGGATTGGAGGATCTAGAGAGAGATCTGGGATTGAAGGATCTAGAGAGAGAAATGGGATGGACACATAAAACACTTGACTATTGTGGTTTAGACTGCAGCCAAGGCGTATTCTGGAAGAGAATTTGCGTGCGCCAGTGTTTCGGTGTTAAACAAAATAAAGCTTCTTCCATTTTGTTTTAATTGTAAGAGTTCTAGCCAGAGCATGAGCGATTAGGGCAAGGATGATGTGGTCGGCGACTGTAAGAACAAAGGTACCTGAATGTGTACTAAGGTCACTCCATCTCGACACTATGCCAAGTTCGCTCACCGTCTCGACACTAAATAGACAAAGGAAAACGGGGGGAAGGGGGGGGGGGGGGTAGTTGGGTGAAAGAATATGTCTAGTCAAGGTACGGGCTAGGAGCTGACCACTATGGCGTTCCGGTTTGGGTAGTATGGGGTTAGTGACAGACAGAGGATAGCAGAGCTTACTGCGACATTTTGAGTGACAGGAATTCAGAGTGATTTGTTCCAATAACAACTAAATGGAGGTAGATCGAAACTAGTGGATCGCTGGAGCAGACATCCCACAGAGGTTTCTGTACAGCTCTGATACTGCTTGAGACTATATAATATTAGACAAAGTTTAACTCAAGCAGACTGGCCATGGAGAGAGTGAGAGAGAGAAAGAGAGACATAAATCTAACTAGGGGTCTCTTTAGCTCGCCGACTTTATAGAAGAGCGATTGATAGGCTGTTTTACGAATGTTAGAAAGATAGATTGGATTTAAGGGTGACAGAACCAGCATACAGTCGCTCTTTAAGGTGTGTGTGTGGCGCCCTGTGTCTAGAAGAGATATGAATGTGTGGTGTAGGTGCAAGACACCTTGTGAACAATGTATGTCCTGAATGGTTACACGAGTGTACAGATCGCCAAGGAGAGATCTGGATGTGTGTGGTGTGTAAAGGACACTAAGGGAACGAGATATGTTCCAGAGTGTGTGTATATGCAGATGGATTTAGTGTGTGATCACATGTGAGTATACATTGAATAGATTGAATGTATTATGTCAAGATCACCAGCCTGAGGGGATCAGAGTGAATGCACAGAATACGAACGTGAGGACGAGTTTCTGAGACTGTGTTGAGGGTGTAAATAAGGGGAGGGGAGTGTGCGGCTAGAACTGGGTTGGTGTAGTTCGGAGCAAAATGCAATAGCCTATTCTTATATCCTCCGCGTATCTATTTAGTTAAGATTGTATTTCTTGTGTTGTTTGTAATCTCATTGCACTCACTTTAATAGTTGTATGAATATGATGTAATAAATGTGCCACCTTCTGCGTGCTATGTTATTTGCTGTATATGGTCGTGAATGATGTGGATCCATATCCAGCAGCCCAGACTACATAAATGACATGTCTGGTCTCGTCTTATGCACTTGTACCGTGCGGTGACGGGGGAAACATACTTTACTGTCCTGGCCAGACTCGTCGCTGAAGTAGCTCTCGATTAATGAAGCATGAAGATTTATAATGTACGCAACATTTCTTGTGCATCTGTTTCTCGGTTTGCCACGATCGGCGTGAGTCATATGCGCACAGGGCTAGTTGGTCAGATTACATTCTCATTAGTTTGACGAATCAATTGACGTTCGTTACAGTGTCTTTTTTCAACTATGTTACGCGTCTTTTCATTCCGTATTCTTATTCTCAAAACGTTACTTTGACAGTTTTTTCCCGGAATCATCTCACCCCATATGAATGCTGGATTACTGTGCTCCTTACAGGCGGATACGCCGCTGCGGGTCCCAACTTCGCTTCCATTGTTTTCTGCCTTGGGCTACGGTGGACAAATAGGTATTAAGTTTCCCATCTGTAGCATCGTGGATGATGTTTCTGGGTTCGAAGGAGTCGGACCAGCGTGTAGGTGGTCTTCCCCAAGGTCGTCTTCTGTCTCGTGGGGGTCAGACTGTTGTCCCTGTGCTCCAACTGTCATCAGTTTTCCGAAGCAGGTGGTCAGCCCAGCTGTGCTTTGCCTTGTCTGCATGGGTAACTGCATCCTTCACCAATGATATTTGCCGTACGTGCGTGTTGGGAAAACCTTTCAAATGTTGGTTGTGGAGCGCGAGGCCGATCATACGTCTCTCGATGGAGGCTTGGCTCACTCTGATTTTGGACTCCATTTCTTTTGTAAGTGACCATGTTTCTGCGGCATAATACATTGCAGTTAGAACTTCGGAGTTGAATAGGAAGGTGCTGGTCGTGGGTATGGTCTAGTGCCTTCTTTATTGACGAGAAAGTTGCCCAGCCTCACATATACTTGTAGTCCTGGTATTCAAACAGTTATGTGAATGTCTGTTACCAGCTAGCCGAAGGCTATCCGTAGTAGGTATTATACAATTCCCTGCGGCTTACTAGACCTGGGGGAAGGTACAAATAATTTGTGCATATTTTTTAACTAGAATTTCTAATTATGTCCCAACAGCGACCGTTAAACCTACTTTTTCGGTGTATAACTGCCAAGAAATATTTAACGTGGTCGACACTGAACACAAGAGTCCGATCTCACTACTCAGAACCCAGAGATCAGGTGAACTTCTACTTCGAGACCATTGATCCCCCACCTTAAATGTTACTTGCTTAAATCTGAAATAGTCTATCTGTATTGTTCATTACATTTAAAAATATAATTTATGATTGCTGGTGTCAATACCACGTACCTTCATTTAAATCCTGCATCCATAATTCATTTCCGGCCAGTGTCACATTACATCCCTAGAACAAATGATTCATATTCCTCCTCACATTAACTAACTATAAAAAAATACTGACCACTGTCATTATTTGTAAAAATTAATAAATTCACCTTAACAAAACAATAGCTCATCCAATATGCAAACGCCAAAAATGCATCCCAACGTAACTCGAGTGATAAAACTACAATAGTTGAAGCGCACATTATATTCTAGGTAATTAGCGTTTTGTTTTAAAACAGAATTATGAATGGAAATGGCTTGTCTAATTCTACACATTTGTAAAGCCAATCAGCGATGCCAGTGTTGTTCTTTAGGGCTACCGAGAAGGTCATGTCAAGGTCATGCATTTATATATATATATATATATATATATACATATACGTATATTTCTAAGTTCATCATCGGGGCAATTTAAGGGGGTGTGGTTGTTGGGCAGACATGCCAGGCAGCTGAATCGTTTTCACTTGAGCTGTCTGAGTGGCCTCGACGTTGGTCTCGGCGCTGTAGGTCGTTGGTAAAAATCACGGTGAAAACCTGAATTTTTTTCACGTGGACTTTCTGGTATTTTCCCGGAACTCTGGGTAGTAGAGATCGGAAGCACGTGTGCAGTGTCGTGCACGTTAAAAATTCATCGGCAGTTGGACATTGAAAAGAGTAACCTCTGCCCGGACAAATATCAAAAATATGTTTAAAATCTACTCAATCTATAACTGGATCTTCGTCTGTGATACGGAGTTCGTGCATGTGTTGAGATTCTATACAAACAATATGGAGACGAACCGAGAATATGGAGAGTTAAACAGTGTGCAATGACGTTAATTCTTCGAATAAACGAAACGAAACTAAACTGTCTGTGAAAGCTGCAGATGATCATGTAATAGAACAGAGTGCCTGGACGATTAGCAAGACACACATGTTGAGCATCCGTACGCTTCTGCGAGAAGCCCAGATAAAAATGGACGAGACATGCTGTTCGCATAGCCGATGAGTGCGTTCCCACGCAGCTGTTATACAATGAGAACGACAGGAAGACGCTCAGTAGTAGGGTAGACGAAATACTAAAGAGGCTACTTCAACGTGTCTCTGAACAGCTTCAACATTCATGTCACTTCCTGAGAGCTATTTGGACAGAGTTGCCCCACCTGTCGCGTTAGCATCAGTTCGCAGAGCGAGCTTCCACAGGCTCCAGCGAGCGCCCGAAAAAGCAGAATGCAACTAAGTGCCTCGGATTCGACAAAGTCTACCGTGCCAGGATTGGTCTTTATTGACATATTAAAACACATCTTGCAGCACACGTCTGATGCTGTCACCTTCTTCGCTTGCGATGAGCAATTATTATTCTTATTGCGCGTGTTGGAGAAACGTGTCAATTTGGGGATTTCCGGTGGCGTCTGGGTAGAAGAGGAGACATATCCTTGCTCATGCCTGTTTGTCTTTCATGTGTCTTCAGTGTTTGAACCCACATCCGTGTTGTTTGTCATAAATGAAAGAACAAGGGGTTTGTAAATTGATTATTACTGTTTTTTCTTCTTATATCATCAGCTATCCGCACCAATGGCTCTAGCAAAGACAGTAGTCAGATCACAGTTCCCAACATTGTCGTACAGCATAGTCTATAGTACAAGTATATGTCTTTTTGTCCATCATTATCGATTGGGGCCACTTTGTCAGTAGTCACTGTTCGCATGAGTTTGAAGATGGCTGAATAAGTCAGTCCCAGCCCTCAATTGTCTGCAGGACTTAGTACAAGGAAATATAGAACCCCCTACACCGGGGTAGATGCTTGTTTGCACACGATCCGTGAGGATGCGAATTAGTCATGCACCAAATATCAAAGCCACTTCCATTGGACACATAGTACACAGTGGTGTAAAGAACGTACAATTAAGACAAAGTGACTTGCTTTGGAATTGTATTACAGTTAAGCAGAGTCGCGCACGTCAGCCTCACTCTCTCTCGTCTTCAGCTACTCTAATTCAATGGCAAGACATGGATAAGACGACTGGGAGCAAAAGAGGATGCATATTTTTCTTACAGTATTCTCTCAAAATAACCAAATAACCGCGCAAGTCACCCATTTCAGCGGACACAGCAAGAGACACGACTGTGCACACGGCTGAACAAAGAGAGTGGTCTTCATCACTTGTGATGGACAACTATTATTATTATTCTCTCAAAACTATACCATTGATCAGGGATCCTACAAGGCAGTGGCGGCAGAAATGGAAACGCTGAAGTCACAAGCTTCTACTCAATTGTAACAGACATTATTAAGCATACATAAAACCAAGCGGAGGTAGTCCAACCAAGTTGTGATGATGTGCGTGAGCCAAAAACAAAGTTGAAAGCAATTTTATCTAATGAAGCGGACTAGACATAAACAATTCGTGACCAAATTTGATTTGCGGAAAACGTCAGGAGAAGGCACATATTTATCCATGGTCGTTGTTGAACGCAGGATTCCCTGGCGAAGTGGTTAAGCTGTCGGCCTCGTGGTCAGGCGGTGTGGGTTCGTCTCCGGACTCCGCCGTCTTTTTCACGGGTGCTTGATGCGGAGTCCTCTGCATCTCGTAGTCGCCCCCTAGTCGTCTTGTGCTTGACTTGCATCTCGAGACGAGAGAGTTAGGATAAAAAGTAGTGCAGTTAATCCTTACTAAAAATAAATTATGCCATCATCGTCTGCGATGGACAGCAGCCTTTGCCTTTGTGTTGTTGCTGAACACTCACAATGAGCAGATTTACCCTTGTGTGCCCCATGAAAGGAGGTTTAGTGGCGGTTTGTAATATCTTTCTTCACATCACGAGCGTGCTGATGAAGGTGGACCGGGGCACTCCAGGCGGTTGTGCTATGTTTCGCTTTATCTGCATGTTGATCCCTTAATTCGTTAGCCAGACTGCCATGAAAACAGCCCGTTTCCAGGAAGAGCTACGAAGAAGCCAATGTGAGGGTCTTGGCCAGTATGTGTTCCCTTACGGTGACTAACATGTCTGATCTGTATATTTTGCCTGACCAGTCGTTAGTCATCTTCCCCAAAACAAAATTTAAAACTCAATATACAGAGCGTTCTAAAGAAAGAACAGTCACCACTTAGGTATGGGGCTGAAAATGGACTAGCAAAGAAGGATAACAAACAAAATAGACAGCGCTTTAAATGTAATGCTACCGTAGAATAGAAAGAGCAATTTGGAAAGAATGAAGATCTAATGACAATGTCCTAACTGAGGTAGACAATAAAAAAAAATTAAGATGATACATAAACGACGATTAATTTGTAGGAAACGCAGCATGTGAAGGCGGCCATAGCCGGGGGTGGAGTGGAGGATGAACTCTCAACACCAGCTAAGTGCTCCCATGACGTGCGTCTCATACAGCCTCTGACAACAACGTCCATCTCCTGGCCTTGCCCGACAGAACTGTTTTTTACTAACAGGAGAAGCGGCGGAAGGCGAGCCACTGGCGGCTTAAGACCCGTAGTTCGGGCAGATGGGGCTCGAAAGCCTAAGAAGACAGCTCATCTAGGAGAAGGAAAACTCTGATTTCTGATTTCAAACCACCTGAAGCCTTGCAGATAGATACTGACGTATCTTGTCGGGTTTTGTCAGATATGGCTGTGCAACCTGTTTTCTGAATACTCTGAAAGTTGGTCAGCGAGGATGTGCGAGGGAGCACACGCAAGAGGATACAATACCTTATCCTAGAGCGAGGAAAGGCAATCTCAGCTGAGTGTTGTGGCAGGGCAGACCAGGCCCTTAGCCTTGGTTGGCGGCTGGTCTAGGAGTGAAGCCCAGACAGGCGAACAGATACAGCATTGCTCTGCTTATCCGCAAGCTTCTGCAGCTTGCCTTGTTCCAAATGGTATCACCTCTCCCTTGGAGCGAACAAGGCAAACCGAGAGATGGACCATACTGCATGGGCAACACGTAGTTTCTATATTTCTGCCCTGGCTGTATGCGAAAAGCACAATTACAATCGTCTGACAAGACGAAAGGAGCCAATGATGTTTATATGTGAATGTCTAGTACAGAAGATACTAGATTGCCCAATTGAACGGGAAATGGGCAAGCCAGACTTTATATCTCATGCATGCAAACATCCGGGAACGGAAATCAAGAGAGCTTTACAGGAAGGGTCAAACAGACAGAACTGCTCGGACAACCTTATAACCTTTAGGGACGCTGCGATCGAGTGGTAAAGCACTGGACTCCCATGGCGATGACGGAAACGGCTTGGACTCGAGCCACGCAGGATCCAAGCGATCCTTGGAATAAATGAAATCTGGTTTGAGTGACTGCATACTGAATTACCTCTAGTCGTCTTGACTTGAGGATTGCTACTGGCAAAAAGTAGTTCAGGACAAGAGAGTGGGGTTGATGACCAGCGCAGCCACTCGCTCTCTGTAATCCAAAGACATCGCAAGTTATATCATGAAGACAAAAACTAGCTCATGATGTCGCCATCATCGCTTGCGATGGGTAAGTAACTTTTTGTATTTTACAACTACTCTTCGCATTGATCAACCAGAGGATAGAGTCCAATTGAGGGATATACTCAGACAACCTTACAACCAGTCTTAAGACTGATCAGCCAGAGGATAGAGTCCAATTGAGGGACATACTCAGACAACCTTACAACCAGTCTTAAAACTGATCAACCAGAGGATAGGGTCCAATTGAGGGACATACTCAGACAACCTTACAACCAGTCTTAAGACTGATCATCCAGAGGATAGAGTCCAATTGAGGGACATACTCAGACAACCTTACAACCAGTCTTAAGACTGATCAACCAGAGGATAGAGTCCAAATGAGGGACATACTCAGACAACCTTACAACCAGTCTTAAAACTGATCAACCAGAGGATAGGGTCCAATTGAGGGACATACTCAGACAACCTTACAACCAGTCTTAAGACTCATGAACCTGTGGATAGAGTCAATTGAGGGACATACTCAGACAACCTTACAACCAGTCTTAAGACTCATGAACCTGTGGATAGAGTCCAATTAAGGGACATACTCAGAAAACCTTACAACCAGTCTTAAGACTCATGAACCTGTGGATAGAGTCCAATTGAGGGACATACTCAGACAACCTTACAACCAGTATTACGACTCATGAACCTGTGGATAGTGTCTAATTGAGGGACATGCTCAGACAACCTTACAACCAGTCTTAAGACTGATGAACCTGTGGATAGAGTGCAATTGAGGGACATACTCAGAAAACCTTACAACCAGTCTTAAGACTCATGAACCTGTGGATAGAGTGAAATTGAGGGACATACTCAGACAACCTTACAACCAGTCTTATGACTCATGAACCTGTGGATAGAGTCCAATTGAGGGACATACTCAGACAACCTTACAACCAGTCTTAAGACTGAGGAACCTGTGGATAGAGTCCAATTGAGGGACATACTCAGACAACCTTAGAACCAGTCTTAAGACTGATGAACCTGTGGATAGTGGCAAATGGAAAGACATACTCAGACAACCTTACAACCAGTCTTAAGACTGATGAACCTGTGGATAGAGTCAAATTGAGGGACATACTCAGACAACCTTACAACCATTCTTAAGACTCATGAACCTGTGGATAGTGTCCAATTGAGGGACATACTCAGACAACCTTACAACCAGTCTTAAGACTGATGAACCTGTGGATAGAGTCCAATTGAGGGACATACTCAGACAACCTTACAACCAGTCTTAAGACTCATGAACCTGTGGATAGAGTCCAATTGAGGGACATACTCAGCAAACCTTACAACCATTCTTAAGACTGATGAACCTGTGGATAGAGTCCAATTGAGGGACATACTCAGACAACCTTACAACCAGACTTAAGACTGATGAACCTGTGGATAGAGTCCAATTGAGGGACATACTCAGACAACCTTACAACCAGTCTTAAGACTGATCAACAAAAGGATAGAGTCCAATTGAGGGACATACTCAGACAACCTTACAAGCAGTCTTAAGACTGATCAACAAAAGGATAGAGTCCAATTGAGGGACATACTCAGACAACCTTACAACCAGTCTTAAAACTGATCAACCAGAGGATAGGGTCCAATTGAGGGACATACTCAGACAACCTTACAACCAGTCTTAAGACTCATGAACCTGTGGATAGAGTCCAATTGAGGGACATACTCAGACAAACCTTACAACCAGTCTTAAGACTCATGGACTTGTGGATAGAGTCCAATTGAGGGACATACTCAGACAACCTTACAACCAGTCTTAAGACTCATGAACCTGTGGATAGAGTCCAATTGAGGGACATACTCAGCCAACCTTATAACCAGACTTAAGGCTCATGAACCTGTGGATAGAGTCCAATTGAGGGACATACTCAGACAACCTTACAACCAGTCTTAAGACTGATGAACCTGTGGATAGAGTCCAATTGAGGGACATACTTAGACAACCTTACAACCAGTCTTAAGACTCATGAACCTGTGGATAGTGTCCAATTGAGGGACATACTCAGACAACATTACAACCAGTCTTAAGACTGATGAACCTGTGGATAGAGTCCAATTGAGGGACATACTCAGACAACCTTACAACCAGTCTTAAGACTGATGAACCTGTGGATAGAGTCCAATTGAGGGACATACTCAGACAACCTTACAACCAGTCTTAAGACTGATCAACCAGAGGATAGAGTCCAATTGAGGGACATACTCAGACAACCTTATAACCAGTCTTAAGACTGATGAACCTGTGGATAGTGGCAAATGGAAAGACATACTCAGACAACCTTACAACCAGTCTTAAGACTGATGAACCTGTGGATAGAGTCAAATTGAGGGACATACTCAGACAACCTTACAACCATTCTTAAGACTCATGAACCTGTGGATAGTGTCCAATTGAGGGACATACTCAGACAACCTTACAACCAGTCTTAAGACTGATGAACCTGTGGATAGAGTCTAATTGAGGGACATACTCAGACAACCTTACAACCAGTCTTAAGACTCATGAACCTGTGGATAGAGTCCAATTGAGGGACATACTCAGCAAACCTTACAACCAGTCTTAAGACTGATGAACCTGTGGATAGAGTCCAATTAAGGGACATACTCAGACAACCTTACAACCATTCTTAAGACTGATGAACCTGTGGATAGAGTCCAATTGAGGGACATACTCAGACAACCTTACAACCCGACTTAAGACTGATGAACCTGTGGATAGAATCCAATTGAGGGACATACTCAGACAACCTTACAACCAGTCTTAAGACTGATCAACCAGAGGATAGATTCCAATTGAGGGACATACTCAGACAACCTTACAACCAGTCTTAAAACTGATCAACCAGAGGATAGGGTCCAATTGAGGGACATACTCAGACAACCTTACAACCAGTCTTAAGACTCATGAACCTGTGGATAGAGTCCAATTGAGGGACATACTCAGACAACCTTACAACCAGTCTTAAGACTCATGAACCTGTGGATAGAGTCCAATTGAGGGACATACTCAGACAACCTTACAACCAGTCTTAAGACTCATGAACCTGTGGATAGAGTCCAATTGAGGGACATACTCAGACAATCTTATAACCAGACTTAAGACTCATGAACCTGTGGATAGAGTCCAATTGAGGGACATACTCAGACAACCTTACAACCAGTCTTAAGACTGATGGACCTGTGGATAGAGTCCAATTGAGGGACATACTTAGACAACCTTACAACCAGTCTTAAGACTCATGAACCTGTGGATAGTGTCCAATTGAGGGACATACTCAGACAACATTACAACCAGTCTTAAGACTGATGAACCTGTGGATAGAGTCCAATTGAGGGACATACTCAGACAACCTTACAACCAGTCTTAAGACTCATGAACCTGTGGATAGAGTCCAATTGAGGGACAAACTCAGACAACCTTACAACCAGTCTTAAGACTGATCAACCAGAGGATAGAGTCCAATTTAGGGACATACTCAGACAACCTTATAACTAGTCTTAAGACTGATGAACCTGTGGATAGTAGCAAATGGAGATACATACTCAGACAACCTTACAACCAGTCTTAAGACTGATGAACCTGTGGATAGAGTCCAATTGAGGGACATACTCAGACAACCTTACAACCAGTCTTAAGACTCATGAACCTGTGGATAGAGTCCAATTGAGGGACATACTCAGACAACCTTACAACCAGTTTTAAGACTCATGAACCTGTGGATAGAGTCCAATAGAGGGACATACTCAGACAACCTTGCAACCAGTCTTAAGACTGATGAACCTGTGGATAGAGGCAAATGGAGAGACATGCTCAGACAACCTTACAACCAGTCTTAAGACTCATGAACCTGTGGATAGTGGCAAATGGAGAGACATTCTCAGACAAACTTAAAACTAGTCTTAAAACTGATCAACCAGAGGATAGAGGCAAATGGAGAGACATACTCAGACAACCTTACAACCAGTCTTAAGACTGATGAACCTGTGGATAGTTTCAAATGGAGAGACATACTCAGACAACCTTACAAAAAGTCTTAAGGCTCGTGAACCTGTGGATAGTGGCAAATGGAGAGACATACTCAGACAACCTTACAAAAAGTCTTAAGACTCATGAACCTGTGGATAGTGGCAAATGGAGAGACATACTCAGACAACCTTACAACCAGTCTTAAGACTGATGAACCAGAGGATAGAGTCCAATTGAGGGACATACTCAGACAACCTTACAACCAGTCTTAAAACTGATCAACCAGAGGATAGGGTCCAATTGAGGGACATACTCAGACAACCTTACAACCAGTCTTAAGACTCATGAACCTGTGGATAGAGTCCAAATGAGGGACATACTCAGACAACCTTACAACCAGTCTTAAAACTGATCAACCAGAGGATAGGGTCCAATTGAGGGACATACTCAGACAACCTTACAACCAGTCTTAAGACTCATGAACCTGTGGATAGAGTCAATTGAGGGACATACTCAGACAACCTTACAACCAGTCTTAAGACTCATGAACCTGTGGATAGAGTCCAATTAAGGGACATACTCAGAAAACCTTACAACCAGTCTTAAGACTCATGAACCTGTGGATAGAGTCCAATTGAGGGACATACTCAGACAACCTTACAACCAGTATTACGACTCATGAACCTGTGGATAGTGTCTAATTGAGGGACATGCTCAGACAACCTTACAACCAGTCTTAAGACTGATGAACCTGTGGATAGAGTGCAATTGAGGGACATACTCAGAAAACCTTACAACCAGTCTTAAGACTCATGAACCTGTGGATAGAGTGAAATTGAGGGACATACTCAGACAACCTTACAACCAGTCTTATGACTCATGAACCTGTGGATAGAGTCCAATTGAGGGACATACTCAGACAACCTTACAACCAGTCTTAAGACTGAGGAACCTGTGGATAGAGTCCAATTGAGGGACATACTCAGACAACCTTAGAACCAGTCTTAAGACTGATGAACCTGTGGATAGTGGCAAATGGAAAGACATACTCAGACAACCTTACAACCAGTCTTAAGACTGATGAACCTGTGGATAGAGTCAAATTGAGGGACATACTCAGACAACCTTACAACCATTCTTAAGACTCATGAACCTGTGGATAGTGTCCAATTGAGGGACATACTCAGACAACCTTACAACCAGTCTTAAGACTGATGAACCTGTGGATAGAGTCCAATTGAGGGACATACTCAGACAACCTTACAACCAGTCTTAAGACTCATGAACCTGTGGATAGAGTCCAATTGAGGGACATACTCAGCAAACCTTACAACCATTCTTAAGACTGATGAACCTGTGGATAGAGTCCAATTGAGGGACATACTCAGACAACCTTACAACCAGACTTAAGACTGATGAACCTGTGGATAGAGTCCAATTGAGGGACATACTCAGACAACCTTACAACCAGTCTTAAGACTGATCAACAAAAGGATAGAGTCCAATTGAGGGACATACTCAGACAACCTTACAAGCAGTCTTAAGACTGATCAACAAAAGGATAGAGTCCAATTGAGGGACATACTCAGACAACCTTACAACCAGTCTTAAAACTGATCAACCAGAGGATAGGGTCCAATTGAGGGACATACTCAGACAACCTTACAACCAGTCTTAAGACTCATGAACCTGTGGATAGAGTCCAATTGAGGGACATACTCAGACAAACCTTACAACCAGTCTTAAGACTCATGGACTTGTGGATAGAGTCCAATTGAGGGACATACTCAGACAACCTTACAACCAGTCTTAAGACTCATGAACCTGTGGATAGAGTCCAATTGAGGGACATACTCAGCCAACCTTATAACCAGACTTAAGGCTCATGAACCTGTGGATAGAGTCCAATTGAGGGACATACTCAGACAACCTTACAACCAGTCTTAAGACTGATGAACCTGTGGATAGAGTCCAATTGAGGGACATACTTAGACAACCTTACAACCAGTCTTAAGACTCATGAACCTGTGGATAGTGTCCAATTGAGGGACATACTCAGACAACATTACAACCAGTCTTAAGACTGATGAACCTGTGGATAGAGTCCAATTGAGGGACATACTCAGACAACCTTACAACCAGTCTTAAGACTGATGAACCTGTGGATAGAGTCCAATTGAGGGACATACTCAGACAACCTTACAACCAGTCTTAAGACTGATCAACCAGAGGATAGAGTCCAATTGAGGGACATACTCAGACAACCTTATAACCAGTCTTAAGACTGATGAACCTGTGGATAGTGGCAAATGGAAAGACATACTCAGACAACCTTACAACCAGTCTTAAGACTGATGAACCTGTGGATAGAGTCAAATTGAGGGACATACTCAGACAACCTTACAACCATTCTTAAGACTCATGAACCTGTGGATAGTGTCCAATTGAGGGACATACTCAGACAACCTTACAACCAGTCTTAAGACTGATGAACCTGTGGATAGAGTCTAATTGAGGGACATACTCAGACAACCTTACAACCAGTCTTAAGACTCATGAACCTGTGGATAGAGTCCAATTGAGGGACATACTCAGCAAACCTTACAACCAGTCTTAAGACTGATGAACCTGTGGATAGAGTCCAATTAAGGGACATACTCAGACAACCTTACAACCATTCTTAAGACTGATGAACCTGTGGATAGAGTCCAATTGAGGGACATACTCAGACAACCTTACAACCCGACTTAAGACTGATGAACCTGTGGATAGAATCCAATTGAGGGACATACTCAGACAACCTTACAACCAGTCTTAAGACTGATCAACCAGAGGATAGATTCCAATTGAGGGACATACTCAGACAACCTTACAACCAGTCTTAAAACTGATCAACCAGAGGATAGGGTCCAATTGAGGGACATACTCAGACAACCTTACAACCAGTCTTAAGACTCATGAACCTGTGGATAGAGTCCAATTGAGGGACATACTCAGACAACCTTACAACCAGTCTTAAGACTCATGAACCTGTGGATAGAGTCCAATTGAGGGACATACTCAGACAACCTTACAACCAGTCTTAAGACTCATGAACCTGTGGATAGAGTCCAATTGAGGGACATACTCAGACAATCTTATAACCAGACTTAAGACTCATGAACCTGTGGATAGAGTCCAATTGAGGGACATACTCAGACAACCTTACAACCAGTCTTAAGACTGATGGACCTGTGGATAGAGTCCAATTGAGGGACATACTTAGACAACCTTACAACCAGTCTTAAGACTCATCAACCTGTGGATAGTGTCCAATTGAGGGACATACTCAGACAACATTACAACCAGTCTTAAGACTGATGAACCTGTGGATAGAGTCCAATTGAGGGACATACTCAGACAACCTTACAACCAGTCTTAAGACTCATGAACCTGTGGATAGAGTCCAATTGAGGGACAAACTCAGACAACCTTACAACCAGTCTTAAGACTGATCAACCAGAGGATAGAGTCCAATTTAGGGACATACTCAGACAACCTTATAACTAGTCTTAAGACTGATGAACCTGTGGATAGTAGCAATTGGAGATACATACTCAGACAACCTTACAACCAGTCTTAAGACTGATGAACCTGTGGATAGAGTCCAATTGAGGGACATACTCAGACAACCTTACAACCAGTCTTAAGACTCATGAACCTGTGGATAGAGTCCAATTGAGGGACATACTCAGACAACCTTACAACCAGTTTTAAGACTCATGAACCTGTGGATAGAGTCCAATAGAGGGACATACTCAGACAACCTTGCAACCAGTCTTAAGACTGATGAACCTGTGGATAGAGGCAAATGGAGAGACATGCTCAGACAACCTTACAACCAGTCTTAAGACTCATGAACCTGTGGATAGTGGCAAATGGAGAGACATTCTCAGACAAACTTAAAACTAGTCTTAAAACTGATCAACCAGAGGATAGAGGCAAATGGAGAGACATACTCAGACAACCTTACAACCAGTCTTAAGACTGATGAACCTGTGGATAGTTTCAAATGGAGAGACATACTCAGACAACCTTACAAAAAGTCTTAAGGCTCGTGAACCTGTGGATAGTGGCAAATGGAGAGACATACTCAGACAACCTTACAAAAAGTCTTAAGACTCATGAACCTGTGGATAGTGGCAAATGGAGAGACATACTCAGACAACCTTACAACCAGTCTTAAGACTGATGAACCAGAGGATAGAGTCCAATTGAGGGACATACTCAGACAACCTTACAACCAGTCTTAAAACTGATCAACCAGAGGATAGGGTCCAATTGAGGGACATACTCAGACAACCTTACAACCAGTCTTAAAACTGATCAACCAGAGGATAGGGTCCAATTGAGGGACATACTCAGACAACCTTACAACCAGTCTTAAAACTCATGAACCTGTGGATAGAGTCCAATTGAGGGACATACTCAGACAACCTTACAACCAGTCTTAAGACTCATGAACCTGTGGATAGAGTCCAATTGAGGGACATACTCAGACAACCTTACAACCAGTCTTAAGACTCATGAACCTGTGGATAGAGTCCAATTGAGGGACATACTCAGACAACCTTATAACCAGTCTTAAGACTCATGAACCTGTGGATAGAGTCCAATTTAGGGACATACTCAGACAACCTTATAACCAGACTTAAGACTCATGAACCTGTGGATAGAGTCCAATTGAGGGACATACTCAGACAACCTTACAACCAGTCTTAAGACTGATGAACCTGTGGATAGAGTCCAATTGAGGGACATACTTAGACAACCTTACAACCAGTCTTAAGACTCATGAACCTGTGGATAGTGTCCAATTGAGGGACATACTCAGACAACATTACAACCAGTCTTAAGACTGATGAACCTGTGGATAGAGTCCAATTGAGGGACATACTCAGACAACCTTACAACCAGTCTTAAGACTGATCAACCAGAGGATAGAGTCCAATTGAGGGACATACTCAGACAACCTTACAACCAGTCTTAAGACTCATGAACCTGTGGATAGAGTCCAATTGAGGGACATACTCAGACAACCTTACAACCAGTTTTAAGACTCATGAACCTGTGGATAGAGTCCAATAGAGGGACATACTCAGACAACCTTGCAACCAGTCTTAAGACTGATGAACCTTTGG
Source organism: Ariolimax columbianus (assembly GCA_036924085.1). NCBI lineage: Eukaryota > Metazoa > Mollusca > Gastropoda > Stylommatophora > Arionidae > Ariolimax > Ariolimax columbianus. The sequence continues at coordinate 62,031,207 of JAVGWX010000012.1, read as the reverse complement.
ATAGAGGCAAATGGAGAGACATACTCAGACAACCTTACAACCAGTCTTAAGACTCATGAACCTGTGGATAGTGGCAAATGGAGAGACATACTCAGACAAACTTACAACTAGTCTTAAGACTGATCAACCAGAGGATAGAGGCAAATGGAGAGACATACTCAGACAACCTTACAACCAGTCTTAAGACTGATGAACCTGTGGATAGTTTCAAATGGAGAGACATACTCAGACAACCTTACAAAAAGTCTTAAGGCTCGTGAACCTGTGGATAGTGGCAAATGGAGAGACATACTCAGACAACCTTACAAAAAGTCTTAAGACTCATGAACCTGTGGATAGTGGGAAATGGAGAGACATACTCAGACAACCTTAAAACCAGTCTTAAGACTGATGAACCTGTGGATAGTGGCAAATGGAGAGATATGCTCAGACAAACTTACAACTAGTCTTAAGACTGATCAACCAGAGGATATGGTCATATGGAGAGACATACTGAGGCAGCTTTATAACCAATCTTAGGTCTGATCAACGAGAGGATAGAGGCAAATGGGGAGGTATGCTCAGATAACCTTACAACCAGTCTTAGGTCTGATACACCAGAGAACAGAACTAAATGGAAATACGTGCTCAGAAAACCGTAGAACTGACTCTCTGGTTGAAAATAATGAGTTACTGGTTAAGACCACGACTGTACGTCTTTTCGTTCTGGTGTGTTTCATTCAGTGTCATCCTAACTGTAAAACAATACTTCAAGCTGGTGTTTTTCCTCGCTTCCTCTTTTTTAAAAGGAAAGCCGTCCATGAAGTCACAATACATAAAACAATGTGACCTATTATGTATAACTTTGTCACGACATATCTAAAAGAGCTCTTACGCTCAGCTGTGACAGTTACACACGTAACCGGGAGTATATATTAAGAGGTTTCGCACCTGGTCTTAACCAGCCGCTGTACGCTTTGCTAGGGAGGCTTCAAAATGGGAAACACTTTACGATATTCAGACAGCGTTAATCTCTCGTGTGCCTTGTATGTTCAACACACGGGGAATCGAGTGGTCTCACACTAAAAGCCAAACAAACAAAACGAGAAATTCTGATTTCCAATACTTCTTATTTTATTTGTCTGTTTAATTTATGATCGTCTGACTGGAAAGTCTGTTAGAGCGAAGGTGTCACCCGACGAAACAGGCCAAGTCGCAGCACGTCTAAGTCTACCCAGCTGTGTACAATTACGTTTCTACTACGGCGATGTTCAAACATTTCAACCACGTCGGTGAGGAGGTGTCTTCTGCAAGGACTTTTGACTCATTTTACAATAATTCGTTGTGGCGGTTTTCCTATTGCTAGAGTTGAGTTCACCTGGAGGCGATTTGTGGGGGAGATGGGTATTTATTGAACTCATGCGAGTGGCTCAAAGAACTATTGATGCCTATCTTGATGAATGGATACATGGATGTACTGAAAGGCTCGGTTAGGTTCATACATATACACACATGCATTACTGAAAGGCTCGGTTAGGTTCATACATATACACACATGCATTACTGAAAGGCTCGGTTAGGTACATATAGATACACACATGCATCACTGAAAGGCTAGGTTAGGTACATACAGATACACACATGCATCACTGAAAGGCTAGGTTAGGTACATACAGATACACACATGCATCACTGAAACATTAGGTTAGGTACAAACAGATACACATGCATCACTGAAGGACTAGGCTAGGTACATACAGATACACACATGCATCACTGAAAGAATAGGTTAGGTACATACAGATACGCATGCATCATTGAAGGACTAGGTAAGGTACATACAGATACACACATGCATCACTGAAAGACTAGGTTAGGGACATATAGATACACACATGCATCACTGAAAGACTAGGTTATGTACATACAGATACACACATGCATCACTGAAAGACTAGGTTAGGTACATACAGATACACACATGCATCACTGAAAGACTAGGTTAGGTACATACAGATACACACATGCATCACTGAAAGACTAGGTTAGGTACATACAGATACACACATGCACCAAAGCACTGGTTTATGCGTTCTGATATCGCCCAATTGACTACGGTTTGTGGTGAAATATGGCGCGCCTCCGCTAGTAGAAACTGGTGAGGCAAACTTCTAAGGAACAAACAAAATAGTTCTTTAGCTGAAAGTTGCTGTGGTGGACTTACGTCAAAGATTCCAAATCGCATTGCATGGAGAGTCGTCTCCATGAGCCAGCGCCCAGAACGCATTTGCCAAAGTATGTCATATGTGCTTAGGATATGTTCAGCTGTCCGTGTTTCATATCCACACGCACACATTGTTGATAGGGCCCATTGTTTTAATGAATGTAAGTACCCATAAAATCTGCGTTCATCCTGAAAAGGACGTGTTGACGTGTCGTAGCGTGCAGCAAAACTTTGATAAATGCGCTTTTCGGACCGGCACGTCCAATTTTACTTGTCTTTTTGTGCGTACCGCGCTTGCTACATTATGTTTTGTTTCTTGTTATGAATTGTTGTTAGTCTTTTTGCACAATTACTATCGTCTGACAAGACGAGAAGAGTAGATGATGATGATGATGATGATGATGATATGTGAAGGTCTAGTACAGAAGATACTACATTGCCCAATTGAAGGGGAGAAGGGGCGACCCAGACTGTATATCTCACGCATGCAGACATCTCGGCTACTGTAATGCTAGAGTAGGTCAGGACCACATAGCTTGGCCAACCTGCCTTGGGCATCATGGAATGGGCAGGATAAAGGACAATGGAGCTGAGCACTCAACAAGACCTATGTATCACACATACTTTCTTCAAGGGCAGACCGCAACATAAAGTATCCAGGAAATACCCAAGGTCACATCGATGGCATCAAATCGACTTGATTGTCACCAGACATTCAGCTCTAAACATGGTCCTGTCCACTAGAAGCTATCACAGTGCAGACTGCGACTCTGACCATGATCTTGTATGTAGCAGACTACGACTCTGACCATGATCTTGTATATAGAAGACTGCGACTCTGACCATGATCTTGTATGTAGCAGACTGCGACTCTGACCATGAACTTGTATGTAGCAGACTACGACTCTGACCATGATCTTGTATGTAGCAGAGTACGCTTGCAGCTTCTCACAATATGCCGAACAAACAGATGGGGAATTCCCGCATCAACACTGCGCAGATTCCTTTCAATGCGAAGAGGTTTGTGTTTGTCCTGAATCTTGCTCTTCAGGGAGGATCTGTGTGTGACGCCACAGCTAAAGTGGAACGTTATGAACGGTGTCATCTATAATACAGCGTTAGCTACGTTTGGCACGAGGGTACGGGCCAATCACGGCTGGTTCAATGTACATCTCACAAGAATGGAACCAGTAATTGAGGCCAAGCGAGAAGCTTTCATCAATTATTTAAATAAAGTCAAATTGAGAGGACGACCCCGAAGCATCATTCAACGAACCGTTAGACAATGGAGAAATAAGTACTGGCAGCAACTGTGTGAAGAAATTCAGCTAAATGCAGAGACGTGAAATATCCAGGGCATGTATAGAGGTATAAAGACGGCCCTGGGCCCTACTGCGTGAATGGCTTATCGTTGTTGGCAAAGTTTACGCCCTTATATTACTAAAAATGTTGCGACTGCTCACGGACACGGTGTACCCAGAATACTATTGTGGCTTCAGAGCAGGTAGATTAACAACGGATATGATTTGTTCGTTTCGCCAAATCCAGAAGAAGTGCCGAGAACAGGACCAGCCGCTCTTTATGATTTCTCTAGACCTCACTAAGGCCTTGGACTTGGTTAGTAGAACTCCTCGACAAGATCAGCTCCCCACCACACCCCCCATCCCCCCTACAAAAAATTCCACTTCCATATTATGATAATTGTATTTCACAATGATATGAAGGGCACAGTTCTATACGATGGAACATCTTCAAACACTTTTCCAATCAAGAGTGAGGCAGGGATGTGTGTTCGCGCCGACCCTCTTTTGGATCTTCTTCTCCATGCTCCTATCCTACGCTTATGACACGTCTGTGGACGGTGTTTATCTGTTATCTGCACACCAAGTCTGATGGGCGGCTGTTTAACCTATCCCGACTGCGTGCGAGGACCAAGGGGAGGACAGTGCTCATTAAGGAGATGCTATTTGCGGATGATGCAGTTCTGGTGACCAATAGTGAGGAGGCCTTGCAGAGACTGGGAGACAGATTCGCCGAGAGGTGCACGCAGTTTGAGCTCACCATAAGTCTGGAAAAGACAAAGGTCTGCGCACAGGGCATTACCACTACGCCCTCCATAAAGATTGATGGCGTCACTCTGCAGCACTCTCTCGCTCGAGAAGGAGATAGACAGTAGGCTTGGCACGGCAAGTACCGCCATGGCTCGCCTCACGAAGAGAGTGGGAAAACACTGCGCTGTCTCACTATATCAAGGTCCAGGTCTATCAGATCTGCGCTATTGGCACTCTCATGAATGGAAGCGAGACTTGGAGCACTTATATACATTAAACCGCAACGGCGGCTGAACACCTTTCACATGAGGTGTCTACGGCGTAACATGGGGATTGGGTGGCAAGAGAGAGTGTCACATACTACGGTCTTACAGACAGCAAACACTCACAGCATGTACTCGATGTTAAGCCAGCGACGTCTACGGTGGTTGGGACGTTTATCGCTGCCGAAGGAAATCCTTTATGGGCAGCTAGAGATTGGAGTTAGAAGGATCGTCCGTCCCAGACTTCAAGGAGGTTTGCAAGAGGGACATGAAGTCATGCGACATCCCATCTGAAGGCTGGCAAGAAATTTCTCTGGATCGAGCTATCTGGAGACAGCAAACTTCCTCAATATGGTTGAACGATCTGTAGCAGGGACTGTCATTCGCGGATCGGCCTTTACAGCCATAGGAGACAGTGTCGAAATACAGGAGACAGAGCTGGACACAACTTGTAGACGCCACGCGTTATAGTCTGTAGAGACTGAGACAACTATGATGTAATGTGTGAAATTTGGTGTGAATACATGTTGTAACTATTTCGATAAGTAAACTACTCAGCTAAACCTAGACTCTACCACATATACTATTTTGGTCCGAGTGACCAACATATCTTTTATAGGATACGTACTAAGCAACTCTAAACGCCTTACGCTACTACAAAGGGGCGACCAAGATTAATTCACGCTCAAGACATCTCAAAACATGTCAAGATATCTCAGTCACGTAGATACATTCAAGTACGAACCTACGTTGAAATGAAGAGAGCAGTAGATGATAGTGTCCAAGTAAAAGTAAAGTAAAGTAAAGTAACCCATAGCATTACTGCCCTAGGTGTGTGAGGTGTTAGCGATCTCACATTTCAAAGGCTCGACTATATGAGGGCTGTAGCCATCTCCTCTCCCTTGCCGCTTTTACTGAACCGGTACCAATTTAAGGCTGGTTCGACCCGGGAGCCATTGCGGTCTGACTGAACATTACCGCCTCAACTGGGGAATGAAACCAGAACCACTCAGATGCGAAGCCAGCACGCTAACCACTGCGCTACGCGGCTCCTATGTATCCAAGAGAGATATATAATGAAGACAACCTTACATCCACTCTTACGACTGACCAAGCCGACGCTGATGAGTACAATGAAGGCTCTAACACTTCCTCAACGACGTATCTGAAATTGGAGCACCCTAATCTTTTCCCCACTCCATTCTCAAACGCCATCTCGGCCTTTTCATTATTTTCTTCACATTAAAAATAACACTAAGGACAGGAGTTTGACTACCCGTCAAACACAGCCAGAAAAATAATAAGTTAACGTAATTAACCGCGAGGAACATTCGAGCAAGAAGGTGACAATAGGACGATCAATATTCGTATCATTTGGCAACGGTCGGTGGAGAAACTCGATCACCGATATCCTGGATTATGGAAATGATCAAATGCGTAGGGTGTCATCGAATCTTTCTTCTTTGTTGATATGTCTTTTGTGAGAAAAAGAGGGTCGTAGAAGGATTTGGTTGGATGTGTGTATTCATGTTCTTCTTATGAGAGGCAAAGAGAGCTAGATAGATAGATAGATCAGTTCAGATTAGATCAGTGGTCACCTTCGTATTCAAGGTTGGCTGCAATGGTTTTGCAGTGGCTTCTATGTACTAGTTACCTGTTCTAGCTACAATCTGACTGACGTTTATTTACCTGTCCATGCTGCAATCTGTTGGACGTGTAGTTACCTGTCCATGCTACAATCTGACGGACGTTTAGCTACATGCCCATGTTACAATCTGTCGGACGTTTATTTACCTGTCCCTGCTTCAATCTGACGGACGTTTAGTTACATGCCCATGTTACAATCTGACGGACGTTTAGTTACATGCCCATGTTACAATCTGTCGGACGTTTATTTACCTGTCCCTGCTTCAATCTGACGGACGTTTAGTTACATGCCCATGTTACAATCTGACGGACGTTTAGTTACATGCCCATGTTACAATCTGACGGACGTTTAGTTACATGCCCATGTTACAATCTGACGGACGTTTAGTTACATGCCCATGTTACAATCTGACGGACGTTTAGTTACATGCCCATGTTACAATCTGTCTGACGTTTATTTACCTGTCCCTGCTTCAATCTGACGGACGTTTAGTTACATGCCCATGTTACAATCTGACGGACGTTTAGTTACATGCCCATGTTACAATCTGACGGACGTTTAGTTACATGCCCATGTTACAATCTGACGGACGTTTAGTTACATGCCCATGTTACAATCTGACGGACGTTTAGTTACATGCCCATGTTACAATCTGTCTGACGTTTATTTACCTGTCCCTGCTTCAATCTGACGGACGTTTAGTTACATGCCCATGTTACAATCTGTCGGACGTTTATTTACCTGTCCCTGCTTCAATCTGACGGACGTTTAGTTACATGCCCATGTTACAATCTGACGGACGTTTAGTTACATGCCCATGTTACAATCTGACAGACATTTAGTAACCTGTCTTTGCTACAATGTGACATACGTTGTGTTCACGTTCATGCTACAATCTGATAAGCTTGTTATTCCCTGTCCGACATTCCATTTGAATTTTTTATCCGTTAACCTCTTGTATCTTAGTTAGGTTTAGTTTAGTACAAAAATCAACGTCATTGCATACGGTTAAACTACAACCTACTCTAGATACAGGATGTTTGAGTCAATTAAAAATCTTATTCAAACGTCACATTCCACACATGACTAAATAGCGGAACTTGAAAAAGTCAACTATCAGTGTAACTATAATAGCATGTTCGGGATACACAGATGGACATGCAGTTGTTTTCAGGGCAAAATTATGTGAAAGATTTCTCCCAACACTGTTTTTTTTGTGTTTTTAACCGTGAATTTGTTTGTTTATTTTCTCTTTGGGGAGCATGTATTGATTATCAACTTTGTCACGATATTAGCCCCGTTATTTAGTCGGCGATGGAATGTAACATTTCAAGGAATTTTCTCGGTGAGTCAGGTCGCATATCTAGAGTAGGTCATGATTTAACCATTAGTGCTCTGTTCTTCATATTTTTGGAGAATATCAGCACAATTCACGAGCTCCGTAGCACCGGCGAGGTTCCCGTAATCGGTTGTGTAAACTTTTAACAGACAGCGGCCGTTAAGGTTACTATTTTCGATTTCCGATAGATTTTTTACATTCGCGACACTACACACGGGCGTTCGATATCTACTACCCAGATATCTGGGGAAATACAAGAAAGCCCACGTGATAAAAATCCAGGTCTCCACCGTGATTTGAACCCGCGACCTCCAAAAACCGAGGCGGACATCTTACATCGAGACCACGTAGTTGCTTGTGTCTTGCGGCTATTACCCACTTAATCCAACCGCAACGCACTCCGGAGTGCTAGCTGCGTACTCACCCATATTAAACCGTTAATCGTCATCTCTTTTAGTGCTCAGCGCTCAACGATGTTAGAATAATATTTCTTCCTCCGAGACCAGATGCATAGAACACTCTGTATGACACTAGACAGCATCTGATAAACGTGTGCAGATTCAAATACATGGCGTTGGGCCGAAGGGCAAGAGCCCGAGTGCTGCTGTGTTTTCATCTGGCTCGCTTGCATTACACCTTTCCTTCCATTATTGTTTCCATGAAATCGTCCGGCCCGGAAACACTTCTATTATACCTCACGAATTAGATTCTTCTCATTTCTTCTCATCACTTCTTTTTTTTTCAATTGACAAAAAAAAATGAACGATCGATGCTCCGCTCTTCAATATGTTGTTTTTTTCAAATGCCTCAATTCACTTAAACTGTTTTATTATGTGCTTACTTTTCGACGCTCTACTGCAATGACAAGTATGCATTACACTTGACTATTCTCATTTTTAGTTTGAGAGTTATTTTTCAGGATGTCAATGTATGTCACATGTCATGTTTGTGAAAACAGCTTTTGTCACTCCTGATTTCTATTTTACATTGATTTGATACCACCCGAGCAACTGCTTAGATACGGCTTCCTGTTAGAAACCAGCTGTAGTGATGACCTTGCGCTTGTTAATCAGAGCCAACGACGAATCATCAGACACTCTCACAGCCAAACAGGATTTGTTAACAAGGCAACACAATACAAACAAATCTGCTAATAATTTCATTAAATAGCTCTATCAACCAGCTACTTATGTCCAATGAAATCAGAATAGCTATGTAATGGATTATTGAACAATCTAATACACCTAGTGAGTGACATGACAATCAGACTGGCTAAGAAGGCATCAAGGACAGTTGCAAAGATAGGTCCAAACAATCCACGCTTTTTACTTTGCACTCGTGTTTTAGTCCATTATGGATGGCCGCCAGGTCGCGGATTTTACTGGAATTCATTAACAATCGGCGACATGCACTTGTATCAATGGAAACGTGTTGCTGCTTTCCATTTGGATTACTTCGTTCATCTTGTGGTATTTTTACCTCCGATAGTCCTGGCATGGTCAACGACCATTTGAAATATTTTGTTCAGTTACCATGTGTCGTATTTCCGTGGCCCAGTGTACACAGTTGGCCTACACGAGGATGACGCTCTTTGACCTATTTGCAGGCAGTGTTTGTTTTGGTCCGGCTGTGAAATGTACACATGGGACAATAATAGACTAAAACACGTCGCCCGAAAGAGATGGTGCCCTGCCTGGTCAGCAAGATGCCTAAGGTACATCACTCAAACACTAAATGACCTCCTGCGGTTACTCGAAAGAGAATACAAAAACTGGTTGAATACAAACTCTGCAGAGACTTCTAAACCCCTATAATGAGGTTCAGTTAAGTCAAGAACAAGAGTACACTCGAACAACCCTGCAAACAGTCATACTATTACTTAAAACAGCGAACAAGTAGGATTCGTTGAACATAAGGGCAATAGGAAATACTGGAAGAGAGATGAACCTGCATATGGCCATCTCAGATAACAAAGACAACAGCTTACTCCTCAAAAGAACAGATCAATGCACTTGAATACATGCAACAACAGTATTTTCAACAGAATACAACCACAACATACTTCAGACTGCCGACTGTACACACATCCCTACGAAACACCCTTTTCATTTTAGTGTCCAGCGCTAGACGGTGTTAGAAAATAGCTTCTTCTTTTGAGACCAGACAAATTGAACACCGTATGGATCTGGGGTAGTTGTCTCGCCGCCGCGATTCAATTTTAACCAGTGTTCGTAAAGCGATCTCAGTCTCGCCAGGCGGAGCGATAGTTGAGGTATTAGCATGCGTTTTTTTTTTGCGTTTCCTCCGCCGAGGTGCGCTGCTCTGGTCCGTATCAAGAAACGTTGTCAGTCGGTGGTGATTTATCTAAGGCTTATAGCAGAGCTCGACAGGTCGTCTCGCTGGTGGTCAGACTCAGAAATCTGGGGTTATGCCCTCTGTGGCTCGGTTGGTCTGCATTCAGTGTTTGATATAGGAATTGACGGAAGAGCACAACCAGGAGTGGAGCCTGAGGCTTAAATTGACTTAACACGCCAATACTGTAGAATGACTGTCAAATCGAGAGCACTTCCGTTGGGTCTAATAGTGAACGTGTGCTGGTATTAGACCCACGGAAGACACGACAGTCTCTTAACCCCCTGATGAAAGAGCGTCTGCTATGGTAATCTGGTCTTAACCCTGCAGAAATCACAGGTTCCAGAAACTTGACCATTGACAAACTAAAAAGCCCTCTATTGATACGTCCGGTCTAATATTGAACGGGTGCTGGAAATAGACCCTCGGAAGACAGGTCAGTTGTACCCTACTAATGACAGGGCGTTGCTACGGTAATCCTGCTCAACTCGAGAGGAGCCGCAGACATTTGGTTCACGTACTAGGCTGATAAGCCAACGGCACGAGGCTACAAGGTGAGGGATTACGGCAGAACGCCTCTAAGCCAAAATCCCGCCCAAAAGCCCAGCACGATTGCAAAGGGAGGCTTCGACATGGTAGGGACCTGGGGCTCCCGCTCCATCCCCGCCCTGTCGAGCCGCAGAATGAGGTCTCTTCCGTCCGCCGATCAAAGCGGGCGGGAATCTGCTCGATATTCACCCCATATGGCGATGAGGTATGAAATCATTTGTAGAAGACTTAGTTCTCGGTCGGGGTGCCCTAAGCAGTAGATCAGCTACCTCACTGCCAACTGCTGAGACTCAACCCTTGACCAGGAGATATGTCCGCACCAGGCGAACAACATCTCCGTGCAATGACCAGGCTTGTCCCCTGGTCAAATGCACTATTTCGAGAGGAATCACAGGTCGCTGACATTTGGTCCACGTGCTTGGCTGATAAGCTACCATCTGAGGGACTACGGCCGAACGCCTCTAAGCCAGAATCCCGCCCTAAATCTCAGCACCGCTGTGATGGGAGGCTACGACATGGCTAGGGCTTGCGTCTCAGCCCGGCCCGGTCGAGCCGCAGGAATGCACCTGGTAAAATGCACTATTTCCTCGCTCTTTGCCTCTGTCTGCTATCAGTCATTCCAATGGACGCAGAAGAGATGCAGTCCAGCGGACATTGCACCTCCTGCCCTATTGTGACAACCTCCCGGGCGGCGGGGAATGCTAGGCGTACCATCACTGCAGATGAGCCGAGAAAATAAAGGGAGCAAAAAGATACCTCACTCACATGCATATGCTACGTTTCTGGCAGGACGTGATGATCCTGGGACAAAGTCACACTGGACTGCCTCTCTTCCGGGATAGTACAAACTAGTACATAGTCCATCATATCATTGCCAAACCCTATAGACACGAGTAGGGAAGACTCGATAGACCTGCAAGACAACTTCCTAAGAGAGACAACTCTGACCAAAAACAACTGCTGCCTTGCAGTTAGGCTGGGGACAGCCAAAGGCTAAGGAGGGCAACCCTACAGAAACGCCTGTTGAAATCGGATGCACTGAGCCACAGGCTAAAAAATTAAAACAGTGCAACGTAAATATCGCTGTAAACAGCGTACGATGAAGAAGAAGAAGAACACCGTATGGAACTAAACAACAGCTCACAAACACTTGTGGATACCACTATCTGGCGTTGGGCCAAAGAGGAGGAGCCACATGCTACTTTATCAACAATCAACCAACCAACTCTTGCAATGGCACGATCAACGCTACCTCTACAGTAACTGTTTTCAACTATCGTGGTCATTAGAGAGCATTGCGGGGAAGAGAGGTTAGATCCTGTGTCTTGTCTAGTACCAAAGCAGCCCAATTGTATGATGATGATGATATAATCCCTTTAGCTGCTGGCCGGCAGCTCTTGACAGCCCAATGCCTCCTGGACAAAAGCGCATGTCCTCCTCAATTGTTGAGGCGACGTCCAATCTGGTATAAAGTCTGTTGTCTTAGGGGCATCATGACTGCGAAGGGGGGTTATGGACGCTTCTTTGGAGTTTCCCAGAAGGGAGGCAGTCCAATGTGTCCCAGGATCGTCACGTCCTGCCAGGGAGATATCATATTCATCTGGTTCGGCTATCTTACCATTCTCGCGCCAGTTTTGTCAGCCCGTCTGTAGTAATGGTATGTGTGGCATCCCCTCCACCTGGAAGATCGTCACGTCCTGCCAGCCCGTCTGTAGTGATGGTATGTGTGGCATCCTTTCCACCTGGAAGATCGTCACGTCCTGCCAGCCCGTCTGTAGTGATGGTATGTGTGGCATCCCCTCCACCTGGAAGATCATCACGTCCTGCCAGCCCGTCTGTAGTGATGGTATGTGTGGCATCCCCTCCACCTGGAAGATCATCACGTCCTGCCAGCCCGTCTGTAGTGATGGTATGTGTGGCATGCCCTGTCACAAGGAAGCTCATCACGTCCTGCCAGCCCATCTGTAGTGATGGTATGTGTGGCATCCCCTCCACCTGGAAGATCATCACGTCCTGCCAGCCCGTCTGTAGTGATGGTATGTGTTTCATCCCCTCCACCTGGAAGATCATCACGTCTTGGCAGCCCGTCTGTAGTGATGGTATGTGTGGCATCCCCTCCACCTGGAAGATCGTCACGTCCTGCCAGCCCATCTGTAGTGATGGTATGTGTGGCATCCCCTCCACCTGGAAGCTCATCACGTCCTGCCAGCCCGTCTGTAGTGATGGTATGTGTGGCATTCCCCGTCACATGGAAGCTCATCACGTCCTGCCAGCCCGTCTGTAGTGATGGTATGTGTGACATTCCCCGTCACATGGAAGATCATCACGTCCTGCCAGCCCGTCTGTAGTGATGGTATGTGTGATATTTCCCGTCACATGGAAGATCATCACGTCCTGCCAGCCCGTCTGTAGTGATGGTATGTGTGGCATCCCCTCCACCTTGAAGATCGTCACGTCCTGCCAGCCCGTCTGTAGTGATGGTATATGTGTGGCATTCCCCGTCACCTGGAAGATCATCACTTCCTGCCAGCCCGTCTGTAGTGATGGTATGTGTGACATTCCACGTCACCTGGAAGATCGTCACAAAGGGGAGGAGGTGCAATATCCACTAGTTTGCATCTCTTCGTCATCCATGTGGATAAATGATAGAGGACAAAAGGAAAAGAACGAGACAAGAATGCATTTCACCCATGAAGTGGGGATGGATTGGTGCATCCCAGAGCATGTACCGCTCACCGGTGGGTTCTGCAGCTACACTTATACGGCTCCGCCTGTCCTCATCCCCTTTGTCTGGCCCCTCTCTAAGGACCTGTCCGGCTTGGCTGACCATGTCAGACTCCGGCCAGCATAGCTCCTTGGATCGTTGAGTCGCGCAACCTCTCCAACCTCGATAAGGTAGTCTTACGTACGGAGATCCCAAATCTCCTCATTTAAAAAATCGATTGTTTTCGAGGGCATTTTAGGTTAATGATTAAAGGCCGCTTCGGCACTGCCGTCGCCACTTCGTTCGTTTACTGATTGCTCATTTCACCCCCCCCCCCCTCCCCTACAGAAAACCAACATGCCTTACCGGGGATTCGATCCACCGGCCTTCTTGTCAGCAGGCAGGTATCAAAACTATTCGACCACGAGCTCCACAAGGCGCATCATAATCACATCGAAGAACGTGGCCGGACTGCTAGCGTTGCCCTACTGTGTCTCTCTTGACTTTCATTATTCTTGTTATATCAAAGTGTTATCTCCCCCCCCCCCCCCCTCCCCCACTTCCTCTGGCTCTTTAAGCTTCTTCTTTTTCTTCTTCTTCTTCTGTTTCTTCTTCTTTTTCTTCTTCTTCATCGTCTTCTTCTTCTTCTTCTTCTTCCTTTCTTCTGGCTCTTTAAAGTTCTTTTTCTTCTTCTTCTTTTCTTTTTGCTCTTTAAGCTTCTTTTTTTTCTTCTTCTGCTTCTTTTCTTCTGGCTCTATAAGCTTCTTTTTCTTTTTCTTCTTCTTCTTCCTTTATCCTTCATTCTTCTTCCTTCTTCTTTTCCTTCTTCTCCGTCTTCCTTCTTCCCTCTCATTCCTTCTCCTTCTTTATTGTTCCTTCTTCTTCCTCCTTCCTCCTCTTCTTCTTCTTCTTTTCGTCTTCTTCTTTGATCAACTGAATTTTGGATACTGTGCGTATTAGGTTTCCGCTGGCCCCACACAGCGTTTCACGCATGGTCGCCTACCCGGGCCAGACTGCCTCTCCTTGGTCTGTATAGGTAGGGCAGTCCCGCAGGATATGTTCAGGTGTTTGCTTGGGTGCTCCACAATCGCACGTGGCTGGGTCCTTGGACCCATTCTTTGTAAATGGGTCTTGAGTCTGCAATATCCCGTTCGGAGTCAGAAGACCTTTTTTTCTGTCCGTCTCTGCCAAGTGTGTCAATGCTGTCATTGTCTGACTTAATCTGTATGCCGATCTCTCCATTCTGTCCTCATGGATCGTTTGATAAGTGTTTTGGCTTCTTAATATCTCTGTGGATGAAGAGCCTGCGTTGCGCCACTCTTGACTTCTGCTAGCGCATCATATTTCCCGTTTCCAAAGACGCCACAGTTGGCGGGAATCTTAAAGATTCCATTTTCTCTTTATAATAACGTGTTCCAGGCCACTAACACATCACCCTCTCTCCGCACGCAGTTATTCAGAATATTTGCCCCGTATCTCTTCATTTTCTTTAGTTAGTGCTGATCTTTTAACATTGCTTTCGCGTAATTCGGCATACGAGTATTTTCATTGAGTATCTGAATTCTCTATGCTGGCTCGATATACGAGTATGTTCATTGGATGTAGACATTTTTTGTTCTCGTTTTTCGTTATACAAACATATGTGCTGTCAACAGTTGATTCTCTGTGTATTCATTGTCTATGATTTACATCAATACAACAATATTGGTTCTTCATAAGGATCTCTTATTTGTCCAATCTCTCTGACCTTGGTCTCTTTCAGTCACCCCCAATCTGTCTATTTCATCTTTTATTTCGTCCTCTCTGGCCCTCTCTCTGGCCCTCTCTCTGGCCCTCTCTCTGGCCCTCTCTCTGGCCCTCTCTCTGGCCCTCTCTCTGGCCCTCTCTCTGGCCCTCTCTCTGGCCCTCTCTCTGGCCCTCTCTCTGGCCCTCTCTCTGGCCCTCTCTCTGGCCCTCTCTCTGGCCCTCTCTCTGGCCCTCTCTCTGGCCCTCTCTCTGACCCTCTCTCTGGCCCTCTCTCTGGCCCTCTCTTTGGTCCTTTTTCTCGCCCTCTCTGTCACTCTCTCAGTCGCTTCTCTCTAACACTTCTTTATTATCTATGTCACTCTTGCTGTCGCTCTCATTCCCTTTTTCTCTCTCGCTCACTCTTCCTTTGCCCTCTATCTCTTTTTGTCTCTCCATTGCCCTCTCTGTCACCTTCTCTCTTCTTTGCGTCTATCTCCAGCTCTTTCTTTTGCATTCTCTCTAAACTTTCTCCTTCGTCTCCTCTTTCCTTGACACACTTTTTCCTTTTCCCTCTTTCTCCATCACTCCTTCGCCCCTCTCTCCTTAGCACTCTTTCTACATCGCCGTCTTTCTCCGTCACTCCTCTATCCTTCATCCCTCTCTCCTTTGCCTCCCTCTCCTTCGTCCCTCTCTCCTTCGCCCCTCTAGTCTTCGTCCCTCTCTCCTTCGTCCCTCTCTCCTTCGTCCCTCTCTCTTCATTCGCCCCTTTCTCCTTCGCCCCATCTCTGCTTCACCCCTGCTCTCCTTCGTCCCCTCTCTCAATCGTCCCTCTCTCCTTCGCCCCCTCTCTCAATCGTCCCTCTCTCCTTCGTCCCTCTCTCCTTCGTCCCTCTCTCCTTCGTCCCTCTCTCCTTCGTCCCTCTCTCCTTCGTCCCTCTCTCCTTCGCCCCTCTCGTCTTCGTCCCTCTCTCCTTCGTCCCTCTCTCCTTCGCCCTCTCTATCGTTCGCACCCTCTCTCCTTCGCCCCTGCTCTCCTTAGCCCCCTTTCTCATTCGTCCCTCTCTCCTTCGTCTCTCTCTCCTTCGCCCCCTCTCTCCTTCGTCCCTCTCTCCTTCACCCCCTCTCTCCTTCACCTCCTCTCTCATTCAGCCCCTCTCCTTCACCCCCTCTCTTCTTCGCCCTGTCTTTCCTTCGCCCCCTCTTTCTTTCGCCCCCTCTTTCTGTCGCCCCCCTATTTCCTTCGCCTCCTCTCTCCTTCGTCCCTCTCTCCTTCGCCCCTCTTTCATTCGCCCCCTGTTTCCTTCACCTCCTCTCTCCTTCGTCCTTCTCTCATTCAGCCCCTCTCCTTCACCCCCTCTCTCCTTCGTCCCTCTCTTCTTCGCCCCGTCTTTCCTTCGCCCCCTCTTTCTTTCGTCCCCTCTTTCTGTCGCCCCCTATTTCCTTCGCCTCCTCTCTCCTTCGCCCCCTCTTACCTTCACCCCTCTTTCCTTCGCCCCTCTCTCCTTCGCCTCCTCTTTCCTTCGCCCCTTCTCTCCTTCGCCCCTTCTCTCCTTTCCCCCATCTCTCCTTCGCCCCCTCTCTCCATCCTTCCTCTCCTTCGTCCCTCTTTCCCCATTCACTCATTTCTCCTTAGCCTCTCTCTTCTTCATCCCTCTCTCCTTTGCCCTTTATCTACTTCGCCCCTCTCTCCACTTCGCCCCTCTCTCCTTCGCCCTCTCCTTCACCCCTTCTCTCCTTCGCCCTCTCCTTCACCCCTTCTCTCCTTTGCCCCTCTCTCCTTCGCCCCCTCTATCCTTCGCCCCCTCTCTCCTTCGCCCCCTTTCTCCTTCGCCCCCTCTCTCCTTCGCCCCCTCTCTCCTTCGCCCCCTCTATCCTTCGCCCCCTCTCTCCTTCGCCCCCTCTCTCCTTCGCCCCCTCTCTCCTTCGCCCCCTCTCTCCTTCGCCCCCTCTCTCCTTCGCCCCCTTTCCTTCGTCCCCTCTCTCCTTCGCCCTCTCTCTCCTTCGCCCCTCTCTCCTTCGCCCCCTCTCTCCTTCGCCCCCTCTCTCCTTCGCCCTCTCTCCTTCGTCCTCTCTCTCCTTCGCCCCCTCTCTCCTTCGCCCTCTCTATCCTTCGCCCTCTCTATCCTTCGCCATTCTCTCCTTCGCCCCTCTCTCCTTCGCCCCCTCTCTCCTTCGCCCCCTCTCTCCTTCGCCCCCTCTCTCCTTCGCCCCCTCTCTCCTTCGCCCTCTCTATCCTTCGCCCACTCTATCCTTTGCCATTCTCTCCTTCGCCCCTCTCTCCTTCGCCCCTCTCTCCTTCGCCCCCTCTCTCCTTTGCCTTCTCTCTCCTTCGCCCTCTCTCTCCTTCGCCCCCTCTCCTTCGCCCTCTCACTCATTGGCCCTCTCTCTACTTCGCCACCTCTCACCTTCACCCTCTCTCCTTCGCACCTCTGTGCCTCGGTCCTCTCTCCTTGGCCTTCTCTCTCTTTTATCATATCTCTCCTGCGCCCTTCTCTACCTCTTTCCTTCACCCCTCTCTCCCTAGTCAGATCTCTCATTCGCCCCTCTCCCCCTCTATCCTTAGTCAAATCACTCCTTCGCCCCTCTCTCCTAAGCTCCTCTTTCCTTCGCTCTCTCTCCTTCGACCTATTCTTCGTCCTTCGCCCTCTCTCCTTAGGCCATCTCTCCTTCGCCCCATTTCTCCTTAGGCCCTCTCTCTTGCTCTCAGTCTCTCGTTCTATCACTTCTCGTATCTCTCGTCCTATATCTTTCGCTCTTGGCATCTCTCTCGCTCTCTCTCTCTCTCTCACTCCTCTCACAGAATAGCACTGCCTAGTATATTATCACTTGCAGTACACCTAATGGAACATAAAACAGCGGGAAGTAAAGTAGAAACCAACTTCGCAAACACTGACACCATATCAAATGAACATTACAACACTTCATCATTCAAGACCAGTATCGGTCCAAGTGTTTTCAAGTAGGAGCATCCAAGTATCGTGCGACGTGCCTGTCTGACAGTCTGTAACGATCCCTATTGTTGTCACTGATCCCTTGCTTACAATATGCTGCACGGGCACAGACAGCGAGGCCATAATCCTTTCAATGGTCAGCAGTCGCTATGTTTCTTATATTTACCATTCTGTCTCTAGTGTGCCACACATTTCCGTGATCCGGATCGGGAGCTGCTGACCTTTACGATTCGTCCTTATCCCTTACTGTCTGAGTCGGTGTGTTCTTGGGTTGATCATATCATGGGAAGACAATTATTTTTCTTAGCTCACGTAGTTTAGCCGATCAGTCAAGAGTGATTGAGGATTTGGCAATCCCCGTATTTGTGGAATCAACCGTAGTGTCTAATCTTGAGTATTTTCCGTGTGTTTCCACAACTAAACGTGTCTGCTTTCCTATTCTAATGAGTTTGTGTTGGTGTCGATTTGATGTCCATCTATTGACCTTGTTTTCATTGCGAAGCTCATGAACCTTTGAAGACGACTACATGCTCATTTGAGCTTTTGTTAGAGATTTCTGCATAAAATCATTTGAGGGAGAATGGAACTTGGGGTGTTGTGGTAGGGAGGCGGCCAATAATCGATTACGGAGCACAGATAATCAGAATTAATGTGGCGTAATGAATGCTCTTCTGTTCACAGTCTACTTTAGCGACTGTTTTTTTTTACTCAAACGCGGAAATCCCGTTGAAACGTCACTTTTTAAGGCCGACTGAACAACGAAACTCATATTGTGTTTATAATACATCCATTCTCCACACAGTGCAGTAAAACATATTCACGGTAGAAAACACTTCACATCACTATTGAGAGTGATCGTTTTACAGAATCCTGCCCTGAAACCAACTGTATATTCATCTTTGTTTCCCGAACTCGCTATTATAGTTGACAGATGCAAGTTCATTTATTTAGTCGATCTAGGAATGTAACGTTTCAAAGGGATTTCACCTTGTGTCCGAAGGCCTGTAGCTAAGGTAAGTTGTGATCTGCCCTTCACTCCACCTCACCCACAGGTAGGGATGTACTTAATGGCTTAATGGTCCTAAGTCTTGTGGATATTTTTTCAATCAGTTTGTCTATACGAGGTTTCATACCGAGTATACAGTCAAAATATAGTTCTTAGTCGTCCTGTACTTCCACAGGGGCCCTTGTGCAGGATCCAGCTGAAGTATGATCTGGATGTAGCTGGTAGAAGGGTTTCCTGATTAGCAGATTATTGCTCCGCTGCCCGGGGACAAGTGCCGTGGAGAGTGGTTAACCGTTGTGTGAATCCGCCTTTATAGACTCAAACGCTAGAGAAAAGTAGACCAAGTAAAGCTTGTTAGGCGCCATCTATGCTGCTCTAAACAAACCACCTAACCACGACCGGTGTTATGCCATGTGACACAGTTAGTCGCCTCTTACGACATACTATGTGTGGGACAGTGGTTCTATTCTTGTCCTTGTCATACACAAAAACCCCGGCGTGCCACTCAGGAACCTGAGATGTTTAGTCCGGCCCGGCACAACATACTGACCAATACCAGTATCTCTCTTCCACGCAGAGTGCCCTGGAAACAGACTGTTTTTCAAGGCAGTCTATCTGACGAGATGTGGATCAACGTGTTCCCAGAAGAAGTGAGCGTCAAGCATACCACTGGAGTCCTTCATCAGCACGCTCACAATGTGAGAAAATCTACTACAGCCCGCCACTTAACGCACTCTTCAGGGAAAACAAAGGAACATACTCATTGTGAGCATTCATCAACAACGCCAACACCATCGCCAACTGTCAGCCTTCCGTGTCAATAACTATTAGTTACACTTACACAAAAACAACTTGTATTTTCTTTCAATCATGACCTTTCGTATACACCTTCAATACATTGTAAGGATTCGGCGGCGCACTTGGTGAGAACCGCTGGCTTCTACATTTGTTAATCCCCTCTTATCTTCTGAGCAAAGAAAAGAGTTGGATAATTGGTAGACAGGAAGAGATTTTTACAAATGTTTGCTGGTTAAAATGGAACAAACGGATTATCTAATGACTTATATTGACTGATGCCTTATTTCGTATTTCGAGGACTGCTGGTGACAGTTTGGACTATTTGACATGCTTATCTTCTCTTTCTTTCTTCTCCCCCCCCCCCCCATCTCTCTCTCTCTCTCTCTCTCGTTCTCTTTCTCTCGCTTTCTCTCGCTTTTTTTCTCTCTTTCTCTCTCTCTCAATCTCTTTCTCTTTCTCGCTCTCTTTCACATTCTCTCTCTCTTTTTCTCTCTTTTCTCGCTTTATCTCTCTATCTCTCTCTCTTTCTATCTCTCTCTCGCTCTCTTTCTCTCTTTTTCTTTCTTATTCTCTATCGTTCTCTCAGTATCTCTCTCTTTATCTCTCTCGCTCTTTTTCTCTATCTTTCTCTGTTTCTTTCTATCTCTATCTTTATCTTTCTCTGTTTCTTTCTATCTCTATCTCTCTCTTGCTCTGTTTCTCTCTCTCTTTCTCTCTTTCTCTCTCTTCTTTGTCTCTCGCTCTTTCTCTCTGTCTCGCTCTCTTTATGTCTCTCTCTCTCTCTCTCTGTCTATATATATATATATATATATATATATATATCTTGCTCTTTCTCTCTCTCTTTCTCTCTTTATCTTTCGCTCTCTTTCTCTTTCAATCTCTCTTTATCGCTCTTACTTTCTTTCTATCTCTTTCTATCTCCCTCTCTCTCTTTCACTCTTTTTTTCTCTTTTCCTCTCTTTCCCCCTCTCTCTCTGGCTCAATGAGTCACAATGTGTGACACAGATACCAGAATAATGTCACTGCCACACTGTGGACATGTCGTAAGAGGCCATTAACGGAACGGTACAGCCACAGTTTGAGTGACTCTGTGGGTGACATGGGTGATGTGGTCGGCGACTGATAACAAAGGTACCTGAATGTGTGCCAAGGTCACTCTCCGTCTCGACACTAAGTCGACGAAGGAAAACAGGGAAAGGGTAGGTACTGACCACTCTGGTGTTCCGATTTGAATAGGGGTGGGGTGTTAGTTACAGACAGAGGCCAGCAGGTCTTGCTGCGACATTTTAAGTAACAGGAATTCAGAGTGATTCGTGTCAATAGCAACTAAATGGAGGTAGATCCAAAGTAGATGATGGCTGGGTCAGACATCCCACATAGGACCATTAAACAGCTCTAGTACTGTTTGAGACTGTATAATACTATGAGAGAGAGAGACATAAATTTAGCTAGGAGTCTGTTTTGCTCGCCGACTTTGTAGAAGAGCGATTGATAGGCTGTTTTACAAATGTTAATGAGATAGAATGGAATACAGTGTGGTTGAACTAGCATACGCCTTTGAGTCTTGGCCATTCGATCTATAAGGTGTGTGTTGGGCGCCCTGTATGTAGAAGAGTTTTGAGTGTGTATTGTATGTGCAGGACACCTTGTGAATGGTGTATGTCCTGAATGGTTACACGAGTATACAGATCGCCTAACGATAGATCTGAATGTGTGTGTGGTGTGTAAAGGACACCGATGGAACGATGTATGTTCCAGAGTGTGTGTAAACGCAAATCGGTTCAGTGTGGTATGACATGTGAATACATTGAATAGATTGAATGTATAATGTCAAATTCACCCGCTTGAGGGGATCTGAGTGTGAGTGAATGCACATAATACCATAGTGAAGACGAGTTTTTGAGAGGGGGCAGATAAGGGGAGGGGAGTATGCGTCTAGAACTGGGTTGGGGTAGTTTGTAGCAATTTTCAATAGCTTGTGCTGATAACCTCCACTTCTGTATTTAGTTTAAGATGTATTTCTTGTGGTGCTTGTAATTTCATTGCACTCACTTTAGTAGTTGTCGTATTAATATGATGAAATAACTCTGCCACCTTCTGCGTGCTATGTTGTTTGCTATGTGTGGTCGTGAATGATGTGGATACATGTGGTAAAATTCTAGATTAGAAAAACCCAGTAAAAACTTAGTCTATGCTACAAATGTGTGAGTTTGGTTCCTGTTCAATTGTTGTTGTTGTTACGGATCCACCATCAACTATTGGGTTCTCGGAAATCGGCCCAATGCCACTGAGGGCGGCAGTGGAAGAAATGGTAACACACAGTGAGAATGAGAGCCATATAGTCCTGCTGACAGATGCTCTCGCCGTAGTCACAGCGCTAAAAAGCCAGAAAAACACTGAGCTTAATGACTTAAGAGCAGCACTCTGCAAACTGTGCCAGCAGTCCGCACCAAAAAGGGTGGTGGTACAGTGGGTTCCGTCACACTGCAACATCCAAGGCAACGAGGAGGCAGACAGACTGGCAAAAGAAGGTGCAAGGCTACCACAAACAGATACCAGTATGACGTACGAAGAGTCAAAACGGCTTATCAAAGCCAGATACATGACCAAATGGGAAACCGAACATACTGGTTACACCAAAAACGATGCCTATTACCAGTTGAACCGAAGAGAGCAGGTCGTTGTCTTCAGACTCCGCACTGGCCACAACAGACTGAGGTACCACCTATTCAACAAATTGAAGATAGGGTGTACCGACGAATGCCCGTGCGGTACTGGTAAAATGACCACTGAACATCTGCTGCAGAACTGCCCGACATACGAGGATCGGAGAGAGCAGATGTGGCCATTGCCAGTGGAACTGCAAGACAAACTCTATGGTAGTGGCGAGAGTCTCAGGATGACCGCCGCTTTTTTCGAAAAAATAATGGTTACTGTCTGACTGTGTACGCAGAAGAAGAAGAAGAAGGCCCAATGCCATGTAACAGTATGTGCACGTTTTGGTTAGTTTTTATCTAGTGTCAAATAAATCGTTCCAGTTATCTGGCCTCTGAGGAAGACGCATTTTCCTAACATCGTTGAGCGCCGAGCAGTCAAAGAGATGACGATCAACGGTTTCGTATGAATGTGTTCACAGCTGAAAGTCTGTAGTGTGTTGTGGTTGGATTATGTTCGGGAGCTTGTTTAGTCGGATGTGTTGGTTTCTCAGCTGGATAATGGTGATCTGATCCTTCCTTGATATTGTCATTTGGAGATTAGGGCTAGCCACATGTTGGTTTAACTCTTTTTTTTTCATATGTTCAGCTTTTCAGTCTGTCGAGATTCCAATCTAATCATATTAGAACTTAAAAGGGTAAATTTGTAACCGTTGTTCTAAATTGATTAGATTCGTGCCTCAACCCTTTACAGTTCCTCTAAATTTATTAGGTTCGTGTGTTAACCCTTTACAGTTCTGCTTAAATTCATCAGATTCGTGTGTTAACCCATTACAGTCTGTCCTAAACTTATTGATTAGTTCATCAACCCTTTACAGTCTGGTCTAAATTGATTTTATTCGTGCATCAACCTTTTACAGCCCGGCCTAAATTTATTAGATTCGTGTATCAACCGTCTACAGTTCGGCATAAACTGATTAGATTCGTGCATCAGCTTTTTACAGTCGGGCCTAAAGGGATTTGATTCGTGCATCAACTCTTGACAGTCCGGGCTAAACTGATTGATTTCTGCATCAACCCTTTCAGTCCGGACTAAATTGATTTATTCGTGTATCAACCCTTTACAGTCCGCCTAAGCTGATTGATTCGTGCATCAACCGTTTACAGTCTGGCCTAAATTGATTAAATCCGTGTCTTAAGACGTTCAGCAATTAGTTTTAAATAACTACATTCAAATTGTAAAATCCGTCAACATTTTTGTGTTACTATTCAATATGTAAAATACTATACAAGTAATCCAAGTAATAAATTGTATTAACGTAGTAAGTAGTATGTACTTGACAAAACGTCGCGTCTTGCTGCCGCTAAACTATTTGGCTGTTGTGAGTTTGTTAAGTTCATCATCATCACGAGTCTCGTAACCTAGATGGTCGTTGAGGCATCGTTATTGAAGTTTGTCGAACCAGTTCCCGCCATACGTCTCGATTTTTTGCCAGGGTATTAGTTTCACCTATAGACCTTCCCGTCCACTCTTTTATATTGTCCTCTCATCTTTTTTTTGGTCTCCCTCTCTCGCGCTTCCCTGGCACGGTGCCTTGCAGGACCGTCTTGGTCAGCCCCACCGATCGTGATATATGTACATACCATTTCAATGTTCTTGTTTTTACTTTGGTAAGTAGGTTGTTATACTGGCTTAACTCATTCATAACAATTTCCAGAACACTCGTTTGTAATACGATCCAAATACGAAATGCCCAAAATTCTTCGCAAGCATCTCATTACTATTGCGCAAATGTTATGTTTAGGGCAGTCGTCAAAGTTCAAGTCTCACACACGTAGAGGTATACCGAGATGACCATTGTATACATAAAGTAAGCTTCGATTTAAGGCTAATGTCTTTCCACATTATTCGAGGCTGGTCAGGGCGACCATGGCCATCGCTGTTCTTGACGGAATCTCCACTCTAGACCCGTCCGCATTAATTTCTGATCCCAGATATTTGAACCGCGTAACACTTTCCAGAGGCTCACATTTGACCATATCCGGAATTACAATACCCTCTGCAGCATTGACCATGACCTTACTCTTCTCTGCACTGATTCCAATCCCACATTCTGGGAAGAATTGTCCAGGTTTGCGATTAGCCTTGCAAGTTCAGGTTCTGTTCCACCCAGACCGGTAATGTCGTCGGCAAACCGGAGGTTGGTGAGTATGCGTCCACCTATACTGACCGTCTATCTATACTGACCGTCCACCTGTACTGACCGTCCACCTGTACTGACCGTCCACCTGTACTGACCGTCCACCTATACTGACAGTCCCTACGTGTTCATCCAATGCTTCTGACATAATGCGTTCTAGAAAAACATACAGTAGAGGGTTGTCATTACTTTCCGTGCGTGGTGGAGCGATCGCACCGAGAAAACTTACTTCCGGGTCTGCCAAACTGGACACTGCGGGACTCGAACCCGGTAAGTTGAGATTGTAAAATAGACGTTTCACCCCTAGGCCACACTTCCTCCAGGTGACTGTTTATGTTCTAATATTTAAACAAATTATATATGTGGATGGGGAGGGAAGGGGATGGGAGACCAACGTGTGATCAGACAAAACATACTGATCGGACAATATTAGCCAGGGTCAGGAAAAAAACACTGATCGGACAATATTAGCCAGGGTCAGGCAAAATACACTGATCAGACATAGTTTGTCAGGGTCAGGTAAAATATACTTATCGGACAATATTAGTTACAGTCAGGCAGAATATTGTTATTATACAATGCTAGTTAGGGTCAGGCAAAATATAGTGATCAGACAACGTTAGTTAGGGTAAGGGAAAAAAACATATTTATTTGTCAATATTATTTACGGTCAGGCAAAATATACTAATTAGACAATTTTAGTCAGGCTCAGGTGAAACATACTGATCAGACAATGTTAGTCAAAGTCAGGCAAAATATACTGACCAAACCCAACAACCCACCTCCACAACACCCCCCCCCCCCCCCCCTCATTATCTCACTTGTCCCTGAAAACAAGCTGCGACAGACAACAGCCATGTAGACCCCGGTCCGCATTTATTTAACACGCTCGGGAAATGTGGAATTCTACTCCAAACCCACCACTAAACACCCATTTCATTGCGCACGAAAGAGTAAATAAATTCACGATGGGCATTCAGCAAAAACAACAACACTTCATCATTACAACAGTATCATCATTATAAATTTTGAGAGAAAAGGGGAAATGGTTCATTAAGAACTGTTGTTCGGCAGTGAAATTACAATTTCTTTTTCCGGTGTTTTTTATTCAACGTGCACGTGTGAAAACCGTGTCCTTTATGTTGAACAATACTTAATGAGATGAAGTCCTTTACTAGCGAGCTATGTGTGCCTGTGAACACATGTGGATTCAATAGAAGCCCATACTATACTGCGCACATTTGTGTGAGTTCCTTTTTCTCTATGCGACAAAGCCGTTTCGTTCACTTAACAATGCTGGGACTGGACAATGGTTAAAAATTAACCACATACTTAACGAAAACTATCCCAGTTGGTTATCAGCATACATTTGTGTTCTAACCTTTTGCTTTGTGTTTATTTAACTGGACGATCAATGGAAAAAGTACAGACCTCCTTTGTTTCAGATATTTTGGCTTGCGAAAACCCGTTGGTGACTTGCCAGGTCGATCCCAGTAGCTGCTACCTACCGTTAGGATGATAAGTAAGTAGTATGTCTTTTACAGAACGTAGCTTCTTACAACCGCCACCTATTTGGCTATTAAGTTATTTGACAAGTGTGCAGTCCGGTAGGTTGCCATTACTTTCTGTACGTCGAGAAGCAAATCCCCGAGAGAAAAAAACCGACCGTCTGCCAAACTGGGCAAGGGTGGAATCAAACTGGGACTGATAGTAATTAGAGCAAGGTAAACCCACAGTATGTCAGGCGCCATCTATTGCGCTCCGCTAACCACATAACCGAGACCTGATGTTATAACCACACAGTCGCCTTTTTTGCGACATATTTTATGTGGGGCGAGAATCCCTAGAATAATTTGAGCAGATTTTTACTTGAATATTGTCTGAGCAACAGCCGCTAAGCCTACTCTTTTCGATTTCCAACTGCCAAGAGATTTTTAACGTGCGCGCAACTGCACACGGGTGTCTGATCTCACTATTCAGAGGAAATTTTTACCTGATGATCCACCTAAAAAAAAATCTCGATCTCAATCGCTATTTGAACCAACGACCTCCAGCACCCGAGGCGAACACCTTACCCCAAAACCTTGGTTCCCCTCGTATTCTGACGTGCCGTGATTATTTTAAAAAATGGATGATGACCCGTGCTTCATTGGTTTCAAATAGTGTCCCAGAGAAACCATTTAGAAAGTATTACACTCGAAGCAAACATAACTGGTGATTTCTTTGAACGATCTTATTTTCGCAGATGATGATGAAGCAGTCAAAGCAACTTCAGAAATACGAATGCAACAAAATATTAGCAAACAAAATGCATATAAAGAATACAGTATGAAAATAAATGCAGAAAAAACTGAGGGCATGTAAGTTTACATAAAAGGTGGAGAAACGAATATTTTCTTGATAAGCAGCAAATACAATAAGTGAAAAGTTTCACATACCTAGGAAGCATGATATCAGCAGACGGAGGAAAAACATGGGAAATCCAGCAAAGATGCAATACAGCAAGTCAAATCGTTGGACAATTATCACCAATACTAAATTGCAAACACTGCACAATAACTACCAAAATAGCTTTATACAACACGATGTTCGTCCCGACACTATGCTATCAATGTCAAAGCTGGACACTTAATAAATGTATAAACGTTAATAAATTTATAAACGACACATCGTAACAACAGAAATGAAATGCCTGAGAGGTATATATGGTATATCAAGAAGAGGGTAGATCAGAAACGATGACATCAGGAGACTGCTAGCAGCTACACCAGTATTAGACTGCTTCAAAAAACAACTCAAATGGTTCAGCCACGTAAAAAGCCTAGAACCATAAAGCACCACTCAAAGAGCAATGCTATTTAGATACAATTGATTCAAGGCCAAAAGGCGACCACGAAAAAGGTGGATTTCAGTGATGTATGATCGGTGAATACCACCTTGCAAGCGGCTTGCAGGCGGGTTTGTTCAGATCTTTTCATAACCTTGACACTGACAGGCATAACAGGAACAGTGAGGAGAAGAAGAAGAAGAAGAAGAGGAATGTATTATCAGTGGAACTCCTACAAAGGAGAAAGAAATGAGTACTTGCGACTCATTTCACCCCAAACAAAAGAAATATCAATTTTTGCGCCGAATTTGAGGTACTGACTTCACAGAACGTCAAAATGTTACAGAAAGATCTTCAAAATACCCTGGACAGAGAAAAGAACAAATGTAGACATTCGGCAAGAGTTGAGCATAGAGGAGAACTGGTTTATCAATTCTATTTTGGCTAGAAAATGCAAATACTTTGGTCACATCAAGAGATACAACGGTCTTGAGAGGACGGTGATGGAAGGTATGGTGCCAGGCAAAAGAGGAAGGGGTAGACCAAGAAGACGATGGCACCAAGATATCCAGGAGTGCCTGAGTATGACAGTGGCGGAAGCTGGAGTTTTGGCAAGGGAACGAGTTTCTTTCAGACAGACTGTGATGGGAGCGACGTTCTACAAAGGACATGCTACATGAGAAGACGTCACAGAATAATCAATGTTTAACTGTTGGGGGTATGAAACATTCTACAAGAATTTCTGCTTCTGCAGCTGCTTATTACTGCCGTCCTTTCTGGAATCTCTGTCAACGTTGGTCTACTATAAGGGTATTAGTATCCAGTTTCTACAGCATCATGGCGTTATTATACTGTCAGATGATGTAATAACAACCATGTTATCTAACTATAACCTTAACCATAACCATAACCCTAACCATTCGCAAAACTTAACATAACCATTTTGTCTACATTTCTATCTTCAACGAATCCTTTACTTATTTATTTCAAATAAAATTAATCGACCAGTCATCCACTTATCCAGAAATGAGATGTCCCTTGATGTACGATAGACACCAAGGGAACTCTTTTTGGGGGTGAATTAAGCTGCAAATACCTGAAAATGATCTATGTTATGTACATATTGTGATTTGGTGGTTAGCACCATTATTCTCCGTCAAGGGACACCGACTCTGCGCTTTGCGAATTTATCTATTATTTCTCTACAGGGTACAATCAACTGCCTTCAGCCCCAACTATCGGCCAGGAACTGCCCGTTCAATCAGTCCAAGTCTGGAAGGTCAGCCAATGAGATCATCGATTTTAAGAACCACATGACACTTTCTAGCCAATGATGTTACGGAGAATACATTAAATTAAAGATCGGTGGATACCCCGGGGAGCGTCTTAAATTTGGTGTAAAGTGTGTATGTGTGTGTGTGGGTCTAAATATATGTTGGTCCGATGGTTTAGAATATGTCCTCGCTGCCAGGGAGGCGATCACTAGGTTCCATTTATCTTCTGCGTCTAGTCATATTGCAATTGGAAACGCGATGTCTGTAGCAGGAATTGATAGCAAACAGGGATACCTCAAACCTTTGGGGACGTGTGGATTGACCATCGTCTTCAATTCTCGGGTTCACAGCAGTGACAAACATGATAAGAGGCATTGATTCCCCAAATCTTCAGGGGTTTGCGTGAGTCTGTTGGCCACGCAGGAGGTCAGTGACAGACCTGATCACTAAATTTTAAGAGGTATTTTGGTGGGCAACTGTTTTGGTGACGGACAACTGTCTTGGTCACTCTGAAAAGTCACGCTGATTGATTACGGCAGCTAATAATTCGATAACGGCCATAAATTCCTAAAATATTTAGATGTTTCTTTGAAGCTACTGTTTTGGTCACGCAGGAGAGCAGGGAAAAAGCTGATGAAGGCCGAAGTTTTCTCCAATTTTAGAGATTTCCTTGGAGCTAATGTCTAGGTCACGATATATCTCACGTCAGTCAAAGTTCTGATAAGAGCTTCAGATTCTACATTTTAGAGATCTTTTTGTGGAACTTGCAAAAACAGATGCTGAGAAGCTGCAAGTCACTCAGAGAGCAATGGAACGGCGCGTACTAAAAATGTCGATATGGGATAAGATCCGGAACGAAGAAATTCGACATTAAACTTTTTTTGAGACGTTGTGGAAGCAGCGATATCACGCAACTTACCTTGGGCTGGACATGTTCTAGGCATGGTTGACTAAATATTGAAACGTACAACAACGTTTTCGTGGCTATATGCCTGTACACGTCCACTTGGTCGCCCACCTGTGCGATAGCGGGATGGACTGACCGAAGGCATAAGCCCGTATCTGTACAGCGTTGCGAAAGATCGGGACGCATACAGAATATTGTTGGCTTCCGCGCATACGACACATCTTTCGGACTGACGCCGAGGATAATGTGAATGTGAGTCATGGTCACGCTATATGTCACGCCAGTCAAAGAGCTGATAATGGCATTAGATTATTAGTTTGTAAAGGCCAATTTGGAGCTCATGTCTTGGTCACGCTAGATGTCACGCCATTCGAAGAGCGGATAATGACATCATATCATTAGATTGTAGAGATCTATTTGGAGCTCATGTCTTGGTCACGCTAACTGCTGCCTCAGTCAAAGAGCTAATAATGGCATCAGATTCTTAAATTGTTGTCTTGAAACGTAACGTCTTAAAACTGGTCTAGACACTTAACTTAACGTCTTTATACTGCTCTAGATACTTAACGACTTTATACTGGTCTACATACTTAACCTAACGTCTTTATACTGGTCTATATATTTAACTTAACATCTTTATACGGGTCTACATTCTTAACGCCTTTATACTGGTCTACATATTTAACTTAACGTCTTTATACTGGTCTATATATTTTACTTGACGTCTTTATACTGGTCTATATATTTAACTGAACGTCTTTATACTGGTCTATATATTTAACTTAACGTCTTTATACTGGTCTAGATAGGTAGCCGAATATCTTTATACGGGTCTACATTCTTAACATCTTTATACTGGTCTACATATTTAACTTAACGTCTTTATACTGGCCTATATATTTTACTTGACGTCTTTATACTGGTCTAAATATTTAACTGAACGTCTTTATACTGGTCTAGATAGGTAGGCGAACATCTTTATACTGGTCTACATATGTAATTTAACGTCCTTATACTGGTCTACATACTTAACCTAATGTCTTTAAACTGGTCTACATACATAACTTGACGACTTTATATTGGTTTAGAGTAATCTGCAGAGTCTGTTAACAACCAGTTTCTCCTACTTCACTTGACCTAAAAACTGTTTGTATGTAATCAATTCTTAAATGCATTAATTTAACCTGCCTTTAGCATTCTCCGTGGCAATTCATTTCAAATATTCACCACTTTCTGACAAAAAATTTTTTTTTTAAATCGAATCTGGATTATTCTTTAATTAATTTGTAGCTGTGCCCTCTTGTTCTTGTAGGTGGCTGTACCCTGTTGTTCTTGTAGGTGGCTGTACCCTCTTGTTCTTGTAGGTGGCTGTACCCTCTTGTTTTTGTAGGTGGCTGTGCCCTGTTGTTCTTGTAGGTGGCTGTGCCCTGTTGTTCTTGTAGGTGGCTGTACTTTAATAAAATTGTCAAAGTCTAATTGATCATTTACCTTGATTATCTTATATTCCTATTTCGAAATTGTTTTGTTTCTTGACACTTTGTGTCAAGACTTCGATTTTGTTTAGTATTTCCTCATAACTATAATTCCAGAATCGCACTATAAATGTTGTCGCTTTTATTTGTATATTTCCCTGCATGTTTATATCTTCTCTGTGATAAGGACTTTGAACTATATGCAGGCACAACATATAGGTCTAACTAATGCTATATACAGTTTGGGTCTGACTTCCTTCCTTCTATGTTTAATCATTCTTTTTATCATACCTAACATTGTGTTATTCCTTTTCTCCGCTACCTGGACTTGCTCATTCACCTTACCTGTATGACTTATTATTACCCCAAAGTCCCTTTCCGTTTACGTCTTTCTAATATTCATTAGTGCAGCCCGTTTCCAGGACCGCCACATGGAGACAGAACAGGGTCTTCGCCAGTTATAGTTCGCTAAACCTGACACAAACATCCAGTTATAGTTCGCTAACCCTGACACGAACATCCAGATATAGGTCGCTAACCCTGACACAAACATCGAGCTATAGTTTGCTAACCCTGACACAAACATCCAGATATAGTTCGCTAACACTGACACAAACATCCAGATATAGTTTGCTAACCTTGACACAAACATCCACAAATAGTTCGCTAACCCTGACACAAACATCCAGATATAGTTCGCTAACCCTGACACAAACATCCATATATAGTTCGCTAACCCTGACACAAACATCCAGATTTAGTTCGCTAACCCTGATACAAACATACAGATATAGTTCGCTAACCCTAACACAAACATACAGATATAGTTCGCTAACCCTGACACAAACATCCAGATATAGTTCGCTAACCATTACACAAACATCCAGCTATAGTTCGCTAACCCTGACACAAACATCCAGCTACAGTTCGCTAACCCTGACACAAACATTCAAATGTAGTTCGCAAACGTTGACACAAACATCCAGATATAGTTCGCTAACCCTGACACAAACATCCAGATATAGTTCGCTAACTCTGACACAAACATCCAGATATAGTTTGCTAACCTTGACAGAAACATCCAGTCATAGTTCGCTAACTCTGACACAAACAGCCAGCTATAGTTCTCTAACCCTGACACGAACATGCAGATATAGGTCGCTAACCCTGACACAAACATCGAGCTATAGTTTGCTAACCCTTACACAAACATCCAGATATATTTCGCTAACACTGACACAAACATCCAGATATAGTTTGCTAACCTTGACACAAACATCCAGAAATAGTTCGCTAACCCTGACACAAACATCCAGATATAGTTCGATAACCCTGACACAAACATCCAGATATAGTTCGCTAACCCTGACACAAACATCCAGATTTAGTTTGCTAAGCCTGACACAAACATACAGATATAGTTCGCTAACCCTAACACAAACATACAGATATAGTTCGCTAACCCTGACACAAACATCCAGATATAGTTCGCTAACCCTGACACAAACATCCAGCTATAGTTCGCTAACCCTGACACAAACATCAAAATATAGTTCGCTAACGTTGACACAAACATCCAGATATAGTTCGCTAACCCTGACACAAACATCCAGATATAGTTCGCTAACTCTGACACAAACATCCAGATATAGTTTGCTAACCTTGACACAAACATCCAGATATAGTTCGCTAACCCTGACACAAACATCCAGATATAGTTCGCTAACCCTGACACAAACATTCAGATATAGTTTGCTAACCCTGACACAAACATCCAGTTATAGTTCGCTAACCCTGACACAAACATCCAGATATAGTTCGCTAATCCTGACACAAACATCCAGATATAGTTCGCTAATCCTGACACAAATATCCAGATATAGTTTGCTAACCCTGACACAAACATCCAGCTATAGTTCGCTAACCCTGACACAAACAGCCAGCTATAGTTCGCTAACCCTGACACAAACAGCCAGCTATAGTTCGCTAACCCTGACACAAACAGCCAGCTATAGTTCGCTAACCCTGACACAAACAGCCAGCTATAGTTCGCTAACCCTGACACAAACAGCCAGCTATGAGGCCCCGTATGCTGTACTCATCATTCACTGTCGTATCTTGGATCCCTAATTGAATGTGACGTAACTCTAACGACCTAGCCGTTTTTCGTAATCTCTTCCTGAATTTCCATAACGCTACCGAAGTATCAATTTACAACTTAGTAGACGGATGCGTCATACGACTGGGTTATGTCGAGCATTCCTTGACTAATCAACGAACCCAGTCAATTTCACCGTGAAAATGCACGCCCTCTGACCTCTCAACAAACTGGGATTCTAATTGAAATGCATGGACCTGCACATGTTATCCAGACCTAACATATCCTTACCTTTCATAAACAACAAGTCGTACTTAAAGCATTTGCTTGTTAGCCATGCCCGCCTGAATATTTATGACCGCCTAATTGTGCTCTTACAATCAAGCAAATTGAGAGAAGATTTGCGAAACTTAATTTATTCTATTTGTTTCAAAGAATATATGAAATATAACTGAAAAAAATGGATTCGATCCATCGATTTGATATCATGATCTGGAAATACGTGACGTGTTTCCATGTGGCTACTTGCCTAAATGGGAATGGAAGAATCTGGACACTATGTCTTACTAAAAAAATCATGCGTAAGAAGAAGAAGAGAGAGGAGAAAAAGAGAGAACAAGAAGAGGAAGAGAAGAAGGAATAAGAGAAGGAGAAATACGAACAAAGGAGAGGAGGAAGAAGAAAGAGAGATGGAAGAAGAGAGGAAAAAGAATAATTGTTTCACATTTTTTAAGAACAGGTCCAGATTAGATGTTAAATAATATTTTGTAGTCAGAAAGTGATGAATTCTTGGAATGCATTGTCGCATGATGTGGTATAGGCAGAGTTAGTTAATGCAATTCAAGAATAGATTGGATGCTCACAGTAATTTCAAAATCGGTGGATTGTAATAGATTGTTTGCCCACCGATTTTTCTGAGCATTATCGAGTCTTTCCACACTGACACGAAAGGCATCATCAACTTTGACTGTCCGTCCTCAGAGGAGTTTGCAATCGAGTGTGGAGTAAAACAAGGCTGTGTACTTACTGCAACTCTTATTGGAATATGTTTCTCCTTTAGTAGCATGCCTTATGTGACCAGGATGGGGGTATATTCAGTCATTTCCGCACAGATTTGTGGCCTATTCAATACCCCAAGGCTGACAGCCAAGACCAAAATAAACAGGGTGCTGATGAAGGAACTGCTCTTTGGGGGATGATGCCGCAATTACGACTCATTCAGAGGAGGAACTGCAAAGCGTACTATCTGCATTTTCTGATACCTGCTGTGATGTGAGTTTGAGTTAACAATCAAGTTATGGTCCAGGCTGCAAACAAGCCACCATTAGTCTCCATTGATGGTAAGGTTCTCGATGAAGTAAGTCATTTTTGGTGAAATATCTTTGCGATCTCGTCTTGGGAAATAAAGTTCCATCAGAAACTGTCACTACCACAATGTACGTATAAATATTTGAGTTTAGTTCTGCCAAACAGGATCCGATAACCGTTGTGGTCCATGTTCTTATTGGCGGCAAAAACAGAACACATATAAAGGCGATTGTTAGATGATAAATGTGCGACTAGCATGATGGATGTAAATAGACGAACATCAGAGTGAGCAGCTACATATTTCTCTATTTCTCTAATGTGTGTCTATCTGTATGTGCATCGTTTGAGGAGGAGGTTTGAGTGGCCGTTCAAATCACGTGATGTCATCATAAGCTGGTGAAAATGGCGCTTGGCGCGAGACACTAGGATAGAAATATCTGACCGGGATAATTATGAAAATCGTTAACACAGTTCTAAATCTGAAACAAGAATGGACGAATTAGATTTGAGATTGGGAGTGGGGCGGGGGGGGGGGTGAGAAGATGTGGGCTACGGGATGGTTGGCGGGTTGAAAGGATAGGCGTTTTGGTGAATTTGGAGTGGGTAAAGATGGGAGAACGGGAGATTGACAGTGTGATGACCATTTAAAAGGAAGAGACGGGCATGTTGAAAGGGAGGAGGACGAGATCGGAGGGGGGGGGGTGAGATTAACATAGGAATATGATGCTGGGAAGGAGTGTGGGTAGAGGAGAACCTTTCATTGTTAAACTGCTATGTATGTCCTCATATGGTACATTTCAACTAATGAGTGAATACTCTTCTTCACTGGTCTGCTAGTCCTCATGTTAGACCTCAACATATCACAGGCCTACTGATATGGTCATGTTGGCAAAGTGTTTGTGTTCCTGATCTGTTTTCCTCATGGTCATTGTATCTGTAAAGTTCAATCAAATTGTGCAGCTTATTTTACTTAGTTTTCTGCGTCTTTAACAGTATGTTATCTAATTATAGAGCATGAGAAAGACCACCTGTCTGATGGATAGATGATAACACACAATTCCTACAAAACGGACATTTAACGGACAACAATACAACTTCGACACACAGGAAATACTTCCCTTTGCCACATCACGTAGCAGCACAAGTGGACCTGAAACGTAAGTAAGCATTCTCCCTCAGTGACCAGTTCAGCTCCATCTCCTTTTGTATTTTTCAGTTTCTGTTCAAATGTCTGTGTCCCTACATAGTTTTAAAAATTCTTTTCTCATATTCTTGTTTTGTTATTCTGTTCTTCCCTTGCTGCGTTACAAAGAGGAGGTATACATAGGCTTATGGTTTCGCACTGTATGTGAGGCTGTGCAGCTGACATGTTGAGCCATTGGAGTGTCGCTTTGATACCCTCTATTCATTATCACCGCAGATGACCTTTGAAACCTTCATGTAGAATGCCATCGCTGCAGGTTGATCATACGGCAAACATGTGAAATATCCAAACCGCTTTATTTTTTGTCCTTCAATATAGTAAATATCAATCAATTACAAAGACCGTATCACAAATGATAATGTACGATGTAGAATCGAGAAAGCAAGTGGACTGTACGACCTCCTCACTACGATCAAAAGACGAAAGCTGACTTAGTATGGCCACGTCTTGAGGTCCAATAGACTTACTACAATACCATACTACAAGGAATACAAAGGCGAGGTCCGAGAAAACGATGGGGAGACAGCATCTATGAATAGACTTACCTTAACTTAACATCTTTATACTGGTTTAGAAGACTCAGCAGAGACTGTAAAACAACCAATGTCATTTACATTACCTTGCTCTAAAAGCTATGTGCATCCAATCCATTCTTAAATGCAATGATTGTCCCTGCTTCTACTACTTCCTGTGGCAATTCATTCCAAGCATTCACCACTCTCTGACTAACAAATTATGTCCTAATATCTAATCTGGACCTTTCTTAAGTTAATTTGTAGCTATGCCCTCTTGTACTTGCAGGTATATAAACATGCTGGAAAGGATACAAAAAAAGGTATAAATTATCCTTTCCTTTTAGTATCTTATAAACCTGTATTAAGTCACCTCAAATTCTTTTCTAGACACTGAAGGTTGGTTTCTCTTCGTCTTTCCTCATAACTGCAATTCTGGAATCCCACTATCACCTTTGTCGCTCTTTTTTGTTGTTGTATCCTTTCTAGCATGTTTATATCTCCTCTACGATAAGCACACCTTTACACAGTACTCCAATCTAGGTCTAAATAATGTTTTATACATTTTGATAAAACACTTCCTTGCTCCTATGTTAAATAATTTATGTTTGCTTTTTTCACTACAACCTGGACTTGCTCACTCACTTTACCTGTATGATCAATTATAACCCCTAGGTCTCTTTCCTTATCTATCATTCTAATATTGTTCTCACCCATTTTGTACCTACTATCCTACGAGGCACAAAGAAACAACAGCAGACAGAGAGTTATGGCACAGTATGGTGGAGGTGTCAGCAGGGGTGCCCTAGCGATCGTAAGAGGTCACGTGATGAACTGAACTGGACAATATAGTAATTAACCAATGTAGTCACTACTTTCACTACAAAATGTTATAGTCGAAATGCCACAGAAAGATCCTCAGAATACCCTTGACGGAGAAAAAGACAAGTATAGACAGTCGGCAAGAGTTGAGCATAGAAGAGAACTGGTTTATCAATCCCACAATCACCAGAAAATGTAAATACGTTGGTCACATCGAGAGACACAACGGTCTTTAGAGAACAGTGACGGAAGGTATGGTGCCAGGCAAAAGGGGCAAGGGTAGACCAAAAAGACGGTGGTGCCAAATCATCCAGGAATGGCTGGCTATGACTGTGCTGGAGGCTAGAGTTTTAGCAAGGGAAAGAGTTTCTTTCATACAGAGATGGGAGCGACGTTCTAGAACGACATGCTACATGATGATGAGTCACTACCATTTTCCTTTACATGCTGTCACGAATTATTTCCTTCTGCACCAAGCATACAGCGCATATCACAGCCTTACCTTTGTGCATATCTAATAGGGTCCAAGTTGATTGCTTAAAAACTTAACGTATGGATGATCAGCGTGTTTGTCAGCGTCTGTTTAGTAGACAAAGTGACACTTGGATGTTTGAGTATTCGTGCCAGCTGTTGATTGATAGATGTGGTATTGATTGATTGCTATTGAATGCCGTCAGTGAGTAAGTCTGGTGCGCCCTGACAAGTGTGTTCAATGAAGTAGCTTTCCTCACATCCCGAAGGTACAGATGAAGATACACGTGGGTCCTCCAGGCTGTTGTGCAATGCTTGGCTTCATCTGTGTGTCGCTGACTTCTGCGGGGTAATACGTCAGTCATCCACCTCGCTAGCCAGGTTGCCATGAAAACAGCCCGTTTCCAGGGACAACTACGAATATATCCAGGTGGGAAACCTGTTCAGTATGTTTTGCCTGACCAGACGTTAGTCTCCTCTCCCGTACCAGCTGTTAGTTTGTCTTACCAGACATTAGTCTCCTCTCCCCGTACAATCTGTTAGTTTGTCTGACCAGACAATAGTCTCCTCTCTCGTACCAGCTGTTGGTTTGTCTTACCAGACAATAGTCTCAT
This sequence comes from Ariolimax columbianus, assembly GCA_036924085.1. Classification (NCBI taxonomy): domain Eukaryota; kingdom Metazoa; phylum Mollusca; class Gastropoda; order Stylommatophora; family Arionidae; genus Ariolimax; species Ariolimax columbianus. The sequence goes on along the minus strand of JAVGWX010000012.1, from coordinate 61,993,254 downwards.
CTCTGTACCAGCTGTTAGTTTGTCTGACCAGACAATAGTCTCCTCTCTCGTACCAGCTGTTAGTTTGTCTTACCAGACAATAGTCTCCTCTCCCGTACCAGCTGTTAGTTTGTCTGACCAGACAATAGTCTCCTCTCCCGTACCAGCTGCTAGGTTTCTGAATTATAATTAACTAAAAACGATGTATTACTTGAGAGGAAAGAATAGGTCCACCACTTTCTAGCTTGTAAAACGTGACTAAAGAGTGTTGTGTATTGGGCTGGTGACCTTATCAAACTGATTTAGAGGCCAGCTGTATTGCAACCCTGTGCTCCAGATGGAGCGAAAAAGGAACGAGAAGAAATTAGTAGGTGGTATCTTTTCTGTTAAGACTCGACGTTATTGCACTTCGGGCAAACCCATAGGTTCCCTGGCTCTCTCTGAAATTGGAAGAGTGCAGATACTAAATGATTATGTATCTCGCTGCTTGTACACATGTATAAATCGTCACCCCATGCGCCGCTTTCTGCTTGACTCACGTATGCTTTCAAAACTTTGCAGTCTGTTGATCGCTAGTTTATCCGAATTCCTGTCTTCATCCTTCTTCTTCTTCTTCTGCGTACACAGTCAGACAGTAACCATTATTTTCTCGAAAAAAGCGGCGGTCATCCTGAGACTCTCGCCACTACCATAGAGCTTGTCTTGCAGTTCCACTGGCAATGGCCACATCTGCTCTCTCTGATCCTCGTATGTCGGGCAGTTCTGCAGCAGATGTTCAGTGGTCATTTTACCAGTACCGCACGGGCATTCGTCGGTACACCCTATCTTCAATTTGTTGAAGAGGTGGTACCTCAGTCTGTTGTGGCCAGTGCGAAGTCTGAAGACAACGACCTGCTCTCTTCGGTTCAACTGGTAATAGGCATCGTTTTTGGTGTAACCAGTATGTTCGGTTTCCCATTTGGACATGTACCTGGCTTTGATAAGCCGTTTTGACTCTTCGTACGTCATACTGGTATCTATTTGTGGTAGCCTTGCACCTTCTTTTGCCAGTCTGTCTGCCTCCTCGTTGCCTTGGATGTTGCAGTGTGACGGAACCCACTGTACCACTACCCTTTTTGGTGCGGACTGTTGGCACAGTTTGCAGAGTGCTGCTCTTAAGTCATTAAGCTCAGTGTTTTTCTGGCTTTTTAGCGCTGTGACTACTTCGAGAGCATCTGTCAGCAGGACTATATGGCTCTCATTTTCACTGTGTGTTACCATTTCTTCCACTGCCGCCCTCAGTGCCTCTGCCTCTGCTCTGAAATTGCTCGTGTACTTACCAGTAGCGAATGACAGTGTTATTTTTCTGCCATTTGGTAGGTTCAGGAATGCTCCTGCCCCTCCGTTCTGTGTAGTGTTTGTTACAGAGCCGTCGGTGTATGCATGGGTCCAGTCCATGCTTGGGTAGCTTTTCGTTATGAAGCTTAGGGTAGTATCTCTCCTTTCTTTTTCGGTCTGGCAGTTTTTGTTTGCAATACCTGGTATATTTTCTACCACCTCTGGAAATATATCCTGCCTCCAAGTAGGTTTTCGTACAGTAGTGATGGGTTTTGGTGTTGTTAGTGCGTTTATGGGATCTTCGTGCATCTTTGCTTTGGCTATTTCTGCAAAGTTTCTCCGCTTTAGTTTCCCAGTTCCCAAATTGTTTAGCCTCTGGTACATTGGATGGTCCGTCAGTCTTCGGAGTTTCTCTGACTGCAGCTGGGCTCTGCAGTCTCTTCTGTCGGTCATGGATTGCAGTTTTGTAATCTTTTCAAGTTCTACAATTGGCGTTGACTTCATGCCACCAGTTATGATTCTCATAGCTTGGTTTTGAAGTTTGTTAACTTTATCGAAGTTCGCCTTCGCTGCTGTTGTCCAAGCCGCGATGCCATACTCGAGAACTGGTCTCACTCTTCCAGTGTACAGTTTCTTTAGTATGCCTTCGTCTGCTCCCCAGCTTGTGCCAGCAAGTTTCCTCATGATCGCCATTCTTTCTCTGGCTTTCATTTGGTTTCTCTCAATCTGACTTTTCCATGTCATGCGCCGATCAAATGTGACTCCCAGATAGGTTGGGTTGTCGTTTGGCTGCAGGATTTTGCCATTTAGGCTTAGTTTGGTACTTTGGGGTTTTAATGAGAGCGAGAATATTGTGCACGTGGTTTTCTCCTCGTTTATTTTGACCAGCCATGAGTTCGCCCACTCTTCCAGCGATGTTAGGGCCGTTTGCATCCGATTTCTTGCTATGGTGAGATTCTTTTCAGAGGTCCACATAGCCAGATCGTCTGCAAACATTGAGCTATGGACTCTTCTTGGTATATTCTCTGTAATATCGTTTATATATACCAGGAAGAGTGTGGGTGACAGTACTCCCCCTTGGGGTACTCCCTGCTCGAGTGTCACCTTTTTGCTCATCTGCCCTTGTACTTGGACTCTGGCCGTTCTTTGTTTGAGGTAGTGGTTGATCCACTTGTACATCTTCCCACAAACATCACTTCTTCTTAGCTTGACTCTAAGTCCATCCTTCCAGACTTTGTCAAATGCCTTTTCCAGATCCACCCAAACAGCTACTGTGTGTTTCTGTGCCTGGTAGGCATCTTCTATCTCCTGGGCTATGAGGATGACCTGGTCCTCAGTGGATCTGTGCTGTCTAAAGCCGGCTTGCTGTGGAATTAGTATTCGTTTTTCTTCCAGATGCCACATCAGTCTGGTGTTTATCATCCGTTCCATCAGCTTGCCGACACAGCTCAGTAGGCTTATGGGCCTGTATCCATTCGGATCTGTTTTGTCCTTTCCTGTTTTTGGTACTGGTACCAGTATTGCATCTTTCCATGCCTGGGGTACAATACCCCTTTTCCAGCTTTGGTTCAGGACTGACAGTAGTTTTTCCTTCGCTGTTTGGCCCAGCCCCATCAGCATTTCGTTTGTTATCCCGTCTTTTCCGGGAGATTTCCTTCTCTTTAGTGTTCTCATAGCCTCTTCCATTTCGCGCATTGTTAGTTTGGCCATCATGTGCTCTTCAGGAGCCGTATTTTTGTTTTCGTGCCCCTTTAGCTCTTCGCTAATGTCTGTATGCTTATCTGCAGGGACCTCGATGTGGTTTGCTCTGGCATAGTGATCGACAAAGGCGTTTGCGGCTTTCTTACCTGTGATCAAGTTCTCGCCTTGCTTGATAGTAATTTGTTTATTTGACGGGGTTTCGTCGTTCATGGCTCTGACTAGCTTCCATAGCTTGTTCCCTTCTTTGTCCAGGTTTAAACTTTCCGTTTTATTTTTCCAACTTTCTCTTGCTGTTTGCTTGAGAGTGTGTTTGTACTTCGCCGCGGCGGCTTTGAGGGCGATGTTTGCCTCCACGGATTTTTCTCGTTCTGCCATGTTTCTAGCATTTGTTACTGCATCTTCCACTTTCTGTAACTCATCATTCCAGTAGGGCTTATAGTTTTTCCTAGCTCCTCTTGGGATGGTTTCAGTGGCGGCTTGCATTATTGCCTTGCTTAGGCTCTCTACCATGGGCTTCATTTTGGTGTTTCGTGTGTTGATGGTTTCACACAGCCCATCTGTCAGGATTGCAAATCTGTCCCAGTCGGCTCGTTTGTAATTCCAACGTGGGAGCGGTTTTGTTTCCTGTGGGCCTACTTCCATGTCAATGGTTAGCCTGATCGGCCTGTGGTCGCTACCTGCCAGTTGGTTTAGCACCTGGCGGTCTATTTTATAGTGTATGTCCTGTGTGGAGAAGGCCAAATCTGGAGTCGAGGTGGTATGCCATGTTCTTGAATAGAAGCTAGGGCTATCCTCCGGCCTATTGATTAGGGAGAGATTTGCATCTATCTCCCAATCTTCCACTTCGTCACCTCTGCTGTCTGTGTCAGAGTATCCCCATCTCTCCGAGTGGCTGTTGAAATCTCCAACCACTATGCAGTTGGAGTCTCTGACCTCCATACTCGAGAGCGATAGGTCTCTATTTGGTGGTCCGTACAGATTGAAAATGCGGAGCTTCGTCTCTTGAGCCATTATGTCAACTCCTACAATTTCTGCTTGTCCGGTGTGATTGACAGGTACCGCGCTACTCGGTATGCTGTTTCTGGTCAGTATCAGGACCCCTCCTTTGTGGCCTTCTCTATCTAGACGGAAAGTCTGGTATCCTCTGATTGAGAATTTATGGTTATTGTTGAGGTGCGTTTCCTGGATACATGCCACGTCAATCTTACCTTCATGCAGGTGATGTGTTAGGGAAAGTTTTTTGTTAATGACTCCCTCCGCATTCCACTGTAATATTCTGAGGGTCTTGAAGTTTTGGCCAATAGTCGTTTCCCCATAGCCATGTGCCTTGACTCCACGACACATGGGTGGGTGACCACCAGTAGCCAAGGGTGGGCCCCTTCGAGGCGTGGGGCCCGGCGCTATCGCTGCCTGGCGGGTCTCCTCAGGATGAGCGCCATACGTTTTTCGAATAGGTTGTGCTGCCATCATACTGTGATTTACGTTGCACTGTTTTGTTAGGCTTGCGGCCCCGTGCATCCGATTTCAACAGGCGTTTCTGTAGGGATGCCCTCCTTAGCCTTTGGCTGTCCCCAGCCTATCTGCAAGGCAGCAGTTGTTTACGATCAGAGTTTTCTCTCCTATGGAAGTTGTCTTACCAGACTATCGAGTCTTCACTACTCGTGTCTATAGGGTGCAATGATGGTATGTGATATATGAGATGGACTAGTTTACCCGGAAGAGAGGCAGTCCAGTGTGTCTGTATCCCAGGATCGTCACGTCCTGCCAGAAACGTAGCATTTGCATGTGAGTGGGGTATCTCTTTTTCCCTTTATTTTCTTGGCTTCTATGCAGGGATGGTACGCCTAGCATTCCCCGCCACCTGGGGTGTTGACACAGTGGGGCAGGTGTGCAATGTCCGCTGGTCTGCATCTCTTCTGCGTCCAGCATGATAGTTATGGCTGATAACGTACAGAGGTAGATATCGTAACCGGAGTGCATTTAGCCAGAGGACAAGCCTGGTAATGTCACAGAGATGTTGATCGCCTGGTGTGCGGACAACTCTCATGGTCAGTGGTTGAGTCTTGACAGTTCACAGTGTGGTGGCTGCTCTACTGTTTTCGACACCCCGACCAGGTTCTAAGTCTTTGATTGGTGTTTTTCGCACCCCATCGCCGTATAGGGTGAGTATCAAGCAGTTTTCCGCCCGCTTTGATTTGCGGGCGGCAAGGACCTCTTACTGTGGCTCTACCTGATAGGGCTGGGGCGCAAGCCCCAGGTCCCGAGCATGTAGGAGCCTCCCATTGCAGTGGTGCTGAGATTTTGGGCGGGATTGCGGCTTTCAAGGGTTCGGCCGTAATCCCCCACATGGCAGCCTCGCGCCCTTGGCTTATCAGCCTGGTACGTGAACCAAAGTGTCTGCGGCTCCTCTCGATTTGAGCTGGTTTTCCGTAGCAACGCCCTGTCATTTGTAGGGTAAAACTGACCTGTCTTCAGATCTATTTCCAGCACCCGTTCACTATTTGGTCAGACGAATTTATTGAGGGCTTTTGTTTGTCAATGACCAGGTATTTGAAATCTGCGGAGTTAAACACGATTTCCGTAGCGTTCTTTCATTTGAGCTGACTTGTCGTCCGTGAGTCTAATACCAGCGTACGTTCATTATTAGACCCAAACGGCAGTGCTCTCAATTTGTCAGTTGTTCTACAGTATTGGCGTGTTCAGTCAAATTAAGCCGCAGGTTCCACGCCTGGTGGTGCCCTTCCGTCAATTCCCTTAGCGAGACAATCAAGTTTCTTAAAGGGTAGCCCCAAAGATTTTCGAGGGTCTAATTCCAGCACATGTTCTCTATTAGACCCCACTAAGGTGTACTTTTTGATAGTCATTCTGCAGTATTGGCGTGGTAAGTTAACTTAGGTCTCAGGCTCCACTCCTGATAGTGCTCTTCCGTCAATTCCTTTATCAAACACTGGATGCAGACAAAACCGAGCCAGATTTCTGGGGGTCTAAGTCCAGCACCAGTTCCATATTAGACTCCAGAAGAGTGGTCTCGGCATGTCAATCATTTCAGTGTTGGCCGTGTTGAGTCAAATTAAGCCGCAGGCTCCACTCCTGGTGGTGCCCTTCCGTCAATTCCTTTAAGTTTCAGCTTTGCAACCATACTTCCCCCGGAACCCAAACACTTTGGTTTCCCGGAAGCTGCCCGCAGAGTCATCGAAGCAACTCCTGCGGATCGCTAGTCGGCATCGTTTATGGTCAGAACTACGACGGTATCTGATCGTCTTCGCGCCTCTGACTTTCGTTCTTGATTAATGAAAACATTCTTGACAAATGCTTTCGCAGTAGCTCGTCTTGCGGCGATCCAAGAATTTCACCTCTAACGCCGCAATACGAATGCCCCCGTTTGTCCCTGTTAATCATTACCTCCAGTTCCGAAAACCAACAAAATAGAACCGAGGTCCTATTCCATTATTCCATGCACCATTATTCAGGCAGCCGAGGCCTGCTTTGAACACTCTAATTTTTTCAAAGTAAACGCGCCGGCCACCCAGGACGCTCAGCGAAGAGCACCCGTGGGAGAGAGCCGGCAGACGGTAGGGCAGGAGACAACGGGCAGTGAACCGGCGCGAGCCGGACCGCCCGCCTGCGCCTGAGATCCAACTACGAGCTTTTTAACTGCAACAACTTTAATATACGCTATTGGAGCTGGAATTACCGCGGCTGCTGGCACCAGACTTGCCCTCCAATAGATCCTCGTTAAAGGGTTTAAAGTGTACTCATTCCAATTACGGGGCCTCGAAAGAGTCCCGTATTGTTATTTTTCGTCACTACCTCCCCGTGCCGGGAGTGGGTAAGTTGCGCGCCTGCTGCCTTCCTTGGATGTGGTAGCCGTTTCTCATGCTCCCTCTCCGGAATCGAACCCTGATTCCCCGTTACCCGTTACAAACATGGTAGGCATGTCACGTACCATCGACATTTGATAGGGCAGACATTTGAAAGATGCGTCGCCGGCACATGAGGCCATGCGATCAGCACAAAGTTATCCAGAGTCACCAGTGGGGACGCCGCAACCCCGCGAGGGGAAACGACGATTGGTTTTGAACTAATAAAAGCGCTCTTTCCGCGAGGGTCGGAGCTTGGTAAGCATGTATTAGCTCTAGAATTGCCACAGTTATCCAAGTAGGATCGTGTCATCTAAGGAACCTCGACTGATTTAATGAGCCATTCGCGGTTTCACCGTGAGACAGTGTGAACTTAGACATGCATGGCTTAATCTTTGAGACAAGCATATGACTACTGGCAGGATCAACCAGATATCTGTCGGAGACGTACGTACTGCGCACACCGGTCGGCGGAGGAAGGGTGTGTAAAAAGCCTCACTGGGACGGCCGCAGGGACCGACTGACGGGACGGACGGACGGTTGTTCCACCCGTCCCTCACTCCGTCGACCTAGGACCGCCTGACAGGGGCCTCCCACACGCACCAGACGACCGACCGACCGGGCTCGCTCGAGGAGGGATGGCAGCGCTCTGTGCAGAACGGATCCCAACGACCTCGGCGACGAATTTCACTGGGACTAGAGACACAATTTGGCCTGCCCTTCTTCTCCGTAGGGAGAACGCAGGGCCTCGAGGCAACGATTCCTGCTTTCCATTTGCCGGTCACAAGCTCTTTGCGAGAGTCGGACCACCAGCGAGACGTACTGTCGAGCTCTGCTATAAGCCTTAGATAAATCACCACGGACGGACCACGTTTCCTGATACGGACCAGACTAGCGCACCTCGGTGGAGGAGCCACTACCACAAACCGCACCCAATTCGCACTACGGGGAAAGGCAGGCGAGCGTTTTCCGCAAGCCCGCGCTATCGCTCCGCCTGGCGGGACTGAGATCGCTTTACGAACACTGGTTGAAATTGAGTCGCCGCAGCGAGACAACTACCCCAGATCTGTCTTCATCCAATAAACGATCATTAATAAACTTCAAAACGTCACCTCCATCACAAATGTTTTATGGTCTCCACCGCGGGGACCTGACCAATCGGTCTCTCTGCCTGTGGCATCCATGACACCCCTCTCTTGATTTGTGTGCTCCTGATATCTGCACTGTTCATTTACAGTCAGTGCCTCTTTTCTTTGTTTGTTGTATTTCTTTGTTTGTTGTATTTATTTGTTTGCCTCTCTGGATTATACTGGCGAAGGCACGGCTTTCCATCCCCGGACCATAGTCATTTAGGTTATATCAGTACGTTTTGGTTTGTGGTGTGGGAGTATTGGCCAGTGGATGGATGTGTGTATCTGTTTGTAATGTCGACGTATTGGCCAGTGGATGGGTGTGTGTATCTGTTCGTAATGTGGAGGTGGAGGTATTGGCCAGTGGATGGATGTCTGTATCTGTTTGTAATGTGGAGGTATTGGCCAGTGGATGGATGTCTGTATCTGTTTGTAATGTCGATGTATTAGCCAGTGGATGGGTGTGTGTATCTGTTCGTAATGTGGAGGTATTGGCCAGTGGATGGATGTCTGTATCTGTTTGTAATGTGGAGGTGGAGGTATTGGCCAGTGGATGGATGTGTGTATCTGTTTGTAATGTGGACGTATTGGCCAGTGGATGGATGGGTGTGTGTATCTGTATGTAATATGTTCTGCTATGACCGTTTTGCACTATACTAGCTGTGTCAATCCTTTCTATATGCAGAGAAGTGGTCATACCAAGAAAACCCCGTCATGGAGCGAGTCAAACAGGACATACTATGAATTCGAACCCGATATGTTTTCTGCCGCTTCTTGGAGGTCTGGGCCAGTGGGAGGAAACACGGCACCTCAGTGGTTAGTGCCCTCGTTTCTAAGCCGAGCAGGCTAGGTTCAAACTCTAAATGGTGCATGATTTTGATTCGGTAGCAGACGGAGACAACCCAACTTTATAAAGGGTACCAGAAAAAGGTCTGGGAAGTAAGGACGGCCGGTGTTTTGTTGTCCACATCTCCCAAACGTCGGTCAACCTCCTCTTCTTCTTTCTTCTCCTTTTTTCCTCCTTCTTCCGCCTCCTTCTTTCTTCTTCTTTTTTCCTCCTACTTTTTCGTCTTCTTTCCTTCTTCTTCATCCTCCTTCATCCTTCTTCTTCTTCCTCCTCCTTCTTCCTCCTTCCTCCTCCACCTTCCTCCTCCTGCTTCTTCCTCCCCATTGCTCCTCCTCCACCTTCTTCCTCCTCCACCTTCTTCCTCCTCCTTTTTCCTCCTCCTTTTTCCTCCTCCTTTCCCCCCCCCCTCCTTCTTCCTCCTCTTTCTTCTACCTCCTTCGCTCTCCTTCATCTTCCTCCGTCGTCCTTCTCCATCTTCCTCCTCCTTCTTCATCTTCCTCCTCCTCCTCCTTCTTCCTCTTTTTTCGTCTTCTTCTTCCACCCTTCTTCATCTTTCAACCTTCTTCCTCCTCTTCCTTCTTCCTTCTCCTTCCCCTTCGTCCTTCTTCTCTCCCTTCTTGCGTCTCCTTGTTCCTCCTTCTCCTCCCCTTCTTCATTCCTCTCCTCCTCCTTCTTCCTTCTCTTCCCCATTCTTGCGTCTCCTTCCTCCTCCTTCTCCTCCCCTTCTTCATTCCTCTCCTCCTCCCTTCTCCTCCTCCTTCTTCCTCCTCCTTTGTCCTCCTCCTTTTTCCTCCTCATTCTCTCTCCTCCATCTTCCTCCTCCTTCCCTCCTCTGTCGTTCTCCTTCTTTTTCTTATTGTGCGATCTCCCTGCACAGGGCTTTGCAAGTAATAGGGCGTAGTCCTGAGAATGGATTGCGTTGTGTCGCTAGCTTACAGTTTGATTGCGATATTTGAACCTTTTGGTCCGAAACACCCATCGTCGGCAGTATTGGTCAACTAAAGATGGACCTAACATCATATTTCTAATATGCCCCGACTGATAAATACATTTTTCAACATGAGCTGAGCATCACTGGTACAGCGTGGCATAGCTTAGATTGCAAAATGTATTTATGCAGCATACATTTATTTCGTATATATATATATATCATCATGTAGCATGTCCTTTATAGAACGTCGCTTCTATCACAGTCTGTCTGAAAGAAACTCGTACCCGTGCTAAAACTCCAGCCTCCGCCACAGTCATACCAAGGAATTCCTGGATATCTTGGTGCCATCGTCTCCTTGGTCTACCCCTTCCTTTTACCTGGCACCATACCTTCCATCACTGTTCTCTCGAGACCGCTGTGTCTCTTGATGTGACTAAAGTATTTTAATGTTCTGGTCAAAATGGGATTGATAAACCAGTTCTCCTCTATGCTCCTCTTGCCGAATGTCTACATTTGTCTTTTTCTCTGTCCAGGGTATTCTGAGGATCTTTCTGTAAAATTTTGTCTCGAAAGATTCGATTTCTTGTCTGTAAGTTTTGGAAATCGTCCATGATTCACAGCCATAAGCTGCCACATGGAAAATACAGGCTCTCAAGATTGTTTCTTGAATCATTTTGTTGGTGCTCTGCCATAATTTCTTCAGGCTGTTCAGTCTCTGCATTACCATGGCTAGTCTTCTTCTGATTTCTTTCGAGCAGTTACCATTTTTGTCAATTCTGGAGCCCAGATATTCAAAATGTGGGTCCTGATCTATTTCCTCACCACCCACTGTAAATTGATGCTGACATTGTGTTTTATCGGTGGTCATTATCTTTGTTTTATTTATGTTTATAAACAGGTTTTGAAATGGGTTGAAACTTTCAATGTTCTCTTCTTTTAGATCATTTCTCATTATACATTCCGCCAATATGTTGTATAGATAAGATGAGAGGATACATCCTTGTCTTACTCCCTTTTGTACTGCAAACCAATCTGATATTTGCCCAGATACTCGGACAGCGGCTTGTTGATCTTGGTATAATGTTTCAATGAGATGAATAATATGCATATGTATATACTTGTGTGTGTGTATATATATATATATATATATACACACACACACACAAGAGTATATATATCTGCGTGAGTGAATACGTGTGTACCTACTGATCGAGACATAGAAAATGTATGGATGTGTGACGTATGTGTGGCATCAAGTAGCTTCTTAAAAAAATGCAAAACACACACATAAATGCACACAAACACACACGGAGAGAGAAATGACTGATGGATGCATTCCTGACATTCTGTCAATACCTTCGTGTGAGCGTGCAAGCGCATGAGCGTGTGAGCGGCTGATAAAAATCACATTGGCGAACGTTGATAACAAATACGGAAATTATTTTCTTATATAATGAAAACATTCTTTTTTCAATTTTTATGAATATTTGATTGAGAAAAATAGCAACTGATAAATACATTCTTTGCGAGTTATTTAAAAAAAATATATTCTCTGTCAGTAGCCCCGTTTCAATCATGATTTACGATAGGGTGATACGAATTTGGAGCAGTAACTCTCTTCAAGACTAGTAACCCTCTACTGAGTTTTTGTTTGGCCTTTTACTTTAGGCTCTGCTTTTTCCTTTCAGTGTTAACTTTTTCTTTCGGTGTTGCCTTCTCTTTTCAACGTTGCCTTTTCCTTTCGGCGTTGCCTTTTCCTTTCAGTGTTAACTTTTCATTTCGACGTTGCCTTTTCCTTTAGGCGTTGCCTTTTCCTTTAGGCGTTGCCTTTTCCTTTCGACGTTGCCTTTTCCTTTCGACGATGCCTTTTCCTTTTGACGTTGCCTTTTCATTTAGGCGTTGCCTTTTCCTTTCAGCGTTCCCTTTTCCTCTTTGTGTTAACTTTTCCTATTTGCGTTGACTTTTCCTTTCAACGTTGGCTTTTCCTTTTAGTCTTACCGTTTCTTTTCTGCGTTGTCTTTTCTTTTAGGCGTTGACTTCCTTTTGATGTTGACTTCACATCTCTGTGTTGCAAGAGCTTATTCAAATGACTTGGTGAGATCACTAATGTGGTCTATTCTGTTCCTAAAATTCGACTTCACTGCACTCGGGCACACCTATAGGTGCTCCGTATTTCAGAATGTACCGAATCGTGTGGATACTAATGGTTTTTGCAGCTCGTTGCTTGTTTACACTTCCGTTCTATTCTCTCCTGTGCTCCATTTCGCTCGAACCTTGTTCTTTCTCAAAGATATAAAGTAAGTGAATTGTCAAGCTCTGTGGTATGTGAATTGCTAATTTATCACGAAATGATGTCATGATCTTACAAAAATCATTGATAGACTTCAAAATGGCACTCTTATCCATACCCAGTGCACTCCTATCCAGATCCAGTGTACTATAATTGTGAAGCCAGATTGTCTGCTCTTTTATTGCCCTGAACCCCAGCATGACCAGGCCAGTAGATCCACATCAGCCCTTCCAAGTATGATGCCTCTACACCTGGCATCTACTCCTGCCTCAGCCAGCCCTGAACCTACGGAACAAATTATTGGGAGTGTGACAGGATGACTGCCCCTGTTCAAGACGTCTCAGCCATATCAGAGCAGCAGTCATTGCCTCCATCTTTAGATTACTGTTGTGTATGCCTTGCTATGATTTATGACTGTTCACTCTGGCAGGAACACTACAACTAGATTTCCCGCTGCGAAGCACCGATCCCGAGGTATATACGATGGCAGCCCTATCATCTGTGTTATTATTTATCAACTTGTTAACCTTCAGCTCTCCCCTCCCGTTGCACCACTTTCTGCATTCCCTGCCTAGGAGAGCATGTGAAATTATTTGAAAGAGCTTGAGTAACAGTACGGAAGACAAGGAGAAGACGATAGTAGGGGATAGAACATCCATTAAGAAAGCAGCTGTTGTATTAACAGACAGTCTCTGTTCTTGAATCACCAGGTTAAGAGAAATAGAGGACACACAAACATATATAAATAAGACAGCGAGGCTGACGTAATTGAAATTAGAAAGACATAGAGAGACCTGGACAGGATGACTCCGCAGAACTTTGATTGTGTTTCAATCAACCAAGCTCCACGTGGATCATATGCCATTAGCAAATATAGGCCGTTTTCCTGACCTATGTCATCCATTCGAGCTATGTCGACGTCTTTCTTGTTGCTTAATTTTGGATAGACCCTGCAATTTTTTTTTCAGGTTCTTTGTTCTACTTTGATCTTCTATTCGCCTGTTTTTTCTTGTTTCGTGTCCCTTTTTTTCGTCATAATTGTCTTCTTCTTTCTTTTCTTCCTCTTTGTATCAGCAGTAAAACTAGTTGTTTTTTTCCCCCAATGTATCATATTAGCCCAGTGATAGAGCACTCGGTTTTAATGGCAAAGATTCAACTCCATTCAAGATCTGTCTACGTGAAATTTCAAAACAGTATGTCCTCTAATGATATCAGCTGATTTTCCTGCGTCTTATTCAACTCAAAACTCCGTTTCCTGATAATGCACTAATTGTATATGTCCGGTTCCTTCCCACAGTTCCACATTATAGCGTTGTATGTCTACTATTCGGCGCAAGCATCCAGTGATGAACGAATGAACCGTTATCAATGCAGTCTTCGCTGATTCTCGTGTTATGTTGTTGCTTAGATGTTTGCCTCACTAGTTTCTACTGGCGGAGGCGCGCCATTTTCCACCCCAGACCGTAGTCAATTGGGCGATATCAGGACGCATAAACCAGTGCTTGGATGCATGTGTGCATCTGCATGTACCTATGCTAGGTCTGTGCGCCCTCAGAAGCTAGCCCAACCGAAGTGCAATGGAAGGGCCTCACCATGAGGGCGCGTGTGAAAGTTGTGCAAGAGTGTGACTGTAGGACAGAATCAAATGAAACAGAGTGAGGTGAGAAGAATGGGAATAATGGCCCCCAGGGTGAGCTCCATCATTATGATTCTCGTGTTACAGAGCCAAGCAATAGGACGTACATCACGTTGAAGTGTATTTATTGAACACATACAGCAAGCCGACAAATTATGACTGATTATTCATTGATTGCCTCGTCATTGATCTAACATTCCTCTAACAGTATCCTACGTGTTTTCCGTGCTCTGACATATTCTGTCAGAGTTTTGTCGTCCATGTACATATGTTTTTTGAGCGTATTGGGGTATAAGATACTTGCTTACTTCCCCTGTCCTAAGTAAGACGCCTTACTTCCCCTGTCCAAGGCACCACGACTACTTCCCCATGCCCTGCCATTCGCCATCAGCATGTCGCTCTCGCCACATGTATATGGAAGGTTGGCAGAAATCATCAGATGACCTGGATCTTACACCGCACCGTATACTTTCTTTTTGGACGTTCCGTTTTAGCCCATATTTTGCTATTCAGTGATAATTTTCTTTTTTTTGTTGTTTTTTTTTGCGTTCGCCTTATTTTTCAAATCCCGAAGGCGGTGTGCGTTGCACTGCGGTTTTTATTTTCCGCCTGTCGGCCCAGTACATCCGACTTCAGCATTCATTTTATGTAAGGGTCTGCTTCCTCCTGCATTTTCTAAGGGTTTGCTTCCCCGGGGTAACGGCATGGTGCTGTGATGGGGATCGAACCCAGCACCTTCGGATTGTGAGCCGGGCCACTTAACCACTAGGCCACGCCGTCCCCTATACAGTGATAATGATTATCCTTCTTCTTCCTTGTTCGTTCTCAAACTCCTGCTACCATGTCCTGAAAAGCGTTTTGCAAGCAGCAGGATGTTGAATGAGTTGTGCCGTAGTTTACAGCTTGGCTGCGATATTTACACCTTTAGGTCCAACACATCCGACTTTATCAGGCATTTTTGAGTACCTGGTTAGCCTTCCTTCTCCGATCCATTTTCCTTAGCCAGTCTGCCCTGCTGCAGCCTGTAATCCAGTATCACCTTGTGAAGGTGTCGAAGAGTCTTGACGCTAGCAGTCAGCTTTCGGTAGCTGTCAGCTGCGTCTCATGATCCCAATAATTGCAGTAATTGATAAAGGAGCCAGTGATCGACCTTCAGCAGAAACATGCCCCTGGATTTCTCCTACCCTGCCATCTTTGGTAGACAATAAATATCCCAGCTGTCGTGTCACGTTGGAGGAAGAACATGAATACATGGGTTGTCTCGGACGGTGGTACATGTGACTGCGCTGCCGTACAAGATCCAAGTCATCTGATGATTTTGCCCCAACCTTCCAGATACATGTGGCGAAAGCGACATGCTGAAGACGAATGGCAGGGCATGGGGAGGTAGTCGTGCTACCTAGGACAGGGGAAGTAAGTCGTGTTGCCTAGGACAGGAGAAGTAAGTCGTGTTGCCGAGGACAGGGGAAGTAAGCCGCGTTGCATAGGACAGGGGAAGTAAAGAAGTATCTTATAACTCCACTGGCCCTAAACTTTCGTTATTTTTACCTGTCTCGCCTAGTGTAGGTAAACCACAGGCGTCCATACTTTCAATACTTGTCACCAAATAAACATAAACACTGCTGGCAAAACAAGAACAACAAAACAAAAAGGAATCCTGTTTCCTACCCAATGACGTAAATGATTTTCCCATTCCAAAACAGAAACAATTAACGAATCGATACCACCACTTTGTCCCATTTCGCTGATGTCTCCAAACGTCCCCCCTGATTTGAAAATAGCCTCTAATAGCGAATGTTATCGGCCCATCACATGCTGTAATGTGTCCACAAATCGTGTCCATCAATTGATTCATATATCGATGAGCCATATCGCGGGCGAGACAATGATTAGACTGTGTCCCTTGAAAATATTTTAAGAATAGAGGACACATTTATTTCCAATTCTTCTTGTTCATCTTTCTTTCCGATGTTTCTCACGTCCTCACCTGTTCATCTTTCTGTTTTTCTCACGTTCTCACCTGCTCATCTCTCTGTTTTTCTCGCATTCTCAACTTCTCTTTCTGTTTTTGTCACGTTCTCACCTGTTCGTTTTTCTGTGTTTCTTACGTTCTTACCTGTTCGTTTTTCTGTGTTTCTCACGTTCTCACCTGTTAGTTTTTCTGTGTTTCTCACGTTCTCACTTGTTCGTTTTTCTGTGTCTCTCACGTTCTCACCTGTTCGTTTTTCTGTGTTTCTTACGTTCTCACCTGTTCGTTTTTCTGTGTTTCTCACGTTCTCACTTGTTCGTTTTTCTGTGTCTCACGTTATCACCAGCTCATTTTTCGCCTTGTTTTATCTGGCAGTTCCACATGCTAAGTTTTTCAGTTTAGTTATTTTAATTTGATCTTCTTCATCCCTTTTTCTTCCGTGTTCCTCATCTTTGTTATAATCGTCTTCGTGTTTTGTTTTCTTTTCTATCTTTCGGATCAACGATTGTTACTGCATTTGAATGTCCACAATGAATAGGATTACTTTGGAGTGCGCCCTAAATCGGACGTTAAGTGGCGGGTTGTCGTATCTTTCCTCACATCCCATGCTGGTGAGTGGGTACCAGGGTCCACCGGGCGGTTGTACTATCCTTGGCCTCATCTGAGTGTCGCTCACTACTACGGGGAGGACGTCGATCCCTCCCCTACTTAGAGAGGCTGCTATGAAAACAGTCGGTTTCCACGGAGGACTGCAGGGAAGACAAGGTCAGTATATTTTGCCTGACCAAACGTTAGTCTTCCAACCGCGGATCAACGGTAAAACGAGTTGATCTGAATTGTTTGTCTCCTGTGTATCATAGTAGCGCTGTGGTGGAAGGATCCAAATGTGAGGTGTTGGCCAGAATAGCACAGACAATAGCGGTACTTGCACGGCATAACAAAATATAGCAAGATAAACGGTTAGCAATATGCACGAAAATCAGATTAATGCGTACCTTGGACATGTCAATATTCCTCTATGCTTGAGAGACTTGGACAATTACAGCTGACCTAAATTGGGATAGGGAATATTTCAGAAGACTTCTAATCGTCAAATATCACAACCGAGTTACAAATGAGGAAATACGAGATAGAGTTACAACAGCAATAGGGCCTTTTGAAGACCTCTTGACAACTGTCAAAATAAGGAAACTCGCTTGTTTCGGTCACATATCGAGATCAAATGGTCTTGCAAATACGATCCTCTACGGAAAGGTGCAAAGGAGACGACGAAGAGGCTGTCCCAACATAGGTGCAAGCAGACGACGAAGAGGCCGTCCCAACATAATAACATGGAACAATCTCCCTGACAGAAAGGGACGGCAAGTGATTGTGAGATGTGTGCCCCAACAACCTCATTGGCTACGAGATGACCTGACCTGACCTGAACTGACCTGATCTGACCTGACCAATCCATTTGGAAAAGGGTTATCTCCCGCTTCTCGCAGGTCCTGTAAACCCAGTGTAAGGCATGTACATATTTACTGGTTTATCGTTTACTGGTTTACAGCAATGGAAGAAAAAAGACGGCAAGAAAGGGTACCACCCACCCCACCTCCCAAATCTGTGACTTAGTACTATGATGGCTCTAATACTTCATCCCTGACCTCAGTGCCTGCTATTGGACTTACTTTATTGTAACATATAAATAAACTCCTTTACTGTTTATCACATATGTAGACAGCATTTGCAAATAGCCAACACTAGTAAGGAAAACAACCTCAGAGTTCAAATTCAATGAAATTATCTTTGCGATGACCAAGAACTAATAGCAACCTCTGAAAAACAACAGGAGCATAGCAACAATCCTAATGAGGTCTTTACTGATTATGGTATGAGAATCAACATAGAGAAAACCGAAGTTCCGACTATTGGAAGAAATCAAAAAGAAACAACAATATTCATTCAAAATCAACAAGTAAAACAGTTCAAAAATATCACGTACCTGTGTAACATGATCTTAGCAGACGGCAAAGGTGACAACGAAATCCAACACAGATGTAATAAAGAAATCTCGATATTACAATGTAAGCACGTGACAATGGATACAAAATGAACGCTATACATCACGGTATGCATACCCACATTGTGTTGTCAGTGCCAGAATTGGACGTTAACAAACAAAGATAAAAGAAACATTGTAACAACAGAGATGACTGCCTGTGCAGAATGTTTAAAGTAACAGAAATGGATATAATCCGAAACGAAAGTATAGGAAACAAGTAGGTACAACACCAGTGCTAGACCTCATCTAGAGAAATCAAACAAAAGGGTTCAGCCACGTGACACGTCAATCACCAGACAGTATGCTTCAGGAAGAAATGCTATTCATATACAATAGATACAAAGCCAAGGGCCGACCACACAAACGATGGATGGCAGAAATTGCAGAAGCAGTAAGGCTTCCCGTGTACGAAGCACATACTAGGACCCGGTTGAGAAACATCTTCATAACCTGAAGCTGAAAGGCACAAGCACATACTAGGGCCCGGTTGAGAAACATCTACATAACCTGAAGCTGAAAGGCACAAGCACATACTAGGGCCCGGTTGAGAAACATCTACATAACCTGAAGCTGAAAGGCACAAGCACATACTAGGGCCCGGTTGAGAAACCTCTACATTACCTGAAGCTGAAAGGCACACGCACATTCTAGGGTCCGGTTGAGAAACCTCTTCATAATCTGAAGCTGAAAGGCACAAGCACATTATAGGGTCCGGTTGAGAAACCTCTTCATAACCTGAAGCTGAAAGGCACAAGCACATACTAGGGCCCGGTTGAGAAACCTCTACATTACCTGTAGCTGAAAGGCACAAGCACATACTAGGGCCCGGTTGAGAAACCTCTACATTACCTGAAGCTGAAAGGCACAAGCACATACTAGGGCCCGGTTGAGAAACCTCTACATTACCTGAAGCTGAAAGGCACAAGCACATACTAGGGCCCGGTTGAGAAACCTCTACATTACCTGAAGCTGAAAGGCACAAGCACATACTAGGGCCCGGTTGAGAAACCTCTACATTACCTGAAGCTGAAAGGCACAAGCACATACTAGGGCCCGGTTGAGAAACCTCTACATTACCTGAAGCTGAAAGGCACAAGCACATACTAGGGCCCGGTTGAGAAACCTCTACATTACCTGAAGCTGAAAGGCACAAGCACATACTAGGGCCCGGTTGAGAAACCTCTACATTACCTGAAGCTGAAAGGCACAAGCACATACTAGGGCCCGGTTGAGAAACCTCTACATTACCTGAAGCTGAAAGGCACAAGCACATACTAGGGCCCGGTTGAGAAACCTCTACATTACCTGAAGCTGAAAGGCACAAGCACATACTAGGGCCCGGTTGAGAAACCTCTACATTACCTGAAGCTGAAAGGCACAAGCACATACTAGGGCCCGGTTGAGAAACCTCTACATTACCTGAAGCTGAAAGGCACAAGCACATACTAGGGCCCGGTTGAGAAACCTCTACATTACCTGAAGCTGAAAGGCACAAGCACATACTAGGGCCCGGTTGAGAAACCTCTACATTACCTGAAGCTGAAAGGCACAAGCACATACTAGGGCCCGGTTGAGAAACCTCTACATTACCTGAAGCTGAAAGGCACAAGCACATACTAGGGCCCGGTTGAGAAACCTCTACATTACCTGAAGCTGAAAGGCACAAGCACATACTAGGGCCCGGTTGAGAAACCTCTACATTACCTGAAGCTGAAAGGCACAAGCAGGACAAAAGCAAAACAGACAGAAATAAGATATTCAAATTTCGGATTAGCGTAGTGGTAGAGCACTTGCTTTTCATGTCATTGGTATTTGGTTTAATTTCCGTTACCAGTACGCTTCAGTCAACCTAGATGTAAATATGTACATGCCTTACTGTTAAGGAAGAAAGGTAGGAAAATCACCATTTCACCTCGTAAACAATATTTGAAATCGTGCAATTATACAACACTCCATCTTCGATAGCAGTGTTTACCACGTGACTATCTGGATCTTTAAGGTGTAAATCTTACTGTTTGTGAATGAATGTTTGCGTTAACAACCGTCAAGACAAATACTCGCATATTTAAGCACTCGAATAACACGTTGATGACCCGTTCCTCAGTGAAGCTGTGGGTTCCAACCTCGTCTCCATCAGAACCTGTCCCGGAAGTCCAGTGGTAAGCTCTCCTCCAAACGCGTCTCTGATGTTGTTGTGTCTACCAAGGAAGTCTGACTAACACATTAGGTCACTTTTTACCTCGGAGGTACCAGATTTCTGTCGTCGTCCTCCACCATTTCGTCGTAACATGTGACCTGCCCATCTATGTTTTACCTTGTCTGTATATATGACCGGATCATTCACTAAAGAAAAAGCTCGTATGTCAGAATTGTGGATCTTTTGAATACGTTGATTCCGGACAGTGATACCAACCAAGCGTCTCTCAAGAGAGGCCTGGTCCACTCTCAATGCGTCATATCGGAGATTTGTTATATACAAAACAACATAAAAGAGATTGAAGCAATAGGCAATCCAGATTCGTTCCACGGACCTCCTGTACTCGGACAGTGTTTGAAGAGTCGACCTTGCTTTAGTCTATATATTTTTTTGTTACAGATGCAGCAGTATCCGAGCTCTCGCCCTGCAGCCCAATGACATATAATGGTATATGCATGTGTTTGTCAGTTGTTGTCTAGTACCATACAAAGTGTTCCATTTATCTGGTCTCAGAGGCCTAAGCATTTTTCTAACACCGCTGAGCGCCGAGCACTCAAACTGATGATGATCAACGGCTTGATATGGGTATTTACACAACTGACACTCAGGAGTATGTTGTGGTTGGATTCTGTTCAGATGATTGTTAAGTAGATGTGTTGGATTCTGTTCAGATGATTGTAAAGTAGATTTGTTGGATTCTGTTCACATGATTATTAAGTAGATTTGTTGTATTCTGTTCAGATGATTGTTAAGTAGATTTGTTGTATTCTGTTCAGATGATTGTTAAGTAGATTTGTTGGATTCTGTTCAGATGATTGTTAAGTAGATTTGTTGGATACTGTTCAGATGATTGTTAAGTAGATTTGTTGGATTCTGTTCAGATGATTGTTAAGTAGATTTGTTGTATTCTGTTCAGATGATTGTTAAGTAGATTTGTTGTATTCTGTTCAGATGATTGTTAAGTAGATTTGTTGGATTCTCAGCCAGAAAATGGTGCTCTGATCCTTCCTTTATACTGTCATTTGGATTGGGGTTTGCAATATGCCTGTAGACCGCCCTTCCATTGATGCCGTCATTTGGATTGGGGTTTGCCATATCTCTGTAGACCGCCTTTCCCGTGTTTCCCACAACACATCACATCCAGCTACGTTTCTATGTTTGCTGCCGTTATGAGCTGTTTAACTGTTTGTAAGGCTATTGCTGTGTGAGGCTGCTCTTGTATTGATCCCTTCTTTGCTATAAACACACTGCATCGAGTCTGGACCCAGAGAAGGCTTTCACTGGAAGCCAAGATATTTGTATAACTTGTTTAATCCCCATCCAAAGTCGCGACTATTCTGCAGAGTGATCATGGACGTATTGAGGACTGTCACAAGCTCTCTCTCTCTCTCTTGTAATCCGCTGAGTAGTACCGAGTCTAAAAGGACAACCCCACCAAAGAAACAGGCCTCGAAAGCATATTCATGATACTAAATAAATGACAGCGCATGAGATGCAGCGGTCAGCGACCCATAGCTAGCTCACTGCTAGCGTCAGGGCCAGCGAACCAGACCTGCCAAGACCTTTCTTCACTGGGCAGACTGGCTAAGGAGAAGGGATTGAAGAGGGAATGCTAACCTGGTACACAAAAAATGTTTGCTATAGTCGGATTTAGATAAAATTAATAAATGGTCTTTGAGATGCCAAAGGAGTTTATTATAAATAAATGTACAGTCATCCACATGGGTAGATCCAATATGGAATATTGAAGAGACATAAGAAGAGACATAAGAAGAGACATAAGAAGAGACATAAGAAGAGACATAAGAAGAGACATAAGAAGAGACATAAGAAGAGACATAAGAAGAGACATAAGAAGAGACATAAGAAGAGACATAAGAAGAGACATAAGAAGAGACATAAACATGATGGAAAGGATACAAAGAAGAGCGACACAATTGATAGTGGGATTTTAGAATTACAGTTATGAGGATAGACTCAGAAAAGCGGCCTACAGTGTCTAGAAAAGAGAAGAATTCGTGGTGACTTAATACAGTGTTATAAGATTATCACAGGAAAGGTTAAATTAGACTAAAAGAAGTTTTTTTTTTCAAAATACAACCACCAACGAGAACAAGAGGGCACAGATACAAATTAACTAAAGAAAGTTCCAGATTGGATATGAGGAAATATTTTGTTTATCAGAGGGTGGTAAATGCTTGGAATGCATTATCCCAGAAGGTAGTGGAGGCAGAGACAGTTAATGCATTTAAGAATATATTAGATGCGCATGGCTTTTAGAGCAGGGTAATGCAAATATAACTGGTTGTATACAAACTCTGCAAAGTCTTCTAAACCAGTATAAAAACGTTAAGATAAGTGTAAATATCGCAGTCAAGTTGTAAACCACCACATAACCCATTCCCTTCTCTGGACAACATTCTGCTATCTTAAGCCGTTTTCATGGTTTGGTGACGGGAGATTGAGAACGAACGAAGCCAAGCCATAATACAAAATCATCGCTATCTGTCCTTAATTGGACATGCAGCTCGCCTTGCCGGGAACATTCTTGCTACAGACATCCTTGATGCAAATCTTCCCTGTCAACCATGGTGTCGCCCAATCGTGATGCCGCCCAATCGGGATGCCGCCCAATCATGGTGCTGCCTAATCATGGTGTCGCTCAATCATGGTGCCGCCCAATCATGGTGCCGCCCAATCATGGTGCCGCCCAATCATGGTGCCGCTCAATCATGGTGCCGCTCAATCATGGTGCCGCCCAATCATGGTGCCGCCCAATCGTGATGCCGCCCAATCGGGAAGCCGCCCAATCGTGATGCCGCCCAATCATGGTGTTGCCTAATCATGGTGTCTCTCAATCATGGTGCCGCCCAATCATGGTGCCGCCCAATCATGGTGCCGCCCAATACCTGACTGAGCCAAATTAGAGAGACATCTTCACTGTACATATCTATACCGACTAAAGATCTCACTCACCGATGAGTGCCCATGTGGAACATGGGTCAGAACCCATTGGTCATGAATGTCAACTCTATAAGGAAATCAAATACCAGACCTGGCCTGAGGGTGCGGAGCTGAGAAAGAATCTGTAGGACAACCGCTCCGACCTGGTGAAGACTACAGACTTCATCATGGCGACTGGCCTGCAGATATAGCATGACCAAAGATCCTGAAAGCAAAGACGGAGCAAGGAGGAAAGAAGATTTGTCGACTACAGCATGTCAATATCAGGGATCGAGTCGGACATCTTTGCCGGGAGACGCGAGCATACTATCCCTCAGACGTCCAGTCCCTTTGTAAAACCAACTTTATGTCCCGTGTCCTAAAATGTTTTTATTGGAAAACTCCCACCTTCCCCCATCACAAAAGAAAACTTCAGGGGGGGGGCCCTGTCTCTATGACCTTTGTCCTGCTTACTTCAGCCCAGTTTGGCAGTGATGCAGCGACGCCTCTGGGTGCAAACACAAGACACGCGACACCGAACAAATATGCACGAATCAAGCGTTCAAACTGCAACACACACTCATCGCTGCAAGAATGAAATGAGCAATTTTTCGGTTGGGTTCTATGGTTGTGAGGTGGCGGACAGAGAGCGCAGTGAAAGGATAAATTGATGACGGGGTGGATAAACTAGGAGAAGATTGTTAGACGTAGAGATATTCTGATAGACAGTGAGACAGGCATATGCAGATAGACAGACAACAGACAGACAGACAGGAAACAGAAAGATAGAAAGGCAGCAGGTAGACAGACTGACAGACGGGAAGCAGACAAACAGATAGACATGCATGCATACAGATAGACAAGACAGACAGACATGCAGCATACAGACAGATATGCAGGCAGACAGACAGACAACAGACAGATAAATAGGCAGGTATGCAGGCAGACAGACAGACAACTGACAAGATAAACAAACAGGACATACATAACAAGACACACATACCAGATATGCATTCAAGACATACATGCAAGACATAAAGGCAAGACAGACATGTCGGCAGGCAGACAGACACGCAGCAAACATAAAAGCGTGCAGACACACAGGCATACAAACAGACAGATATACATAAACATATATAGATAAACAGACAGACATATAGACGGACAGATGGATAAAAGGTTTGTGATAAGTTTAGTGATATCTATACAGAATGGATAGGGATATGCATAAGGGTTGGTTGCTTGGTTGGATGATGGATGGATGGATGGTCAAATGATTGTATCGATCAATCGATCGATTTGACGGATTGGACAGAAACAATAGCTGTAGGTGAATAAGCGAGTAGATAAGTGAATGAACGGACGGTAGAACAGGTAAGTGGATGTGTAAGCCAGCAATGTAAGTAAAAGGAAATCATCGCGCCCGGAGTAAACCAAAACTATCAGCAGATTGTCATGGCTGGTTGAACTTTATGAAACCTCCACAATAACCGATATGCAGCTGGTCTGAAGAGAGAAGACGAGCCACATTCATTTATTCATTCATTCACCTCTTCGCTCCATTATAAGGTTTAAACCCCGGCGCTGCAGCTGGTCCATTTTAAAGGATTCCTGCATTCAATCATTCGCAATCATTCACGTTTTTACTGCAGTTTGAAGTGTGTTTTTAAAAGCAGACCAGTGCTCTGACGCACGCTGCAGTCACGACACCACACGTAGGATGGATTAAGCGCCTTCATCCATACACTCGCTCCGCCGAGTCTGGTTCCAGCGAAGGCTCTCATTGGAGACCAGGCTTCGTATTTACTCATGTACTGTCCCTATTCTCATGTACAGGTCCGAGCCCTGGACACAACTACAGGGACCGGCAGCGTCTTGAGGCAACCAGAGTCGCATTCTCGGGATCGTCTGGCATGACATGGTTTCCAACAGTGAAGTAGTCCGACGTACTCAACTTGCTGGCATTGTCTCAACGTTTCTTTTTTTAAAATGTTTTTTTCTTTTTGCGATCGCCTCATTTCTCTAATCCCCAAGGCGGTGTGCGGTGCACTGTGGTTTTATTGTTGTGCCTGTCGGCCCAGTGCATCCGACTTCAGCATGCATGTTATGAAATGGTCTGCTTCTTCCTGCATTTTCTAACGGGTTGCTTCCACCTGGTAACGGTCGGTGTTGTGATGGGGATCAAACCCAGCACCTTCTCGTTGTGAGCCGTGTCACTTAACCACTAGCCCACGTCCTTCCCAGTCTCAACGAATGATCCCCATCGGCTCTTCCTTTTCGGTCACGTTGCTCGCCTTCCCGAGAAACTCCAGCCACGAGATGCTCCGCCAGGCTGTTGGGGAAGAAGCGGTGCTCATCCTGGAGACGTCCTCGGGGCCGCCCTCGCAACACCTGACTAAAACAGATCGCCCCCTCCCCAACAGAACTGCAGGCCGTCTAGGATACGACTATCAGACGTTGTCATGGACATGGCCATTGGACGCGACGGGCCTTGGTCGCCTAAGCGAACTATTGTATTGTCGTATTGTGAAACGTGTTTTTATTGCAGCTGGTTCCTTCATAACAGACATTTGCGAACAGCATCTAGCCTCCTACCTGTTTAAAGCTGGCCCAAGTAAATATTTCCAAATGACACTGAATCTACCACAAATGACAGAAAAGGTGATCACCAAGGAGACTAAAAGTACTATCCTGGACACATGTGCCCTGGAGACAGTTTTTAGCTACCCACAATCAACAATCATGTTCTATAAGGATGAATCAGCATTCAAATCTACCTTTCTTACAGGGTATGGTAGCCATATGAAATACCTGGATGAGTCTACCTGTGTGTTTTGTGATTCATGCGGCGAAAACAGTTTAAATGATGAAGCGGAGGCGAGGCGATAAAAAATGCAGTTGTGATTCTGCACTAAGTTTAACTTGGATGAACTGTTGCCGGTGGATTTTGTGATTTTTAGTGGCTCCAAGTTTGTTCTGGGAGCCCGTAAGCACACCCCATACAGCGAAAAGGAGATATTATTTGTGGGAGGGCGATCACAAACATCATCTATGTCTACGGGATTATGTTCACCTTGCAATGGATCCATGGACGTAATAAGCTGCTCGAGCCTAGCCCGCTAAGCAGGAAATCCTCCTCCCCCCCCCCCTCCCCCCCCCCCCCCCGGCTACATCTATCTCACACCAGAGCTGGGACAGGGGCATCGCCATCTGTAAACACACAGGTTGCCTAAGACTGAGACATTTGAATTTCATAAGACTAAGACACTTGACTTTTGTTTTTTTATTGAATCAGAAATAACTTGAAAGCCAAGTCTGCCAGGCGTCTTCTGATGTTCCTTAAACATAGCTTCCAACCGTGTTTTCCTAGACATTGCCACTTGTCAATGACGCTTCGTCAGGACACTGTACACGCACACACGCGCACATGAAATTCAAAGAAGCCAAACTTTCAAGTTTTAAATTCCGAATGTAGCGCAATCTGGCCGTTTGTGTAGAATCTTTGATAAGGCCAGACTTTGGTTTGGAGATGGGCGTGGTTCAAACACCAAGTTCTTAGCGTTCATTGTAACGTATTTCTTGTTCAGGTTATTCGATATACGCGAGTACAGAGATGGGAGAGGAGTGAAAGAAAGTGTTGGAGACAAAACAGGACGGGTATTTGAAGCAGGAGATAGGGGAGCGACGGGAAGATAGATGATGGTGGCAATGAATAAATTAAGGAGCGAGAGAATGGGATGGAAAGTGGGAAAAAGAAAGAAGAGAAGTAGAATGAAAGAAAGAAGTAAAGAAAGAAAGACAGAAAAACATGAACTGAGAAAGGGAGAAAGAGGACAAGATAGAGACATGATGAAGAGAAAGAAAGAGAGATATAATAATAGAGTGAAAGAGAGATAGATAGGGAAAGGCAGACAGAGAGGCAAGGCATATAAAAAGATGTTCAAAGAGAAAGACAGAGAGAGAAAGAGAGAGAGAGAGATGTAGACAGTGGGCTAGAGATAGAGAAACATTTAGGGAGTGACAGAAATGCAAGGAAAGGCTGAAGAAGAGATAGAATGACTTAGAGAAAGACGGAGAGAGATAAAGAAAGAAAAACCCACACAAAATTGGAAAAAAGAGAGGAAGAGAAAGAAAGAGAGGGGAGGAGACAGATGTGAAGGCTATTCTTGACCAGCGTTTCTCAACCGAGGTGGATATTGCCCCCTGTAGCTCCCATATTTGTAATGAGGTGGCCACATGTGAAAATCGCTTTAATGCGGGCACAAGACTGAGGGGCCGCATGGAGAAGTGAGAAGTGTAGAAATATGTGGCTGAAAAAAGCAATAAAAAACATAGAAGTACATAAAATAGAAAAACAGAACAAATGAAAAAATGAAGTGAAAAAAATAGAAAACAAAGAAGTGAAAAAATAGAAAACAGAAATGAAAAATAGAAAAACATAAGGGAACCAATTCTTTCAGCTAGAAAACAGAAGTGAAGAAAATGTAAAACAGAGAAGACAAAATTGAAAACAGAAAAGTGAAGAAAATAGAAAACAAAGGGGAAAAATATAAAACATAGAAGTGAAAAATAGAAAACAGAGGTGAAAAATTGAAAACAGGAGTGCAAAAATAGAAAACAGAATTTAAAAGTAAAAAACAAAATAAGTAAAGAAAACGGAAAACAGAAGTAAAGAAAATGGAAAACAAAAGTGAAAAAATTCAAAAAACCGAAATGACAAAAATGTTAATCAGAGAAGTTGAAAAAAAAGAAAACAGACAATGGAAAAAATTAGAAACAAAGAAGGGAAATACAGAAAATAAAGAAGTGCAAAAACAGAAAACAGAGAAGTGAAAATATACGAAACAGAGAAGTGAAAAAATACGAAATAAGTGAAAAAATAGAAAACACAGAAATGAAAAAATTGAACAGAGAAAAGTTCCAAAATATACAAAAGAAAGAAATGCAAAGAAACATTAACAGTGGAAAGCAAAAATTGAAAACTAATATGTGAAAAAATATTGTCAGCAGAGAAGTGAGAAAACATTGAAAACGGAGAAAGGAAGAAAATATAAAACAGAAATGAAGAAAATAATAACAGAGAAATGAAGGAAATGGAACAAATTAGATAAGACAATAAAAAAGAGAAGTGACAAAAATAAGACAACAGAGATGTGAATAAAATCGAAAACAGAAGCAAAGAAAATGGAAAAAAGAGAATTGTGGAAACTAGGAAACAACGATGTGAGGTAAATAGAAAACGGAAAAGTGAATATACTAGAAAACAGAGAAGTGAAGAAAATAGAAAACAAAGAAAATTAAAAAACAGAAGGCGAAGGAAATTAAAAACACAAAAGTGAAGGAAATTGAAAACAGAGAAGTGAAGGAATTGAAAACAGAGAAGTGAAGGAAATTTAAAACAGAGAAATGAAGGAAATTGAAAACAGAGAAATGAAGGAAATTGAAAACAGAAGTGAAGGAAATTGAAAACTGAGAAGTGAAGGAAATTGAAAACTGAGAAGTGAAGGAAATTGAAAACAGAGAAATGAAGGAAATTGAAAACAGAGAAATGAAGGAAATTGAAAACAGAAGTGAAGGAAATTGAAAACAGAGAAGTGAAGGAAATTGAAAACAGAGAAGTGAAGGAAAATTGAAAACAGAGAAGTGAAGGAAACTGAAAACAGAGAAGTGAAGACAATTGAAAACAGAGAAGTGAAGGAAATTGAAAACAGAGAAGTGTAGGAAATTGAAAACAGAAGTGAAACAAATAAAATAAAACAGGTAAGAAGAGTGAACAGAGCAGCGAACCTGCTTCCAGGCGAAAGGATATCTACATGCACCGTGCCGAAACGTCACTTCCGCTTCTTTTTCATTCTTCTTACTGTGAATCCTGCTGCCGTTAACATTTTTCTAAGAAACGATCACAGGCCTACAGAACGATATAGCAGCCGAAGTAACTTTTAGTCCAGAAAAACGCCATTTTTTTTGTGTCGTTAGACGTCTTGGGGTGCTGTGGCTTCCGTCTTTTCATATTTTTGGAAGGCGAAAATCCACTGATAACTGGCCAGATCAATTCCAGTATCTGTTAGGTTGGTAGCCCCTGGAATGTATGATCACCTATTTTTGGAACTGGTCGTGGTGGACGCGTAAATTAGAGCAAGGCAGACCCGCAGCCTGTCAGGCGCTATCCATGCCGCTTCGCTAATCACATAACCAAGACCTGTTGTTATAACCGCACAGTCCACTTTTGCGACATATTCTCTGTGCGGCGAGAATCCCTATAAAAATTTAAGTAGACTTTTAACTGGATTTTTGTCCGGTCAGCGGCAAAATCTTTTTGATTTCTAAATGCCAATTGATTTTTAACGTGCGCGCCACTGACCACGGTTATCTGATCTCACTACTCAAGATCAAGGAACGTTTTCACAGAATGATCAACGTGAAAAAATGTCGGTTTCCTGTGTGATTTGAACCCGTGACCTCCAGTACCCGAGGCGTACAGGAAAGGAGGTTGAAATGGGGTCATAGGAAGGAAATTATGTCGGAAGTGAGCACAGCAAGGAAAGGATGTCGGGAGCACAGGAAGGAAATGAGGTCGGAAGGGAGCCTTGGTCAGAAAAAGTTTGAGAAACACTGTTCTGTACAAAATATGACAAGAAAAATAGATCGAAAAAGGGGGGGGGGGGATTTGCTAGAGACAATGTATGTACATAATAGAGAAGGAGAGAGAGAGAGAGAGAGAGAGAGAGAGAGAGAGAGAGAGAGAGAAAGTAATGTAGGCGGAGAATGTTGGAAAACACTTCGACCCCGTCAATACATAGCAGAGCTAGATGAGCGAGAGAAACGAGTGAACGTTTGAGACAGAAGTACTAGAGAAGGAGTGAGCGAGAAAAGGAGAGATATAGAGAGGTTGGAGAAGTGGATAACGATGGATACACTGAACACATAGAGGAAGACGCGAAGATGATTTCAATATTTGAGGCAATGTGAGTTAGGTAGATTGAGTGAGAGAAAATGGGAGGCTGAAAAATAGAGAGAAAATGAAAGTGAAAGAATGTATTCAGGAATTATATGCTGTGGATAGGGATAGAGAAAATGGATAGAAAGAAAGATCACTAGGGGAATAGGTGTGGATGAGGAGAAATGATGGATGGATGCTGAGGAAAATAAAGGTATGAAAGATTGACATATAATTCTCGACCGCCTCTCCGTCCATTTCTCCTGGGACAAAGGGGGTAACGAATTATTTATCTTTACAATAAATATGCAGGTGAGAGAGAGAGAGAGTGAGCGAGTGAGGTGTGGAGGTAGAAACACGATGATTAACACAATGTGTAATATAGGAAGTGAGAACAGTACAGAGAGAGAGAAAGAAGGGGGGGGGAGGCTTGAGGTTGAGAGGAGAAAATGGCGTAATTCATATATATGTATATAGAAGAACGAGAGAACGACATAGGGAAAATTGAGAAAAAAAATAAATAACACGTCAGGACAATGCACAGGAGAATAAGTGAAGAGCCGATGTGAGAAGACGAGGAAACGCAAGGGACAGAGTTGGACAATGGGGAATGGTTGAGGTAATGTATATTTCAAAGGAGAGTTAGAAGACGATAATGGGAATGAAGAGGGACAGACGAAAGGAATATTCCTGAACAAAATATATACAGGAGAGTGAGAAAGCAACGCGGAAAGTGGCGTAAACGTAAAAATGTGGTCCGTTGAAACAATCTCTTATATTGAATTCAAGCAGGCATAAAACGGTTCCTTCTGCTGTCAGTCCCAGGAAGGGATACAGAACGGCCAATGTGACGTCACGTAAGGTTGTTTTTTTGTGTTGTATTTTTATGTTAGGCCAGTATGCATAGTCGGCGTCGTTCGCGTCGTGCGAAGGTGGAGATGTTTGTGTTGTGGGAACAGAAGGAGATGCTTGGCTGTTTGTGTTGTGTGTATAGGAGGAGCTATTTGTGTTGTGTGTATAGGGGGAGCTGTTTGTGTTGTGTGTATAGGGGGAGCTGTTTGTGGTGTGTGTATAGGGGGAGCTGTTTGTGATGTGTGTATAGGGGGAGCTGTTTGTGGTGTGTGTATAGGGGGAGCTGTTTGTGCTATGTGTATAGGGGGAGCTGTTTGTGGTGTGTGTATAGGGGGAGCTGTTTGTGGTGTGTATAGGGGGAGCTGTTTGTGCTATGTGTATAGGGGGAGCTGTTTGTGGTGTGTGTATAGGGGGAGCTGTTTGTGGTGTGTATAGGGGGAGCTGTTTGTGGTGTGTGTATAGGGGGAGCTGTTTGTGGTGTGTGTATAGGGGAAGCTGTTTGTGTCGTGTGTATTGGGGGAACTGTTTGTGTCATGTGTATAGGACCATATATTTGTGTGTGTGTGTAGGAGCAGCTGTTTGTGTCGTGTTTATAGGACCATCTGTTTGTGCGTGTGTATAGGACAAGCTGTTTTTGCCGTGTGTATAGGACCATTTGTTTGTGTCGTGTTTATAGGATGAACTGTTTGTGCGTGTCTATAGGACCATCTCTTTGTGCCGAGTGTATTGGACCATTTGTTTATGCCGAGTGTATAGCACCATCTGTTTGTGCCGAGTGTACAGGACCATCTTTTTGTGCGTGTGTATAGGACCATCTGTTTGTGTGTGTGTATAGGACCATCTATTTGTGCCGAGTATATAGGACCATCTGTTTGTGCCGAGTGTATAGGACCATCTGTTTGTGCCGAGTGTATAGGACCATCTGTTTGTGCCGAGTGTATAGGACCATCTGTTTGTGCCGAGTGTATAGGAGGAGCCCCTAACATCAATATCGTGGTACGTAAAAGAATAATCCAAACAAATATCTGGTCCGCGTCACGTTATGGATGGCCAGTCCTTAGAAGCTGTGGAGATGTGCGGGTATTGCTGACATACAAAAGTGAACCAAACAAATGCTTCAGGGTGCACGGGTACATAGGCAAATGAAGAAAAGTATACTAAAATGTAGATTTTACTTGCTTGGTCACAATGGGGGTAATGAAAGTCTACTGTTTAAAATTATGGACGATCATTTTCATAGGAGAAGTAAAGGAAAAGGACGTCCGTGAAGCAAGTACATTCTACAGGAGAGCAATAACATCTGGCTGTAGACGTATGCTGCGCTAAAGAGATCTGCCTCGAACATAAGACAGTGGTGTGACATGATCAGAAGACACTGACACCAGTCTCCATCAAAACACATTGACACCAGTCTCCATATAAACACATTGACACCAGTCTCCATATAAACACATTGACACCAGTCTCCATATAAACACATTGACACGAGTCTCCATATAAACGCATTGACGCCAGTCTCTATATAAACACATTGACACCAGTCTCTATCAGAACATTGACACAATTCTCCATATAAACACATTGACACCAGTCTCCATATAAGCACATTGACACCAGTCTCCATCAGAACACATTGACACTAGTCTCCATTAAAACACATTGTACACCAGTCCATATAAACACATTGACACCAGTCTCCATCAAAACACATTGACACCAGTCTCCATCAGAAGACACTGACACCAGTCTCCATATAAACACATTGATACCAGTCTCCATAGAAACACATTGACACCAGTCTCCATATGAACACATTGACAGTAGTCTCCATCAGAACACACTGACACCAGTCTCCATAGAAACACATTGACACCAGTCTCCATATGAACACATTGACAGTAGTCTCCATATAAACACATTGATACCAGTCTCCATAGAAACACATTGACACCAGTCTCCATATAAACACATTGACACCAGTCTCCATATAAACACATTGACACCAGTCTACATATAAACACATTGACACCAGTCTCCATATAAACACGTTGACACTAGTCCCCGGACCAACTAACCTAATAATGATAGCGATGATTATGATGTAAATATAGGGACCTATCTAAAGTCACTGTAGCAGTGAAAATATCTGGCCATTGACGTGTCCAGTCGCGTGCAGTGTGCTCTGGCCATCTCTAGCCCAAGTCCATGTTTCATTATTTGCCTGACGTCACCGGTTCAGCTTCCACATGGTTGACCCTCAGGCGGTACTGCTCATCAACTCATTTTTCGAGAATTACTTGGTCTCGGCTGTACTTTAGTGTCTTTTCTTCACAGCTACTTGATATTCTCTTTCTGTATTTTCCTCTTTCTGTGTTTTTTCTCATTTTGTGTAGTCTGATTTATGCTTGGTTATTTTCTTGGTGCCTGTATTTCTGGGTGTTTCTGTTTGCGTGTGTTTCTATATATAAATTTATGTTTATGTGTTTCCATATTTTTGTTTTTCGGCGGCTGTGTTTCAATTCCTGTGTGTCTATTCATGTGTTTCTATTTCTGTGTGTGTGTGTGTTTCGGTGGGTTGCTATTTCTCGGTTTTTTTTATTTCTGTTTCTTTGAGATTTGCTTTCTAAGTGTTTATATTTGTGTGTGTTTCTATTTATGTATGTTCTGTTTCTATGTTTCTATTTTTGTGTGTTTCCGTTTCTCTGTGTTTGTATATCTGTGATTGTATATTTAAGTGTGCTTCTTGTTCTGTTTTTTTCTCTTTCTGTGCTTCTGTTAATGTTTGTCTCAATTTATGTGTTTATGTTTATGTGTTTCTGTTTTACTGTTATTATGTTTCTGTGTGTTGTTATTTCTGTGTTTTTAATTTTTTTTTTTCTGGATGTTTCTGTTTCCGAGTGTTCCTTTTTCCGTGTTTTTATTTTCTCTGTATTTGTGTTTCTTTTTATGTTTTTATATTTCTATGTGTTTCGATCTCTGTGCGTTTCTATTTCTGTGTGTTTCTATTTTTGTTTTTTATTGCTTTGTGTTTCTATTTCTGTGTTTCTGTTTCTGTGTGTTTCCGTTTCAGTGTGATTAAATGTATGTGTATTTCTGTGATATGTGATTATGTTTATGTGTTTCAATTTCAGTGTGTTTCCGTTTCTGTGTGTTGAAACGCATGTGCTTTTATTTATGTATTTCTATTTATGTGTGTTATTTTGTTTTGTATTTCTGTCTTTTATTTATTTTTGTATACATATTTTTGTGTTTCTGTGTTGATATTTCTATCTGTTTCTGTTTGTGTGTGTTTCTATTTGTATGTGTATCGGTTTTTGTGTTTCTATTTTTGTGTTTTTCTTTTTATGTATTCTTATTTATGCATGTTTCTCTTCTGTGTTTAAATCTCTGTGTGTTTATGTGTGTTTATATGTATGTGTTTTATTTATTTGTGTTTCTTTCTATGTATTCCTTTTCTTGTGTTTCTATTTCTGGGTGTTTTCGTTTCAGTGTGTTTATATTTACGTGAATTTATATTTCTGAGTGTTTATTGTTCTCTGTATTGCTTTCTTTTTTATATCGGCTTTCTCTGTTTCTCGCATTCCTTAGCTCACTGCCACACTCTATTATTCTAACCCACGTCCTAGCTTTTTCTTTCTCTTTCACTTGTATTTCCTCCCTGACTTTCACTCATTATTATCCCTCCCCTTGAAAAAAACAACAACATGTACGATATTCTCGCTTTCAAATAAACCACAGAACAACAACATAAGTCTTAACGGCAAATATCTGCGGCCAAACGACAACCCAAAATACTTAGGCGTAACATTTGATCGTCGCATGAAATGGAAAAGTCAGATCGAGAGAAACCAAATGAGAGCCAGACAAAGAATGGTAATCATGAGGAAACTTGCTGGCACAAGCTGTAACATCCAAGGCAACGAGAAGGCAGACAGACTGACAAAGGAAGGTGCAAGACTACCACAACCAGATTCTAGTGTGACCTACGAAGAGTCCTAAAGATTTATTAGGGCCAGATACATGGCCAAATGGGAAACAGAACATACTGGCTACACAAAAAATGATGCCTCATACCAGTTGAACAGAAGAGAGCAGGTCGTGGTCTTCAGACTCCGCACAGGCCACAACAGACTGAGGTACCACCTATTCAATAAACTGAAGATAGGTGGCACCGACGAATGCACCTGTGGTACAGGGAAAATGACCGGTGAACATGTGCTGCAAAACTGCCCGACATACGAGGATCAGAGAGAGCAGATGTGGCCATCACCAGTGGCAACATTAGACAAGCTCTATGGCAGTGTCGACAGCCTCAGGATGACAGCTGCTTTCTTCGAACAAATTCAAGTTGACGCCTGACAGCGTACGAAGAAGAAGAGGAAGAAGATCCCTCCCCTCATTCGCTCACTACAACACCCAGCCACAGTCTCACTTTCTCTTATTGTCTATATCAATTCTTGTTTGCCTATCTCTCTCACTCATTGTCACACACTCCCACTCCCAGTCTTTCTCTCACATGCACTTTCTCTCTCGTCTTTTCTCCTCCCTCTCTCACACGCATGCACAGCCCAGTGTATACCATCACAATCGTTACCAACTGTGTAACTTCTATCCATGCCACTGTGTCCGCGTCTTCTATTGGCCTGTTATCCAACTCAACCGCCCGTAACCATGCCAAGTGTGCGGACTCCCTGAAGCTAATGGTCATTTAAGGCGGATCCCGCCTCTCCCTTGAAACCACGGATTATGCTGCCAGGTAAATTGGTCTCAATATTTGTCATATTTAGGTCTCTGACTGGCGTACGTAACGTTATTATGAGTAAATTTATCGAAGCTGTGGCGGTAATGAAGGTGAAAATACCATTAAAAACATGTGTAGGTAATGGGATAAAAGCAAAAACAGCACTTAAGTTATACTTGAAAGGCATTCAGCGGGGGCAAAGAATGAACGAAACCAACTAGCAAATAGCACACATACAAAAAAAATATGATATAAAATATATGGGACAGTCGCTGTCTGATATGCTTGACCCTATTAGCCATTTTGTTTTTCATCCATTTTATTTCCTAACTGGTATTCGTGTCCCACTCTTTCCTGGAAGGACTGAAATCTTAACCCGCTCATTAGACATGGTGTCTTTGTTTGTGCTTGTGATTTGTTTATGGTGTCTTTGTTCTTTCTTGTGATTTGTGTATGGTCTCGTTCGTTGTTTGTCCCTGACAACGACACTGTGAACCGTAACGCGGTTATGGTTTGTATATGTCCTGATGTAGGGATTGTCATTTCCTATACATGTTTTATTGACTTTCGTTTTCAAGTAACGATGGTCTGTACTTCGGTGGTTTGCCACGTTGCAAATAAAAAAATTTGCTGTAAACCAACAGTAAATTAATTTGGGACGAATAATTATTCGTTGTCATTACAACGCACCGGGTTTGAATATCGCCATGTCTATTTGGGCAGACACGGGTGTTTCTTTTCTCGGTGGATCACTCGTCTGCGTGCGAAATATAATGGCAAATTACCGTATTACGCACCTGTAAAGAAACCTGTAAAAGCCAATAGCTTGGCAGTTGTAAGAAGCGACATTCTGGAATGGACATGTCATTTTCTTCATTCTTTAAATAATCATTACTCTAGCTTTTTGCTATCTAACAGATTGTCAGCATCATTACTTGCTCTTTCCGTCTTGTCAGACGACATTTTTCTATTCTATTCTTTTTATATTCTATGTTCTTATTATTTAATATATAATAATATATTATTCTATTTCTATTCTTTCATATTATATTTTGTATTGTATTCTACTTTTGTTGTATGGCTTTCTTGACTTCTTTATAACTGGCGACCTCCTCCGGTGGGTGATTGTGTTTTTTCAGTGACCTTTTTTATCACAAAGGTCTAGAATGTCTTTGGTCACCCGTGGCTTCTTTTTTGTTTGGTGGCATCCCAGGATCTATGTTGCAGTATCTATGAGAGCTGCGTTAAGAGACTTTGTAACTGTATCTGTACAACAAAAGACGAGAGAGGCGAAAGAAGCGTGGATATGTGAGCAATGCTCAAACATCGAAAAAAGACTAAACAGAAATGATGCTAAAGGAGCATACAAGGTGGTCAAAGAACTGGTAACACCAAGACAAAGATGGAACCTTATGATTCATGATAAAAACGGCAAGTGTCTCATTGAGGGAAATTACGTACTGGCAAGATGGACAGAGTACTGTTCCGAGCTATATAACTATGAAGGGCGAAACAAACCTGAGAAAACATTCCCCCCAACACCAACAAATATAGAGGATAACCAACTGATAACGAAGGAGAGGCAATTGCAGCTGTAAAAGGCATTGAGAAGAGGGAAGGCAGCCGGCGTGGACAATATACCAGCAGAGCTCTTACAGGCAGGTGGAGAGGTAGTGGTGGGAGGCCTGACACACATCTGCAACAAAATATGGGCGAAAGGAAACTGGCCGGACTTATGGACACAATCAATGGTTATACCGTTACCTAAGTCTGGAAACCTAAAGCTGGGCCAAAATTACAGAACAATAAGCCTCATTAGCCACTCTAGCAAGGTCATG
Organism: Ariolimax columbianus; assembly: GCA_036924085.1. NCBI lineage: Eukaryota > Metazoa > Mollusca > Gastropoda > Stylommatophora > Arionidae > Ariolimax > Ariolimax columbianus. Next base: position 61,956,042 of record JAVGWX010000012.1, on the reverse strand, counting down.
CTTAGATTAATCATCGACCGATTGAAACCCCAAGCAGGGAAAAATTAATGACCAACAACGCCACGGGCTTCAACGGCAGAATAAAAGCTAACGGTCAGGAACTCGAAGTGGTTGACCATTTTAAATATCTAGGGTCGAGTGTCAGTGATGAAGGATCAAAATGTGAAGTGTTGGCCAGAATAGCACAGACAATAGCGGCGCTTGCACGGCTTAACAAAATTTGGCAAGATAAACGGTTTGCACGAAAATCAGATAAATGCGTAAATTGGTCCTGTCAATATTTATCTATGCGTGTGAGACATGGACAGTTACAGCTGAGCTTCAACGAAGGATACAGGCCTTGGAGATGAGATGTTTCCAAAAACGTTTAAACGTCACGTACAAAGATCGAGTTACAAATGAGGAAATACGAGATAGAATTACAACAGCAAAAGGGCCTTTCGAAGACCTCTTGGCAACTATGAAAAGAAGGAAACTCACTTGGTACGGTCACATATCGAGATCAAATGGTCTTGCAAATAAAATCCTCCACTGAAAGGTGCATGGCAGACGAAGAAGAGGCCGGCCCAAAACGAGATGAGAGGACAACATAAAGGAATGGACCGGTCTCCGACTAGATGTGTCATAGGCAGCGGCATCTGACAGAGGGGGTTGCGTTGGGTTGTGAGGATGTCTTCATGTCTGCCCCAACGACGTCACCGGTTACGGGATGACCTGACCTGACCTGATTCTGCTTTATAAGAAAAGGTGTGACTACAGTCCATGACGATAGCGAACGTGACTTGTAAGAACAATCCGAACAGAGAAAAGGCTTCCTCAATGAGTACAAGGAAAATCCGAACAGAGAAAAGGCTTCCTCAATGAGTACAAGGACAATCCGAACAGAGAAAAGGCTTCCTCAATGAGTACAAGGACAATCCGAACAGAGAAAAGGCTTCCTCAATGAGTACAAGGACAATCCGAACAGAGAAAAGGCTTCCTCAATGAGTACAAGGACAATCCGAACAGAGAAAAGGCTTCCTCAATGAGTACAAGGACAATCCGAACAGAGAAAAGGCTTTCTCAATGAGTACAAGGACAATCCGAACAGAGAAAAGGCTTTCTCAATGAGTACAAGGACAATCCGGACAGAGAAGAGGCTTCCTCAATGAGTACAAGGACAATCCGGATTGTTTGCGCAATACCATATGGTCGTGTATCTTCTCAAGCGCTGAGTCCTTAGCCTATCTGCAATCAGAATCTGCATTGTCTGTATTCCATTCTGGATCATGTCCCTTCATGCAACACGATCCATGGCGTCATGTTCCCATGATTCCAAATCGATGTCTGCATGCATCATTCTTGTACCGAGACCTTTTACCCAACTGTAACTCTCTATAATGAAGATCTGAAGATCCGTTGGTATTATACGACCTTCCATCCTCCAAGTATGTCCAAAGCACTTGAGTCTTTGAAAACTAAGCACGGAAAAGACCTTCACAGTGCCTGTCCTCTGCGTTGAAGATCTTGCCCTGCAACCCAACTCCCAAAATTCCGTGCAAGCTTCTCATGTGAAGGCTGTTCAGTCACCTCTCCTGTCCATATTTCATCGCCATAAAGATGGCTGCTGAGGATACCGGCCTTGTAAACAAGGGTTTACTAACATATTGTACTGTCGTAAACTGTCGCACGACTTTATACCTATTTCTGGGTTAGTCGATGGGTTTTTCGTCTGAGCACTACATGTCTAACCGTCATTTCATGGCCCCCACCCAATTCTACCCCCATCCCGTCAATCCATAAATCTATCGATCAGTCCTTTCCAGTCTCCATCAACTCTGCCACTTTTTCATCAGCCTTGTTACACCTCTATCAACCATCCCATCGATCTATCAGTCTTTTTCACCTGTTCAACAACCCTATCATTCATCAATCAATCCACCAACCAGACCACCATGTCATCAGTCGTTACATCAGCAAATCAATCCTATCAACACTCCATAAATCTCAACACTACTCAATCAATCCTAACACAATCCATCAATCTTCACATCAATCCCTCATCCCACCTCACCCTCACCCTCCCTTGTCCCTCTCCCCTCCTTCAACACGTGTCCCTCAATCATTCGCTAGAGTGTACACTGGGGTGCACTCTTATTATTCGCCTCTAACTGCCAGTGATCAATGTCGCCTGTCAACGGCCCAGTTTCTCTGTTTTCAAACCAATCAAAAGCGTTTTAAGGATTGAGTGAACCCGTCAGCCGTTAGCCACGCCCACCAAAGGATTGACATCCGTAATATAATTTATTTTAAAAGCTTGAGGGTATGGATCGCCAGTGTAATTGAGAATCCACTTAGGTAGATTTGAAACATTCAAAGATTGGGAGGAGGTGCCAACCTGGGTTGGTTTGGTTTTGGCTTCACGGGTGGAAACGGAAGTTAGGTTAAGTAATCTGGGAAAACTGGTACCAAAGTCAAACTACCACGTCAATCATGGTCGACCTGCCAAGGTTAGTATGAAAACAAGGTCGATTGTCCAAGGTCAGTATGAAAACAAGGTCAACCGACCAAGGTCAATATGAAGGCAAGGTCGATGTTCAACGTCATCATGAAGGCAAGGTTGATGGCCGAAGGTCAGTATGAAAACAAGGTCGTTTATCCAAGGTCAGTATGAAAATAAGGTCGACTATCCAAGGTCAGTATGAAAACAAGGTCGACCGGCAAGGTCCGTAGAAAAACAAGGTCGATTATCCGAGGTCAGTAAGAAAACAAGGTCAATTGTCCAAGATCAGTATGAAAATAAGCTCAACCGACCAAGGCCAGTATGAAGCGAAGGTCGATGGCCCAAGGTCAGAATAACGGCCATGTCGATGTCCCAGTGTTGGTATTTAGACATACTGTTTCAAAGACATTATGAAGACAAAATCGATGGTCCAAGGTCAGCAGGAAGCAATGTCGATGTACCAAGGTCAGTACTAAGACATATGGTATCAAGGCCAGTGCGGAAGAAAGGTCAAAGATCCACAATCATCATGAAGGCAAGGTCAATGGTACAAGGTCAGCATGAAGTCAAGGTCGACGATCCAAGACCATTATAAAGAAAAGGTCCATGGTCCAACGTCATTATGAAGACATTGTTGATAGTTCAAGGTCACTTTCAAGACAAAAGTCGATGGTCCAGTATCAGTATGAAGACATGATAAATGTATGAAGACAAGATGAATTTGAAGTCAAGCAGTTCAAGGTCAGTAGAACACACGTTATGTCTATGTGAAGAAATGTTATGTATTCCATGGTCATTATAAACAGAGTTCTGTAGCCTAATGTCTCTAGAAAGACAAAGGATGTAGCCTAATGTCTCTAGAAAGACAAGGGATGTAGCCTAATGTCTCTAGAAAGACAATGGCTGTAGCCTAATGTCTCTAGAAAGACAAGGGATGTGGCCTAATGTCTCTAGAAAGACAAGGGCTGTAGCCTAATGTCTCCAGAAAGATAAGGTGTGTAGCCTAAGTTCTCTAGAAAGACAAGGGCTGTAGCCTAATGTCTCCAGAAAGACAAGGTGTGTAGCCTAAGGTCTCTAGAAAGACAAGGTGTGTAGCCTAATGTCTCCAGAAAGACAAGGTGTGTAGCCTAAGGTCTCTAGAAAGACAAGGTGTGTAGCCAAATGTCTCCAGAAAGACAAGGTGTGTAGCCTAATGTCTCTAGAAAGACAAGGACTGTAGCCTAATGTCAGTATGAAGATATGATATATAGTCTATATGAAGATATTATCTATAGTCAAAAGTCATAGGGAGATATGATCTGTAGTCCATAGTCTTTAGGAAGATATGATCTGTAGTCCATAGTCTTTAGGAAGACATTATCTATAGTCAAATGTCATAGGGAGTTGAGATCTGTAGTTCATAGTCTATAGGAAGATATTACCATTAGTCAAAAGGGAGATGAGATCTGTAGTCAAAAGGGAGATGAGATCTGTAGTCCAGTCTGTAGGAAGATATGATCTATAGTCAAAAGGGAGATGAGATCTGTAGTCCAAAGTCTGTAGGAAGATATGATCTATAGTCAAAACAGAGAAGATATATGTAGTCCAAAGTCTGTAGGTAGATATGATCTATAGTCAAAAGGGAGATGATATCTGTAGTCCAGTCTGTAGGGAGATATGCATGTGAAGCAATTCATTTCCAGTGGCATGAATAACGTCTTGGTCTAGATAAGGGAGGCGGAGATTGGACATGAGCTGACAGCAGCCATCTACTCATAGATGATTGTTGATCCAGAACTGATCACCAAGACGCTGTTCCATCTCCAAGTAGCCACCCTTAGAAAAAGCTGCACTAGTGCAGTTTGAGACATTAGCCATCGCAATGGGAAGACTTCCCATAAAAACCTCTCTGACATCCGAAGCGTCGTGCTGAAAGGTGTAGAAATCGCTGCTTTACTGTAAAATAATGAAAAACGTCACAACGTTATTTACAGGACAAACCTCAAAGAAGAAGGAGAAGAAAAAGAACGAAAACAAGGACAATGGAAAGATAAAGAGGGAAATAGAAAAAAGGAAAGATATGGAGAAATAGAAAGAGATAGAGAAATTAGAAAGAGATGGACAAATACAAATAGATAGTGTGATAGAAAGAGAAGGAGAGATGGAGAGAAATAAAGAGAGAGAAAAAGAGAAAGAGAGATTGAAAGAGAAAGATAAAGAGAACGAAGGAGGAAAGATACAGAGAAGAAGGTGAGATAGAGAGATAGAAAGAGAGAGAGAGGAAGAGAAGAAATAGAAAGAGAAATAGATAGAGAAAGAGAAATAGACGGTGAAAGAGAAATAGATACAGAAATAGAAATAGATAGAGAAAGAGAAATAGATAAATAGAAAAATAAAGAAAGAAAGATAAATAGAGGAAGAGAAGAAATAGAAATAGAGAAATAGAAAAAGGAAGATGAATATGCGTCTCTTGGCCCAGATTATTCTTTACTCCATTCTTCTTGACTATTGGCATCACTGCCCTTTGTTTAACAAATGTCACGTATTACATTATAAGCGAATGCTCGTGTTGCCTAATGCGTTATACCATCAACAACATTACGGGCCACAGAATTAGTCCATGTGGCCGCAAGCGCTGCGCTGGCCTCGTGTTCAAGAAACTTAGCATAAAGAGATACATGCATTTCTGTTAATTAGCATCCGTGAGCGATTAGCTCTTGGATGTCAGGAATAAATCTGCGGGAGTGTTTAAGAGAGAAGTAATCTGACAGGCAGAAGTGGGAGAAGAAATATCAACATTTCAGCGTTTTAGTTTTTAAACAAAATGTGATTATTATACAGGTGATGACAAAGAGGACGGATATCACTTATTGGCTTTTCTTTGATTGTAGGCTTCGTCGTCGGTGTTTTTCCTTTTTTTTTTTATTTCATTGGGTGTTGATGTTAGTGGATGTGATGATATTGTGATCTAATTTGATGTAATGGGATGTGATTTGATGGGATGCAATGTTATGTTATGTTATGGCGTGTGATGTTATGGGTAGCGATGTGATGTTAAGGGATGGAATGTTATGTTGTGTTATGTGATGTTATTGGATGTTATGTTATGGTACCTTATGGAAAGTGAAATTATGTTATGTTGTGTGATGTTATGGGATGGGATGTTATGTTATGCGATTTTAAAGTGATGTTATGGGGTGGGATGTGATGTGATCATATTGGATGTGATAGTATGTGATATTATGAGGTATGATGTTATGAGATGAGATATGATGTTTTTTCTGTTGCGCCTATCGACCTAGTGCATGCGACTTCAGCATTCATTTTTCAAAGAATTTGCTTCCCCGGGATAACAGCCGGTGCTGTTATGGGGATCGAACCCAGAACCTCCGGGTTATGAGCCGTGCCACGTAACCACTAGCGCATGCCGTCCCCATGTAATGTTCTATGGTTTTGTGTGATGTGATGATATACAAATTTGATGTGATGTGAATGACAAAAGATGCAGACGCATCTGGCAGTTGGATCTCTTCCTCCTCGACATACGCCCAGTCTCGCACGTCTCCAATCTGTGAATCAATTACAATATCCTCTCTCTCCTGATTGTTACCGGTGCCCTATAAGAGATTAAACTTAGTAGCAGTATACACCTGCCCATCGTGTGAGTAACGACTAAGAAGGGTTGTGTTTAGGGCCGACTATATCACCATTTAGACGTTTCAGCTACACGAACTTCACTAAATACAGACGTTAGATAGCAAGAAAAAAATGTAACCCGACCATTGTAAGAAGAGGATGATTGTCCGCCATTAAGTGTTTTATCGAGTTGGAAAGTATAACTCGGGAGAGGAGGCCTTGACTTGTCGTTATGTGGGACATGTGCCGGGAGAGGAGGCCTTGACTTGTCGTTATGTGGGACATGTGCCGGGAGAGGAGGCCTTGACTTGTCGTTATGTGGGACATGTGCCGGGAGAGGAGGCCTTGACTTGTCGTTATGTGGGACATGTACCGGGAAAGGAGGCCTTGACTTGTCCTTATGTGGGACATGTGCCGGGAGAGGAGGCCTTGACTTGTCGTTATGTGGGTCATGTGCCGGGAGAGGAGGCCTTGACTTGTCGTTATGTCGGACATGTGCCGGGAGAGGAGGCATTGACTTGTCGTTATGTGGGACATGTGCCGGGAGAGGAGGCCTTGACTTGTCGTTATGTGGGACATGTGCCGGGAGAGGAGGCCTTGACTTGTCGTTATGTGGGACATGTGCCGGGAGAGGAGGCCTTGACTTGTCGTTATTTAGGACATGTGCCGGGAGAGGAGGCCTTGACTTGTCGTTATGTGGGACATGTGCCGGGAGAGGGGGCCTTGACTTGTCGTTATTTGGGACATGTGCCTGGAGAGGAGGCCTTGACTTGTCGTTATTTGGGACATGTGCCTGGAGAGGAGGTCTTGACTTGTCGTTATGTTGGACATGTACCGGGAGAGGAGGCCTTGGCTTGTCGTTATGTGGGACATGTACCGGGAGAGGAGGCCTTGACTTGTCGTTATGTGGGACATGTGCCGGGAGAGGAGGCCTTGACTTGTCGTTATTTGGGCCATGTGCCGGGAGAGGAGGCCTTGACTTGTCGTTATTTGGGCCATGTGCTACACAAGGGTTGACTGACTGAGGGTTAATCATTGAGTATTCAGTTACGTTCTGTTTTCAGTACGTCTCTTCAAAAATATAACCAACTCTCCCCCACCCCCACCACAACCACCCGCCGACCCCACTACCCTGCCTCGACTACCGCTATATAATCTCTCATTTATTCAATGTTAACGATATCTAATTTCCCACTTATTCGTGTTTAATGTCCCTCTCCCTAACGATATATAACCTCCCACTCATTCATTATCTCGCCTCACCATATATAATCTTCCATGTATCCAATCTCCTCCGAAACAATAAATAATCTTCCACGTATCCAATGTCCCCCTCCCTACCGATATAATCTTCCACGTATCCAATGTCCCCCCCCCCCCCCCCACCGATATAATCTTCCACGTATTCAATGTCCCCCTCCCTAACGAAATAATCTTCCACGTATGCAATGCCGCCTCCCCCCCTACCGATAGAAACTTCCACTTATACAATGTCCCCTAACGATATAAAATCTCCTACTTAACCATGTTTAATACCCTCCCATCTTTTCCACACACATCCTTATTGAATACCAGGATAATAGATAACAGACACATTTGATAACAGCTAACAGACAGACATTTCATAACAGACACATTTGATAACAGATAACGGACAGACATTTAATAACAGATAACAGACATATTTGAAAACAAATAACGTACATACTTGATAACAGATAACAGACACATTTGATAACGAATAACAGACATACATTTGATAACAGATAACAGACAGACATTTGATAACAGTTAAAAGACACATTTGATAACGGATAACAGACATACATTTGAAAACAGAGAAAACAGACATACATTTGATAACAGATAAGAGACAGACATAGCATAACAGATAAGAGACAGCCATATGATAACATATAACAGACAGACATATGGTAACAGATAAGAGACAGACATATGATAACAGATAACAGACAGACATATGATAATAACAGATAAGAAACAGACATATGATAACAGATAACTGACAGACATATGATAATAACAGATAAGAGACAGACATATGATAACAGATAACAGACAGACATATGATAATAACAGATAAGAGACAGACATATGATAACAGATAACAGACATGATAACAGATGAGAGACAGACATATGATAACAGATAAGAGACAGACATATAATAACAGATAACAGACAGGCATATGATAATAACAGATAAGAGACAGACATATTATAACAGATAACAGACAGGCATATGATAATAACACATAACAGACAGACATATGATAACAAACAGTTGCTATGAATCGACAGCTCATCATTTGTTTATAAAATAAATTGTAATTGAACCCCTTGAGGAGCTCATCTGAATAACTGGGAGTGTCTAAAACACCATAGCTCCCATGAGAGCTAAAAACCCACATAGATCCTTCCTGGCGCAAGCAGAGACGCAATGAGGCGTTAGAGACAGAGTCCATGACTCACGAATCCAACTCAGCAAATTGTGGAATGTCACAGTAGGGGAAACGAGAAACCGGGAGCTTGGGCTTAACACGTGATATCATAGTGATATTCTTCTTCTTCTTCTTCTTCGTCTGTTTCATATTTTTGTTTCTCGTGTTTTTTTTTCTTCTACTATGTGTTCTTCTACTTCTTATTCTTCTTCTTCTTCTTCTTCTTCTTCTTCTTCTTCTTCTCTTCTTCTTCTTCTTCTTCTTCTTCTCGCTCGCCATGTTTTTCTATTTCGTTAACACGTGAAATCCAGCTGTTTCGAATAAAGGTCGCTTTAGTGGAGAGTTATTCAAGGCTTCTAAGCAGCTTTGTGTAGTGATTCACTTCCGTGGAGCTGGGCTCAGTACGCGATCGGCTAGGCATATAATAATCTTGCAGGATATGTTAAGATGCGTGTTCTGCCTGTCCGCACAAACATATGGGTGACGGAGTCAATTTAAGGCAGAGGCAAAGGCCGCCGTCCATCGCAGACGATGGTGGCATAATTTATTTGCTAGCGCTATTTTATAGTAAAGATTAACTGCGCTACTTGTTATCCTCACTCTCTCGTCTCGAGCCACCCGACCCCAGTGGCAAGTCAAGGACAAGACGACTAGGATGCGACTACGAGATGCAGGGGACTCTGCATCAAGCACCCGTGAAAAAGACGGCGGAGTCCGGATTCGAACCCACACTACCTGATCACGAGGTAGACGGCTAAACCACTTCGCCACGGAAGTCTAACTATATACCTTCTGTCTGTTATCAATGTCCGACTTGTGAAATGAGCTATCAATCATCCAGATATTTTCAACGCATGTGGAGCACAGATCTTCAACAGATGCACAGTAAGTCAACAAATGTTGACTGCCCATTTCTAATTAAGCTATTGTGGTTTAAAGGTTCTACAGGATGGTGTAGACAGCCCTGTGCCCAAATCACTTTAGTCGCCCTTACGACACGCATAGTAGGTTACAGTGTTATTATTCTTGCCTCCCCTTTCAGATCCCGGTAACGCTCGAGCGAAATGAACTACTTGCGACAATCGACCATGATCATTAATAGAGAGAAGAATGAAACATTCATAAATACAAGAGACGCTAGAAACAATGTATACACTGGTATACAGAGAATATGTAATGCTCTTGACAGGAAACAATAGCGTCTACAACCCTACACGTAGAGAAAACATACATTTAAATTGTTAAAGAAACAGTACAGATGCATGGACTGAATAATAACCTTGACACAAATGGTGCAAAATAAAATATTTCGTCCTTCCTCATCCACACAAACACACCCCCCCCCCCCCTTTTCCATTTTTGTTCCGTCCGCCTAATAAGAGAAATGTGCAGATTATTTGTGATAAGTGATAAGTGCTGCCTTTTGGTGTACCCTTTCGGAATCTACTTGTCCTGCATACAACCGTCTCTGTGCTATACTTCTCTGATAATATTGGTTGATCATCACAAGCGAAAATGGCGACAGCGTCAGAGATTTGTATTCAGATGTAGCCACATATCAACTGTAGTCTTGGCGCGGCAAACTTTGCCACACGTGTGTCAAAAGGGAAGACTGTTAGTAATTGGCTGGTTTTGCATTCTGTCTTTTAATGCAGGTAGTTTTTGTCTGCGCTTCAGTAATGGTTCTCTTCTCAGCGATGCGAGCACCGCGAGTGATGGCAATGCGATTCGGAGCAAGCAGCTGGATGATAGTGACTTCGATGGAGAAACTGTTCACATAAATATTTCATCATCTTGTATCTTGTCATTTTGCAGACCGCCGCTGTCACAACAGCTGATCTGTAAGACTCGATCTCTAGCCAGACCGTCGCTCTCACAACAGCTGATCTGTAAGACTCGATCTCTAGCCACACCGTCGCTCTCACAACAGCTGATCTGTAAGACTCTCGATCTCTAGCCACACCGCCGCTGTCACAACAGCTGATCTGTAAGACTCGATCTCTAGCCACATCGTCGCTCTCACAACAGCTGATCTGTAAGACTCTCGATCTCTAGCCACACCGTCGCTCTCACAACAGCTGATCTGTAAGCCTCTCGATCGCTAGCCACACTGTCGCTTTCACAACAGCTGATCTGTAAGACTCGATCTCTAGCCAGACCGTCGCTCTCACAACAGCTGATCTGTAAGACTCTCGATCTCTAGCCACACCATTCGCTCTCACAACAGCTGATCTGTAAGACTCTCGATCTCTAGCCACACCATTCGCTCTCACAACAGCTGATCTGTAAGACTCGATCTCTAGCCAGACCGTCGCTCTCACAACAGCTGATCTGTAAGACTCTCGATCTCTAGCCACACCATTCGCTCTCACAACAGCTGATCTGTAAGACTCGATCTCTAGCCAGACCGTCGCTCTCACAACAGCCGCTCTGTAAGACTCTCGATCTCTAGCCAGACCGTCGATCTCACAACAGCCGATCTGTAGGACTCTCGATCTCTAGCCAGACCGTCGCTCTCACAACAGCCGATCTGTAAGACTCTCGATCTCTAGCCAGACCGTCGCTCTCACAACAGCTGATCTGTAAGACTCTCGATCTCTAGCCAGACCGTCGCTCTCACAACAGCCGATCTGTAAGACTCTCGATCTCTAGCCAGACCGTCGCTCTCACAACAGCTGATCTGTAAGACTCGATCTCTAGCCAGACCGTCGCTCTCACAACAGCTGATCTGTAAGACTCTCGATCTCTAGCCAGACCGTCGCTCTCACAACAGCTGATCTGTAAGACTCGATCACTAGCCAAACCGTCGCTCTCACAACAGCTGATCTGTAAGACTCTCGATCTCTAGCCAGACCGTCGCTCTCACAACAGCTGATCTGTAAGACTCGATCTCTAGCCAGACCGTCGCTCTCACAACAGCTGATCTGTAAGACTCTCGATCTCTAGCCAGACCGTCGCTCTCACAACAGCTGATCTGTAAGACTCTCGATCTCTAGCCAGACCGTCGCTCTCACAACAGCCGCTCTGTAAGACTCGGTCTCTAGCCAGACCGTCGCTCTAACAACAGCTGATCTGTAAGACTCGATCTCTAGCCAGACCGTCGCTCTCACAACAGCTGATCTGTAAGACTCTCGATCTCTAGCCAGACCGTCGCTCTCACAACAGCCACTCTGTAAGACTCGATCTCTAGCCAGACCGTCGCTCTCACAACAGCTGATCTGTAAGACTCTCGATCTCTAGCCAGACCGTCGCTCTCACAACAGCTGATCTGTAAGACTCTCGATCTCTAGCCAGACCGTCGCTCTCACAACAGCTGATCTGTAAGACTCTCGATCTCTAGCCAGACCGTCGCTCTCACAACAGCCGCTCTGTAAGACTCGATCTCTAGCCAGACCGTCGCTCTCACAACAGCCGATCTGTAAGACTCTCGATCTCTAGCCAGACCGTCGCTCTCACAACAGCTGATCTGTAAGACTCTCGATCTCTAGCCAGACCGTCGCTCTCACAACAGCCGCTCTGTAAGATTCGATCTCTAGCCAGACCGTCGCTCTCACAACAGCTGATCTGTAAGACTCTCGATCTCTAGCCAGACCGTCGCTCTCACAACAGCTGATCTGTAAGACTCGATCTCTAGCCAGACCGTCGCTCTCACAACATCTGATCTGTAAGACTCTCGATTTCTAGCCAGACCGTCGCTCTCACAACAGCCGCTCTGTAAGACTCGGTCTCTAGCCAGACCGTCGCTCTAACAACAGCTGATCTGTAAGACTCGATCTCTAGCCAGACCGTCGCTCTCACAACAGCTGATCTGTAAGACTCTCGATCTCTAGCCAGACCGTCGCTCTCACAACAGCCACTCTGTAAGACTCGATCTCTAGCCAGACCGTCGCTCTCACAACAGCTGATCTGTAAGACTCTCGATCTCTAGCCAGACCGTCGCTCTCACAACAGCTGATCTGTAAGACTCTCGATCTCTAGCCAGACCGTCGCTCTCACAACAGCCGCTCTGTAAGACTCGATCGCTAGCCAGACCGTCGCTCTCACAACAGCCGATCTGTAAGACTCTCGATCTCTAGCCAGACCGTCGCTCTCACAACAGCTGATCTGTAAGACTCTCGATCTCTAGCCAGACCGTCGCTCTCACAACAGCCGCTCTGTAAGACTCGATCTCTAGCCAGACCGTCGCTCTCACAACAGCTGATCTGTAAGACTCTCGATCTCTAGCCAGACCGTCGCTCTCACAACAGCTGATCTGTAAGACTCGATCTCTAGCCAGACCGTCGCTCTCACAACATCTGATCTGTAAGACTCTCGATTTCTAGCCAGACCGTCGCTCTCACAACAGCCGCTCTGTAAGACTCGATCTCTAGTTAACACTCCCGCCTCTGACGCTGTCATCATCTGGACCTCCGTGATGTCTTGTGTGCATCTTCTCCTTAGTCTGCCTATCCCTCGCTTTCCAGGCACCATATTCTCCAGTATTGTTTCTCCTGTGACACTACCTCTCCCCCCCCCCCTCTCCTTCACACCCCAAAGAGTGCTCGCCTGTTAGGAGCTCACTGTACAGAAATTGCTTAGATAAGCGCTCATCGGGCATGCCAGCAACATGCCTGGTCCATCTGATCTGGCGTCTGTAGCATCGCGTTGATGCCTGCCAGAGAGTCTCACCCTGCTGAAGATTACAGAGTTGTCTATCCTGCCAAACCAATCCCAAGGAACCCGGAGAGACAGGCCAGGTGGAAACGGTTGAGTTTCTTGACGTGTCTGTTAAAGGCTGTCCATGTTTTGAACTCGTATAGAAGGGTGGTTAAGCACAACAGGCACGAAAGACCATGATTTTGGCGACAGCACTGATTCATAGCCGGTTCTCAACGATTGTTCGTAGTCTTCCGAACGCAGCACTTCCGTTGACAGTGTTGTTAAGGACTAGATATAAACATTCCCTCCATTGTGTAGGTGTTGGCAGTAAGAGGCGGTTTATAGTGTTACTATGTTTTACTACCGTATCGGGACTCGGTAACACTTGGACGAGTGAATATAAAGTAATAGATGAATTAGCGATTCACAGATTGGAGACGTGTGACACTAGACGTGTGTCGAGGAGGAATAAATCCAACTTCCAGATGATTCTTTATCTTATGTCATTTGCATCACATACCATATCATCACATCACATCCTGTAACATAAGTTAATGCAGGAATTCGAAAACTCAGTCATAGTTGCCTGTATATCCTAATCTAGCACGTGTTAATGGCACAATCATCACAAGGGGTAATCGTTGCCTCTTGCACTTGTGAGAGGGGCCTTAAGTGAATCAGCGTGAACAGCTGCACATCCGCCCTGTATCTGATGTGTATGCCAGTGTCCCAACCACAGGGTGAATCATCAAGAATGGCTGCAACGGTGCTAAAGAGTATGAGGTCCAGCACGCGGGCTTATTTCACTCCATTCAGTACACGGGCCGGTGTGCCATTATGAAACTGGCGTACAACTGTGATGAATGTTTCGGGGCATCCGAAGTTCGCCTTGATTTTCCAGAGTCCGTCCCTGTTGACGGTGTGAAAGGCCTTGGACGGACCAACAAAAGTCGTGTCAGATCATGAAGCCGTTTCCGACATTTTTCTTCGGTTTAATGAGCTGCAGATATGATGTTGATTATCCCGCGACCAGTTCTAAACCCACATGAATTCTTGGCCAGTAGCTTCTGCTCGAGATCAGTTAAGCGATTGAGCAAGACTCGAGCCATCATTTTTGCAGCAGCGATTGACAAGAGGGGATTTTCCCTGTGATAACCACGTGATTAACGATTGGTTCCTCCTCTACTGGCACAGAACACATTTTAGACAATATCAGACATATCAGTTAGAATTTCGGTTTAGTTAGTTTTCCTTCCATTGATGCTGTTGAGCGCCGCGGTAAGCTTAAGTCGTCTGTCCTGTGCCAAGTGCGATACGTCAGCCATTGCGAACCCGCGTTGTTGCACAATCAATCTATTCATCTGCCTCGCGGTGGCCCTGTTGTCCAGTAGCCAGCATTGTAAACCGTTACTGAAAGTTGATGATGGTGCAATGTCATGAGATGACCAAGCAAACGTATTTTTTGCCTGGAAATATAATTCTACAAAAGACTTAGTGCCAACAATACTACGAATATTGTCGTTTCGCATTCTACTTTTCCTGGTAAAATCGATGACCTTCCTCAACTTTTCACTTCACACGTCGAAATTCTTCTCCTCAATGACGCCTTGAACAAAGGTCATGTTTGACACTGGTAACACAGAATCGGCTTCAATTTACTTTTCAACAGCTGTTGTTTTGTTGCCAAACTGATGCTCATGTATCTAAGCAGTGGTGACAGCTGATAAGTTTCTGACACCTAGTCTCGATTTCCCTGTCCAAACAAAATACTGCCCAAATACTTGAACTCATGAACCTGTTGAAGAGCAATATAATGTACACGTATGTTATGTGGCTCATGTGGTCAACTGATTCTCAGAGTTTCTATTTTCACCTCGTTAATTCGCATATTATATTTAGCCACATCCTACTGTATCTAATGTGGGCTATAATTTAGCATAGGTTGTCGTACGCGCGGCCATGTGATTCTGCAGTTTATTTATCATTCGTTCAGCATCAATAAATAATCACAGTCCCGCGACTGACACAGTTCGTGTGGCTGAAAGTTAACAACAATTGCACAAATTAGTGACTCGAGCAAAGAATAAGGAATGTCCCGTGCATGGATTGAACAATCACAATGAGATAACAAAAAGTTCGGATCATTAGCAAAGCAGATTCTAAATCTACGCTATAGATAATTGTAGATAATCGAAACTGAACAGGTCAAGAGTATCTTATATTTCAAAATATCGCCATCATCTGGTTGATCAGTCCTAACACTGGTTGTAAGGTTGTCTGAGCATGTCTCTCCATTTGACCCACCTAATTGTTGATCAGCATCTGGTCGCAAAAATTACACGATGGTCTGGTGAAGAAAGTCTGAGAAGACAGAACACAAGGAAATTAGAGGGAAGACAGAACACAAGGAAATTAGAGGGAAGACAGATTACAAGGACATTAGAGGGAAGGCCAGACCAAAAAGACACAAGCATGTAGATGCATGGTGGTGAAGACATTTGCTCAGCTGAAGACGGCCACATATGACAGGAAGAAGAGGGAAGTCAAGTCATGGACTTGAAAACCAGTCCTAGTACTGAATGACTTGAAGATGATTGGGTCGGAGTCTCTAACCAGTCCTAAGACTGGATGACTTGAAGATGTTAAGGTTTGTGGCCCTAAATCAATGGAAGGACTGGTTGACTTGAGGATGTTTAAGTCAGAGTCTCTAACCAGTCCCAAGACTGGATGACTTGAAGATGTTAAGGTTTGTGGCCCTAAATCAATGATCATTAATAGAGAGAAGAATGAAACATTCATAAATACAAGAGACGCTAGAAACAATGTATACACTGGTATACAGAGAATATGTAATGCTCTTGACAGGAAACAATAGCGTCTACAACCCTACACGTAGAGAAAACATACATTTAAATTGTTAAAGAAACAGTACAGATGCATGGACTGAATAATAACCTTGACACAAATGGTGCAAAATAAAATATTTCGTCCTTCCTCATCCACACAAACACACCCCCCCCCCCCCCTTTTCCATTTTTGTTCCGTCCGCCTAATAAGAGAAATGTGCAGATTATTTGTGATAAGTGATAAGTGCTGCCTTTTGGTGTACCCTTTCGGAATCTACTTGTCCTGCATACAACCGTCTCTGTGCTATACTTCTCTGATAATATTGGTTGATCATCACAAGCGAAAATGGCGACAGCGTCAGAGATTTGTATTCAGATGTGGCCACATATCAACTGTAGTCTTGGCGCGGCAAACTTTGCCACACGTGTGTCAAAAGGGAAGACTGTTAGTAATTGGCTGGTTTTGCATTCTGTCTTTTAATGCAGGTAGTTTTTGTCTGCGCTTCAGTAATGGTTCTCTTCTCAGCGATGCGAGCACCGCGAGTGATGGCAATGCGATTCGGAGCAAGCCGCTGGATGATAGTGACTTCGATGGAGAAACTGTTCACATAAATATTTCATCATCTTGTATCTCGTCATTTTGCAGACCGCCGCTGTCACAACAGCTGATCTGTAAGACTCGATCTCTAGCCAGACCGTCGCTCTCACAACAGCTGATCTGTAAGACTCGATCTCTAGCCACACCGTCGCTCTCACAACAGCTGATCTGTAAGACTCTCGATCTCTAGCCACACCGCCGCTGTCACAACAGCTGATCTGTAAGACTCGATCTCTAGCCACATCGTCGCTCTCACAACAGCTGATCTGTAAGACTCTCGATCTCTAGCCACACCGTCGCTCTCACAACAGCTGATCTGTAAGCCTCTCGATCGCTAGCCACACTGTCGCTCTCACAACAGCTGATCTGTAAGACTCGATCTCTAGCCAGACCGTCGCTCTCACAACAGCTGATCTGTAAGACTCTCGATCTCTAGCCACACCATTCGCTCTCACAACAGCTGATCTGTAAGACTCTCGATCTCTAGCCACACCATTCGCTCTCACAACAGCTGATCTGTAAGACTCGATCTCTAGCCAGACCGTCGCTCTCACAACAGCTGATCTGTAAGACTCTCGATCTCTAGCCACACCATTCGCTCTCACAACAGCTGATCTGTAAGACTCGATCTCTAGCCAGACCGTCGCTCTCACAACAGCCGCTCTGTAAGACTCTCGATCTCTAGCCAGACCGTCGATCTCACAACAGCCGATCTGTAGGACTCTCGATCTCTAGCCAGACCGTCGCTCTCACAACAGCCGATCTGTAAGACTCTCGATCTCTAGCCAGACCGTCGCTCTCACAACAGCTGATCTGTAAGACTCGATCTCTAGCCAGACCGTCGCTCTCACAACAGCTGATCTGTAAGACTCTCGATCTCTAGCCACACCATTCGCTCTCACAACAGCTGATCTGTAAGACTCGATCTCTAGCCAGACCGTCGCTCTCACAACAGCCGCTCTGTAAGACTCTCGATCTCTAGCCAGACCGTCGATCTCACAACAGCCGATCTGTAGGACTCTCGATCTCTAGCCAGACCGTCGCTCTCACAACAGCCGATCTGTAAGACTCTCGATCTCTAGCCAGACCGTCGCTCTCACAACAGCTGATCTGTAAGACTCTCGATCTCTAGCCAGACCGTCGCTCTCACAACAGCTGATCTGTAAGACTCGATCTCTAGCCAGACCGTCGCTCTCACAACAGCTGATCTGTAAGACTCTCGATCTCTAGCCAGACCGTCGCTCTCACAACAGCTGATCTGTAAGACTCGATCACTAGCCAAACCGTCGCTCTCACAACAGCTGATCTGTAAGACTCTCGATCTCTAGCCAGACCGTCGCTCTAACAACAGCTGATCTGTAAGACTCGATCTCTAGCCAGACCGTCGCTCTCACAACAGCTGATCTGTAAGACTCTCGATCTCTAGCCAGACCGTCGCTCTCACAACAGCTGATCTGTAAGACTCTCGATCTCTAGCCAGACCGTCGCTCTCACAACAGCCACTCTGTAAGACTCGATCTCTAGCCAGACCGTCGCTCTCACAACAGCTGATCTGTAAGACTCTCGATCTCTAGCCAGACCGTCGCTCTCACAACAGCTGATCTGTAAGACTCTCGATCTCTAGCCACACCGTCGCTCTCACAACAGCTGATCTGTAAGCCTCTCGATCGCTAGCCAGACCGTCGCTCTCACAACAGCTGATCTGTAAGACTCGATCTCTAGCCAGACCGTCGCTCTCACAACAGCTGATCTGTAAGACTCTCGATCTCTAGCCACACCATTCGCTCTCACAACAGCTGATCTGTAAGACTCTCGATCTCTAGCCACACCATTCGCTCTCACAACAGCTGATCTGTAAGACTCGATCTCTAGCCAGACCGTCGCTCTCACAACAGCTGATCTGTAAGACTCTCGATCTCTAGCCACACCATTCGCTCTCACAACAGCTGATCTGTAAGACTCGATCTCTAGCCAGACCGTCGCTCTCACAACAGCCGCTCTGTAAGACTCTCGATCTCTAGCCAGACCGTCGATCTCACAACAGCCGATCTGTAGGACTCTCGATCTCTAGCCAGACCGTCGCTCTCACAACAGCCGATCTGTAAGACTCTCGATCTCTAGCCAGACCGTCGCTCTCACAACAGCTGATCTGTAAGACTCTCGATCTCTAGCCAGACCGTCGCTCTCACAACAGCTGATCTGTAAGACTCGATCTCTAGCCAGACCGTCGCTCTCACAACAGCTGATCTGTAAGACTCTCGATCTCTAGCCAGACCGTCGCTCTCACAACAGCTGATCTGTAAGACTCGATCACTAGCCAAACCGTCGCTCTCACAACAGCTGATCTGTAAGACTCTCGATCTCTAGCCAGACCGTCGCTCTAACAACAGCTGATCTGTAAGACTCGATCTCTAGCCAGACCGTCGCTCTCACAACAGCTGATCTGTAAGACTCTCGATCTCTAGCCAGACCGTCGCTCTCACAACAGCTGATCTGTAAGACTCTCGATCTCTAGCCAGACCGTCGCTCTCACAACAGCCGCTCTGTAAGACTCGGTCTCTAGCCAGACCGTCGCTCTAACAACAGCTGATCTGTAAGACTCGATCTCTAGCCAGACCGTCGCTCTCACAACAGCTGATCTGTAAGACTCTCGATCTCTAGCCAGACCGTCGCTCTCACAACAGCCACTCTGTAAGACTCGATCTCTAGCCAGACCGTCGCTCTCACAACATCTGATCTGTAAGACTCTCGATTTCTAGCCAGACCGTCGCTCTCACAACAGCCGCTCTGTAAGACTCGGTCTCTAGCCAGACCGTCGCTCTAACAACAGCTGATCTGTAAGACTCGATCTCTAGCCAGACCGTCGCTCTCACAACAGCTGATCTGTAAGACTCTCGATCTCTAGCCAGACCGTCGCTCTCACAACAGCCACTCTGTAAGACTCGATCTCTAGCCAGACCGTCGCTCTCACAACAGCTGATCTGTAAGACTCTCGATCTCTAGCCAGACCGTCGCTCTCACAACAGCTGATCTGTAAGACTCTCGATCTCTAGCCAGACCGTCGCTCTCACAACAGCCGCTCTGTAAGACTCGATCTCTAGCCAGACCGTCGCTCTCACAACAGCCGATCTGTAAGACTCTCGATCTCTAGCCAGACCGTCGCTCTCACAACAGCTGATCTGTAAGACTCTCGATCTCTAGCCAGACCGTCGCTCTCACAACAGCCGCTCTGTAAGACTCGATCTCTAGCCAGACCGTCGCTCTCACAACAGCTGATCTGTAAGACTCTCGATCTCTAGCCAGACCGTCGCTCTCACAACAGCTGATCTGTAAGACTCGATCTCTAGCCAGACCGTCGCTCTCACAACATCTGATCTGTAAGACTCTCGATTTCTAGCCAGACCGTCGCTCTCACAACAGCTGATCTGTAAGACTCTCGATCTCTAGCCAGACCGTCGCTCTCACAACAGCTGATCTGTAAGACTCGATCTCTAGCCAGACCGTCGCTCTCACAACATCTGATCTGTAAGACTCTCGATTTCTAGCCAGACCGTCGCTCTCACAACAGCCGCTCTGTAAGACTCGATCTCTAGTTAACACTCCCGCCTCTGACGCTGTCATCATCTGGACCTCCGTGATGTCTTGTGTGCATCTTCTCCTTAGTCTGCCTATCCCTCGCTTTCCAGGCACCATATTCTCCAGTATTGTTTCTCCTGTGACACTACCTCTCCCCCCCCCCTCTCCTTCACACCCCAAAGAGTGCTCGCCTGTTAGGAGCTCACTGTACAGAAATTGCTTAGATAAGCGCTCATCGGGCATGCCAGCAACATGCCTGGTCCATCTGATCTGGCGTCTGTAGCATCGCGTTGATGCCTGCCAGAGAGTCTCACCCTGCTGAAGATTACAGAGTTGTCTATCCTGCCAAACCAATCCCAAGGAACCCGGAGAGACAGGCCAGGTGGAAACGGTTGAGTTTCTTGACGTGTCTGTTAAAGGCTGTCCATGTTTTGAACTCGAATAGAAGGGTGGTTAAGCACAACAGGCACGAAAGACCATGATTTTGGCGACAGCACTGATTCATAGCCGGTTCTCAACGATTGTTCGTAGTCTTCCGAACGCAGCACTTCCGTTGACAGTGTTGTTAAGGACTAGATATAAACATTCCCTCCATTGTGTAGGTGTTGGCAGTAAGAGGCGGTTTATAGTGTTACTATGTTTTACTACCGTATCGGGACTCGGTAACACTTGGACGAGTGAATATAAAGTAATAGATGAATTAGCGATTCACAGATTGGAGACGTGTGACACTAGACGTGTGTCGAGGAGGAATAAATCCAACTTCCAGATGATTCTTTATCTTATGTCATTTGCATCACATACCATATCATCACATCACATCCTGTAACATAAGTTAATGCAGGAATTCGAAAACTCAGTCATAGTTGCCTGTATATCCTAATCTAGCACGTGTTAATGGCACAATCATCACAAGGGGTAATCGTTGCCTCTTGCACTTGTGAGAGGGGCCTTAAGTGAATCAGCGTGAACAGCTGCACATCCGCCCTGTATCTGATGTGTATGCCAGTGTCCCAACCACAGGGTGAATCATCAAGAATGGCTGCAACGGTGCTAAAGAGTATGAGGTCCAGCACGCGGGCTTATTTCACTCCATTCAGTACACGGGCCGGTGTGCCATTATGAAACTGGCGTACAACTGTGATGAATGTTTCGGGGCATCCGAAGTTCGCCTTGATTTTCCAGAGTCCGTCCCTGTTGACGGTGTGAAAGGCCTTGGACGGACCAACAAAAGTCGTGTCAGATCATGAAGCCGTTTCCGACATTTTTCTTCGGTTTAATGAGCTGCAGATATGATGTTGATTATCCCGCGACCAGTTCTAAACCCACATGAATTCTTGGCCAGTAGCTTCTGCTCGAGATCAGTTAAGCGATTGAGCAAGACTCGAGCCATCATTTTTGCAGCAGCGATTGACAAGAGGGGATTTTCCCTGTGATAACCACGTGATTAACGATTGGTTCCTCCTCTACTGGCACAGAACACATTTTAGACAATATCAGACATATCAGTTAGAATTTCGGTTTAGTTAGTTTTCCTTCCATTGATGCTGTTGAGCGCCGCGGTAAGCTTAAGTCGTCTGTCCTGTGCCAAGTGCGATACGTCAGCCATTGCGAACCCGCGTTGTTGCACAATCAATCTATTCATCTGCCTCGCGGTGGCCCTGTTGTCCAGTAGCCAGCATTGTAAACCGTTACTGAAAGTTGATGATGGTGCAATGTCATGAGATGACCAAGCAAACGTATTTTTTGCCTGGAAATATAATTCTACAAAAGACTTAGTGCCAACAATACTACGAATATTGTCGTTTCGCATTCTACTTTTCCTGGTAAAATCGATGACCTTCCTCAACTTTTCACTTCACACGTCGAAATTCTTCTCCTCAATGACGCCTTGAACAAAGGTCATGTTTGACACTGGTAACACAGAATCGGCTTCAATTTACTTTTCAACAGCTGTTGTTTTGTTGCCAAACTGATGCTCATGTATCTAAGCAGTGGTGACAGCTGATAAGTTTCTGACACCTAGTCTCGATTTCCCTGTCCAAACAAAATACTGCCCAAATACTTGAACTCATGAACCTGTTGAAGAGCAATATAATGTACACGTATGTTATGTGGCTCATGTGGTCAACTGATTCTCAGAGTTTCTATTTTCACCTCGTTAATTCGCATATAATATTTAGCCACATCCTACTGTATCTAATGTGGGCTATAATTTAGCATAGGTTGTCGTACGCGCGGCCATGTGATTCTGCAGTTTATTTATCATTCGTTCAGCATCAATAAATAATCACAGTCCCGCGACTGACACAGTTCGTGTGGCTGAAAGTTAACAACAATTGCACAAATTAGTGACTCGAGCAAAGAATAAGGAATGTCCCGTGCATGGATTGAACAATCACAATGAGATAACAAAAAGTTCGGATCATTAGCAAAGCAGATTCTAAATCTACGCTATAGATAATTGTAGATAATCGAAACTGAACAGGTCAAGAGTATCTTATATTTCAAAATATCGCCATCATCTGGTTGATCAGTCCTAACACTGGTTGTAAGGTTGTCTGAGCATGTCTCTCCATTTGACCCACCTAATTGTTGATCAGCATCTGGTCGCAAAAATTACACGATGGTCTGGTGAAGAAAGTCTGAGAAGACAGAACACAAGGAAATTAGAGGGAAGACAGAACACAAGGAAATTAGAGGGAAGACAGATTACAAGGACATTAGAGGGAAGGCCAGACCAAAAAGACACAAGCATGTAGATGCATGGTGGTGAAGACATTTGCTCAGCTGAAGACGGCCACATATGACAGGAAGAAGAGGGAAGTCAAGTCATGGACTTGAAAACCAGTCCTAGTACTGAATGACTTGAAGATGATTGGGTCGGAGTCTCTAACCAGTCCTAAGACTGGATGACTTGAAGATGTTAAGGTTTGTGGCCCTAAATCAATGGAAGGACTGGTTGACTTGAGGATGTTTAAGTCAGAGTCTCTAACCAGTCCCAAGACTGGATGACTTGAAGATGTTAAGGTTTGTGGCCCTAAATCAATAGAAGGACTGGTTGACTTGAGAATGTTAAAGTCAGGGTATCTAACCAGTCCCAAGACTGGATGACTTAAAGATGTTAAGGTTTGTTGCCCTAAATCAATGGTAGGACTGGTTGACTTGCGGATGTTTAAGTCAGGGTCTCTAACCAGTCCCAAGACTTGAAGATGTTAAGGTTTGTGGCCCTAAATCAACGGAAGGACTGGTTGACTTGAGGATGTTTAAGTCAGGGTCTCTAACCAGTCCCAAGACTTGATGATTTGAAGATGTTAAGGTTTGTGGCCCTAAATCAATGGCAGAACTGGTTGACTTGAGGATGTTTAAGTCAGGGTCTCTAACCAGTCCCAAGACTTGAAGATGTTAAGGTTTGTGGCCCTAAAT
Organism: Ariolimax columbianus; assembly: GCA_036924085.1. Lineage (NCBI taxonomy): Eukaryota > Metazoa > Mollusca > Gastropoda > Stylommatophora > Arionidae > Ariolimax > Ariolimax columbianus. The sequence continues at coordinate 61,932,400 of JAVGWX010000012.1, read as the reverse complement.
CAATGGAAGGACTGGTTGACTTGAGGATGTTTAAGTCAGGGTCTCTAACCAGTCCCAAGACTGAATGACTTGAAGATGTTAAGGTGTGTGGCCCTAATTCAATGGAAGGACTGGTTGACTTGAGGATGTTTAAGTCGGGGTCTCTAACCAGTCCTAAGACTGGATGACTTGATGATCATCGAGTCGAGGCCCCGAAAGGATTGAATAACTTGGTTATAATGACAGTTTTACCAAATCGACCTATTTTTCTCCGAGTTTGTCCTCGTCTACGCCCCATATAATTCCCTCAGACCAAATGTGTGACGCTGATCACTCAGCGTGGTACACCACAAGAGTGAGCAATAATGTTGGACTACACTGGTGCTGTTATTTGATCTCATTGCGTTAACTAGCCAATTTGAGCTCCGAATTATTTCCTGTTTGCACGATAGACTACGTGGGATTACCTTGCGGCCTTGGTTATTGTTATAGGATATTATGTGTCCAATTCTTTTCAACATATTCCTGAAGGGAATTATGAGTCAGGCACTTGGAGGTCACGTTAGTACTGTCAAGATAGGTGGCCGAACGATTACCAGCCTTCGTTTTGCAGATGACATCGACGGGTTGGCGGGCACAGAAGCAGAACTCAAGTAATGGATCAGAAGGCTCGATGAAACAGCTCCTGACTAAGGCGTGGAGATTGACGCTGGAAAGACTAAATTAGTGACCAACGACGCCCAGGGCTTCAACGGTAGGATACAAGCTAATGGCAGGAACTCGAAGTGGTTGACCGTTTTAAATATCTGGGGTCGATTGTCAGTGATGAAAGAACAAAACGTGAGGTGTTGGCCAAAATAGCACAGAAAATAGCGGCGCTTGCACGGCTTAACAAAATCTGGTAAGATAAACGTTTAACACTATACACCAAAATAAGATTAATGCGTAAATTGGTCCTGCGAATATTTATCTATGCTTGTGATACATGGCCAGTTACAGCTGACCTTCAGCGAAGGATACAGGCCTTGGAGATGAGATGTTTCCGAAGACGTTTAAACGTCACGTACAAAGATCGAGTTACAAATAATCAAATATGAGATATAATTACAACAGCCATAGGGCCTTTTGAAGACCTCTTGACAACTGTCAAAAGAAGGAAACTGGCTTGGTACGGTCACATATCGAGATCAAATGGTCTTGCAAATACAATCCTCCACGGGAATGAGCAAGGAAGACGAGGAAGAGGCCATCTCAAAAAGAGGTGGGAGGAGAACATAAAAGAATGGACCAATATCTGATCAGAAGAGGCACAGGCAGCGGCCGCTGACACAGGAGGGTTGCAGAGGGTTGTGAGGATGTCTTCATGTGTGTCCCAACAACCTCACTGCTAACCGGATGACCTGACCTGATTATATGATGTTATGTTATGGCATCTGAAGTTATAACTTAACGTAACGTTGTTATACTGGTTGAGAAGACATTGCAGAGTCGGTATACAACCAGTTTCTTGGAGGGTGATTAACCAATGTGCGAGTCCATGTTAATAGACTCAACACTAGAACAAAGTAGACCCACAGTCTGTTAGGGGACTCAGTGGGCTCATGATAAGGTGTCCGCCTCGGGTGTCGGAGATCCTGGTTTCGAATCACGGCGGAGACCGGGAATTTGTTCACGTAGGACTTCTGCTAAAAATTCCATTGATCTCTAAGTATTGAGATCGGACTCCCGTGTTCAGTGTCGAGCACGTTAAAAATTCCTTGGCAGTTGGCATCACCTCAGGGTCAGACACAACATGCTGACCAGGGCATCACTTCATGGTAAGGCACAACATGCTGGCCAGGGCATCACCTCAGGGTCACGCACAACATGCTGGCCAGGGCATCACCTCAGGGTCAGACACAACATGCTGGCCAGGGCATCACCTCAGGGTCACGCACAACATGCTGGCCATGGCATCACCTCAGGGTCACGCACAACATGCTGGCCAGGGCATCACCTCAGGGTCACGCACAACATGCTGGCCAGGACATCACCTCAGGGTCACGCACAACATGCTGGCCAGGGCATTACCTCAGGGTCAGACACAACATGCTGGCCAGGGCATCACCTCAGGGTCACGCACAACATGCTGGCCAGGGCATCACCTCAGGGTCACGCACACCATGCTGACCAGGGCATCACCTCAGGGTCAGGCACAACATGATGACTTAGATTTCTATCTCTCTATCATGCAGCGTTCTCAAGAAACAGACTGTTTTCAAGGCAGCCTGGCTTAACGAGATGTGGATCGACGTTATCCCCGTAGTAGTTAGCGTCACGAAAATGTAGAAAAGCGTAGCACAACCGCAAGGAAGGCCTTGGTCCACCCTCATTAGCACGTTACGGATGTGAGGAAAGCTACTACACACAACCAGTCATTGAATTCCCTTGTCGTGGAGCGCATAGACCTACTCACTGTGGGCATTCAATAATCATAACATCGACTTATGATACGGTATGTTTACCACGATACGAGGAGCGCATAGACCTACTCACTGTGGACATTCAATAATCATAACATCGACTTATGATACGGTATATTTACCACGATACGGTGAGCGCATAGACCTACTCACTGTGGACATTCAATAATCATAACATCGACTTATGATACGGTATGTTTACCACGATACGGGGAGCGCATAGACCTACTCACTGTGGACATTCAATAATCATAACATCGACTTATGATACGGTATGTTTACCACGATATACTAAGTTATGTTTATATGCTATGCAATGTAATGCCACGCTCTACTTACTGCGCTATGCAATGCAATGTTGCGTTACGCTTACTACGCTATAATACGTTATGTTTACTGCGCTATGCAATGCTACGTTATGTCTACTACGCTATGCAATGCTACGTTGTGTTTACTACGCTATGAAATGCTACGTTGTCTTTACTACGCTATGCAATGCTACGTTATGTTGACTACGCTATGCAATGTAATGCAACGTTACATTACACTACGTTACATTACAGCATGCCACATCAAGGCTACGCTGACGATTACGTTTGTTTATAGTGTGTGATGTAATCTACTGAGATATGTTGAAGAATATGATGTTATGTTAGGGCATACATCTTTCTAAATTGGTGCTATTCAACTTTGTCGCTAGCGTCCACAAGTGGGTGATCTTAGCTTTCAGATATGTGGTAGAAGAATAATGACATTCTCTATTTAAAACATATTATTATTATAAATATTATTATGGCAATACAGAGGCAACACAACTTGAGGAAACGTAAGCAGAATATCAGAAAACCAACAAAAGTAATCATTTTGAGAACATGCGTTCTTGTCCCATGGCTGTATACAACTGTGAAACATGGACAGTTAACCAAACCTGAAATAAGAGAATCGAGTCCTACTAATCGAAATATTATAGAAAAGTTCTCAGAATACAATCGACATTAAAAAAAAGAATGCAGACATCGACAAGAGTTGATGATAGAAGAGAAACTGGTTCATCAATTCCACCATTGAAAGATATTCTAAATGCTTAGACCACATCGGTCTTGAGAGAATGGTAATTAAAGATATGGTGCCGGGCAAGAGAAGCAAAAGCAGACCAAGAAGTCGATGGCACCAAGATGTTAAGCAATGCTTGGGCCTGAATCTGGAGCAGACTGGAGCTTTGGTAAAAGAGGCAGACCAAGAAGTCGATGGCACGAAGATGTTAAGCAATGCTTGGGCCTGAATCTGGAGCAGACTGGAGCTTTGGTAAAAGAGGCAGTCTAAGAAGTCGATGGCACCAAGATGTTAAGCAATGCTTGGGCCTGAATCTGGAGCAGACTGGAGCTTTGGTAAAAGAGGCAGTCTAAGATGTCGATGGCACGAAGATGTTAAGCAATGCTTGGGCCTGAATCTGGAGCAGACTGGAGCTTTGGTAAAAGAGGCAGACCAAGAAGTCGATGGCACCAAGATGTTAAGGAATGCTCGGGAATGACTCTTGGACAGGCTGGAGATTTGACAAAAGATCGAGTTTCTTTCAGACTGTCCGATCTGTCTCTTGTCTGTCCGTCTGCACTCTATCTGCTCTATGACTGCTCTCCGTCTGCACTCTATCTGCTCTATGACTGCTCTCCGTCTGCTCTCCATCTGCTTCCTGTCCGATCTGTCTGATCTGTCTGCTCTCTGTCCGATCTGTCTGGCCTCTGTCTGCTCTCTGTCCGATCTGTCTGGCCTATGTCTGATCTGTCTGCTGTCCGATCTGTCTGACCTCTGTCAGTTCTGTCTGCTCACTGTCCGATCTGTCTGGCCTCTGTCTGATATGTCTGCTCTCTGTCCAATCTGTCTGACCTCGGTATGATCTTCTGCTCTCTGTCCGATCTGTCTGGCCTCTGTCTGATCTGTCTGCTATCTGTCCGATCTGTCTGGCCTCTGTGTGATCTGTCTGCTACCTGTCCGATCTGTCTGGCCTCTGCCTGATCTGTCTGCTCTCTGTCCGATCTGTCTGGCCTCTGTCCTATCTGTCTGTTCTCTGTTCGATCTGTCTGTTCTCTGTTCGATCTGTCTGGCCTCTGTCTGATCTGTGTCCGTCCGATCTGTCTGGCCTCTGATCTGTCTGCTCTCTGTCCGATCTCTCTGGCCTCTGTCTGATCTGTCTGCTATCTGTCCGATCTGTCTGGCCTCTATCTGATCTGTCTGCTATCTGTCCGATCTGTCTGGCTTCTGTCTGATCTGTCTGCTCTCTGTCCGATCTGTCTGGCCTCTGTCTGATCTGTCTGCTCTCTGTCCGATCTGTCTGGCCTCTGTCTGATCTGTCTGCTCTCTGTCCAATCTCTGATCTGTATGCTCTCTGTCCGATCTGTCTGCTATCTGTCCGATCTGTCTGGCCTCTGTCTGATCTATCTGTCCGATCTGTCTGGCTTCTGTCTGATTTGTCTGCTATCTGTCCGATCTGCTTGATCTATGTCCGATCTGCCTGCTATCTGTTCAATCTACCCGCTCGAAAATGTAAATCCGTAAATCTACTTGGGCCAAGAGATCACGAACTCCCATTTAATAAATTTGGAGATCTCTCGAATGATAACATCGGGCTGGGTCAGCCTCAACTTTATTAAACCCATACTGCAACAGATGCGAAACGACAACGCTTGGGTTCACACCTTTAATATTGTGATTATTACAGCCATGATGTGTGGCTGCGAGGTGTGGAACCTACGGAAAATTGATGCAGGTAAACTCTGGGTTACCAAGCGAGCGATGGAGTGAAGAACATTGAACATCCCCCTTCACGACCAAATGCGCGACGCAGAGATCAGCCGTGGAACTTCCTTCTCTAACATCATAGATGTCGCGGTTACGAAAATACAGATGGACCGGCCATGTGGTGCGCATGTTGGATAACAGATGGACCGGACGTGTGGTGCGCATGTTGGATAACTGATGGACCGGTCGTGTGGTGCGCATGTTGAACAACTGATGGACCGGTCGTGTGGAACGCATGTCGTCGTGGTGGGCCTACAACTGAAAGCTCCCTAAGTTGATATGTAGAGATGACCTGAAGACGCCCATGCGTCCAACTTGGTACAACAATGCAAAAGAGCGAAATTAGTTTACACAACATGTTTTACTTTGCATTAGACACGTGTCTGATTAAATTCCAGGATTTAAAGTTATGGCATATGATATTATGTTATGTTATAGCATATGATATTATGTTATGTTATAGCATAGCATGGGATGTTATATTATTGCATAAGATGAAGCGAGTATTCTAGTCGACAGTGCGGTGGCTTGCTACATTAGGATTACAGCGTACCAGGGTTTGGATTCATGGACGGAGAGGAACAAATCGGGCAGTGGTTTGTGCATGGTAGACCAGTCCCGAGTGATCTGTTGGAATCTGTGTGTGTGACACAGACAAGAATAGCACCACTGCCCAAAGAGAGCATGTCGTAAGAGGCAAGTAACTATGTGACTGGCAAAACACCGGCTATGGTTAGGTAGTTTGCTGGGAGCAGCATCGATGGCGCCTAACAGATTGTGGGTCTACTTTGCTCTAGTGCTTGAGTCTATTAAGATGAACTCGCACATCCGTTAACAAACCTCTACGGCACTTGTTCCAACACAGCGGAGTAATGAGCTGCTCGAACCTAGCCAGCTAAGCAGGAAATCCTCATACCAGCTACATCCAGCTTACGCCAGAGCTAGGACCTGCACAGGGCATCCACCCCTGTAAAAAGTCGACTAAAACTATGACCGCTCCTTCAGTCGCACCAGCTGTAAATGGGTACCGGACCTATGAGTTTGGGAAAGTAAAAACAGCAAAAAAAGGGAACTGGCCACCCCACGTCACATAGAAGAGTTAGCTTCATCCCCGACGGCAACTGCTGGCATGGGCCTGACTTTTACCTGAAATTATGGTGCAGCATGCCATGTTGTATTATATTAAGAATCGACATCACTGCACTCCGAGGAGACCCTGCTGTGGTTACCTAAATCCCAGACCGTCAGCTGTCCAATTTGAGTTCTGGGTAATTTCTTGTTTGAACGATGCACCACGGGGGACGGACTACCTCTCGATATTGGCTATTCATAGAACATTGAACCTACTAACTCAGCATCAAGAGTTCTAGAACATTCAATCATTTATTCATCCAATAGGTCTCTTGTTCTTCTTTCACTCCAGCTGGAGCATACAGCCATCACTAAAAATTACCTTTTTGAGTAAGACAATGTGTTTTAGTCGCCTTTTTAATTATTAGATGCCCATCGCAAGTGATGATGGCGATATCAACAGACGGTTTGGTTTTGATAATGTCTTCTTCTTCTTCGTACGCTGTCAGACGTCAACTTGAATTTGTTCGAAGACAGCAGCTGTCATCATGAGGCTGTCGACACTGCCATATAGCTTGTCTAGTGTTGCCACTCTGGATGGCCACGTGTGCTTTCTCTTGTCCTCGTATGTCTGGCAATTTTGTAGCAGATGTTCAGCGGTCATTTTCCCTGTACCACAGGTGCATTCGTCAGTGCCACATATCTTCATTTTATTGAATAGATGGTACCTCAGTATGTTGTGGCCTGTGTGGAGTCTGAAGACCACGACCTGCTCTCTTCTGTTCAACTGGTAATAAGCATCATTATTTGTGTAGCCAGTATGTTATGTTTCCCATTTGGCCACGTATCTGGCCCTAATAAACCTTTTGGTCTTTTCGTAGGTCACACTAGAATGTGGTTGTGGTAGTCTTGCACCTTCCTTTGTCAGTCTGTCTGCCTCCTCGTTGCCTTGGATGTTACAGTGGGATGGAACCCACTGTACCCCTACTCTTTTGGGTGTGAACTGCTGGCATAGTTGACAGAGTACTGTTCTTAAATCATGAAGTTCTGTGTCTTGATGATATAACTAGTGCTGATAATAGTGAGGAAAGAGCTGAGGATACAGGCACTCTGGTCCCATCTCCCGTCAGACCAGTGGTCACAATACAAACTGGGATTCGATAGTTTCTATTCATCGCTTTGGGAGGCCAGTGCCTGATCTCTCGACCACAGCCACACCCAGAAGACCCTGCAGAGTCTGTAGACAACCAGTTTTACATTCCAGTGGTGTTGTATCGAGCGGGATCAAGATGATGATCAGCGCATGAGCTGCAGTGTTCAGCGGCCCATAGCTGACTGCTAGCGTCAGGGCCAGCGAACCATAGCTGCCAAGACCCTTCTACACGTCCACGCGGTGATCCTGGATAACAGGCTTCAGCAGGGCAGACTGGCTAAGGAGAAGGGATCGAAGAGGGAATGCCAACCCGGTAATCAAAAAATGCTTGCTGAAGTCGGATGTGTTGGACCGAAAGGTGCTCCTGCCCTATGGTGACAACCTCCCGGGTGGCGGGGAATGCTAGGCGTACCATCACTGCAGATGAGCCGAGAAAATAAAGCGAGCAAAAAGATACCTCACTCATATGAATATGCTACATTTCTGGCAGGACGTGACGATCCTGGAAAAAAGTCACACTGGACTGCCTCTCTTCCGGGATAGTACAAACTAGTACATAGTCCATCATATCATTGCCAAACCCTATAGACACGAGTAGGGAAGACTCGATAGTCCTGCAAGACAACTTCCTAAGAGAGACAACTCTGACCAAAAACAACTGATGCCTTGCAGTTAGGCTGGGGACAGCCAAAGGCTAAGGAGGGCAACCCTACAGAAACGCCTGTTGAAATCGGATGCAGCCACAGGCTAACAAATTAAAACAGTGCAACGTAAATATCGCTGTAAACAGCGTACGATGAAGAAGAAGGACCGAAAGGTGCAAATATCGCAGCCAAGCTGTAAACTACGACACAACGCATTCCGTTCTCTAGACTACATTCTGCTACTTAAGCCCTTTCAGGGTTTGGTAGTGGGAGATTGAGAACGAACGAAGAAGAAGAAGAAAAGAAGTATCGTCACAAAGTGACCAGCGGACGAATGGGATGTTCACGCCCGCCGAAGTCACCTTCGCACACTCCTACTGGCGCTGTAGGCGTCTGGGCTAATGAGTCTGAAGTTGTCTTTGGCGTTTTACGATCCACATAGACGTGCAGTTGTCCTATTCTTTCTTCCCCGGTGAGAGACATCAGGATCCACTCTGGTAATTAACCAAATTAAAAAATTCAAGTAAATTAAAATGCAATGATGCCAATTTTCACAATGACTCTGTACTCCAACTGGTACCAAACTAGGATGACGATTGTAGGCACATTCAGGTCAGGTCATTCCGTAACCGGTGAGGTCGGTGGAGCACACATGAAGACATCCTCACAACCCCACACCACCCTTCTCTGTCAGCGGCCGCTGCCTGGGACTCTTCTGGTCGGAGATTGGTCCATTCTTTTATGTTGTCCTCCCATCTCTTTTTGAGACGGCCTCTTCGTCGTCTGCCTTGCACCTTTCCGTGGAGGATCGTATTTGCAAGACCATTATATCTCGATATGTGACCGTACCAAGCACATTCTATGCTCTTTTATTCTTCCCTCTGTCTTTGTCTGTGTCTTTCTCTCCGGATTTGCTGTTCTTATTATTTCCAGCGTCATCTTTCTAATTTCATCTTCTACGGCAACTTATCCTGTTTCTCAGTTTTTTAAATTTTTAATCTTTCTCTCATTTTCTCTCAGGCCTTTTTCAATTGTATCTTTTTTTCTGTTTTCACACAAACCTTCGTATTTTTTATTCGTTCTACCTCAATTCTACCTCCTTCCTCTCACATTTTTTAAATTGTCCATCTCCTCTGATTATCTACTTTTTTTTCACCATTTTATTTATACTTCTTACATTTCAGTCTTTCCTTTCACTTATTTGCGTCTTCTGTTTCCTAATGTTTTTCGCGCTATTGTTCGTCTTCAAATTGTCCTCTATTTTATCTTCGCTTGTTTATTCACCGATTGGGTTTTCTCTACAGCATCTCCTTGTTACTGTCATCGTTTATTGTATCTTCTTTCTGCATCTTCCGATTATTTTGTCAGTTCTTCTGTTTCCTCTTGTTCCTCTTCTTCTTCTCCGGTTGGCGCTTTTCTTCGTTCGTTTATTGAGAGACGAACGCCTTACCTCTCAGCTGTATTAACCATTCAGATATCAGAAGTTGCCAAGACCCTTCTACACCTCCACGAGGTGATCCTGGATAACAGGCTGCAGCAGGGCAGACTGGCTAAGGAGAAGGGATCGAAGAGGGAATGCTAACCCGGTACTCAGAAAATGCTTGCTGAAGTCGGATGTGTTAGACGGAAAGGTGCAAATATCGCAGTCAAGCTGTAAACTACGACACAACCTATTCCGTTCTCTAGACTACATTCTGCTACTTAAGCCCTTTCAGGGTTTGGTAGCGGGAGATTGAGAACGAACGAAGCCAAGCAAAGCCAAGAAAGTAGCAAAATCTTCTTTTTCCTCTTCTTCTTCATCATTTGTCTACCTCTTCTATGTCTTCTTCTTCCTTCTCTTCCTCTTTATCTCATTCTTCTTTGTCTTTTTCTTCTTCGTCTTTTTGTTCTTCTTCTTCATCTCATTTGTTTACTTATTATGTCTCCTCGTTCTTCTTCTTCTTCTTCTTCTCATCATGTTTCTGCTTCTTCTTTGTTTTCTTTTTTTCATTCTTCTCGTTCTTCTACTTCTTTCGTCTTTCTGTTCTTTTTCTTCTTCTTCTTTTACTACCTCTTTTTCATCTTCTTATTCTTTTTTGGCTTCTTCTTTTTCTTTCTTTTTCGTCTTTTTTTCTATTTCTTCTTTTTCGCCTTCTTCTTCTTTTACTTCTTGCTTTTGGTCTTCTTCTCCTTCTTCTTTTCTTCTTCTTCTTCTTTTTATTCTTCTTCATCTTCTTTTTCGTATTTTTCTTCTACATCTTCCTCTTTGTCTTCTTCTCTTCTTTGTCTTTTTCTACTCCTCCTTCTTTTGCTTCTTCGTATATTTCTCCTTATATTTCTCCTTCTTCTTCTTCTTCTTCCTTTTCTCCATCTTCTACTTCTTTTTCCTTCTCGTTCATCTATTTCTTCTTTGTCTTTTTCTACTCCTTCTTTTTCTTCTTATTTTGCTTCTTCTTCTTCTTCGTCTTCTTCTACTCATTCTTCTTTTTCTTCTTCTTCTTTTCGTTTTATTGTTTTTGTCTTCGTCTTCTTTTTCTTCTTCCTTTTCGTTTTCTTCTTCTTTTTCTTCTTAGTCTTGTTTTACTTGTTCTTCCTACTTCTTCTTCTTCTTTGCCATTCTTTATCGTCTCTTTCTCTTTCTCTCTCTCTCTCTTTCTCTTTCTTTATCTTCTCCTTCTCTCTCTCTCTCTCCCTCTCCAATATCTCTGTTATATATTTATGCAACTTCCCCACACTGCCTTGACTCCGTTCTCAGTAACCGGATAATGTCACATGACACCGCCCATTCTCTTCTCCCATTCCTTCTCAAGTTCACACATTACAAAAGCTGAAGCTGGCACACACGGTATCCCCTTCCTCGGGGAAGCTCTGTATAGAACAACTTTACTTCTAACAGTAAACAAAAATGCATAGAATTAAACTGTCAATAAACTTTCAACAAAACTAAACAACTATCAGTTAACATTACATAGAATTAAACTGTCAATACGCTTTCAACAAAACTAAACAACTAACAGTAATCCTTGCATGCATACATTTACGTATTTATAACTTGTATAAATTAGCATACCTATACATTTTTATACATAAACTTAACGTTTTTTTACTGGTTTAGAAGGCTCTGCAGAGTCTGTATACTACCAGTTTCATTTACATGTCCTTGCTCTAAAAGCTATGCGCATCCAATCCATAATTAACTATGTTAATTGTAATTTCCTCAGCCATTTCATGTGGCAATGCATTCCAAGCATTCACCACTCTCTGACTATAAAAATATGGCCTAATATCTAATCTGGACCTTTCTTTAGTTAATTTGTAGCTTTGCGTTCTTGTTCTTCTAGGTAATTGTATTTTGAAAAAAAACTTGTTAAAATCTAATGTATACTTTTCTTTGATTGATAAACACATTTATCCATGTTTATACCTGTTAGTCATCATCATGTACCATGTCCTTTATAGAACGTCGCTCCCATCACAGTCTGTCTAAAAGAAACGCGTTCTCTTGCCAAAACTCCAGCCTCCGCCACAGTTATACCCAGGCATTCCTGGATATCTTGGTTCCATCGTCTTCTTGGTCTACCCCTTCCTCTTTTGCCTGGCACCATACATTCCAACACTGTTCTCTCAAGACCGTTGTGTCTCTTGATGTGACCAAAGTATTAACATTTTCTTGCCATAATGGAATTGATAAACCAGTTCTCCTCTATGCTCAACTCTTGCCGAATGTTTTTTTCTCTGTCCAGTGTTTTCTGAAGATCTTTTTGTAATACATAGTTATTGTCATTAAATGCATAGTCATACCTTTTTATACCTGTTTATACATGTTTTACCTGCTTATATACGTTTTATCTGTTTATACACGTTTTACCTGTTCATACATGGGTTACCTGTGTATACAGGTTTTACCTATGTATACACGTTTTACCTGTTTATACATGTTCTACCGGTTTATATATATTTTACCTGTTTATACATGTTTTACATGTTTATACATGGTTTCCTCTTTATACATGTTTTTCCTGTTTATAAACGATTTACCTGTTGATACATGCTTGTTTGTACATGTTACACCTGGGAATACATGTTACACCTGTTTATACACGTTGTGCTTGTTCATGAGTGCTTATACGCGCGTATGCGCTTTTATACCTGGCTACACATGTTTATACATCATCATATATGTTTGTGTCTATACCTTGTTACTCATTAGCTACCTGTTTATTCATATCTATACGTATTTACATATGATCATTTGTACAGTTATACCTTTTTATACCTATTTACACTTGTTTTTTTTAATCTGGAGGTTTTTTATACAAAACTCTGACAGTTTGTTTTTTCTCTTTAAAAACATGTTTTTCTATATTTTATTTGTATACAATATGTACACGTTGCGGCGACTCTATGGTGAAACAGCCATCAGTCCTCAGACTTTAAAAATCTCCTCCCACGTGTAAACAATATTACTATTAATGGTGCATACACATCCAGTTTTTATTGAACTACCATGTAGAATATCATATTCCCGATTCGTCAAGGGACAGCTAATTTTCAAGTGCATCGTGACAGACTGAGCGGCTCAGCATCCAGACAAAAATAGTGAAACCAACGACCCTGGTGAAGTCTGGTCACCTTATGAAAAAAGAGATGGCATATGCCAATCCCACAACCAACGACCCTGGTGAAGTCTGGTCACCTTATGAGAAAAGATATGGCATATGCCAACCCCACAACCAACAACCCAGAAACCCCTCCAGCGTAAGCATGATCAAGTAGGGGGGGGGGGGGGATTTCGGGGGAGGATGCATGAACATTCCAATCGTCCGCTGGTCACTTTGCGACTAAAATAGACGACTGATATCAGAAACTGGTATATTACATACCCTGTATAGTCTTCTAAGCCAGTATAAAAAAGTTCGGTCAAGTCGAGTTAAGTCAAGTTAAAAAATGTAGAATTTTGGTCAAATTGGTTTTGTTATTTCAATAGAGTGTTTTGATCACAGAAATATTCAGAATTTAATCTAAAACTCTTGATCAGCGCTCATTAGGATCTCTCGATTTAAAAAGAGAAGACGCTTATACAACGGGTCACCATCATCATCATGTGACATGTCGTTTGCAGTACGTCGCTCTTATGACAGCCTGTCTGTAGGAAACTCTGTCTTCCGCCAGTCTACCCGCCTGCTCCAAGGTCCTATCCAGCGTCTCCGAGATGTCCTGAGTGCATCGTCTTCTCGGTCGGTCACTGCCTCTCTCCCAGTGACCATGCCTTCCATAACCACTTTCTCCAGTCCGTTGTGTCCAAAACACCTCAGTTTTCGAGTCATTACGTCACATACGAGCCAATTCTCCACATCCGGGTCTTGCCGGATTTGTTTCTTTCTTTCTTTGTCCACGAGATTTTCAGGACTCGTCTGTAGCACTGTGTCTCAAAAGCACAAATCTTCGTTTTTATTACTTTTGTAATCATCCATAGGTTACCACAGGAAAAATGCATGTTCTAAGGATCTTTAGTTCTAGTTCCTTGTTTGTATTATGCCATAGGTTCTGTATTGCTATAGTCGGTCTTCTTACTTCCTATGTGCAGTCTCCATTAAAAAACAGAGATGCCGTCATGCCATGCGTCGCATAGGCAATCTGGTGTTAGGCCCAAATTATTGTGTAAGCCACGGCAGATGATGTGGTTTACTTCGCGGTCTGAACCGGTACCCATTTAAGGCTGGGTCGACCCGGGATCCATTGCGGCCTGAAAAACAATTTCCGCCTCAACTGGGGAATGAACCCATTACTACTCAGATGCGAGACCAGCGCGCTAACTATTGGGCTACGCAACCAAAATGTGCAACATTTTCAATTCCTTCGCCAGCTATCTCAATTTTAGGTTGGAGTTTTGTCTTGTCAGTTGTCATTATCTTGTTTTCTCTGTACCCAGGTAGAGATTATGGGCTTCGCTGTGTTTCTGGACTGACGTCATTATCTTGTTTTCTCTGTACCCAGGTAGAGATTATGGGCTTCGCTGTGTTTCTGGACTGACGTCATTATCTTGTTTTCTCTGTACCCAGGTAGAGATTATGGGCTTCGCTGTGTTTCTGGACTGACGTCATTATCTTGTTTTCTCTGTACCCAGGTAGAGATTATGGGCTTCGCTGTGTTTCTGGACTGACGTCATTATCTTGTTTTCTCTGTACCCAGGTAGAGATTATGGGCTTCGCTGTGTTTCTGGACTGACGTCATTATCTTGTTTTCTCTGTACCCAGGTAGAGATTATGGGCTTCGCTGTGTTTCTGGACTGACGTCATTATCTTGTTTTCTCTGTACCCAGGTAGAGATTATGGGCTTCGCTGTGTTTCTGGACTGACGTCATTATCTTGTTTTCTCTGTACCCAGGTAGAGATTATGGGCTTCGCTGTGTTTCTGGACTGACGTCATTATCTTGTTTTCTCTGTACCCAGGTAGAGATTATGGGCTTCGCTGTGTTTCTGGACTGACGTCATTATCTTGTTTTCTCTGTACCCAGGTAGAGATTATGGGCTTCGCTGTGTTTCTGGACTGACGTCATTATCTTGTTTTCTCTGTACCCAGGTAGAGATTATGGGCTTCGCTGTGTTTCTGGACTGACGTCATTATCTTGTTTTCTCTGTACCCAGGTAGAGATTATGGGCTTCGCTGTGTTTCTGGACTGACGTCATTATCTTGTTTTCTCTGTACCCAGGTAGAGATTATGGGCTTCGCTGTGTTTCTGGACTGACGTCATTATCTTGTTTTCTCTGTACCCAGGTAGAGATTATGGGCTTCGCTGTGTTTCTGGACTGACGTCATTATCTTTGTTTTCTCTGTACCCAGGTAGAGATTATGGGCTTCGCTGTGTTTCTGGACTGACGTCATTATTGTTTCTAGGCCCTTGGCACTGTTCGGGGGAAAAACTGTGCCGTCGGCGTGTTTCAGGATGCTCAAATCGGAAGTGTCTGGCCGAAAGGTGCTGATATCGCAGGCGCAGTGTAAACTATGACACAAGGACACGACGGTCTTCACATGACTAACCTCCAAACAGTAGGGAGAGAAGGAGGGAGAGGAGGGGAGGGAGAGTAGGAGAAGGGAGAGGATAAAGGGGAATAGGAGGTGGAGGGAGAGTAGGAGAAGGGAGAAGAGGAGGTGGAGGGACAGTAGGAGAAGGAAGAGGAGGAGGGAGAAGAGAAAGGGGAAGAGGAGGAGAGGGAGAAGGAGGGGGCAGAGGAGGAGGGGAAGGGGGAGGAGGAGGGGAGGAAGAAGATGAGGAGGAGGGGGGAAGGAAGAGGGAAAGGGAGGAGGAGGGAGAGGGGAAAGGAGAAGGGAAGAAGGAACGAAATGGTGTTGGGTGAACTGGAAGAGGAAGTGTAGCTACTACAAATGATAGAGCACAGGGAAAGAGAGGAATGGGCAGACCAAGAAATACGTTTGGGAAACAAGCAAGCAGGTACATGGCGGTTAAGACTTGCTGAGCTGGAGGTGGCAGGCCGAAATGGTGAGACATAATCCTGAGATGGTAAACCAGTCACATGACTGAATGACTTGATGATGGCGGTCGAGCGGCCAGAAACCAGTCCACAGGGACTGGATAACTTGTTGATGGTGAGGTCAGGGCCCCAAACCAGTCCACAGGGACTGGATAACTTGTTGGTGGTGAGGTCAAGGCCCCAAAACAGTCCACAGGGACTGGATAACTTGTTGGTGATGAGGCCAGGTGCCCCAAAGTAGTCATGAACTTAATGACTTGTTGATGACGAGGCCAGGTGCCCCAAAGTAGTCCTGAACTTAATGACTTGTTGATGACTAGGCCAGGGGTCCAAAACTAGTCCTGAACTTAATGACTTGTTGATTACGAGGCCAGGTGCCCCAAAGTAGTCCTGAACTTAATGACTTGTTAATGACGAGGTCAGGTGCCCCAAAGTAGTCCTGAACTTAATGTCTTGTTAATGACGAGGCCAGGTGTCCCAAACTTCCCCGAACTTAATTACTTGTTGATGATGAATCCAGGTGCCCCCAAACTAGTATCGAACTTAATGACATGTTGATGATGAGATCAGAGGCCCAAATGGTCCCGAACTTAATGACTTGTTGATGATGAGGTCAGAGACCCAAATGGTCCCGAACTTAATGACTTGTTGATGATGAGGTCAGAGGCCCAAACTAGTCCCGAACTTAATGACGTGTTGATGATGAGGTCAGAAGCCCAAACTAGTCCAAAATTTAATGACTTGTTGATGATGAGGTCAGAGGTCCAAACTGGCCCTGAACTTAATGACTTGTTGATGATGAGGTCAGAGTTCCAAACTAGTCCTGAACTTAATGACTTGTTGATGATGAAGTCAGAGGTCCAAACTGGTCCTGAACTTAATGACGTGTTGATGATGTGGCTGAGGACTACACACCAGTCCAATCACTGATCACTGAATTACTTGATGGAAATGTTATCGGAGTGTTACAAACCAATCCAATCACTGATCACTGAATTACTTGATGGAAATGTTATCGGAGTGTTACAAACCAATCCAATCACTGATCACTGAATTACTTGATGGAAATGTTATCGGAGTGTTACAAACCAATCCAATCACTGAATTACTTGATGGAAATGTTATCGGAGTGTTATAAACCAGTCCCAGACCTGAATGACATGCTAGTGGCCAGTCATAATTTACTCTTAATGTTCTATGTTAACAGAATATACAATATTAAGGTCATTGTCTTTCTTCTTCTACTACTTCTACTACTATTTCTACTATTTCTTCTACGACTTTTTCTACTATTTCTTCTACTACTTTTGCTACTATTTCTTCTACTACTTTTTCTACTACTTCTACTACTATTTCTTCTCCTACTATTTCTTCTCCTACTATTTCTTCTCCTACTATTTCTTCTCCTACTATTTCTCCTACTATTTCTCCTACTATTTCTTCTACTACTATTTCTTCTACTATTTCTTCTCCTACTATTTCTCCTACTATTTCTTCTCCTACTATTTCTTCTCCTACTATTTCTTCTCCTACTATTTCTTCTCCTACTATTTCTTCTCCTACTATTTCTTCTCCTACTATTTCTTCTCCTACTATTTCTTCTCCTACTATTTCTTCTCCTACTATTTCTTCTCCTACTATTTCTTCTCCTACTATTTCTTCTCCTACTAGTTCTTCTCCTACTATTTCTTCTACTATTTCTCCTACTATTTCTTCTCCTACTATTTCTCCTACTATTTCTTCTCCTACTATTTCTTCTCCTACTAGTTCTTCTCCTACTATTTCTTCTACTATTTCTCCTACTATTTCTTCTCCTACTATTTCTCCTACTATTTCTTCTCCTACTATTTCTCATACTATTTCTTCTCCTACTATTTCTTCTCCTACTATTTCTTCTCCTACTATTTCTCCTACTATTTCTCCTACTATTTCTTCTCCTACTATTTCTCCTACTATTTCTCCTACTATTTCTTCTCCAAGTTTTTCTCCTAATATTTCTTCTCCTACTATTTCTTCTCCTACTATTTCTTCTCCTACTATTTCTTCTCCTACTATTTCTTCTCCTACTATTTCTCCTACTATTTCTCCTACTATTTCTTCTACTATTTCTTCTCCTACTATTTCTTCTACTATTTCTTCTCCTACTATTTCTTCTCCTACTATTTCTTCTCCTACTATTTCTTCTCCTACTATTTCTTCTCCTACTATTTCTCCTACTATTTCTTCTCCTACTATCTCTCCTACTATTTCTTCTCCTACTATTTCTTCTCCTACTATTTCTCCTACTATTTCTTCTCCTACTATTTCTTCTCCTACTATTTCTTCTCCTACTATTTCTTCTCCTACTATTTCTTCTCCTACTATTTCTCCTACTATTTCTCCTACTATTTCTTCTCCTACTATTTCTCCTACTATTTCTTCTCCTACTATTGCTCCTACTATTTCTTCTCCTACTATTTCTTCTCCTACTATTTCTTCTCCTACTATTTCTTCTCCTACTATTTCTCCTACTATTTCTCCTACTATTTCTTCTCCTACTATTTCTCCTACTATTTCTCCTACTATTTCTTCTCCTACTATTTCTTTTCCTACTATTTCTCCTACTATTTCTCCTACTATTTCTTCTCCTACTATTTCTTCTCCTACTATTTCTTCTCCTACTATTTCTTCTCCTACTATTTCTCCTACTATTTCTCCTACTATTTCTTCTCCTACTATTTCTTCTCCTACTATTTCTTCTCCTGCTATTTCTTCTCCTACTATTTCTCCTACTATTTCTCCTACTATTTCTTCTACTATTTCTTCTCCTACTATTTCTTCTCCTACTATTTCTCCTACTATTTCTTCACCTACTATTTCTTCTACTACTATTTCTCCTACTATTTCTTCTCCTACTATTTCTCCTACTATTTCTTCTCCTACTATTTCTCCTACTATTTCTCCTACTATTTCTCTTAGTATTTCTTCTCCTACTATTTCTCCTAATATTTCTCCTACTATTTGTTCTCCTACTATTTCTCCTACTATTTCTTCTCCTACTATTTCTTCTCCTACTATTTTTCCTACTATTTCTTCTCCTACTATTTTTCCTACTATTTCTTCTCCTACTATTTCTCCTACTATTTCTTCTCCTACTAATTCTTCTCCTACTATTTCTCCTACTATTTCTCCTACTATTTCTTCTCCTACTATTTCTCCTACTATTTCTTCTACTACTATTTCTTCTCCTACTATTTTTTCTCCTACTATTTCTTCTCCTACTATTTCTTCTCCTACTATTTCTTCTCCTACTATTTCTTCTCCTACTATTTCTCCTACTATTTCTCCTACTATTTCTCCTACTATTTCTTCTCCTACTATTTCTTCTCCTACTATTTCTCATACTATTTCTCCTACTATTTCTCCTACTATTTCTTCTCCTACTATTTCTTCTCCTACTATTTCTCCTACTATTTCTCCTACTATTTCTTCTACTACTATTTCTCCTACTATTTCTTCTCCTACTATTTCTCCTTCTATTTCTTCTCCTACTATTTCTTCTCCTACTATTTCTCCTACTATTTCTTCTCCTACTATTTCTCCTACTATTTCTCCTACTATTTCTTCTCCTACTATTTCTCCTACTATTTCTTCTCCTACTATTTCTTCTCCTACTATTTCTTCTCCTACTATTTCTTCTCCTACTATTTCTTCTCCTACTATTTCTTCTCCTACTATTTCTTCTCCTACTATTTCTCCTACTATTTCTCCTACTATTTCTTCTCCTACTATTTCTTCTCCTACTATTTCTTCTCCTACTATTTCTCCTACTATTTCTCCTACTATTTCTTCTCCTACTATTTCTTCTCCCACTAATTCTTCTCCTACTATTTCTTCTCCTACTATTTCTCCTACTATTTCTCCTACTATTTCTCCTTTTATTTTTTATCCTACTATTTCTTCTCCTACTATTTCTTCTCCTACTATTTCTCCTACTATTTCTTCTACTATTTTTTCTCCTACTATTTCTCCTACTATTTCTCCTACTATTTCTTCTCCTACTATTTCTCCTACTATTTCTTCTCCTACTATTTCTCCTACTATTTCTCCTACTATTTCTCCTACTATTTCTCCTACTATTTCTTCTCCTACTATTTCTCCTACTATTTCTCCTACTATTTCTTCTCCTACTATTTCTCCTACTATTTCTTCTCCTACTATTTCTTCTCCTACTATTTCTTCTACTACTTTTTCTCCTACTATTTCTCCTACTATTTCTTCTCCTACTATTTCTCCTACTATTTCTTCTCCTACTATTTCTTCTCCTACTATTTCTTCTACTACTTTTTCTCCTACTATTTCTCCTACTATTTCTTCTCCTACTATTTCTCCTACTATTTCTTCTCCTACTATTTCTCCTACTATTTCTTCTCCTACTATTTCTTCTCCTACTATTTCTTCTACTACTTTTTCTCCTACTATTTCTCCTACTATTTCTTCTCCTACTATTTCTCCTACTATTTCTTCTCCTACTATTTCTCCTACTATTTCTTCTCCTACTATTTCTTCTCCTACTATTTCTCCTACTATTTCTCCTACTATTTCTTCTCCTACTATTTCTCCTACTATTTCTTCTCCTACTATTTCTCCTACTATTTCTTCTCCTACTATTTCTCCTACTATTTCTTCTCCTACTATTTCTCCTACTATTTCTTCTCCTACTATTTCTCCTACTATTTCTCCTACTATTTCTTCTCCTACTATTTCTCCTACTATTTCTTCTCCTACTATTTCTCCTACTATTTCTTCTCCTACTATTTCTTCTCCTACTATTTCTTCTACTACTTTTTCTCCTACTATTTCTCCTACTATTTCTTCTCCTACTATTTCTCCTACTATTTCTTCTCCTACTATTTCTTCTCCTACTACTTCTCCTACTATTTCTTCTCCTACTATTTCTCCTACTATTTCTCCTACTATTTCTTCTCCTACTATTTCTCCTACTATTTCTTCTCCTACTATTTCTCCTACTATTTCTTCTCCTACTATTTCTCCTACTATTTCTTCTCCTACTATTTCTCCTACTATTTCTCCTACTATTTCTCCTACTATTTCTTCTCCTACTATTTCTTCTCCTACTATTTCTTCTCCTACTATTTCTCCTACTATTTCTCCTACTATTTCTCCTACTATTTCTTCTCCTACTATTTCTTCTCCTACTATTTCTTCTCCTACTATTTCTCCTACTACTTCTCCTACTATTTCTTCTCCTACTATTTCTTCTCCTACTATTTCTCCTACTATTTCTTCTCCTACTATTTCTTCTCCTACTATTTCTTCTCCTACTATTTCTTCTCCTACTATTTCTTCTACTATTTCTTCTCCTACTATTTCTTCTCCTACTATTTCTTCTCCTCCTATTTCTTCTCCTACTATTTCTTCTCCTACTATTTCTCCTACTATTTCTTCTCCTACTATTTCTTCTCCTACTATTTCTCCTACTATTTCTTCTCCTACTATTTCTTCTCCTACTATTTCTTCTCCTACTATTTCTTCTCCTACTATTTCTTCTACTATTTCTTCTCCTACTATTTCTTCTCCTACTATTTCTCCTACTATTTCTTCTACTATTTCTTCTCCTACTATTTCTCCTACTATTTCTCCTACTATTTCTTCTCCTACTATTTCTTCTCCTACTATTTCTTCTCCTACTATTTCTTCTCCTACTATTTCTTCTCCTACTATTTCTCCTACTATTTCTTCTACTATTTCTTCTCCTACTAATTCTACTACTATTTCTCCTACTATTTCTTCTCCTACTATTTCTTCTCCTACTATTTCTTCTCCTACTATTTCTTCTCCTACTATTTCTTCTCCTACTATTTCTTCTCCTACTATTTCTCCTACTATTTCTTCTACTATTTCTTCTCCTACTAATTCTACTACTATTTCTCCTACTATTTCTTCTCCTACTATTTCTTCTCCTACTATTTCTTCTCCTACTATTTCTTCTCCTACTATTTCTTCTCCTACTATTTCTTCTCCTACTATTTCTTCTCCTACTATTTCTTCTCCTACTATTTCTTCTCCTACTATTTCTTCTCCTACTATTTCTCCTACTATTTCTTCTACTATTTCTTCTCCTACTAATTCTACTACTATTTCTCCTACTATTTCTTCTCCTACTATTTCTTCTCCTACTATTTCTTCTCCTACTATTTCTTCTCCTACTATTTCTTCTCCTACTATTTCTTCTCCTACTATTTCTCCTACTATTTCTTCTACTATTTCTTCTCCTACTAATTCTACTACTATTTCTCCTACTATTTCTTCTCCTACTATTTCTTCTCCTACTATTTCTTCTCCTACTATTTCTTCTCCTACTATTTCTTCTCCTACTATTTCTTCTCCTACTATTTCTCCTACTATTTCTTCTACTATTTCTTCTCCTACTAATTCTACTACTATTTCTCCTACTATTTCTTCTCCTACTATTTCTTCTCCTACTATTTCTTCTCCTACTATTTCTTCTCCTACTATTTCTTCTCCTACTATTTCTTCTCCTACTATTTCTTCTCCTACTATTTCTTCTACTACAACTTCTTCTACTACTTTTTCTACTACTTCTTCTCCTACTATTTCTTCTCCTACTATTTCTTCTCCTACTATTTCTTCTCCTACTATTTCTTCTACTACAACTTCTTCTACTACTTTTTCTACTACTTCTTCTCCTACTAGTTCTTCTTCTACTATTTCTTCTACTACAACTTCTTCTACTACTTCTTCTACTACTTCCTCTTATTCTTCTCCCTCGTGTTTGTCCTTCGTCTTTAAACTTCGACTTTAATGGCAGCAACCAATGTGTGGTCATGTTAACGTCAATTGACTTTTCTTTGCACACTAGTTTACCATTTCCGTGCAGCTTTCGATGAAACGATGCATCATTAAAGCTTCCTTCTTACTGCCTGAGTCTACCACAATTCTATAGATTGAGGAATAATGGCCGCTTTCCCCAGTAGACACCACTAAATGTGAAGACAAAGACGTATTGCACCCGAAAACAAAAACTCAGTTGTCTCAAGGTAAGGTGTTCGCCTCGGTTACTGGAGGTCACGGGTTCAAATCACGGTGGAGACCATGAATTTCTTCACGTGAATCATCCGGTAAAAATTTCTCCTGATCTCTGATAAGTGAGATCAGACACCCGTGTGCAGTGGCGCGTATGTTAAAAAATATTTAGCAGTCGGAAATCGAAAAGAGTAAGCTTTACAGCCGCTGCCTGAGCAACATTCAAGTTAAAAACCTAATCAAATAATTCTAGAAATTCTCGCCCCACAGAGAATATGTCGCAAAAAGGGAACTGTGTGGTTATAACATTAGGTCTTGGTTATGTGGTTAGCGGAGCGGTATAGATGACGTCTGACAGGATGGGGGTGTACCATGCTCCAATTTTAGTATCCACCACTACCCGTCACAAATATAGGTGTTCGCATATGCAGTGTCGCGCACGTTAACAATCATTTAGCAGTTGGAAATCGAAAAGAGCTGGCTTTACAGCCGCTGCTTGAGCAAAATCCAAGTTAAAAATCGAATGAAATTATTCTAGGGATTCTCGCCCCACAGAGAATATGTCGCAAAAAGGGAACTGTGTGGCCATAACATCAAACATTGGTTTTGTGATTAGCGGAGCGGCATAGATAGCGCCTGTCGGGATGTGGGTCTCCCGTGCTCCAATTTAAGCATCATATAGTATGTCCTTTATAGAACGTCGCTCCCATCACAGTCTGTATGAAAGAAACTCGTTCCCTTGCCAACACTCCAGCCTCCGCCACAGTCAGACCCTGGCATCCCTGTATATTTCTGTGATATCGTCTTCTTGGTCTACCCCTTCCTCTTTTGTCTGGCACCATACCTTCCATCACCGTTCTCTCGAGACCGTTGTGTCTCTTGATGTGACCAAAGTATTTGCATTTGCAAAAACACAGACTCTCAAGACTTTTATTTTTATCATTTTGTTGGTGCTCTGCCATAATTTCTCCAGGCTGTTCAGTCTCTGCATTGCCATGGCTAGTCTTCTTCTGATTTCTTTCGAGCAGTCGCCATTTTTGTCAATTCTGGAGCCTAGGTATTCAAAATATGTGACCTGATCTATTTCCTCACCACTCACTGTAAATTGATGCTGACATTGTGTTTTGTCGGTAGTCATTATCTTTGTTTTATTGATGTTTATAAACAGGTTTTGACTTTTACTGTGTCAATTTACGGATGAAATTAGCTGCTCTTGCACTTCAGCACTTCTTGTTGGTATCACTGTGACGTCTGCGTATCGTAACTCTGGAATCTCGTACCCACCAATCGTGAATCGTCGAAACTTTCCACCACTACCTGCCCCAAATATTGGGCCACCAGGAGCTACCAACCTGACAGTTGGGAACAGATGCTGAGATTGACCGGGCAAATCTCCAGTTGATTTTCAGCTGCAAAAATCTGAAACAAATTAGGTCACACCTCTCCACGACGTCTAATGACACAAGTGGACTGGATATAGATAAATAGAAGTGGATAGATAGAAGTCGATAGATAGAAGTGGACAGATAGAAGTGGATAGATAGAACACAAAAACTAGATCCTAACAGATGTTAAATCCCTCTTGACTACCTATCCAACATCCTAACCACTCCACAGTATCCCTTTCTTGCCCCTTTCCCTTATCCAATATTCATTGAGCTGAGAACCCTTCTACTCTGCTTCCTCTTTTACCGAAAACCTCTGTCGACACTCCATCAATACCGTGATAGGAAATTGGATCGTCTGTCTCTCAATCGTGACAAAAGCTCTTCTGTGTTGTTTTGAACGAAAAAGAAAGTGACGAGCGAGCTGCGCACTACCCGTGGCGGACAGTACATTTTTTTTGTGTTTACCTCCTGCGTATCAGCCAGCGATGATAACTCTCCGGGGAAAATGGCCGCTCTGTACATCAGCCGAGGCGATCAGGAGAATAGGTTTCAATTATTCATGGTCAAATTCTGGTCAAATTTGTCGAAGCCATGTTCGCTTCAGTGGCGGATAGAAAACTTTTAGCAGCTTGGCCTCTCGCAAAAAAGAGGGGGGGGGGGGGGGGGTAGTCAGGAAGGTTGTGTAGGGATAGAGGAGGATAGCTGTTTAAAATGATGGCTGGGGGAATTAAACACAGGCTTGGTAACCGGAGGGTTGTGCGACGTATTGGGGGGGTGACGGGGGGGGGGGGGAAGATGCTACGATAGAGCGCTGGATATCGATATGTGAAGTGTGTTCAAAGAATATATGACCCTTTTTTTTTTCTTTTTTTTTTTTTAGTTATTTGCTGAAGAAACAAAGCGTGGGTGTTGTCCTTCGGCAAGGAGGCCGTTATGCCCATGCGTGAATTCCCCTCTCCGCCCACCCTTTCCTCCATAGATTTCGTCAGTCACTGGAGGTCAGCGTTTCAGTTTTGAGTGTAGTGAACACCTGTCGGGTTTTCATTCACCACGAAATGACGAGAAGAATTGAGCAGCAGAGTTCCATCAAATTTAGCGAAAAGCTAGGCTTCCTAGTGGAACCGTTCTGAAGATTTATCACCCTCTCTGCGATGATGCCTTTAGCATCACACAAGTTAAAGATTGAATCGCTTCAAGTATGGCCGCGCATCGGTTCCTGTAGACCCCCCACCACCAAGCCAACATGATGACGTCATTGATCAAGTACGGATCTTCATCTTACAGAACCATCATGTCACCATCCGAGATCTTCCGGATGAGGTAGCTATAAGCATCGGTTCGGAACACTCCATTTTGAGTCAAGATTTGGCTACGTGATGAGTGTCCGGAAAATTGCCAACGACGGAGCAGAAGCAACTCCGTCTGGGAGTCTCACTGGACTGTTACCATGGTGTTTTGTCGGCGGTCATTATCTTTGTTTTGTTTATGTTTATAAACACGATTTGATCTTTTTTGTGTCCATTTACTGCTGAAAATAGCTGCTTTAGCTCTTCTGCACTTTTTGATAGTATCACTGTGTCGTCTGCGTATCTTAACTCTGGAATCTTGTACCCTTCAATCGTAAATGTATCAAAACTTTCAATGTTCTCGTCTTCTCGAACATTTCTCATTAATTATTCCCCATAGATGTTGTATATATAAGGTGAGAAGATACATCCCTCTTACTCCCTTTTGTACTGCTAAATGTTAAACGTACAAAGATGAAGGGGACTTACAAGATCATACAGACAGGCTTAATATAACTTGTCCAAGATGCAGCATGAAGATTAGAACATCAAAGACAGAAACTATGAAAATCAGCAGAACCCCAGGCCCTCTAACTATACATGTCAACGACAACAACCCCAAACA
The DNA here is from genome assembly GCA_036924085.1 of Ariolimax columbianus. Lineage (NCBI taxonomy): Eukaryota > Metazoa > Mollusca > Gastropoda > Stylommatophora > Arionidae > Ariolimax > Ariolimax columbianus. Next base: position 61,906,477 of record JAVGWX010000012.1, on the reverse strand, counting down.
TATGCAAGAGTTCAAGTACCTGAACCATGCGAAACATTTTCACTGTAGGCGGGCGATTGGGCAGAGAAATCGAAACCGTATACCAAAATCCATTGCAGTGACCTACACAACTCTCACCACTCCTCAAACATCGGAACATAAGCATCGGCAACTGATAAACACTATTTTCTTAACAAATCCGTTCTGTCAGTGCCAAACATGTCCCTTGTCCAGCACACAGGAAAATAAAGCTGCAACATGTGAAATGACATGCCTAGGAAAGCTGAAACATGTGAAATGACATGCCTGGGAAAGCTGAAACATGTGAAATGACATGCCTAGGAAAGCTGAAACATGTGAAATGACATGCCTGGGAAAGCTGAAACATGTGAAATGACATGCCTGGGAAAGCTGAAACATGTGAAATGACATGCCTAGGAAAGCTGAAACATGTGAAATGACATGCCTGGGAAAGCTGAAACATGTGAAATGACATGCCTGGGAAAGCTGAAACATGTGAAATGACATGCCTGGGAAAGCTGAATATATGTAGGAAGCAAACCTCACTTGATATTAATGTGAATGAAACAAAACTAAAGCAGGTGCAATAATGATGGTATTTATGAACTGTTTCTACTGAGGATGGCAGACTCGATAGAGACGAGAGTGCAGAGGGAAAACACTGTCACGTGCAATCTGTCTCCAATACTAAAGCATCCAAAGATTTCATTACAAGCAAAAAAATAGATGACAAATAGATGATAAATAGTATCTTCATCCCAACCCTGCACTACCAGTGCCAGACATGGGCATTGAATAAGGTCCAGAACCAACAATTTGCCACCTGCAAAATGCTGTGCCTACGAAAGGTCACTAACACCAGAAGAGACAGAATCACATAAATGAGTATTCGAGAGAAGGTTGGAACAATTCCCTGCCTACAGTACATCGAACAACAGAGAATGAAATGGTTTGACCACATTGTGAGAATGCAACCAGACCGCAATGTTCATGCAACCTTCTACAGGAAAACATCACGAAGAAGGGCGAGGAAAAGGTGGATATACCGCGTAAAAGAGACCTGCCGTAAAATGGAGAAAAATGTTGCTCGGGCCACGAGAGAGACGAAAGACAAATACATACCACGAAACTGGGCTACAACCCGGTAGAAAGGGAGATGACAGACGAAGAAGAAGAAGAAGAAAAAGAAAAAGAAAGAAAAAGAAAAATCAGTATCACCAAAAGAAAGAAAAACAAGGTACTTAATCGTTTTGTTAGGAACAGCCAACCACTGTTTCTCTTGCGTCTATGGATCGATCAAGTCTGCTTAAATATAATGAAAGCGCAAGTCACAGCATCAGACCTTACACGATTGTCTACACCGATCTGCCCATGTCGCCATCTTCGCTTGCGATGAAAAACTTATTTGCTATTGTTCTTAAGGCACACGTACATCTGCTCGACTGCACATCAGGACCCCAGTGCTCTTAAAAGATAACAATCAACCGTTTGAACACGGTACTCCAAGGAAGAATAAGTTGATGATGTCAAGTCTCTGAAATATCCCTCACAGATCAATACCGATCGGAAGCGACGTGGTGTGAAAACTCCTGGCTCGGAACGTCTGGTGACTCGCTGCAGACAATTGTGTCCATCCTAACAAAGGCTAAACTATTCAAACGCTCCCCGCGTGTCTCTTCTGATGTCAAGTAATTGGAAGACATTGTCACCAACATCTTTCTGCTAACTTCCGCCTGTCTCAGTGGTCATTGGATTACCGGAGTTTAGTTGTTTGTGTATCCTGTTTCTGAGACACGCTATGTCTGTCTCTCTATATCTCTTTCACTCTCTAGCTATCTATATATCTGTTTAGACCTCTCTCTCTCTTTCTCACACTCTTTCTTAGTCTTTCTCTAGCTATCTCTATTTCTCTCTTTCTCCATCTCTCTCTAGCTCTTCTCTATTTCTCCATTGGTCTCTCTAGGTTTCTCCCCTTTTCTCAACCTATCTTTCTCCGTATATGTCTCTATTTCTCCCTCAATCTCCCTATATGTCTCTATTTCTCCCTCTATCTATCTCTTTCTCACTGGTTCGCTCTCTATCTCTTTCTCCCTCTATCTCTCTCTTTCTCTCTCTCTCTCTCTCTCTCTCTCTCTCTCTCTCTCTCTCTCTTTCACCAGTCTTCATTCTTACTTCCGCCTGTCTCTGGTATCATTGCATTACCAAGATCGCTTGTTGTTATTTTAAGTCTCTGCCGATCGCTTTGACCAAGGTCCAGCTTCACCTCATGGTCGGGATGTGAGGAAAGCTACGATAACCCGCCATAATGTCATTTTCAGGGCGCTTAAATGATTCACCTACTCATTGTGGGCATTCGCAAACAACAACCAATCGCTTTATATGTTTTTTTCTGTTACTCTTCATCTATCGCTCTTTCTCTCTCTCTCTCTCTCTCTCTCCATCTCTCTCTCTCTCTCTCTCTCTCTCTCTGTACTCTATCTCTTTCTCCATCTCTCCTCTCCATATCTCCATCTCTCTGTATTCATCTCTTTCTCTCTCCTTTATTGTTATGTCTCTCTCTCTCCTCTCTCTATCCTACTCTCTCTCTTTATCTCCGTTTCCCTCTCCATCTCTCTCTATCTCCACCTTTCTCTTTTTTTCTCTCCTTTTCTCTTCATCTCTGTTATCACAAACATCTTGTCACTAACTTAAGCATATCCTTAATATAATTTTATTGCCCTCTTTCTGTTTCTCTCTCTTTCTCTCTCTCTCTCTCTCTTTCTCTCTATCTCTCTCCCTCTCTCATTCACTCCCCTTTCTCTTGTCTGAAACATTTCCTTAGTAACTCCCGTCTAGTTCATGTCATAATCAGCTGACCAAAGTTTAGCTACATGAATCTACTTACCATCGCTGCTTCGTACTTTATGCTTATACCAAGCTGAGAATTTTGCATGTAATGTTTATAGCAGCCCTTCTCAAGCGAAGATGATGATGTGACTGTGCTTAAATAGATTTAAGAAAGGAACATGTGTGCTGACGTCACTCTTAATATCCCGTTATGAGCTACCTCGCTCCAGTGGCACGACGTAGTCGAGACTGCATGCGATAGCACAGGATGAACATTTTTCTTGAGGGATTAATCTCTAGGTAACCCACAAGGCAGCAAGTGCATTTTCTCTATCCTCTATCATCTATCTAAAAGTAAAGTGTGTCCATTGGCAGACGGTCAGGAATGAAGTGTTAGAGCCGTCATTCTACAAAGTCAATGATTGTGCGACGTAGGATTGCCAGTTTCCGTCCGTACCTGTGTCATGTACCGATTTACAGATAGTCGACAGGAGCATTGACAGTTGTGAAAATTAGAACCCGTACCTTTGACATGAAAAACAAGTGATCTATCACTACGCCAGTCAGTTGTTCCTCACTCTATCTGAGACTCACTATTCCTGTCACATGTTGTGTCGTGTTCTCTCTCTCTCTCTCTCTCTCTGTCTATCTCTCTCTCTCTCCCTCTATTTAGCTTTGTAACGTAGAGAAGGAATGTCTACCACGTGAACACACACATATGATTCATGTGTTTGGTTATAGATTTGCCTTTCTGGATTCTACTAGCGAAATCACGCCACTTTCAACCCTAGATCGCAGTCTTTTTAGGTTATGTCAGAAAGTATTAGCTAGTGTATGGATATGTGTATGTATCTGTTTGTAATGTGATGTATTGGCCAGTGTATGGATGGATGTGTGTATCTGTTTGTAATGTGGATGTATTGGCCAGTGTATGGATGGATGTGTGTATCTGTTTGTAATGTGGATGTATTGGCCAGTGTATGGATGGATGTGTGTATCTGTTTGTAATGTGGATGTATTGGTCAGTGTATGGATGGATGCACGTATCTGTTTTTAATGTGGATGTGATGTATTGGCCAGTGTATGGATGGATGTGTGTATCTGTTTGTAATGTGGATGTATTGGTCAGTGTATGGATGTTTGTGTATATCTGTTTGTAATATGGACGTATTGGCCAGTGTATGGATGTGTGTGTGTGTGTATCTGTTTGTAATGTGGATGTATTCGCCAGTGTATGGATACGTGTGTGTGTATGATGCATTTACTTGTAGTGTATTCCACTATATCAGCTTCGTAGTACAGTAGTTTTGCCAATCCTTTCAGTACGTGGTGATGTGGTCATACTGAGAAAAACCGAAAAGAGGTCCAGTCAAACTGAATGTCAAACCGGGCATGTTGGGATCGCAAAACAAGCTTGCGCTCCATTTAACTTGTTCACGGCAGATGCAGAACTCATTCTCTTGTATTGAAAGTAGCTATAGTGGGAACATTGGATATGGATTAGCATTATATATTACAATAAATGACGAGGCACCAAATGCTGATCAACAATGGGCATGATCAAATGGAGAGTCATGCTCAGACAATCTTACAGCCAGTCTTAGGACTGATCAACCAGAGGATAGGGTCAAATGGAGAGACAAACTCAAACAACCAGTCTCAGGACTGTTAAGCCAGAGGATGATAGTGTACATATTATGAACCACACCCTAGCCAGGTTTCCAGAACAATGCCATCAGTCAGTGCCTCCTAGACAACCCTGTTTGCAACTCCCCGTACCAAGTTCACTAATCAATAGTTGGCCTCTACTCCGTCTCTGTCAATTTGACCACGTGATGTTGTGTGTCTGTATTAAGTGAGATCTAAACACAACAGCATAGAGCAGACATTATTAGTACTATCAGTGATCAATCAGTGGCTCCATAAATCCACATGGGATAATGTAGATACTTCTCATGACCATAAGCCATCTATCCCCGTATCCAGACGTCTTCGAACTTGTGTAAGATCTGTAATATAACACTTTGTTCTGTTATCCTCTTCTCTCTCTCTGTGTCTCTCTCTGTCTCTCTCCCTCACTCTCTAATTAATATACACACATTCACACACATGCAACCCACACATACATCATATAAATATCATTTTTTCAAATTCACGTGCGCACGCACGAACACACACACACACACACACACACACACTCTCTCTCTATATTTCTCTATGTCTAAATATCTATTCCTTGTCTGTATATCTAAATATCTATTCCCTGTCTGTATATCTAAATATCTATCTGTCCATCTTCTTATTTATGTCCCGACACCAATACATTCTCAAATATGCATCTCTTCTTTTGTAACTGTCTCTCTCTCTCTCTATCTATCTATCTATCTATCTATCTATCTATCTATCTATCTATCTATCTATCTATCTCTCTATCTATCTATCTATCTATCTATCTATCTATCTATCTATCTATCTATCTATCTATCTCTCTATCTCTCTATCTCTCTATCTCTCTATCTCTCTATCTATCTATCTATCTATCTATCTATCTATCCATCCATCCATCCATCCATCCATCCATCCATCCATCCATCCATCCATCCATCCATCCATCCATCCATCCCATCCCATCCCATCCCATCCCATCCCATCCATACACTACTTACGAGTATGGAGATCACATATCGGACTGGTTACCAATCGTTGCATCCATCCACAGTCCCGACTCACATAATGCTCAACTGAAAGGGCTGGTTGCACTAACAGAGAAAAAGGTTTTCATCATCCGTGATGGACGAACAACAACATATTCCGTCAATTAGAGGCAAGCCTGATTATTGTGGTTATCATTATTGTCCTGTGACATCTGACAAGATCATAACGATTGTGTGGATGTCTACTTTAACGTCGATTATCTCGTCTGTGATACTTGTCATTCTTATATCGTGCCACATGTTCTAGGTGGTACAACTGGATTACCAGCAACGATCCACTAGTTATACTAGGAGCGTTCAAGTCAAACCGGAACTTATATTTAAAGGGAAAAAAGTGTTGTTTTTTTCGAGTAGTCAAAAGGGGGGTAGGGCAGAAGTGTGTAAGGGATAGCACCTCACGGTGAGAGGCAGCCACATCCTTGATGGCCAGGATCCTATTTGGTTCCCCCACTTGTGTCTAGCTCACGTATGGCTCCTAGAGTCTGCCTGTGTGCGGCAGCGCCATCCCCCGGGCAACGGCTTTGGCTGGCCGGCTAAACTACGTGGATGAAATGACAAGAAGGGGAGTCCACCCCTGACAAGTACACACAGCTGCTGGTGGAAGAGGCGGAAGATCGACCTGTGCGACAACGACTCTGAAAGCGGGAGCTGGAAACGCCTGGTATCGGGCTAAGGGCGCACCAGAGACCATAGTTGGTAAGCGGCCAGAACAATGTCCAGAAAGCAATGGCGAACTACTGGATGTAAAATGCCAAGAAACCTATGACAGTCGAGAAAAAAGAAACTCAAAGATCTGATGGTGAGGCCCTCAGACCAGGCAGATCATCGACGCCAACTGGGGAAGAGGCCAATTTCAGAGTCAGTACAAGTAATAGAGATGACGGCCTAAAGCTTGACTGCATTACAGTGGACAACTCTGAAATGGGACTAAAAACAAAACTAAGAATAGGCACCTGGAACGTCAGGAGCCTATACCAGGGCAAGTTGTTCATGATCGGAAGAGAAATGAAGAGAACCAAGATAGAGATTCTTGGAGTCTCTGAGCATAGATGTTCCGGTCAAGGGCACTGTACCAGCTCCTCAGGAGAAACATTTATATACTCTGGGACGGACAAGGGTGGAAAAAGCGGGGTCGGCATTATTCTGTCAAAGAAGACAGCACCTTCACTACTCGGTTACAATCCAGTCAACGACCGCATAATTGTAATCAGACTAAAGAAAAAGACTAGAAATTTAACAATAATTCAAGTGTATGCACCAACATCAGCAGCAGACGATTGTGAAATGGATGATTTTTATAACACCTTGCAAGAAACGATGGAAAAAGTTGAAAAAAGAGACATCTTGGTCATCATTGGAGATTTCAATGCGAAAGTCCGAGAGGAAAGAGCCGAAGAGGAGAGAAGTGTTCGAGGACCTTTTGGTTTGGGACACAGAAATGAGCGAGGAGAAAGACTGGTTGAATTCTGCACGGAAAACAACCTCTCCATTGCCAACACCTTCTTCAAACAACATCCACGAAGACTGTACACGTGGACCTCCCCGGATGGCAACAGCAGAAACCAAATAGACTACATCCTAGTGCAACAAAGATGGAGGTCAAATGTGCTGGCGACAAAAACACTGCCAGGAGCAGACTGCGATACGGACCACGAATTACTGTTTGCAATTTTCAAAACAAGACTACGCAGGATCTACAAAGGTTGCCAGCCAATACGCTTCGATGTATCAGCGATACCTACTGAATACAACATCAAAGTAGAAAACAAATTTGAGGCGTTGCTTGCTATACAGGAAGAGATGACATCTGAGGAGTTGACATCGTTCGCAAGGGAGATTTTGATCTCCACAGCAAAAGAAATGATTCCAAAGATAGTGCACAAGACACAGAGCTATATAACAGAGGAAACACAGAAACTCATTGCAGAAAGGCAACAATTAAAACAAATGGGAAGTATGGGGACCAACACAGCATATAAAAACTGCGCAAGAAATGTTAGAAGAGAAATCAGAAAAGATAAAAGAAGATACATAGTAGAAACATGTAAGGATATAGAAAACCTACAACAACAAGGCAAAGAAAGAGATGCATTCAAAGCAATAAGAACACTGACAAGGGAATTCCGTCCGGTTCCACATGTCATAAATGACGAAGAGGATAACACACTAACAGAAACAATAGACATACTGAATAGATAGAGAGAGTACTGCAGAACCATGTATAGAGACAGCACAAAGCGCTCAGTTACAATCCTACCAAAGGATGAGAAAGAACCTGAACCAACATTGGAAGAAGTACGCTCTGCAATTAAAAGCCTGAAAAAGGGAAAGTCCCCAGGATGCGATGATATCCCAGCAGAGCTAATACAAGCAGGAGGAGAGGCATGTGCTCGAGTCTACCACAAGCTGTGTAAACAGATATGGCACAGTGCAGAGTGGCCAGAAGCATGGAAGAAATCAATTTATATTCCCCTCCCCAAAAAAGGCAACCTGAAGCTGTGCACGAACTACCGAACTATCGCACTGATCAGCCATGCTAGCAAGATACTCTTGCGAATCCTATTAAGAAGGATAGAAAAAAGGTTTGAATCTGAAATTCACGTAGTCCAGGCAGGTTTTAGGAAAGACAGAGGGACCCGGGACCACATATTCAATTTAAGGAATATCTGTGAAAAATGTAGAGAGTTTAATGTAGACCTGTACACATGTTTCATTGATTACACTAAGGCCTTCGACACGGTAAAACATCAAAATCTGTGGAGAATCATGAAGGAAATGGGGTTTCCTTTGCATATAGTCCATCTCATTGAAACATTATACCAAGATCAACAAGCCGCTGTCCGAGTATCTGGGCAAACATCAGATTGGTTTGCAGTACAAAAGGGAAAGAAAGCTTGGTTTGATCACAAAGGGTGTCATGCTCCAGCAAGATAACCGTTGCCAATATACGGTTTACCGCACTATCTGTCATCTGCAACAACTCGGCTTGGAGGTATTGCCACATCCACCGTACATTCCAGACCTCGATCCAATCGATTTCGACCTGTTTGGGTTCCTAAAATAATTCCTGTTAGGTCAGCATTTCAGTACTAATGACAAAGTGAAACAGGCTGTCCTGAATTGGTTCAGCCATCCTGGCAAATCTATCTACGCCGAAGCGTTTCATACTTTACTTAAACGCTAGACTAAGTGCATAAACGTTGCAGGAGATAATATTGAAAAATACATGGCATTTTGACTCTCTCATGTAGCATGTCCTTTGTAGAACGTCGCTCCCATCACAGTCTGTCTGAAAGAAACTCGTTCCCTTGCCAAAACTCCAGCTTCCGCCACTGTCATACTCAGGCATTCCTGGATATCTTGGTGCCATAGTCTTCTTGGTCTACCCCTTCCTCTTTTGCCTGGCACCATACCTTCCATCACCGTCCTCTCAAGACCGTTGTGTCTCTTGATGTGACCAAAGTATTTGCATTTTCTAGCCAAAATAGAATTGATAAACCAGTTCTCCTCTATGCTCAGCTCTTGCCGAATGTCTACATTTGTTCTTTTCTCTGTCCAGGGTATTCTGAGGATCTTTCTGTAACATTTTGACTCGAAGGATTCGATTCTTTGTCTAGAAGAATATAGTAAGAATTTGGTAATCGTCCATGCTTCACAGCCATAAGCTGCCACAGGAAAAACACAGGCTCTCAAGACTTTTACTTTTATCGTTTTTTTGGTGCCCTGCCATAATTTCTTCAGGCTGTTCAGTCTCTGCATTGTCATAGCTAGTCTTCTTCTGATTTCTTTCGAGCAGTCACCATTTTTGTCGATTCTGGAGCCCAGATATTCAAAATGTGTAACCTGATCTATTTCCTCACCACACACTGTAAATTTATGCTGAGATTGTGTTTTATTGGTGGTCAATATCTTTGTTTTGTTTATGTTTATGAACAGATTTTGATCTTTACTATGTCCATTAACGGCTGAAAGTAGCTGCTCTAGCCCTTCCGCACTTCTTGATAGTATCACTGTGTCATCTGCATATCGTAACTCTGGAATCTCGCACCCTCCTATCGTAAATGGGTCGAAACTTTCAATGTTCTCATCTTCTCGCACATTTCTCATTATACATTCCGCATATATGTTGTATAGATAAGGTGAGAGTATACATCCCTGTATACGGTTATGCACATTACTCAAAATGATTTTGTACCGTTCACTGTTGATATTGGCATTACAGGGCAGAAAATCAACATGAATGAAGCCAAGTTGTCCCATACAACACTAGCCATCATTTTACCCATTTTACCTGCAGACTCAATTGTCCGAAATGTTGTGGGTGACTGATCGCGTATGCTTCTACTGATTGGATGCTCGTTTCCATTCATCTGTATAATGACAAGCTCAGGTCTCGTCACATGTAAAACAGTCTTCTGTAAATATCCACAGGTTTCACGCTTTCTTTAACAAGAAACCTCATCACAACACGCTGCTTCATGCAAGCACTAACAGTGTTGTCCGCTATTTTTATTTATCGTTAACGTGATTGGCCCATCGTAAGTGGTTACCTGTCAGTAAAAGAACACAAGTGCCCCTAACTAATGATAGTAGTTCCAGCACGCTATAATCTATGCAGGTAGAACTAGAATAAAATGCCCTAATTTGAATTGAACTTACCTTGTACATAAGTCATTGTTATTGACGCACATTTTGTGGCTTTAATCTTGCAACATACCAGTTCGCGGGAGTGGCTATGGGAGTACACCATGAGGAAAAATCTGCATCCTGTACTATTTCCAGTGGTCTCGAGTATGTTTACCACTGAAAAAATGTAGCTCAGCACGAGAGAGCCAGGTTGACACATTTCGCAAAGTTCGTTAGTTTACTTTCCACTTTATGCCGTTAAGCGACGTTTGGATAGGTCGTCTGTCCTGTGCCAAGTGCGTTGCGTCGGTCAATGTGAGCCCATGTCATTGCAAAATCAATCTAATGTTATATATCCACCTGCATCGCGGTCGGCCCCTGCCCTGTAGCCAGATCTACGAGCGTTGAAAGACAACAGTGGAAGTTGATGATGGTGTATTCTCGTGAGAATATATATTGTGCCTAGATATGTACTGTGCACAAGACGTAGTGCCAACCATATTTCGAATGTTGTCGTTTCGCATTCTGTTTATTCTGGTAACTGTGGTGACCTTCCTCAAACACTTAATTTCACACGTCGAAATCCTGCTCTCGCGCGTGCTGAATAGAGGTCATGTTTGGCACCGGAAGCACAGAGTCGACATCCAAATACTGTTTATCTGTTGTTGCTTTATTGCCAAACTAATGATTGGGTGCCTAAGCAGTGGCGACATATAAGTCCCAGCAAATGATTTCTGACACCTAGTCTCGATTCTACTGTCGATAATACTGCCGAAATACTTGAACTCAAGGGTCTGTTGAAGAGCAATATCATTTACACTTATGTTGAGTCCATGTGTTCTACTTCTTCTTTCGTTCACTTGGAGTATGTCTACATCTGCACAGTTGTCTCTTGTATGAACCTCACTGTCTTCTTTCGTTCGCTTGGAGTATGTCTACATCTGCACAGTTGTCTCTTGTATGAACCTCACTGTCTTCTGCAGTTCACAAATATAGGTCTATATAGTTTTCCTTCCAGTGTTGTTTCTCTTGGCCTGTATGTGCGCCCCAGTATCTCATACTCTGGACAGTCCTGAAGTATTTGCTCTACAGTCTCGGGTGCTTGTCCACATGTACACATACTTGAGTTGCCAATCCTAAATGTTGTGTACATGTGGCTGCGAAGTCGGTTGTATCCAGTTCTGAGGCGCAGTGTGACAATCTGCTCTTGCCTACTTGTATTTGTGTTGGGGTGTTCTACTTAGAATTTCTGTTTTCGTCTCGTTAATTCACAGATTATATTTAGCACATGTTATCGCAACGGTTCCCCCACTTTAAACCGAACCACTGCGCAAGTAATTATTTCGCCCAATTCATCGGACAGAACAAAAGGATAAGATTTTCTACATGGCCGAACTTACAGAGTGGTCGCTAACAGACGTGATGGATAAACATCATCATCGTGTCATGTTAGCTACACTAATCGCCTGTGTTGCTAGCCTGTTTATACACTGACCTGTCTACGCACTGACTTGTCTATGCACTGACCTGTCTATGAACCTACATTATGCCTTGACTTGTCTATGCACTGACCTGTTTATGCCCTGACCTGTCTACGCACTGACCTGTCTACGCACTGACATGTCTATGCACTGACTTGTCTATGCACAGAACTGTCTATGCACTGACCTGTCTAAGCACTGACTTGTCTATGCACTGACCTGTCTATGAACCTACATTATGCCTTGACTTGTCTATGCACTGACCTGTCTGTGCACATACATTATGCCTTGACATGTCTATGCACTGACATGTATATGCACTGGCCTGTCTATGCACTGACCTGTCTATGCACTGACCTATCTGTGCACTGACCTGTCTATGCACTGACCTATCTATGCACTGACCTGTCTATGCATTGACCTGTCTATTTCATAGTGTACTTTTTCTTTCGATTTCCAATTTTTTTAAATTACGTAAAGCCCAGTTTTCTGGATTGAAATTGCTGTAGCTTTGTCTGCTATGCTTGGCTTAATGTGGGTGTCGATCACTACTACGGGGATCACGTCGATCCAACACCTCATTTCCTGGAAGTGGGGTCCGTTGGCCAGTATATTTTACATGACCCTGACTAAATATGTCCGATGAGTATGTTATGTCTGACCAGAAGTTAGTCTCCTCTCCCGAAATAAATGGATATATATGTGTGTGCGTCTGTGCGTGCGTGTGCTCTTGCGTGAGGGTACACACACGATGTCTGATTTAGATAAGCATCCATATTTTTAACTTTTTGGTAGAACATTTCTCTCTGTCTCTACCATAAATACATTCTTTCTCTGTCTCAATCTCTCCCTTCATTCTCATATTCTGAAAAAAAACTTCTCATAGTTTCTAACCTTCTCTCTCTCTCTCTCTCTATCATATCACACTCGAGAGTCACAGAAACACTTCTCATAGTTTCTAACCTTCTCTCTCTCTCTCTCTCTCTCTCTCTCTCTATCATATCACACTCGAGAGTCACAGAAACACTTCTCATAGTTTCTAACCTTCTCTCTCTCTCTCTCTCTCTCTATCATATCACACTCGAGAGTCACAGAAACACTTCTCATAGTTTCTAACCTTTTCTCTCTCTCTCTCTCTCTCTCTCATGAGTCACAGAAACACATATCATGGCTGCTTACCACCTGTCTTTCTCGCTCTGTCTCTCACTCTATGTCTCTCTCTCTCATGAGTCACAGAAACACATAGCATGACTGCTTACCATCTCTCTCTCTCGCTCTGTCTCTCTCTCATGATTCACAGAAACACATAGCATGGTTGCTTTCAATATCTCTCTCTCTCTCTCTCTCTCTCTCTCATGAGTCACAGAAACACATAGCATGGTTGCTTTCAATCTCTCTCTCATGATTCACAGAAACACATAGCATGGTTGCTTTCAATATCTCTCTCTCTCTCTCTCTCTCTCTCTCTCTCTCTCATGAGTCACAGAAACACATAGCATGGTTGCTTTCAATCTCTCTCTCATGAGTCACAGAAACACATAGCATGGTTGCTTTCAATATCTCTCTCTCTCTCTCTCTCTCTCTCTCTCTCTCTCTCTCTCATGAGTCACAGAAACACATATCATGGCTGCTTACCACCTGTCTTTCTCGCTCTGTCTCTCACTCTATGTCTCTCTCTCTCACGAGTCACAGAAACACATAGCATGACTGCTTACCATCTGTCTTTCTCTCTTTCTCTCTTTCTCATGAGTCACATAAACACATAGCATGGCTGCTTACTATCTGTCTCTCACTCTCTCTCATGAGTCAATGAAACACATAGCATGGCTGCTTACCATCTGTCTCTCTCTCTTTCTCTTTCTCTCTCTCATGAGTCACAAAAACACATAGCATGGCTGCTTACCATCTGTCTCTCTCTGTCTCTCACTATCTGTCTCTCTCGCTCATGAGTCACAGAAACACATAGCATGGCAGCTTACCATATGTCTCTCTCTCAACACTCGTCAGAGAAACACATCTCATAGTTTCTAACCTTCTCTCTCTCTCTCTCTCTCTCTCTCTCTCTCTCTCCCTCTCTCATCACACTCAAGATTTACAGAAACACATCTCATAGTTTCTAATCTTCTCTCTCTCTCCCTCTCATCACACTCAGGAGTCACAGACACATCTCATAGTTTCTAACCTTTTCTCTATCTCTCTCTCTCTCTCTCTCTCTCTCTCATGAGTCACAGAAACACATGGCATGATTACTTACCATCCGTCTCTCTCTCTCTCTCTTCACACTCGAGAGTCACAGAAACACAGCATGGTTGCTTACCATCTCTCTCTCTCGCTATGTCTCTCTCTCATGAGTCACAGAAACACATAGCATGGCTGCTTACCATCTCTCTGTCTCTCTCTCTCATGAGTCACAGAAACACATAGCATGGTTGCTTACCATCTCTCTCTCTCTCTGTCTCTCTCTCATGAGTCACAGAAACACATAGCAATACTGCTTACCATCTCTCTCTGTCTCTCTCTCATGAGTTACAGAAACACATGGCATGGCTGCTTACCATCTGTATCTCTCTCTCTCTCTCTCTCTCGTGAGTCACAGAAACACATAGCATGGTTGCTTACAATCTCTCTCTCTCTATCTGTCTCTCTCTCATGAGTCACAGAAACACATATCATGGTTGCTTACCATCTCTCTCTCTCTCTGTCTCTCTCTCATGAGTCACATAAACACATATCATAGTTGCTTACCATCTCTCTATCTCTCTCATGAGTCACAGAAACACATATCATGGCTGCATACCACCTGTCTCTCTCGCTCTGTCTCTCACTCTACCTCTCTCTCTCTCTCATGAGTTATTGAAACACATAGCATAACTGCTTACCATCTGTCTCTCTCTCTTTCTCTCTCTCTCTCTCATGAGTCACAGAAACACATAGAATGGCTGCTTACCATATGTCTCTCTCAGTCTCTCACTCTCTGTCTCTCTCTCTCAAGAGTCACAGAAACACATCTCATAGTTTCTAATCTTCTCTCTCACTCTCTCTCTCCCTCCCTCTCATCACACTCAGGAATCACAGAAATACATCTCATAGTTTCTAACCTTCTCTCTCTCATCACACTCGAGAGTCACAGAAACACATCTCATAGTTTCTAACCTTCTCTCTCACTCTCTCCCTCTCATCACACTCGAGAGTCACAGAAACGCATCTCATAGTTTCTAACCTTCTCTCTAACTCTCTCTCTTTCTCCCTCTCATCGCACTCAGGAATCACAGAAACACATCTCATAGTTTCTAACCTTCTCTCTCTCATCACACTCGACAGTCACAGAAACACATCTCATAGTTTCTAACCTTCTCTCTCACTCTCTCTCTCCCTCTCATCACACTTGAGAGTCACAGAAACGCATCTCATAGTTTCTAACCTTCTCTCTCTCATCACACTCGAGAGTCACAGAAACGCATCTCATAGTTTCTAACCTTCTCTCTCACTCTTTCTCTCTCTCCCTCTCATCACACTCAGGAATCACGGAAACACATCTCATAGTTTCTAACATTTTCTCTCTCATCACACTCGAGAGTCACAGAAACGCATCTCATAGTTTCTAACCTTCTCTCTCACTCTCTCTCTCTCTCCCTCTCATCACACTTAGGAATCACAGAAACACATCTCATAGTTTCTAACCTTCACTCTCTCATCACACTCGAACGTCGCAGAAACACATCTCAAAGTTTAAACCTTCTCTCTCTCATCGCTCTCTCTCTCTCTCGCTATCTCTCTCTCTCTCTCTCTCTCTCTCTCTCTTCGGTCTGTTTAAGATCATCAGGCACATTTTTTATTTTAATTCTTGACTATCTCCTCACTTTCTATTTCAATTCGCGCTCTCTCTCTCTCTCTCTCTCTCTCTCTCTCTCTCTCTCTCTCTCTCTCTCTCTCTCTCTCTCTCTCTCTCTCTCTCTCTCACCTACCACGCACTCACACTCTTCACTTACGATGCCTCCACTCTCACACATCCACAAACACTCTCACACACCCACAAACACTCTGACACACCTACAAACACTCTGACTCACCCACAAATACTCTCACACACCCACACACACTCTCACACACGCACAAACACTCTCACACACCCACAAACGCTCTCACACACCCACAAACGCTCTCACACACCCACAAACACTCTCACACACCCACAAACACTCACACGCCCACACAAACTCTCACATACGCACAAACACTCTCACACACCAACAAACGCTCTCACACACCCACAAACACTCTCACACACCAACAAACGCTCTAACACACCCACAAACACTCTCACACACCCAAAACCACTTTCACACACCCACAAACACTCTCACACACCAAAAACCACTTTCACACATCCACAAACACTCTCACACACCCAAAACCACTTTCACACACCCACAAACACTCTCACACACCCAAAACCACTTTCACACACCCACAAACACTCTCACACACCCAAAACCACTTTCACACATCCACAAACACTCTCACACACCCAAAACCACTTTCACACACCCACAAACACTCTCACACACCCAAAACCACTTTCACACACCCACAAACACTCTCACACACCCAAAACCACTTTCACACATCCACAAACACTCTCACACACCCAAAACCACTTTCACACATCCACAAACACTCTCACACACCCAAAACCACTTTCACACACCCACAAACACTCTCACACACCCAAAACCACTTTCACACATCCACAAACACTCTCACACACCCAAAACCACTTTCACATACCCACAAACACTCTCACACACCCAAAACCACTTTCACACATCCACAAACACTCTCACACACCCAAAACCACTTTCACACATCCACAAACACTCTCACACACCCAAAACCACTTTCACACACCCACAAACACTCTCACACACCCACAACCACTTTCACACATCCACAAACACTATCACACACCCAAAACCACTTTCACACACCCACAAACACTCTCACACACCCACAAACACTCTCACACACCCACAGACACTCTCATACACCCACAAACACTCTCACACACCCAAAACCACTTTCACACACCCACAAACACTCTCACACACCCAAAACCACTTTCACACATCCACAAACACTCTCACACACCAACAAACACACCCACAAACACTCTCACACACCCACAAACACTCTCACACACCCACAAACACTCTCCGATGTGATATGCTTAGTTTAGCAAATGAGAACGTCAGACCGTTATAACAAGATCCCCAGTGACAGAATTATACAGCCGGGATTCGCTCGCACGTTTCACCCTGTTTGATCGGATATGGAACCTGAAGAATCGCCCGCAGACAACCCACAAACTACCCAGACGGCCCGTAGACCTCATCAAGTGTGACATTTGCCACCAAGATATTCATATGAAATGTTCGTTCCGTTAATGGTAGCCAGGTCACGAACACAGCTGTCCTTCCTTGTTCTTGGAAGTGTCGTATCAATCAAGTAGTTAGTTCCCTTTGATGTGTATGACGTTTACACATGTATGTCAGTAAATAATATGTAAATACGAGTCGTGTTCAAATTAAACCGGACCTACCGGCAACAAGTGCATATACGTACAATGAGCATGATGGCGTCACTTTTGGTGTAAACAGCACATATTGACCGTCAAGTTTGCAAAATTTTATTATCCTCCGACTCATAGTTTCTTCAGTAGATCTTTGAAAACATGGCTGGTGTGATACGGAATCCGTCCATAGTTGATCAGCGAGCGGTGATTCGGTTTCTAACAGCTGAAGGACTGCATACAGGACATTGTTGGCTACCTCATATACGGTCACACACAACGGACTGAAGTCGAGGATATTGTATTGTATTGTATTGTATTTTATTGTATTTTATTGTATTGTATTAATATATGGAGACCATCTATTTTCCAATGCATCAAAATACGGAACTGTTGTACGGAACTGTTGTACGGAACTGTTGTACGGAACTGTTGTACGGAACTGTTGTACGGAACTGTTGTACGGAACTGTTGTACGGAACTGTTGTACGGAACTGTTGTACGGAACTGTTGTACGGAACTGTTGTACGGAACTGTTGTACGGAACTGTTGTACGGAACTGTTGTACGGAACTGTTGTACGGAACTGTTGTACGGAACTGTTGTACGGAACTGTTGTACGGAACTGTTGTACGGAACTGTTGTACGGAACTGTTGTACGGAACTGTTGTACAGAACTGTAAATTATAAGAAGATACATAACAAACAAGGAGAAGACGTTGCGGTTTGATGGATGGCATATTAAAGATAGTTCTACAAGACAGTCTCTGTTCTGGAACCACAAAGTTACGAAATATAGAAATGGCCACGCGGACATCACTCCAAGAGTCGGTCTGGCTGTCATTTCCATGAATACTTTGCATCAAGCCTAGAACCAGCAGGGGCTTTCATTCAAAACCAAGCTGCTTATTTACATAACCTGTGTCGTACCCATCCGGCTGCATGGTTCCGAAACATGAGCAATTCTTTGGGACGATGAGAAGTCCATTGAAGCTCTCCACATGAACAGCCAGAGGTGCACTTATCTCTTGGCGTAGGAAGGTAATGGAGTTGGCATCCTCGATGGTTTCCTCTCCTAGTTTGATGTCTTAATTGTTTCCTTTCTTCAATGAGTTTCAGTGTTTTATCTGATATAAAACCATGTTTCTTGTGCGACATCCTGGGAATCATTTGTTCGCTGTTGAGATTATAATACCTCTTTTGTGTGATGTCAACTCCTCAGATGGCATCTCTTCACGTGCCGTCAACTACGCCTCAAATTTATTTTCTACTTTGATGTTGTATTTAGTAGGTATTGTTGTTGAATCGAAACGTATTGGTTGGAAACCTTTTTTAATCCTACAAAGTCTTATCTTGAAAACTGCAAACAGTAATTCGTCGACCGTATCGCAGTCAGCTCCTGGCAGCGTTTTTGTTGTCAACACATTTGACCTCCATCTTTGTTGTTCCAGGATGTGATCTATTTGACTTCTGCTGCTACAATCATGGGAAGTGGTCTATCAATTCTATTTTATCCAGAAAATTGAAATAATTTTGTCACAACAAGAGACACAACCGTCTTGAGAGAACAGTGATGGAAGGAATTGTGTCAGGCAAATGAAGAAAGGGTAGACCAAGAAGACGATGGCACCAAGATATCCAGGAATACTTTGGTATGACTGTGACAGAGGCTGGAGTTTTGACAAGGGATAAATTTTCTTTCAGACAGACTGTGATGGAAGCGAAGTTTTATAAAGGACATGCTACATGATGATAACGAAGTCGCGCTTTGAAAAGTTTGGATTTCTGAGACAAAAAACATTGACCAAGAAATCTCTACGCGACAAGAAAAAATGGTTCATTCAAACTCCAAGAGATGAAAGACACAACGGCAAGAGCACATACTTTTACTTCCAGAGTCAATTCAGAAAAGATCAACGGATGGGAAGTGTGGAGCAGATACAGAGAAACCCAGAGAGCAATGAAATGGCGTGTAGTAAAAATTTCGATTCGGGAAAAGATACGAAACTTTGTTTCGGGACGTCGTGGTAGCAACGATATCACGAAAACATGGCTAGGCTGGACGCGTGGTACGTATGCCTGGCAAAAGATGGACACGTAGAATCACGTGATGACCCTGTGCCTGTACACGACCATGGTGCTGGCTACCTACACAATGACGGGAACTACTAGGTTGGCATTGGTACAGCAACGGAGACGCATGCATAATGGTGTTGACTTTCTCGCATACAAAACATCTACCGGACTGTCGACAAGGATAATGTCTTCTTCTTTGTCGTTCGTTCTCACACTCCCGCTACCAAGCCCTGACTGCTCTCAAACTCCCGCTACCAAGCCCTGATCGCTCTCAAACTCCCGCTACCAAGCCCTGACCGTTCTCAAACTCCTGCTACCAAGCCCTGACTGCTCTCCAACTCCCGCTACCAAGCCCTGACCGCTCTCAAACTCCCGCTACCAAGCCCTGACCGCTCTCAATCTCCCGCTATAAAGCCCTGACCGCTCTCAAATTCCCGCTACCAAGCCCTGACAGCTCTCCAACTCCTGCTACCAAGCCCTGAAAAGGGCTTTGGAAGTAGCAGGATGTTGTTAAGAGAACTAAATGTGTTGCATCGTAGTATATAGCTTGATTGCCATACCTGCACCTTTCGGCCCGATACATCCAACTTCAGCACGGCTTTTTTAGGGTACCAGATTAGCCTTGCCTCTTAAATAAAATTAACATCTCTATACTGGTTTAGAAGACTGCAGAGTCCGTATACAACCAGTTTCATTGAGGCTGGTTAACCGATGTGAGAGTCCATCTTAATAGACTCATGCACTAGAGAAAAGTAGATCCGCAGCCTGCTGAGCGCCATCTATGCTGCTCTTAACAAACCATCTAGTCATGGCCGGTTTTAAGCCATGTCACACAGTATGTCGTCTCTTACGACATGCTCTATGTGGGACTGTGGTGCTATTCTTGTCTTTGTCATACACAAAGACCTCTGGCAGATCCCGATCTCCTTAGCCATCATGACCTGTTGCAACCTGTTATACAGGATCACTACGTGGATGAGGAAAAGCGTCTTGGTAACTCGGTGATGATTGCCCTGACGCTAGCAGTCAGCTTTTGGTGGCTGGCCCTGACGCTAGCAATCAGCTTTTAGTAGCTGGCCCTGACGCTAGCAGTCAGTTTTGGGTGGCTGGCCCTGACGATAACAGTCAGCTTTGGGTGTCTGGCCCTGACGCTAGCAATCAGCTGTGGGTGGGTGGCCCTGACGCTAGCAATCAGCTTTGGGTGGGTGGCCCTGACGCTAGCAATCAGCTCTGGGATCGCTTGCCATGACGCTAGCAATCAGCTTTATGTCGCTGACCCTGACTCTAGCAGTCAGCTTTATGTCGCTGGCCCTGACGCTAGCAGTCAGCTTTATGTTGCTGACCCTGACGCTAGCAGTCAGCTTTATGTCGCTGACCTTGACGCTAGCAGTCAGCTTTATGTCGCTGACCTTGACGCTAGCAGTCAGCTTTATGTCGCTGACCCTGACGCTAGCAGTCAGCTTTATGTCGCTGACCCTGACGCTAGCAGTCATCTTTAAGTCGCTGACCGCTACAACGCATATACTACCTACCATTTGATTCCCAGGATAAAGTCATTATATTTATTTAGCTACGTTTCCTCTCAATCATTTTATCCCGATTATTTCCGTATTATCCCAAGACAACTAAATAACATTTAAAACACCAAAAACATTTAAAATATACACTTGAAATATGTTTTTAAACATTTGAACCCACACACGGTTACGCTAAAAAACACCAAACTATGTGCAGCATCCTTGTGCCTAAAGTCGATGATATCTATTAGACATGCCAGCAATTTAATTTATTCAATTATCGACTTAGCATATTTAAATCTCTTAAATGTCCGTTTACATATTTTTTTGTGACCAACCATTGCATCTATGTTTGTGTATGGTTGCCAGTGCAAACGATTTATTTTGCTCAGAAAAGTGTTTTTATTGTGTCATTTTGTTCGTCTTGATACTTCCAGCTGTCGTGTCATCATTTATGTCATTGTTATGACATAACAGAAACCTCTTCTATCCTTCACAAGTAGCTGGCAAAGAGGTTCTCAGTTTTTGTCATATGACCTCATGCGGTTGAAAAAAATAGTTCAGTGCTAACATTTACGATTGGTGGGTACGAGATTCCAGAGTTACGATACACAGATGACACAGTGATACTATCAAGAAGTGCAAAAGGGCTAGAGCAGCTAATTTAAGACTTAAATGCACACAGTAAAGATCAAAACCTGTTTATAAACATAAATAAAACAAACCAACTTATTTTCTGCCTGGAAATGTATTCAGCACAAGACGTAGTGCCGACCATACTTCGAATGTCGTCTTTCCGCATTCTGTCTCTTCTGGTAACGCCGATGACTTTCCTCAAACACTTCATTTCTGCTCTCGCCCGCCCTGGACAGAGGCCATGTTTGACACTGGTAGCACAGAGTCGGCATAAATATACTGTTTATCAGCTGTTGCTTTGTTACC
This sequence comes from Ariolimax columbianus, assembly GCA_036924085.1. NCBI lineage: Eukaryota > Metazoa > Mollusca > Gastropoda > Stylommatophora > Arionidae > Ariolimax > Ariolimax columbianus. Next base: position 61,884,727 of record JAVGWX010000012.1, on the reverse strand, counting down.
AAACTAATGATCGGGTGTCTAAGCAGTGGGGACAGCTGAGAAGTTGCCGCAGACTATCTGACACCTTGTCTCGATTCCCCTGTCGATGCTACGGTCTGACAAATAAATACTGCCCAAATACTTCAACTCATGGCCTGCTGAAGAGGAATATCATTTAGACTTATCTTGAGTAGCCCAGGAGCTCTACTGATCATGATAGTTTTTGTTTTGTTCTTGATAATTCGTTCGCATTTTGTGTTTAGCACAGGTAGTCGCAAGCGCGTTCATGTGGTTTTGTAGTTTGTTTTCATCATCGTACAGCAAACATTGATCATCTGCCAAGAGCAATTCGTGTATTGAGATGTTCTGCTTCAATTTGACCAGCCTCTGATGCGATTTTGTCCATGTAGATGTTATCAATAGAGGAGAAAATACACATCCTTGTCTCACGTCGGTAGTGATTTGAAAAGCATGTGTGACACCATCAGTCGTTCCGACGACGTTTGTACTAAAACGAGACAGTGCTCTGACATTATCAAGAAGCTGGCCTTGTTCACCATAATCTTTCTGTATCGCGCAAAGTTTAACCCCGTCTACCCTATCCTACGCTTTTTCCTGAGCAATAAAAGCAACACATAGAATTTTGTTGTATTCCAACGACCTTTCGCTTATTTACATTAAGGTGAACAAGCCGTCGCAGCAGCTGATACCTCGGCGGAATCCAAATTGAGGTTCAACAATAGGTCTTATTCTATGTTTCAGGATTTTGGCATACATTTTACCAGTGTTGCGAAATAGCGATATGCCTCTGTACGTGACACAGTTTCTTTGTTCGCCCCTTTTTTTTCTTTGTTCGCCCCTTTTTTTCCAAATTGGAACGATTTTAGTTTTCTGTCAGTCATCTGGTACGCGTCTGTCTTTCCATGCCTTTGTGAAGAGTCTATGTAGCCAGAGTATCCCTGTTTCCCCATATGCATGAATCGCCTCCGTTGTTATGCCGTCCCTGCCTGGTGACTTATTCTTTATAATTCTCTGTTTCTTGAATCATTATGCCGGGTTCGGTATGATCTGATTTGCACAGTAGAATAACTGAATCCGCCGTGGAGGTAGCAGGGTTGAAAAGTTCTTGAACACATTCCTTCCACCGATTTCGTCTGAGAAGCTCATTAACCATAGGAAAGCCATACTTGTCATCATTGGCTGTAGTAGGATTGAAGCACTCGTTTCTAAATCGTATCGCCTTTTGAAAAAGTCTCTAGGTCGATGTTGACATATGGAAGTGAGTTGTTCGCTAAAATGTTTCCAAGATTCTTCTCTGGCGTGTTTTATTACCCTTTTATCGTTTCGTCTTGTCTGGTAGACGATATAGTCATCTTGCTTTTCGGAAGTCAACTAATCCTTGTTAACTTTCTCTTTAGACGGCATAGCCGCCCTTACTACATCACTCCACCAGGCTGTTCGCTTCGGATCTGTTCCGTTACGTAACTTCTTTGTTCCACAGTACTTATGAAGCGCAGTCTACAAAGTTGCTTTAAAGATAGCTCATTCACTATTTATGTCCCTAGTTGTTTCTTCTGTAAGTGCCATAAAAACATTTGTAACTTCTGGACATACACTGTTTATGTCCCTAGGTTCTTCTGTAAGTGCCATAAAGACCTTTGTAACTTCTCGACATACACTATACCAAACAGTTACCTCCTCTAACTTTTAAAGGTTTGTTACCAGAACTTCCTATGTGGAAGTACTTGTGTCAGCACGACTGACCGATGGTCAGTAGGCATACAGATGTTAGGAATAACTCTAGAATATGTCATGTTTCTTCTCTTCCTGTGGCCGATAAGAATGAAATCGATTTGAGACGTTATGTCTGTGTGCGAAGTCATATCCTACGGAATACATGACTGCGCCGGTGCTGGAAGATGGTGTTTGTTATTATTAGCCCCTGCTCAATACATAGGTTAATAAGCTCCTCTCCATTGCTGTTCCGTTGTAAAGAGGTGTCAACCCTAGGCAGCATTCATGAGATGATCTTTCCTTTCCCCTTCTTCCATTAAAGTTACTCATCACAATCAAACCATCCGTGTGGTTAACGCCGTTGATAGCGTCAGACAGGCTCTGGAAGAATTCAACTTGCTGGAGTGAAAGGCATGCATCACCGCACTGGACCTCCATTTGCCGGTGAATTTCTATAAGCTGCTTCCCCTTCGCTGCTAAAGAAAACGGACAACAGAAGGCTGCTCTTCTTTGGTGCATGTCAATAGTGGGGCGGGCATCTTTTAACTGAAATAATGACGTCATGTTGTTTGTCTGCATCGCGATGGCAATGCTTGACACTCTTGACATCCTTATCAAAATACATTAACAAGTTACAATACAAAGGCATTGTTTTCCCTCATGTTTTTATTTGAAACGCCCTCGTACATCTTGAACTCTTTAGGAAGCCTTAGAAAACGCCAGATGGGGCCTCATGGAGCCCTTGAAATTATCACCGGGAACTCACGATGAGATCTGTGGAAACCTTATTGGTTCCTAAGGAATCCAATAACCAGATCTTTAGATCAGGTCTCAAAAACCCGTGAATCGGCGTCTATCAGAACCATGTCTCCAACAATCACACTTTGAGAAGCGCTGATCCCCGCCTGTTATGTAAAATGTGTCTGCGCTCAAATTAATTTCTCATAAAAAAATGCCCCATCTTTCCTCTCAGCCAAATTGTCGCAACAGAAGAACTATGTCGCAAAATTCTCACGGCAGACAATCGTTTCTAACGGTTGAAATTATTCTTCAAGTGTCTTCAGTAACGGTTGATCATATCTGATAGCATCCACCTCTTCTTGTGAAATCTGTTCTGTTGGTGAAATCTGTTCTGTTGGTGAAATCTACTATGTTGGTGAAATCTGTTCTGTTGGTGAAATCTGTTCTGTTGGTGAAATCTGCTATGTTGGTGAAATCTGCTCTGTTTGTGAAATCGTCTCTGTTGGTAAAATCTTCTCTGTTTGTGAAATCTGCTATGTTGGTGAAATCTGCTATGTTGGTGAAATCTGCAATGTTGGTGAAATCTGCTCTGTTGGTGAAATCTGCTATGTTGGTGAAATCTGCTGTGTTGATTAAATCTGCTCTATTGGTGAAATCTGCTCTGTTGGTGAAATCTGCTGTATTGAGTAAATCTGCTCTGTTGGTGAAATCTGCTCTGTTGGTGAAATCTGCTGTGTTGATTAAATCTGCTCTATTGGTGAAATCTGCTCTGTTGGTGAAATCTGCTGTATTGAGTAAATCTGCTCTGTTGGTGAAATCTGCTCTGTTGTAACAACTACTGACAATGTAGGTATCCCGTCGCTTAACGGCCATTGTTCGTTCTGTCGAACTATAAGCCACGTCATTGTGAACACCGTACGATATACTTATAAAAGTTTTAGGGCATTCAGCGGTCTAACTTCCGTTGACTAAATAGCCAAGAAGCTGTAGTGTACCTGTATTGACTAAATAGCCAAGATACAGTAGTCTACCTGTATTGACTAAATAGCCAAGATACAGCATTCACCTGAATTGACTAAATATCCAAGATAACATGTACACGTAAGAAAAACGATCCCGTTAACACGCCAGTGTTGCATCTTGGGAATTTGGTGTTGGGCCAATATCTTTCTTGATGAATGGCACGCTTAGAGGTATGTGGTCAGCATCACGCCGGCCGCCTTTATCTTACCAGAATCGTTGGTTCGATCTCGTGCGAAATGTCGCATTCTTTACTATGACTAACCTCCCAACTGTATCAGAAGTCATGGACCGTCGCCGCCTTGCCCTGTTTGGACATGTTGTCCGACTGGATTAGGAAGTTCCAGCTCATCAGATCCTTCCAAGGTAGTTCAAAGTGCTAAGGGCATCCAACCCGCTGGCTGGAAGCGAAGGAGAGGCCGTCCCCGAAACCCATGGCTTCAACAGATAGCAACTTCTTCCCCCCCCCTCCCCCCTGATATAGACGACGTCTGTCAGAGCGACGTCTCGACTGGTTATAGTGACGTTCGATTGACCCAACGGGCCTCACATGCCCAGGCGAACATTATTATATTGTTCTGGCACCAAATTTTTGAGGCTGGGTCGACCGAGGCACGATCTGCTTTGAGATCATAAAAATTCCGGACCGAACCCTGATCGCTCAGCTGTGCAGCCAGTGAGCTATCTCAGCTCCCCATATACAATACTTTATTTCAGCTTCAGTAATAAATGATTATTATTTCAGTAATGGTCCTGTATCTAGCGACGTGGTAATGTACAGTGTATGGATTAAGTGTAACAGGCCGAAACGCGAACTGTGACATTCGCTGGCTGCGCACCGTTCTGCTGTTTAATTAATTAGCCTTTGTTTCACTTCCAAATCAATACTTCTTCTTTGCTTCTTGCTGCTGTTATCGCTAGAACTGGTTTTGCTGCGTTTGGTAGCCATGACATGCTTTACGCTAATTTTATTTTTGAAAGAAAATAACACAAAAGATAAGGCTAGATTGCTTAAGGACCGCTCGATTCACGAGGATTTGAAGATACTCGAAGCATACACTGTTTTATGGTAAACTTATTATTGGCAAGTCTCAAAATACAATCACCTACAAGAACAATAGGGAATAGATACAAATTAAGACATGTCAGCTACTTGTGGAGCAAAGGTCTTCAACAAATACTCGCCTAGTCTTCCTATCATGAGCCATCTGAGCCAAGTCTTCCTATCATGAGCCATCTGAGCCAAGTCTTCCTATCATGAGCCATCTGAGCCAAGTCTTCCTATCATGAGCCATCTGAGCCAAGTCTTTCTATCATGAGCCATCTAAGCCAAGTCTTCCTATCATGAGCCATCTAAGCCAAGTCTTCCTATCATGAGCCATCTGAGCCAAGTCTTCCTATCATGAGCCATCTGAGCCAAGTCTTCCTATCATGAGCCATCTGAGCCAAGTCTTCCTATCATGAGCCATCTAAGCCAAGTCTTCCTATCATGAGCCATCTAAGCCAATTCTGTCCACATTATGTTTGCCGCCTTTATATTTGCTTCCAGTTCCCCCTTCCTTGAGTGTCTTGGTCTTCATCTACTTCTCTTGCCCTGTGGATTCCAGAATAGAGCATCTCTAATAATGTTATCAAATGGTTTCCGCAATGTTTGGCCTATTCATCGCCTTTTCTGGTATTTCATGCTCCACTGGTATTTGTCTAGTTTTTTCCCATCAGTTCCACGATGGTAATCTGATCGTTCTATTATCTCTCTTCTATTTTGGACAGGCAACCATTTACAAAGATCCGTAACTTTTTCCAGCAGCCATGAACAGTTCTCGATTTCTGGCGAAACGACCCGTATCACACACTGGGTTCTTCAAACTGTCAGTAATGTCGCGTTGCGGCCTCCATGTCTGGAACGATTGCTTCACCTTTTCCTTCACCGTGCACTCCATTATCTGAATCCCTTCACCTTTTCCTTCACCATGCACTCCATTATCTGAATCCCTTCACCTGTTCCTTCACCATGCACTCCATTATCTGAATCCCTTCACCTTTTCCTTCACCGTGCATTCCATTATCTGAATCCCTTCACCTTTTCCTTCACCATGCACTCCATTATCTGATTCTCTTCATCTGTTCCTTCACTACGCATTCCATTATCCGAATCTCCAAGCCAATGTGTCTTGTCATGTTACCCAAACATATTTCTTCCTTAATACGACGACACATGCTGGAGTGATGTACATACATAAACTAGAAACATAGGCCCTGTCATGCACCTTACCATTCGTCGCTATAGTCGAGGGGGTAATGCATTCGAACCTCCAAACCATGAACGACAAAGATGGGTGATCGTATCTCGCAAGGTTACACGTTACAAGAATGACTGAATCCTGAGTTACCTCGTCTCGGCTGGTTGTCTTGTTCCTTGTCTAATGCAGTTTGAGACGAGGGAGTACGGTTGGTAACAACCGAAGCTCCTCTCTCACTATAACACAAATACAATGCACGTTTCATCATCAAGAGAAAGAACCGGTCTAATGATTGCTATCTATGGGCAACTAACATACCTTTATACACCTGGTATCACAATCACTTTGTACTGCGTACATTAGTAAGGGAAACAAAATCAGTGATCACTTAAACGACCTTCTCTTTGCTGATGACCAAGCAATAATGACAACCTCAGAAAAACAACCGCAGGAACAAATCAACAATCTTAATGAGGCCTGTACGGATTACAGTATGAAAATCAACATAGAGAAAACCCAAGTTATGACGAATGCAAGAAAAGAAATATAAACAACAATATTAAAACAAAACCAACAAGTAAAACAGGTGAGAAATTTCATAACATAATCTAAGTGGGTGACAAAGGCAACACTGAAATCCAAAACAGATGTAATAAATCAAGTCAAATCATTAAGCAAATGTCCCAGATAGTACAATGTAAGCACGTGACAATGGATACAAAACAACGCTATGCAACCCGTTATTCCCACCCACGTTGTGCTATCAGTGCCAGAATTGGACGTTAACAAACAAAGATAAAAGAAACATAGTAGCAGCAGAAATGGGTACAAATCCAAAGACCGCCCACGTAAAAGATATCAGAAATAACAGAAGCAGTGAAACGCCAAGTGTACAAAGCGCATGCTAGAGCCCGGTCAAGAAACCCCTTCATTGCCTGGCGCTGAAATGCACAAAAATAATACAAGCGAAAAGAAAGAAAGAAGAGAAGAATGCACAGAACAGAAATGAAATGCACCATTTGTATAGAAGAAACCTGCTTTCGCTACGCCCGGTTAACTGCGCTTCGTCCAGTCTCCGAGCTGGATTTCTGACCTACTATATCCTTTTGGCACCACGAACGTAAACGTGGTTGAACGTTGTACGAAGTGACGTTATGTGGATCATACCTGCAACTGTTTATTTGACAATCGTCAGCGTCAATCCAGAATCTATATGTAAATCAAGAGTCGATTATTTCAATCAAAGGACGAACAAATCAATTCTCAATAATACATGGCGTACGACAGAGCTGCTTGCTTTCACCGAGTATATATAACGTATATATTCTGGGATGATAATGGACATAATTATTCTGAGCTGTAATAGTTTTGTCAATGACAATAGAGTGAAAGTTAATGCCATGGTGGTAATCAAGCCATGGTGGTATGATCAGTACAATTATGACATCCTATTTTAGCACGACATTTTTGGTACCGACTTTGGCCTGCAATTGCTTTAGCCACGTTGGAAGGTTCCAGTAGGTGTCCAGTACTGCTATGTGGAGTTGGAACAGCGTCTTGGCTAGTTATGGGTCACTGGCCCTGACACAGACGGACAGCTATGTGTCGCTGGCTGCTGTCAGCTCATTCACTGACCCTGGTGTAAGCTGACAGTCATGAGTCGCTGGCTGCTGTCAGCTCATTCACTGACCCTGGTGTAAGCTGTCATGAGTCGCTGACTGCTGTCAGTGAATGAGCTGACCCTGGTGTAAGCTGACAGTCATGAGTCTCTGGCTGCTGTCAGCTCATTCAATGACCCTGGTGTAAGCTGACAGTCATGAGTCTCTGGCTGCTGTCAGCTCATTCACTGACCCTGGTGTAAGCTGACAAACATGAGTCTCTGGCTGCTGTCAGCTCATTCACTGACCCTGGTGTAAGCTGACAGTCATGAGTCTCTGGCTGCTGTCAGCTCATTCACTAACCCTGGTGTAAGCTGACAAACATGAGTCTCTGGTTGCTGTCAGCTCATTCACTGACCCTGGTGTAAGCTGACAGTCATGAGTCGCTGGCTGCTGTCAGCTCATTCACTGACCCTGGTATAAGCTGACAGTCATGAGTCGCTGGCTGCTGTCAGCTCATTCACTGACCCTGGTGTAAGCTGACAGTCATGAGTCTCTTGCTGCTGTCAGCTCATTCACTGACCCTGGTGTAAGCTAACAAACATGAGTCTCTGGCTGCTGTCAGCTCATTCACTGACCCTGGTGTAAGCTGACAGTCATGAGTCTCTGGCTGCTGTATGCTCATTCACTGACCCTGGTGTAAGCTGACAGTCATGAGTCGCTGGCTGTTGTCAGTGAATGAGCTGACCCTGGTGTAAGCTGACAGTCATGAGTCTCTGGCTGCTGTCAGCTCATTCACTGGCCCTGGTGTAAGCTGACAGTCATGAGTCTCTGGCTGCTGTCAGCTCATTCACTGACCATGGTGTAAGTTTACAGTCATGAGTCTATGGCTGCTGTCAGCTCATTCACTGAAACTGGTGTAAGCTGACAGTCATGAGTCGCTGGCTGCTGTCAGCTCATTCACTGACCCTGGTGTAAGCTGACAGTCATGAGTCGCTGGCTGCTGTCAGCTCATTCACTGACCCTGGTGTAAGCTGACAGTCATGAGTCGCTGGCTGTTGTCAGTGAATGAGCTGACCCTGGTGTAAGCTGACAGTCATGAGTCTCTGGCTGCTGTCAGCTCATTCACTGGCCCTAGTGTAAGTTGACAGTCATGAGTATCTGGCTGCTGTCAGCTCATTCACTGACCCTGGTGTAAGCTGACAGTCATGAGTCTCTGGCTGCTGTCAGCTCATTCACTGACTCTGGTGTAAGCTCACAGTCATGAGTCGCTGGCTGCTGTCAGCTCATTCACTGACTCTGGTGTAAGCTCACAGTCATGAGTCGCTGGCTGCTGTCAGCTCATTCACTGACCCTGGTGTAAGCTGACAGTCATGAGTCGCTGGCTGCTGTCAGCTCATTCACTGGCCCTGGTGTAAGCTGACAGTCATGAGTCTCTGGCTGCTGTCAGCTCATTCACTGGCCCTGGTGTAAGCTGACAGTCATGAGTTTCTGGCTGCTGTCAGCTCATTCACTGACCCTGGTGTAAGCTGACAGTCATGAGTCGCTGGCTGCTGTCAGCTCATTCACTGACCCTGGTGTAAGCTGACAGTCATGAGTCGCTGGCTGCTGTCAGTGAATGAGCTGACCCTGGTGTAAGCTGACAGTCATGAGTCTCTGGCTGCTGTCAGCTCATTCACTGACCCTGGTGTAAGTTGACAGTCATGAGTATCTGGCTGCTGTCAGCTCATTCACTGACCCTGGTGTAAGCTGACAGTCATGAGTCGCTGGCTGCTGTCAGCTCATTCACTGACCCTGGTGTAAGCTGACAGTCAAGAGTCGCTGGCTGCTGTCAGCTCATTCACTGACCCTGGTGTAAGTTGACAGTCATGAGTATCTGGCTGCTGTCAGCTCATTCACTGACCCTGGTGTAAGCTGACAGTCATGAGTCGCTGGCTGCTGTCAGCTCATTCACTGACCCTGGTGTAAGCTGACAGTCATGAGTCGCTGGCTGCTGTCAGCTCATTCACTGCTGAATCTTAGAACCCCAATCATTCTTCTCTTAATATCTACAATGTGCATTGTGTGCTTATTGTTTGTAGTTTAATTGCATGCATGCCGTGACCTTCATCAGTGCTTATCTGGACATACATACTGACATCGAACTGTATTGCATCTTTATATTTGGAGCTTTCCTGATGTAATCCCAGGACCAGTCTCAATCCTTCATTCTGGACGCGCTCCAACCTTTCACATTGCTACCTTCCCAGTCTGACAATCCCCATCATTTTTCATGACCATTTTCACTTCCTTTAGCGGAACATACGCTCACACTACATATAGCGGAACATACGCTCACACTACATCTAGCGGAACATACGCTCACACTACATCAAGCGGAACATACGCTCACACTACCTTTAGCGGAACATACGCTCACACTACCTTTAGCGGAACATACGCTCACACTACATCTAGCGGAACATACGCTCACACTACATCTAGCGGAACATACGCTCACACTACATCTAGCGGAACATACGCTCACACTACATTTAGTGGAACATACGCTCACACTACATCTAGATTGACCTTCTCCAGCTTATATGAAATCAACGTTGTTTAGGCAGATGATGTTGCTAACCACATCAAAACTTCCCTAGTCGTTTGCCACAGCCTTTCAGGAGAGGAATAATGGCTTCACTTTGTATCCATTTCTGGCAACTAGGCGAGTTCGTTGATGGACGATCCGCTGCACCTGCGAAACACGTAGATGTTGATCGTCAACAAATCTCAGTACCTGCTGAATCTCAACAGTTGCCATCGATCGTTCAATTGGATCAAGGCGCTCAGCAACGCATGAACTGCAGCGGTCAACGGTCCATAGCTGACTGCTAGGTTCATGGTCAACGAACCAGAGCTGCCAAGACACGCGGTGATCCTGGATGACAGGCTGCAACAGAAAAATGGCTAAGGAGAAGGGATCGAAAATGGAAGGTAACCCAGTACTCAAAAATGCCCGCTAAAGTCGAATATATTGGACCGAAATGTGCAAATATCGCAGTTAAGCTGTACACTACGTCAAAACGCATTCCGTTCTCTGGCCTTGCAAAGTCCGGTTCCAGGGCTTGGTAGCTGGGATTGAGAACGAACTAAGAAGTTCTCCTCTAATAACTACCACTAACGGAAAGTTGGCGCATTCACATTCTTCATTTTGTCAAATGGTTTTTATCCTTTTTATTTCCGTCATTTTTTGTTGTGTTTTTTTTTTTTTTGCGTTCGCCACATTTCTTTATTCCTCAAGACGGTGTGTGTTGCACTGCGGTTTTATTTTTCGCCTGTCGGCCCAGTGCATCCGACTTCTGCATGCAGTTATGTTAGGGTCTGCTTCCTCTTGCATTTTATAAGATTTTCCTTCTCCGGGATAACGCCCGGTGCTGTGATGGGGATCGAAACCTTCGGATTGTGAGCATTGTCATGTAACCACTAGCCCACACCGTCCCCTATCTGCGTCATGATTCCAATGACGAGAGATTTCTCTTACCCTCTAAGTGAGTTCATAGTTTAATTTTGTTTATTTCCATCTCTCTTGACGTTCACTTTGTTTGTTCTGTGTGTAACTTTCAGTGTCAAGTTATGAAGATCATGAAGAAGTTTCTTGACCGGGCCCTAATATGTGCATCATACACGTGGGGCCGCGTAGCGCCGTGCTGGCTGCGTAGCGCTCTGGCTTCCCATCTGAGTCGTTCTGGGTTCTATTCCCAGTTAAGGCGGAACTGTTTTTCAAACTGCAATGGCTTCCGGGTCAACCCAGCCTTAAATGGGTACCGGTTCAGTCCGGGAAGTAAAGGCGGCCGGCGTGATGCTGACCACACCATCCACTAAGTGCCGTTTGTTACAAAATAATATGGGCCTAACACGATATTTGCTATGCGCCGCATGGCAGGATGGGATCTCTACATACACTGGGAGCTTTACTGCTTTTGTTATTTCCGCTACCCATCTTTGTGTGGTCGCCCCTTGACTATGTATCCATTGTGTCTCTATAGCATTGCTTTCTGTGGGATACAATCTGGTGTTTGTCGCGTCACGTGGCCAAACAGTTCGGTTGTTGTCTCTTGGTGAGGTCTAGCACTGGAGCTGTTACGATGATCCTTTTATCTTTGTTTGGTAATGTCCATTTATGGCACTGGTAGCACAATTTTGGTTGGAATATTGTGTTGTATAGCATTTGTTTTTATCCATTGTCACGTGCTTACATAGTAATATCTGAGCCATTTGTCTAATGATTTGACTTGATTTATTACATCTGTTTTGGATTTCAGTGTCGCATTTGCCGTCTGCTGAGATTATGTTAGCCAGGTACGTGACATTTGTCCCCCTATTTAAAAAGTATGTTATGTATGAACATTGTTGCTTCTATTTCTTTTATTACAATCGTCATAACTTCGGTTTGCTCTATGTATTCGGGGTCTTTGTGTATGACAAGAATAGCACCAATGCCTCACAGAGAGTATGTCGTAAGAGGCGACTAGCTGTGTGACATGGTATAACACCGGCCATGGTTAGGTGGTTTGTTTAGACCAGCATAGACGGCGCCTAACAGGCTGCGGTCTACTTTGCTCTAGCGTTTTACCTTATTAAGATGGACTCGCACATCGGTTAACCACCCTACCTTAGCGCTTGTCCCAATGCAGCGGAGTACTAAGCTGCTCGAGCCTAGCCCGCTAAGCAAGAAACCCTTCTCCCGGCTACACCCAGCTCAAATCAAAACTGGGACCTGCACACTGCCACTGTAGAAGTACGGGTCGACTAAGTGGGACATGCATAGGGCCATCTGCCAAATGTAGAAGTACGGGTCGACTAAGTGGGACATGCACAGGGTTATCTGCCAAATGTAGAAGTACAGATCGACTAAGTGGGACATGCATAGGGTCATCTGCCAAATGTAGAAGTACAGGTCGACTAAGTGGGACATGCATAGGGTCATCTGCCAAATGTAGAAGTACAGGTCGACTAAGTGGGACATGCATAGGGTCATCTGCCAAATGTAGAAGTACAGGTCGACTAAGAACTAAGAACGTCATACTATTTTACGTACAGACCTCATTAAGATTGTTGAAATTGAGAGCTGAAGTTAGGATTCTGCGCCATGTCACAGTCGTCACAATGGCTTTTCTGTGATAATTCTGTCGATCATTAGACAGCCTATTGCCCAAGTCCAGACCAGTTCAGAGTTGGCTGTTGAATATCAGCTGATACGGACGATGCCACAAACAACGCCGCCGCAAAGTTGAGGCAGTCCACAGGAAGGTTGGAAACCTAGATCCTCACTCGGCCTGCTAGCTAGCATGCGTATGCGACCTCAGTCAGCCCAGAAGGTGTGAAGGCGTTCAGTTAATACTCGGCCTGCTAGCTAGCATGCGTATGCGACCTCGGTCAGCCCAGAAGGTGTGATGACGTTCAGTTAATACTCGGCCTGCTAGCTAGCATGCGTATGCGACCTCGGTCAGCCCAGAAGTCGTGGTGGCGTTCAGTTAATACTCGGCCTGCTAGCCAACATGCGTATGCGACCTCATTCAGCCCAGAAGGTGTGAAGGCGTTCAGTTAATACTCGGCCTGCTAGCTAGCATGCGTATGCGACCTCGGTCAGCCCAGAAGTCGTGGTGGCGTTCAGTTAATACTCGGCCTGCTAGCTAGCATGCGTATGCGACCTCGGTCAGCCCAGAAGGTGTGATGACGTTCAGTTAATACTCGGCCTGCTAGCTAGCATGCGTATGCGACCTCGGTCAGCCCAGAAGGTGTGGTGGTGTTCAGTTAATACTCGGCCTGCTAGCTAGCATGCGTATGTGATCTCGGTCAGCCCAGAATGTGTGAGGACGTTCAGTTAATACTCGGCCTGCTACCTAGCACGCGTATGTGACCTCGGTCAGCCCAGAAGGTGTGATGACGTTCAGTTAATACTCGGCCTGCTAGCTAGCATGCGTATGCGACCTCAGTCAACCCAGAAGGTGTGGTGGTGTTCAGTTAATACTCGGCCTGCTAGCTAGCATGCGTATGCGACCTCGGTCAGCCCAGAAGGTGTGGTGGTGTTCAGTTAATACTCGGCCTGCTAGCTAGCATGCGTATGTGACCTCGGTCAGCCCAGAAGGTGTGATGACGTTCAGTTAATAATCAATAATAGACGTGACCAACTTTTCACACAGGATGAAAATGAGACCAGTCAATGAATCGATACTATCATCATGTAGCAAGTCCTTGCAAAGCGTCAGTCTCGTGACAGAGGATCTGTAAGACACTCGATCCCAGTACCATACCCTCCAGTATCGATCTTCCTAGGCCATTGTGATGTTTGATGAGGCTAATGTATGTTATTTACCTAGATGTAATTTTGTTTACTAGTCAGTTTTGTTCTATACCCAGGTCCTGTAGGATTTCGGCGTTTGTCTTTTATCTGGAAGGATTCAATCTTGTTCCGTAGGGTTTCTATGCTTGACCACGCCTCCCATCCGTACGTTTCCACCGAGAATATATAAGTCCTCTGGATATTAATTTGTGTAATTATATTAGTGTTCTGCCATACGTATTTTATCATTTTAGTTAACCTCTATATTGCCATGGTAATTCTTGTCTTTATTTCTGTTTGGCAATCTCCGTTGTTGCTAATAGTCGTGCCGAAATATTCAAAACTTGTGACGTTCTGTACCATTCACGTCTTAATTATAACTTTAGGACTAGTTTTCGCTTTGTCAGTTCTCTTTGTTTATAAAAAATATTCTCTTCCTCGCTGTGTCCTTCAAATAATCAGGATGATCTACGTTTAACCTAAATGATCTTTTATGCCAGCCTCTATCATCTGCATACAGTACCATTAATATCAATTGGTGAAACAAATAAAACATGTTTAATATAGTTTATCATAAAACAGCATCAGAGAAGGATCGATCTGTCTACATCTACAGATTACTGCGCATCGAAAGAGATTTAGCACGCATACAGATATCTATTTCTCTCATAAACTGACTACCAGCTTCAGGTTTCGCACGACGCCATACAGTTTATCCCTCAAATATTAACAGCCGAGTCCCTTATAAACCAGGGATGTTTATCGAGCTGGTCACGTCATCAGGCAACTAATTTGTCATTTGGATTCATTGCTCTCCTCTAGGGGATCAGACCGACTTGTAGAACATGTTCTAGAGAAATTTAGTAAACTGGGTTCACTAGTCTCCTCTATGAGATCAGATCAACTTGTAGAACATGTTCTAGAGAAAGTTAGAATCAACTGGATTCATTGCTCTCCTCTAGTGGATCAGACTGACTTGTAGGACATGTTGTAGAGAATGTTAGACACACCCACCCACAACTGGGTTCACTGCTCTCCTCTAGTGGATCAGACTGACTTGTAGGACATGTTGTAGAGAATGTTAGACACACCCACTCACAACTGGGTTCACTGCTCCCCTCTAGTGGATCAGACTGGCTTGTAGAACATGTTCCAATGTTAGACCCACCCACCCACAACTGGGTTCACTGCTCTCCTCTAGTGGATCCGACTGACTTGTAGGACATGTTGTAGAGAATGTTAGACCCACCCACTCACAACTGGGTTCACTGCTCTCCTCTAGTGGATCAGACTGACTTGTAGGACATGTTGTAGAGAATGTTAGACACACCCACTCACAACTGGGTTCACTGCTCCCCTCTAGTGGATCAGACTGGCTTGTAGAACATGTTCCATTGTTAGACCCACCCACTCACAACTGGGTTCACTGCTCCCCTCTAGTGGATCAGACTGGCTTGTAGAACATGTTCCAATGTTAGACCCACCCACCCACAACTGGGTTCACTGCTCCCCTCTAGTGGATCAGAATGGCTTGTAGAACATGTTCGAATATTAGACCCACCCACTCACAACTGGGTTCACTGCTCTCCTCTAGTGGATCAGACTGGCTTGTAGAACATGTTCCAATGTTAGACCCACCCACTCACAACTGGGCTCACTGCTCCCCTCTAGTGGATCAGACTGGCTTGTAGAACATGTTCCAGTGTTAGACCCACCCACTCACAACTGGGTTCACTGCTCTTCTCTAGGGGATCAGACTGGCTTGTAGAACATGTTCGAATATTAGACCCACCCACAACTTGGTTCTTCCTTCTTCTCTTGCCCCACTGTGTGTATCTTGCAGCGTCACAGAGAGACTACCTAGACTTACGGTTTGCCCCTTCTGCTGCTGACATGTTGTATTGTTGTAGTTTTCCTTTGATCCCCTCAATTGATCGTCTCCTTCTGTTCGTATCCCTGAAGCCGCCATGTCGTTCGATCATACTGTATCCTTGTCAAATGTCCAAACCACTTTACTGTATATGCTTCAGTATCGTAGTTATCAGGATAGGACAGGCAGCAACAACAATGACCAGATTAACAAAAGGGTCTGAGAAAACAAGAAACTCACTGTTAAAACAAAAACACTTGTTTACCAGGCCTGTTTCCTCATCACCCTTCTTTGTGGCAGTGAGACATGGTCTATCTACATGCACCAGGAGAAGCGGCTAAACAGCTATCATGTGAATCCTGGCGTTGGGTGGCAAGACAAGATCACCAACGCTGACGTGTTGGCGAGAAGAGGCACTGTCACAATCTTGTCCATGCTCAGTCATCGAAGTCTCCGCTGGCTGGAACACATTCGGAGGATGGAGGATGACAGAATACTAAAATATCTTCTCTATGGTGGATTACAGTTGGAGAAAAGGTCTTGGGGAAAAGGTCTCGGGGCCGGCCACTACTTCTGTTAAACGATGTATGCAAGCGAGATATGAATGACGCAGGCATCGATTTGGAATCATGGGAACAGGACGCCATGGATCTTGTTACATAGAGGGACAGGATTAAGCATAGAATACAGACAAAGGAGATACTGATTGCTGATAGTCTAAAGACTCAGAGCTTGAGAAGACAGACCACACCATGCGATCTTTCGTATGTTCCCATCTAGTATATCCCATAAGACAAGACGAACGATGGAGTACCATTACCGCCATGTGGTACACGAGCGACAAAAAGAGACCTCGGAGACGGCCAACCAACTTGCTGACTAGAAACGCACAACACATACGACCTAACAACAGACAGAGTACTGTCCCATTGGACGACACGCGCCTGCCACATAAATGACTGGATCCTGAGTTGGGATCCACACAAGGACGACCACTCCTTGGCGTAGATCGGGTCGTACTAAGAAGAAAAGAGCACAAGTGTGACACTGACACATAACGCACGTATGATCAGCGTGTTTGTCTGTTTAGTAAACACAGTGACACTTCCAAGTGTCAGTATCGCCTTTGAATTATATTTTCACCAAAAAGAAAGGAAGTCCAAAAGCTTGCAACCACATGAATGGAGAAATTCAGAAACAAGTATCAAGTTATATGTAAATCTTGGCCAACTCAATTCGGCTGATGGTGAATGCAAAAGGGAGGTAATAAGATGAATTGCAACGGACATAAATACATTTAACAGCATGAGAGATACACTTCTGTCAAAGCAGATCAAATTAGAATCATAAAATACTACGTGTATTCAGTTTCATTGTATGGAGTAGAAACCTCGTCCATCACACAGAAAATGGAGAAGCGTATTGAGGCCTTGGAAATGTGGATATTCAAAAGTCTTGGACGACTTTCTTTGAAAGATAGGAGAACCCATATTGGGGTTCTGGATCAACTTCTGAAAGAAATAAATAAAAAATTTAATATTTTGATCATGTCAAGCGCCATGACAGTCTGCTGAAGGTTATTTAGGAGGGATGAGTAGAGGGCAAGAGAGCCGGAGGGCCACAGATAGACAGACAACATCAGGATCTGACTGGGAAACAGTTTATTGCGTGTGCCAGACAGAAACAGATGGAGATCCATTATCTTCAACCTACGTTGCGGAGACGGCACTTCGGGATGATGGAGAACGACAACTCTGTCGAGTTTGCTGTTGCTAGTTAAGACACTACCCAAGTACGTAAACTCCCGTACCTGTTTTGCGGCCGATGTGGAAACTACGCCTCCTTCTTCTTCGTTCATCCTCAGATCAAGGTCCCGGTTTCTCTTAGATCCTCAGATCAAGGTACCGGTTTCGCTTACATCCTCAGATCAAGGTCCCGGTTTCTCTTACATCCTCAGATCAAGGTCCCGGTTTCTCTTACATCCTCAGATCAAGGTCCCGGTTTCTCTTACATCCTCAGATCAAGGTCCCGGTTTCTCTTACAACAGACACCGTTGTTCCTAAGGCTGTTTTATCTCCTTACAGCTTTTGTCTCATAAATGTCTCGAGAGGCTGATAGTGTGATTCCAGAATTACAGTTATGAGAAAAGACTCAGAAACACCGGCATACAGTGTCCAGAAAAGAGAAGAATTCGAGGTGACTTATACCAGGGTCGGAATTATATAATACACGTTTATAAGATGATCCGAGGAATGGATAAATTTGACTATTGAAAGTTTTTTTGCTGAAAATACAACCATCTACAAGAACAAGAGGGCATAGCTACAAATTAACTAAAGAGTGGTCCAGATTAGATATTACGTAATATTTATTTAGTCGGAGAGTGGTGAATGCTTGGAATGCATTGCCACAGGAGGTAGTAGAGAATGGGACAATTAATGCATTTAAGAATAAATCGGGTGCGCATAGCTTTTAGAGCAAGGTGATGTAAATAAAACTGGTTGTATACAGACTCTGCAGAGTCCTCTAAACCAATATAAAGACGTTAAGTCACATTACGTTAATGCCAGTATTGTTCCCCTTTTACCTGCGTGAGCATGCCGCGCGTGTAGGATGTGTTCCGCGGTCATGACATGCTTCACACGTAGACACTTGTAATATGTCTCAATTCTCATTTTGTTGCAAGGGTTAACAATTCCACAAATCAGGTTCATGAATGCAACCCTGAAACAAATTAGACTCATGAATGCAACCCTGAAAGTCTCATACCGCCAGTAACCGCTGACGCCCTCAAATCCTGTACTGCTGAGAACCGCTTGTTGTTAACTTTTTTTTGGTTTGTTGGTTACTACGTCTATCGTTGCCAGAAGATGAGGCTAACATCTGGTCAGAAAAAACACACTGATCAAACAATGTTAGCCAGGGTCAGAAGAAATATACTGGCCAAGACCCTTATCTGATCTCTTCGTTGGTCGTCCTAGAAACGGGCTGTTGTCGAGGACAACAGTCTGGCTAGCAAGGTGAGGATCGATATGATCCTCGTAGTAGTCAGTGACACGCAGATGAAGCCAAGCATTGCACAACCGCCTGGAGGACCCCGGTCCACTTCATCAGCACGCTCTGGATGTCAGGAAAGCTACTACATTATGCCACAAGTTACGTCCTTTTCAGGGCACCCAAAATGGTCACCAACCCATTGTGGTCATTAGCAACCAACCAACCAACCATCCTTGACATCTGTTTTGAATTCGTATGCAAGGAGAAAGTATCGATAAAGTATCGAAAACAAATTTGAGGTTAACACCAGTCCATTCTAACTCAAAAATGAACGATTTATCCTATAATGACCAAGCAGGGCCGTCAAGATGGAATCACACCAGATCTATTTGCCAAGCTAGACTTTGATTATGATGATAATCAATCAGATATCGATAACGATAATCTAAATTTATACCACAGCAATGACGGTTGATGGTCAGGTCAGTAGACGATGATGTTAGGCTTAGTAACACTAGTGTGACGCGGGGGGTACACGTTCGGTGCGCGCTGCTCAGGTTGGGCCGAGTTTCTACTGTAGCAGCTTCACGCGTTCATCAATTTCGACGATTTGCACACTTGCACGACATTTTAGACACTCCTCCATTCATACATGACATATTCAAAATTCAGCCATTAACATAATACATATAAAAGTTACAGATTAAGAAAAACACCGATTTCTCGTATGTTGATTTAATTCAGGATTCTAGACCATAAACAAATGTATATAGGACTTTAAGGGTCAACGACCGCTGTGTCTTTCAAGATATTGATAGACGCCTCGTCGTTTACTGTAGTCCGTCTCGTTTGATAAGATGAGATCCGCTGTAATAGACTATTGCTGAGAGTGTCACAGTTCCACTCTGATATTTGTCGTCCTGAACGAATGGTTTATTCCAGAGTGGACGCGATTGCATGCGTTTGTTTTTCATCGAGAAAGCCAGGTTTTGAAAAGCGTTCGATATCGATTAGGTTACAATGTGACTCGTCTGTTACATCTGACAGCTCATGGACTGGATTCTCACAACAGTCATTTCAGTTTAGGTTCACAAACAGCCTGAGTTAACATTGTCCTGTGTCAGTCTATAATGGCAATCTAAAGGTATATTTACTTTGAGACAATGGGGAGGAAGACTATCGTCTAATCAGGCACAACATACACATCAGACATGTTGGTCAGGGTCAGGTAAAACATACTGATCAGACATGTTAGTCAGGGTCAGGCAAAACATACTGATCAGACATGTTAGTCAGGGTCAGGCAAAACATACTGATCAGATATGTTAGTCAGGGTCAGGCAAAACATACTGATCAGCTATGTTAGTCAGGGTCAGGTAATACATACTGATCAGACATGTTAGTCAGGGTCAGGCAAAACATATTGGCAAAGACTCTCACCTCGGCTTTCTCGTAGCCCTCCCTGGAAACGGGCTGTTTGTCTGGCAGCCTTGGTAATAGGGTGAGGGATCGACGTGATCCTCGTAGTAGTGAGCGAGACGCAGATGAAGCCAAGCATAGCCCAACCGCCTGGAGGACCCTAGTCCACCTTCATCGGCATGCTCCGGATTTGAAGAAAATTACTGCAACCCGCCACTTAACGTCCTTTTCAAAACAGTAAATATACTCACTGTGAAAATTCGCAAACAACAATAACAACAACAAAACTCGAGGCAGGCAGGATAGGGTCGGGATGACTAAAACCCACACTCTCTGCTAAGTTACACCCTATAATTTGCATCGCTCTATCCGCCGTCAAGCGAAACGTGGCTGCTGAAATTGAATGAGAGAAACATGAAAAACGACTCTAGACACCTAATGTTTTGTACACTAGAAGCAGATCACAAGACTCAAATCCAGGCATGGTTTCCTTAAATGAACAAAGCCCATACAGGCAGGCCCTGAAAGTCCTCGCATTGTATTATAGCACGAAACGATACAGTACCCAGGGATCGAGTTTCAGGAGGAACCTGCCCCTGGACATCACTCAACTTACTTACTTTGGCAGACATTAAAATAACTTCGATCTGTGTACCACGACGAAGGAAGAACAAGAAGAAATGGGGTCTCTCGGTCGACGACACATGTGGCTGTGGTGCGGTACAAGATCCAGGTCATCTTGTCACAACCTTCCTGATAGATGTAACGAGAGCGATATGCTGAAGGTGAACAACATGGTAATTCAAGTCGCTAAACAATGGATGAACTTTATATGACGTGGGTCTTGGATACTTAAAGTAGGTACATATCTACGAGGCGTGTTGAAATGAAACCGGACCAAACTGCACCAACTGGACGTACGATGCGCATGATGACGTCAATTCTAGTGTAAACAGCAACTACCAGCCGTCAAGTTTGCAATATTTCATTATCATTTAACTCATGGTTTCCCTCAGCAGACCATTGAAAACATGGCGGGTGTTATACGAAATCCGTTCAGAGTTAATCAGCGAGCGGTGATTCGGTTTCTAACAGCAGAAGGATGTCGACCGGTTGACATGCATCGCAGAATGGAGGCAGCGTATGGTGGCAAAAGTGTGTCGAAGACAATAGTGAAGAACTGGACAACGATGTATAAAGACGGACGTGAGTTACCAAAAGATCTTCGGAGACCAGGTCAGGGACATATTGTTGCGTTAGAAGATGACATCGCCAAGATCGATGCAGCAGCTCGGGTCATCATACGGCCAGGCTTGGCCCCATCCTACGTCATGTGAGCCAAGTGAAGAAAGTCTTGACAGACAAAACACAAGGAAGGACAGGATGGGGCAGACCAAGAAAAACCTTTGTGACACAAACATGCAGGGGACATAGCTTTGAAGACTTATGCTGAACCGAAGACGGTCAGAAGTGCAAAGACAGAGCTCTGAGCGTGCAAGCCAGTCTGGGAGGACTGAATGACTTTGTTGAGTCAGGAGCTCAAACCAGTCCTAGGATTTAATGACTTGGTTGAGTCAGGAGCTCAAACTAGTTCCAGAAATGAATGACTTGATCAGGTCAGTAGCTCAAACCAATCACAGGACTGAATGACTTGGTTGAGTCAGGAGCTCAAACTAATCACATGACTGAAGGACTTGGTTGAGTCAGGAGCTCAAACTAATCACAGGACTGAATGACTTGGTTGAGTCAGGAGCTCAAACCAGTTCCAGAACTGGACGACTTGGTTGAGTCAGGAGCTCAAACCAGTTCCTGAACTGAATGACTTGATCGGGTCAGGAGCTCAAACCAGTTCCAGAACTGAATGACTTGATCGGGTCAGGAGCTCAAACCAGTTCCAGAACTGAATGACTTGGTTGAGTCAGGAGCTCAAACCAGTTGCAGAACTGAATGACTTGGTTGAGTCAGGAGCTCAAACCAGTTCCAGAACTGAATGACTTGGTTGTCAGGAGCTCAAACCAGTTGCAGAACTGAATGACTTGATCGGGTCAGGAGCTCAAACCAGTTCCAGAACTGAATGACTTGATGGGTCAGGAGCTCAAACCAGTCCTAGGACTGAATGACTTGGTTGAGTCAGGAGCTCAAACTAATCACAGGACTGAATGATTTGGTTGAGTCAGGTGCTCAAACCAGTCCTAGGACTGAATGACTTGGTTGAGTCAGGAGCTCAAACCAGTTCTAGAACTGAATGACTTGATCGGGTCAGGAGCTCAAACCAGTTGCAGAACTGAATGACTTGATGGATCAGGAGCTCAAACCAGTCCTAGGACTGAATGACTTGGTTGAGTCAGGAGCTCAAACCCGTCTTAGGACTGAATGATGAGATCGAGAGCTACAAATTAGTCTCACAACTGAATGGTTTAATTGTAGGTTTGCAAAGCCCATACAAGTCCTAGAGCTGAATGGCTTGATGATCGGGTTCGTGGGGTCCAAACCAGTCACGGATTGAGTAGCTTGATGATGAAGATGGGGATCGGTGGTCCCAAACCAGCCCGAGGACTACATTATATTTTGATGGGTTAGGGGTACCTAAGCCAGTCTCAGGACTGAACGCTTGTTGATGGATAGCGGGGCTCAAACCAGCCCTTAACTGAATGACTTGATCTGGTCTGGAGCTAAAACTAGCTCCAGGATTGAATGACTTGATCTGGTCTGGAGCTAAAACTAGCTCCAGGGCTGAATGACTTGATCTGGTCTGGACCTAAAACTATCTCCAGGACTGAATGACTTGAGGCGGTCGGAGTCTTGAAGCAGTCCCAGAATTGAATTATTTGATGAGGTCAGGGGATTCAAACCAGTTCCAGAACTGGTTGACTTGAGTAGGTCGGGGACTCAAACAAGTTCCAGAACTGATTGACTTGAGTGAGTCGGGGACTCAAACCAGTTCCAAAACTGGTTGACTTGAGTGGGTCGGGGACTCAAACCAGTTCAAGAGATGGCTGACTGGATCTGGTTGGGGGTCAAACCAGTCCTAGGACTGAATTACTTGATGGGATCGGGAACTCAAACCAGTCCCAGGACTGCATGACTTGATGATAGGATCGGGAGATCCACACCAGCCTCAAAACTGAACCACTTGATGATGGTACATGAGCCCCAATCCTGTCCTAGAATTGCATGAGCCCTGACCAGTCCCAGGACTGCATGAGAGGGTCGGGGGCTTAGACCAGTCCCAGGACTGCATGAGGTGGTCGGGAGTTTCAACCAGACTCAGGACTGCACGAGGTGGTCGGGGGCTTAAACCAGTCCCAGGACTGCATGATGGGGTCTGGGGCTTAAACCAGTCCCAGGACTGCATGATGGGGTCTGGGGCTTAAACCAGTCCCAGGACTGCATGTGGGGGTCGGGGGCTTAAACCAGTCCCAGGACTGCATGATGGGGTCGGGAGTTTCAACCAGACTCAGGACTGCATGAGGTGGTCGGGGGCTTAAACCAGTCCCAGGACTGCATGATGGGGTCTGGGGCTTAAACCAGTCCCAGGACTGCATGAGGGGTCGGGGGCTTAAACCAGTCCCAGAACAGCATGATGGGGTCGGGAGTTTCAACCAGACCTAGGACTTCATGACTTGATGATAGGATCGGGGAATCCACAGCAGCCTCAGAACTGAACCATTTGACGATGGTACATGGGCCCCAATCCAGTCCCAGACCCGAATGACTTGATGGGGCCGGCACCCTCAAACCAGCCCCAGAACTGAATCACTTGACAATGATGATATAGACACGATCAGACAAAGGCTTTTAAGGTGTCCAACCCGTGTATAAGTGTTCCCAAGAGACACATCCAGCGTTGTTCAAGTGTAAATCACGTTAGACGATGTACGTGCCACACTCAAACGGTTTTCAACCTGTCCATAGATCACTTAACATCTGGCAGGTATGTATTGCTGGAGCTGTGTACCACCCACTTGTGCTTGAAAACGTCAGTGGATGCTTCTGTTTCAACTCCTGGGTGTTGGGTGCTTCTCCTCCTTCTTCTTCTTCCGTGTTCTTCTTACTCCGTCTCCCGTCACCCCTTCATCATTTTTCCTATTAATTTCTTTCTTCTTCTTCGTTTTCCCTTTTCCGTTTTTCTTCTTATACTTTCTTCTTCTTCCTTTCCCCTTTTTTCTTTCCTTTTCTTTCTTTCTTTCTTTTTCTTCCTTTCTTTCTATCCTTTCTCTTTCTTTCTTTCGATTTATCTCTTCTTTCTTTTTCTTCCTTCTTCTGTCGTTCTGTTTTCTTCTTTTTCCTTCCTTCTTCTTCTTCCTTCTTCTTCTTCCTTCTTCTTCCTTTTTTCTGCCTTCCTGCTGCTTCTTCGTTCTTTCTTTTTTTCTTTCTTCCTTCTTCATTTTTTTCTTTTCTTATTCTATCTTCTTCTTTCTTCCTTCCTGTTTCTTCTTCTTCCTCTTCTTGTTCTTTTTTTCTTTTTCTTCTTATTTCTTCCTTCTTTATTTAAGTTTATTTCTTTTTTTTCCTTGCTATCTCTTTACTATTCTTTTTTCTTCTTCTTTCATTCTTCCTTCTTCTTCTTCCTTTCTTCTTTTTCCTCCCTTCTTCTTCTTCATTCCTTATTCTTTCTTTTTTCTTCTTTTTTCTCCAATCCTTTTTCATCTTTCCTCGTCTTCTTTCATTCTTCGTCTTCCTATCTCATTCGTTCGTATTCTTCCTTCCTTCTTCTTCTTCCTCCTCCTTCTTCTTCCCTTCATCTTTTTCCTTCATTCTTATTATTCCTTACTTATTATTTCTTCTTTTGCCTTCCTTCTTCGTCCTACCTTCTACTTCCTTCTTCTGTCTTCTTATTCTTCTTCTTCAATAACTATGTTTCTTAATTTCAGTGATATGGATTTGTTGCACACGCTCCCCCTCATACTTAGAAAGACTGATTCTGCCAGGGCTATTCTGTTCTTTATTTTATAAGTGTATCTCCCATGAGAACTGATGTGGTAACCCAAGTATTAGAATGAGTGTCCTTGTTTTACTTCCGTCTCGTTCACTTTTATACAGCATTTTGGAGATTTGATTCTTAGGTGGTGCCATTACTTCTTTTTTTATTTATTTATTTAAGCTGAGAATTAAACTCAAATTTAAAATAAAACTTACTGAAATCAGATGCACTGGGCCGCAAGGTGCAAAATACTGAACAACGCACTCCCCGACTTAGGAATCAATGCAAACGGGAAACAAATGATTCCTGTTTTGAGCGATTAAAGTCTAGAATGATAAATATCAACACAAGAACGTGTATACAAATTAGAATTGATCTTCCTAAATTAAAGTCATCACTTGGAATTAGAGAACGAAATCAAACAGCAGTTAAAAATAGGTTTGCAGCGGCTTAGCAAACATACGAATTGTAGAGAGTCGCTGACACGAACCGAAATCTTCAATTAAAAAATTGTCCATAGAAAACATGGTACCTAAAGATGAAACTAACATTGATGAATATAAGGCCGATGATATTCTACCGGGTGGTTTGAAGGGGTTTTTCTGTATGACAAGGGCAGGAATAGCACCACTTCCTCACAAAGAGCATGTCGAAAGAGGTGACTAACTTTGTACCATGGCATAACACCGGCCATGGTCAGGTGATTTGTTTAGAGCATTATAGATGGCGCCTAACAGGCTGTGTGTCTACTTTGCTCTAATGTTTTAGTCTTTTAAGATGGACTTGCACATCGGTTAACCACCTTCCGTAAGAACTTGCCCAAACGCAGTATTAGCTCGCTAAGCAGGAACCCCTTCTCTTGGTTACATTCAGCTTACATCAGAGCTGGGATCTGCACACGGACACCTGCCTCTGAAGAAGATTTGTCTCGAGTGCCCCGCAGTGAGCATGTTGTTAGAGGCGACCAACTGTGTCACATGGCATGACACATGCTATGGATAGACTGTTTGTTAAGAGCAACAGTGATGGTTCCTAACAGGCTGTGAGGATAAGTTAATCTAGTGTATGAATCTATTAAGATGGACTCGTACATCGGCGAACCACCCACTGCAGGGGAGTAATAAGCTGCTCGAGCCTAGCCAGCTAAACAGGAAATCCTCCTCCCGGCTACATGCAGCTCATACCGGAGCTGAGACCTGCACAGGGGTATCCGCCCCTCTAGAAGTACAGGTTAACTACAACTAAGACTGAGATAAGTATTTCATCTTGTTGTTTTTCTTCATTCGATCTACGACGATGACGTCTGGTGATGGTGGTGGTGATGCTGTTGGTAGGGATGACGATGATAAGTGGCAGGCTGTAGTAGCTTTCTTCACATCCCGAGCGCTCTGATGATGGTGGACAGTGCGCCACCCCCCCCCCCCCCCCCACCCACCCAAACCCCGCCCCCAGACGGTTGCGCTTTGTTTGGTTTCATCGGCGTGTGTGCCGCTTACTACTACTGGGGATCGCAGCGATCACCCACCTCGTTAGCCAGGATGCCATAAAAAAGCCTGTTTTCAAGGAAACCGGCGTGTCAATGACGTGGGTGGTCTTGCACAGATGTTTTACCTGACCCTGACTTACATTGTCCGATCTGTATGTTTTACCTGACCCTGACTTACATTGTCCGATCTGTATGTTTTACCTGACCCTGACTTACATTGTCCGATCTGTATGTTTTACCTGACCCTGACTTACATTGTCCGATCTGTATGTTTTACCTGACCCTGATTTACATTGCCCGTGAAAAGTTGTCCATGATAGAGCAACACAATTTACACATCTGGTAAGATATATCATCATCATCAAGTGCCTTACCGGTTGGCGTTGGGGATCATTGGACTCTACCTTCTCTTATCACGTGTGTCGATTGTCACTTACACCGCTGATCGTCTCCAAAGCTAAAACTTCCAGCTGTCCATTATTTTCTCTCTTTATCCCTCTTCCCTGTAATTCTGTCTGTTGTCCAACTATGTTCCATCCTTTCTCTTCTCATGACATCCCCGGAAGAGGCTGGATTGCCTTACAAATAAAGACGTCAAGGTCAAATGTCCAACGGGGCTGATGGCAAATGGAAAAGTCAACAGTCTTACAATATAATATTCTCGACTTCAGTCCGAAAGGTGTATCGGATGCGAGGTAGTCAACAATATCCTGTATGCAGTCCGATCTTTTGTCCTGTACCATTTCGGACCTAGGTCTCCCAGCAGACCATCTCGCCATCGTATGAACGGGGGCCGCGTGGTCGTGCATTTGGCCACCAAAAAGTCGTTCTGAGAATCTGGCATGCGCACCACGTGGCCAGGGCAGTGGTATTTGCGAGACAATGCAGCCTCCACGACGTCTCGAAATAGAGTGTGTTCTCTTATTTCTAGATTGTGGATTCGATCTGTGATCGAGATCCCAAGGACGCGTCTTTCCATCGCTCGCTGGATAACTGGTAGTTGCTCTGCATCCGCGTGACGTAGATCTCATACTTCACATCCGTCGACCATGGCTGGTATAACCGCAGAATTGAAAAGTTGTACATGATAAAGTAAAACAAGTTACATAACTCTAATAAGATATATCATCACCATTGTCTGCGAGGTACATGGAATTCTCAACTATCTATCTATCTTCAGTCCACCTGTGTCGTTAGATGTCGTGGAAAGATATGGCCTCCATTGTTTCATACCTTTTAGCAGGCAAAAATCGGCTGGTGACTTACCATCTCAATTTAAGTATGTGTTAGCCCCTGGAATAAACGATCGCCTATGTTTGGGACTGGTGGTGGTGGAAGCGTAAATTGATGCAAGGAAGACCCACAGCATCAGATGCCATCTATGTCGCTCCGCTAACCACATAACCAGGACATGATGTTATAGCCACACAGTCTCTTTTTCGCTAAATATTTGTAAGGGTTATCTTCTTCTTCTTCGTACGATGTCAGACAGTAACCATTATTTTTTCGAAAAAAGCCGCGGTCATCCTAAGGCTGTCGCCGCTGCCATAGAGCTTGTCTTGCAGTTCCACTGGTGATGGCCACATCTGCTCTCTCTGATCCTCGTATGTCGGGCAGTTCTGCAGCAGATGTTCAGCGGTCATTTTACCGGTACCGCACGGGCATTCGTCGGTACCACCTATCTTCAATTTGTTGAATAGGTGGTACCTCAGTCTATTGTGGCCAGTGCGAAGTCTGAAGACAACGACCTGCTCTCTTCGGTTCAACTGGTAAAAGGCATCGTTTTTGGTGTAACCAGTATGTTCGGTTTCCCATTTGGTCATGTATCTAGCTCTAATAAGCCGTTTTGACTCTTCGTATGTCATACTAGTATCTGTTTGTGGTAGTCTTGCACCTTCTTTTGCCAGTCTGTCTGCCTCCTCGTTGCTTTGGATGTTGCAGTGTGATGGGACCCACTGTACCACTACCCTTTTTGGTGCGGACTGCTGGCACAGTTTGCAGAGTGCTGCTCTTAAGTCATTAAGCTCAGTGTTTTTCTGGCTTTTTAGCGCTGTGACTACGGCGAGAGCATCTGTAAGCAGGACTATATGGCTTTCATTTTCTTTGTGTGTCACATTTCTTCCACTGCCGCCCTCAGTGCCTCTGCCTCCGCTCTGAAATTGATTGTGTACTTACCAGCGAATGACAGTGTTATTTGTCTGCCATTTGGTAGGTTCAGGAATGCTCCTGCCCCTCCGTTCTGTGTAGTGTTTGTTACAGAACCGTCGGTTTATGCATGGGTCCAGTCCATGCTTGGGTAGCTTTTCGATATAAAGCTTTGGGTAGTATCTCTCCTTTCTTTTTCAGTCTGGCAGTTTTTCTTTCCAATACGTAAGGGTTATGAATCCCTAGTATAGTTTCAGTATATTTTAGTCTTCAATTTTGCTCACACAGCAACTGCTAAGCCTATTCTTTTCGATGTCGAGCTACCAAGAGATTTTTAACGTGCGGCACTGAATACGGGGTGTGATCTCACTACTTAGGGATCTCAGAGGTCAGGGAAATGTTTACCGGATGATCCACGTGAAAAAATCCTGGTATCTTTTGAGATTTGAACCTGCGACCTCCCAGTGTTTGCCTGCTAATTGTCCATGACTCGCTGCCGTATGTCAGTACTGGCTCCATGTAGCAACCAAGAACTCTCTTCCTTAATTCCAGTGATAGGTTATTGTTCCACAAGATTCCCCTCATACTCTAGAAGACGGATTTTGCCTTGACTATTCTGTTCTTTATTTCGTAAGTACATCTCAGAAATGATGTGGATGCCCAACTATTGAAATGTGTGTACTTGTTTTAGTTCCCTCTCGTTCACTTTTAAACAACAATTTGGAGATTTGGGTTTCTCAGTTACTACCATAACTTCTGTTTTGTTTTGATTTTAGCTTTTGCCTTTATTTTTGTTATAAACAAACAGCAGAAAAGCATCACGGAAATATTAAAACACGTAGAAAGAATGTATACAAACAACAGTTCGAGACAGACGTCATTTCCTGGGCAAACAATCAGAATATAATTACTGGGAATTACAAAGATGAAAGAATAGAGATGCGTACAGTCAAACAATCTTTATCTCTGAAGTAAGACAACGTATTCAAACATATGAACCAAGGAAAAGCTCAACAGCCAAGATTGAATCTCTTATGGAAATGAGACACGACAAATCAAATCAGAGATATTAAAATACATTTTTAAAGCTCCAGCAAAGAAATGCAAGACGACAGAGTATAAAAACCATAGAACAATCAGCATTATGAGCTATGTCATTAAACTTGTAATGAGAATCAGCAAGCGTAGACGCAATAAAGTAAAACCATAATTGTCAGAAGAACAATATAGATTTACGAAGTGGAAAAGGATAAAACATTCACAAATCAACACATTTTCAATAGTTTTTTTTTGCTTCAGAAATTAAATCTACAATTTTAAAATTATTTTGACATTCTGATTTTAATTATAAAAATGAAAATCACAAATTGGCTCTAGTTTCAATGATAGAAAAACATGTACGTCAAAATAAGATGAATAATGAATGTAAAACAGGTGACAAATGTCAAGTACATGGGCAACATAATCTCAGCGGACGGCAAAGACGACACCGAAATCCAAAACAGTTGTAATAAAGCAAGGCAAAGCATTGGGCAAATGCTCCTGATATTACAATGTAAACACATGAAAATGGATACCAAATACACCACAATATTCCTACCCACATTTTGCTATCAGTTCCAGAAATAGATATTAACAAACGGAGAGACAAGAAGCATCGTAACAGCAGAGATGAAATGCCTGCGCAGAGAATGTTAAGAATAACAAGAATGGATAGAATCAGAAGCGAAGATATTAGGAGACAAGTAGGTACAACACCAGTGCTAGACCTCATCAAGAGACAAGTAGGTACAACACCAGTGCTAGACCTGATCAAGAGACAAGGAAGTACAACACCAGTGCTAGACCTCATCAAGAGACAAGTAGGCACAACACCAGCACTAGACCTCATCAAGAGACAAGTAGGTACAACACCAGTGCTAGACCTCATCAAGAGACAAGTAGGTACAACGCCAGTGCTAGACCTCATCAAGAGACAAGTAGGTACAACACCAGCACTAGACCTCATCAAGAGACAAGTAGGCACAACACCAGCACTAGACCTCATCAAGAGACAAGTAGGCACAACACCAGCGCTAGACCTCATCAAGAGACAAGTAGGCACAACACCAGCGCTAGACCTCATCAACAGACAAGTAGGTACAACACCAGTGCTAGACCTAATCAAGAGACAGCAAACCAAATGGTTCGGCCACGTGACGCGATAAACACCAGATAGTATCCCTCAGAAAGCAATGCTATACTGGTATAATAGATACAAAGTCAAGGGCTAATCACGCAAGAGATGGATAGCAGAAATAAAAGAAGGAGCAATGCTTCCCGTGTGGGAATCACATATAAGGGGCCCTGGTCAAAAAGCTCTACATAACTTCATGCTGAAAGACACAAACAGGACAACAAAGCGAAAAGAAGAATCCATGTAATTATCTTTGGTGAACACTTGGTCTTCGTACTTATCCTATAAACGGATTGCAATTGAATGCTAATTTCATTGAAATTCCTTACATCAGATAAGGGTGGAAAGCAAAGACGTATTTAAATTTCATATACAATTTTTTTTTATGAACATTTGTACCTTTTACCTCAAAATGAAGTGTCTGTTAGTGGTTTCTCCGCTTATTTCTTGTATTCGAGCAAAGAGTTGTCATTTGTCAAATTCCATTCATTGAAGCACTTCACATACGTCAGGCTAGTATCACCAGGCAATCCCTGTCGTGGAACACCCAGGGAAGGAGAGGCAAAGGCAGACCAATGAATACATGGAGACGACATCTGGAGGCGGAAGTCAAGAAAACAGGAAAATACTGGACGGAAGTGGAAAAGATTGCATAGGACAGAGCTGCTTGGCGAGTGTTGGTTGATGGTCTAAGCACTGCTGGGTGATAGAAGGCGAAAGAGAAATTGAAGTACTTCAATTCTATATTACTAAAATATTTGGTAACATCGTAGAAAACTGATTACGCTACATCATCGGATCAACGATACTCAGATGGACTTTAAAAAGTACAGAAGCTGTATGGATGCAATTTTTACTCAATTGGAGAAAACAATTGAATACGATCAGAAACAATATATAGCGATCGTAGATCAAGAAATAGCATTTGACCGGGTAGATAGACAACATTTGTGGAACATATTGGCACACTATGGAGTAAACAATCATCTAATTAACATATTGTCACACTATGGAGTAAACAACAACCTAATTAACATATTTGCACACTATGGAGTAAAGAATCATCTAATTAACATATTGTCACACTATGGAGTAAACAACAACCTAATTAACATATTTGCACACTATGGAGTAAAGAATCATCTAATTAACATATTGTCACACTATGGAGTAAACAACAACCTAATTAACATATTTGCACACTATGCAGTAAACAATCATCTAATTAACATATTGGCACACTATGCAGTAAACGATGACCTAATTAACATATTGGCACACTATGCAGTAAATGACCACCTAATTAACATATTGGCATACTATGCAGTAAATGACCACCTAATTAACATATTGGCACACTATGGAGTAAACAATCACCTAATTAACATATTGGCAGTAAACGATGACCTAATTAACCTACGCACAAGTCTTGACATTGATAGGCAGTGCTCTGTTCGAACAATAAACGGTACAATAACCAGGGCTCTCAGAAAAACGCCGTATCAAATCTGGAGCGGGATCAAGATGCTGAGCAGCGCATGAGCTGCAGTGGTCAGCGACCCATAGCTGACTGCTAGCGTCAGGGCCAGCGAACCAGAGCTGCAAAGACCCTTCTACACCTCCACGAGGTGATCTTGGATAACAGGCTGCAGCAGGGCAGACTGGCTAAGGAGAAGGGATCGAAGAGGGAATGTTAACCCGGTACTCAAAAAATGCTTGCTGAAGTCGGATATGTTGAACCGAAAGGTGCAAATATCGCAGTCAATCTGTAAACTACGACACAACGCATTCCGTTCTCTGGACTACATTCTGCTACTTAAGCCCTTTCAGGGTTTGGAAGCGGGAGATTGAGAACGAACGAAGCCAAACCAATCATGGAGCACAGGTGTGTGCTATCCCCTTTGCTGCTTATTATATATGTAGTCCACATTTGTAAAACAGCCAACCCAAATGAAGGTAGCAACATTGGTGAACTCTTAAACGAACTTATTTTCTCTGACAGCCAAGCCAACTTCGAGAAATACAATTCCACAACGTATTGATAACTAAATACAATATGTAAAGAATGCAGCATGAAAATCAACATATAAAAAATCTGAGGTCATGAAAATATAAAAAAAATAGCCGAAGACATCAAATTGTGGAAGACGCTTCTCCGCTCGGATTGGTCTTACGAGTCACATTCGTTATCGTCATGAACTGTAGTTACCTCCCTCCCCCTTCTTTTCTTTTCAAAGCACAACTTAGTCTGACAACACAAACAAACCAATGTATTTCACTACACTAAAAAGAGTATGTATACAATGGTCACCTCGGTATACCTCTACCGTGTAAGACTTGGACTCTGACGGCTGTCCTAGAACTTTTAAATTTGCGCAATGGAAATGAGATGCTTGCAAAGAATTCTTGGCATTTCATATCTTGATCGTGTTACAAACGAGAGTGTTCTTGAAATTCTTTGGACGGATTTAGGCCAAGATAAAAACAAACTGACTGTAGTAAAAGCACGAAAATTGAAATGGTTTGGACATATATCACGATCGGTGTGGCTGACCAAGACCGTCCTGCAAGGCCCTGTGCCTAGGAAGCGTGGGAGAGGGAGACCAAAAAAGAGATGGGAGGACAATATAAAAGAGTGCACGTGAAGGTCTAAAGCTGAAACTAATACCCTGGCACAAAAATGAGACGTATGGTGGGAACTGGCTCGACAAACTGCAATAACGGTGCCTCAACGACCTCATAGGTTACATGGCTCGTGATAAAAAAGAGTACATTTAGCAGCGTGTGGTTTTACATGCTGACGACATGTTCTACCCAGCGTATATCTGTGACTGCATCAGAATAATATTGACGCTAGTTGACACCCGATCTGTCAGAAACGGCGGTATCCTGGATCCCTTTCTACCATGTCAAGGTCACCACCATTGTGAGACGGACTGTGTGAGAGTTCAGCCGGCTCTTCATTTGGTGGCGGCTGAATACAGTCTATGTTTCAGCGGAGTGATAGAACGGCAGTTTTTCACAGTAACGATGCACGATGGATTCTCGTTATCGACCCACTCAAGTTGACCCAGCTGTATATAGGTACCTGCCTTTACTGCTAGGAAAGGGGATCAAGATGCTGAGCAGAACATGAGCTGCAGCGGTCAGCGACCTATAGCTGACTGTTAGTTAGCGTCAGGGGCAGTGAACCAGAGATTCCACACCTCCACGTGGTTATCCTGGATAACAGGCTGCAACAGAGCAGACTGGCTAGGTAGAAGGGTTCGAACAGGGAAGGCTGCCCCGGTACTCAAAAATGCCTGCTGAAGTCAGAAGTACCGGAACGAAGGATATCGCAGTCAAGCTGTAAACTAGTGACACAGCGAATCCCGTTCTCCGGACTACATCCTGCTACTTGTAAAACCAATTTCGGGACATCGTAGCGCGAGATTGAGAACGAACGAAGATGAAGAAGAAGGAGAAGAAGAGGAACTGTTAGGAAAGTACAGGCGATCGGAAATAACTGTCTCAGTCTTACTGTGAAGTTTCAAACACACCAGATGGCAATAAGACCAGTCAACCGACCCCAGTTGAGGTTCAAAAATGTATATAAGCTTGATATGAAGGGCCTAGACAGGAGTCTTACATCCTGGGAAGACAAAGCAACAGACCGATTCAAGTAGAGATGTACCCACCTCACGCTCTTGCAACACAGACATTAAAAGACAATGCCAAGAGGCGAAAGCCAAGAATACAAAGATATATTTCATTTGTGGTCTTATCACTCCAAGTCATTTAAATCTACAGTCAGTCATGACTGAATGGGACTACTTCAAACACCCCATCCTCGACTGCAGTGCCTGCTATGGGTATTCGTCTTACACCGTTGCCATTGGAAACATTCTCTCTAACAGTACCCCTACGCGCCTAACAAATGTGGCTGACGTTAATTGTGTTTACCCCGTCCTCAACCTGACCATCAAATTGTCAGTGTTTAAACTGTAATCTGGCGCTGCTAGTGAACGAGATGGCGGTATTTGTTAAGCCATTTGCCCAGTGCAGTGACCCAGGGCTATTTGCATAGTTCATGAAATAGTACACTCTATGTTTTGTATGGGAAAGTGGCAGTAAGCGATTACTGAGAGCTTGTATACTCGATTACTGTTGAAATTCATTATTCCGGCATCGGTCATGTCTACCAAAACCTTTACCAAAACACTTGATATTATAACCACTGATTACTGTGCATATATTTCAATGAAATGTTGTTTAATACATTAATCGAAATTTTAATGTATTTTTTTATCCATTAGTCGACATTTCAACGAAATTTGGTTGTATAAATGAGTCGATATTTGAATGTATTTTCACTAGTTCCATTATTCGAAATTTGAATTGATTTGGGTTGAATCCATCAGTAGAAATTTGAATGAACTTTCGTTATTTCTATTAGTCTAAATCTGAATTGGCTTGGGATGTTTCCATTAGACGAAATTTGAATTGGTTTTGGCTGTTTTCATTAGTCCAAAATTGAATTGGTTTTGACCGTTTCCATTGTTTGAAATTTAATTGCATTTGGCCGTTTCTATTAATATAAATTTTATTTGGTTTCGGCTGTTTCTATTAGGCGACATTTGATTTGGTTTTGGCTGTTTCCGTTAGTCGAGATTTAAATTGGTTTTGGCTATTTCCATTGTTAGAAATGTAATTCCTTTTGGCTGTTTCTTTTAGTAGAAATTTGTCTTGGTTATGGCTGTTTCCGTTAGTCCAATTAGGATCTTTGGCCGATCTAACCCACACACGTTTTTCACACAAGAATACAAGTAATCGTGTTTATAATCGCTGCTTGTGGAAAGCTGGGGTCAGTTAACAAACTGAATGTGTTAACCTTTCAGGACATTGATCACGTGATATTGTTCAACCAATACCAGTTGTTTGTAATATCCCGATACTAACGGTCCATCAGTGGTACCAACTATCAAAAGATTACGGAGACCTTCCTATTATGTCGTAGAAGACGACTAAAGAGGGTTGTGCTTGTCACGTAGAGAATGTTACTCTTATTATGAGCCGCTGCTGAGCTCTGATACAAGCTTACCGTTAAAGGACCAGATGCAGAGAAGACATGTGCTTCACATTTGAGCAAGAATATGGATGAACGAAGTCATTGTATGGATTACCAGTGTCATACCAAGCCAATCACACAGAAAAGCGGAAATATCGCTGTTAAGCTGTAAACTAGCGACACATCGCAATCCATTCTCCGGACTAAATCCTGCTACTTGCAAATCCCTGTTCGGGGCTTGGCAGCGGGAGTTTTAGAACGAACAAAGAAGTAGATATTGAAGGAAAATCTAAGTTACTGACTCTACCTTGCCTTTTCTAACTATTAAGCTTTTACATTTATATTCACGTCTCGCCTGGTATGATTTCATCTTGTCTGTCCGGTAACCTAGGTGATCGAAAGGGTATCACATCTCAGTACATGATGAACTGTCTGTCGCTCTAGTACTCTATCAATTGCCAGCGATGTTGTCCACAATTAATGCCATGTCCGTCCACATGCGAACATCATCTGCCCAGCGGATCGATTGCTTTCACAATTCTTGTCCGTCCACATGCGAACATCATCTGCCCAGCGCATCCATATTCGTCACAATTCATGTCCGTCCACATGCGAACATCATCTGCCCAGCGCATCCATATTCGTCACAATTCATGTCCGTCCACATGCGAACATCATCTGGTCAGCGCATCTTAGGTTGACCCCTACTTGATTTGCCAGGTACTACGCCTCAGATAATTGTGTTGGGCAAACTATGTGAGCGTGTCCAGTGACCGTACCAGCAAACCTTGTGCGACCTGATAACTAAAAGAAGATCTGAATATGTTCAAATAGACTGTTGCACATTATTATGTACACTGACATTTGTGACATCGCAAAGATAGATTAAGTTGGGAAAAAAGATTAGTTAACATTTTTTTAATAGGCTACTCGAAATGAGAAAATATTGCGTTTACATGCCAATGTAGCATATTGGGAATATAGTCTTTGGCTCATATTTTTCTTGAAAACGGGAACACTAGAAGTGATCACGCCGACCATCTTTACTTTCACACTAGGAGTGATTTATCGGGATTTCACCGCTGTGTGGCCCGCATCCGTTAAACCTGTCATCGTGATGCCCTTGGATTGGTTTGATTTTGAGAACCTTGGTCTAGAGTGGGCGTGGCGGTGATTACGTACCCAAAGGTACGTCAATTGGTGCGCAACTGTCGATTCATAATTGTCAACCGTAACAGTGGGTGTGGCATTCACTGCCTGCTTCAGCACATTTCTATTGTTTAGGCCTATTGTTAACCAAACACAACGTCAACATTTCCAAGCCCAACCCATGTAGGCCCGAGTAGAGCAGTCTGAAAGGCGGTGGTTCGACCATGTCTGTAGAGTGAGAGAGAACCGGATACCAGGGCAGTAATGGGAGGTCAAGGGTCAGGGATCCAAACTCCAGGGACGTCCCAAAATACGATGGAAAGACAACAAACGCCAAGCCTTGAGAGACGGAGGACTGGTACCATTCCACAGGAAGGACCTGCACATAAAATATTATGCCGATCATTCGTGGAAACCTCTCAGGGCAGAAGAGAAGTGACTCAGTCAGTCAGTCAGTTAGTTGACATCATCACACGGTTTTGTCTTGATGATGTAACTTGCGCTGTATTTGCATACTGTGACGAAGACTCTGTGCTGCTCATCAACCTCACTCTCTGGTCCAGGGTTACCCTAGACCAGCTTCAAGACATACGTCAAGACTTAAGTCAAGAAGGCTGGAGGTAACTCGGTATGCAGATCATCTGGTCCCACATCCCTTGAGACCAGATAAGTAAGAAGACTTATTGAACGGATGCAGATGGAGTCCAGACTCAAATGTTACCCAGCCTCTCTCGAGAGACGCATGGTCGGACTTGACGTTTGATAGCCAGCGCACGAAAAGTCTACACAACTCTGGCAAATGTCAATTGGCCGTGGTGGAAGATGCAGTTATTTATGCAGACAAGGTCCAACACCTGCGAAGCGCAGACGATCGATGGAGCAGTGACGAGGACGACCACCAAGGTGCGGGACGACTCTCTTGCATCCCGCAACCACGTTCATGATGTTTCGAATAGGCGACTATCCACTAATCCACCGTTGCCCATGACAGAGAATTTGTGATCCACAACGATATAACCTCCTCTGAAAGACGGGTCAGTAATCCAATATTAGTTTTCTTTCCACCTATGTCGTTGAGCGCCGTTGCGGAACTTGAGTCTTCAGTCCTGCGCCAAGTGCGTTGCGTCGGTCAAAGTGAGCCCGTGTCTTTGCACAATCACTCATATTGCATCTTCGTATTCTTCTTATGCGTTCGTTCTCATTCTCCCACTACAAAGCCATGAACAGGGGTTTGCAAGTAACAGGATGTAGTCCAGAGAACCGAATGCCTTGTGTCGCGCGTTTACAGCTTGACTGCGATATTTGCACCTTTCGGTCCGACACATACTTCTTTGACAGAATATGGCATTTATCATCTTGCCCTGCAAGCGTTGTAAGCCATCAGTGGAAGTTGGTAAGGGCACATTCTCATTAGATGACCCAACCAGCGAATTTTGTGCTTGGAAATGTACTCTGCACAAGACGTTGTGCCGACCATACATCGAATGTCATCATTTCGCATCCTGTCTTTCCTACTGACACCAGTATTGTCAGATCAAAATCTTTACAAGCTCTGAAGTGACTGCTAATTGTGACTGCTGAATGTGACTGACAAATGCGACATAATCAGAAAATAGAAAATATATGGCAGTAAACACCCTGTACCATATTCAGCTGTCAACGATCAGACAGAAGCTGTGCCCTCCAGTCCTTCTTGATCGGATTTCCAGCATAGAGCTCATGCCACAAGCTATGTAAACAAACAACAAATCACTTTGTTATAGAAAGAGTATTAAATAAAGTAACGTCCTCACGGAATGGTGAATAAATCTAGAATGTCTGCCGGTGGTGAATGTGGAAAATGATTAACTCTGGAATAGGAAAGTGTGTAGCAGATGAGTCCCAAGGCAACTGTCCGATGATCACAGGAATGCACGACACACGATTTGTCTGGATCGTCAATATGCCACGCTTGAAGCAATAGGGGGGACACAAACAGATAGATCACTTATTGATCAAAGTCAGATGCGAGACATTCCCTGCGTTTTTCCTCCACTCGATAGGGGAGCGGCCATTGTGTATGCTATATTGCGCAAGGGGACACTACTCGAGCGTCACTATCCCTACATGGAGTGTTGCTAAGGAGCCATTTTGTGTCCTATAATAAGATTTTCAGTTGGACATGCTCTTACTTGCGCTTAATAATAAAATGGCTATTATTCAATGTATACTGTCACTACTTTCTGGCGCGAAACATGGTCACTATCTAGGTCATATAAAAATGGGAGAAGGCAGTTGTGAAAAAATATTAGAAAGAGAATATGTATGGCCAAGGTGGTTTTCAGCAACATGCGACACATACTGACATCCAATAAGAAACGTTAACATTTGAAATTGTAAATTGGCAGGTGTTATGTATACTCGTCATAACTTTATGGCGCAGAAACATGGACACTGAATAACAAGTTAGAAAAGAGAACTGAAGCCTCTGAAATGTGGGTAAATTGGGTCGCATTTTTTAGAAACAGAAGAAAACAAATGTGGAGGTATTGAAATCGTTGGTCGTGAAAAGAAAATTAATTACCAAAATCAGGGTTAGACAGTTACGTTATTTTGGTCATGTAACCTTGTTGAAGACCATTCTGGAGGGTATGAAGACCATACTGGAGATTAGGGATACCATACTGGAGGGTAGGGAGAACATACTGGAGGGGGGGGGTAAGAAGACCATACTAGAGGGTAGGGAGACCATACTGGAGGGTAGGGAGACCATACTGGAGGGTAGGGAGAACATACTGGAGGGTAGGGAGACGATACTGGAGGGTAGGAAGACTATACTGGAGGGTAGGGTGAAAGGCAGTCGTTCAAGAGGCAGGCAACACTTTTAGTAAGTGAATAACATCAGGAGATGAACTAGAAAAAGCCTCTCATATTGCACCATTAGTTAGAGTACACTAGAGATCCGTTGCAACCGACCTTCTATGCGGAGATGGCACTTGAACTAGATATTCAATGACTGCCCATCGTATTATCGGCGTCTGATATGATATTGAACGGGATCATATTAGAAAGTTTGAAAAAAGCCATAAATAATTGAGAGATGAGCAGGCAGGCGTTCTACAAAATAAATGTAGGTCAGATAGCTATATTGTGGATAATTGTTGAACTATCTGTTGAATGGAACGCAAGATCTCATAAAGAGTTCGTCGACGATGAGAAGGCATTTGACAGTTTAGACAGGGAATCACTCTGGACATTCTTCACGCACTCTGGACATTCTTCACGCACACTGGACATTCTTCACGCACTCTGGACATTCTTCACTCACTCTGGACATTCTTCACTCACTCTGGACATTCTTCACACACTCTGGACATTCTTCAGGCACACTGAACATTCTCCAGGCACACTGGACATTCTCCAGGCACTCTGGACATTCTCCAGGCACTCTGGGCATTCTCCAGTCACACTAGACATTCTCCAGACACACTGGACCTTCTCCAGGCACACTGGACATTTTCCAGGCACACTGGACATTCTCCAGGCACTCTGGACATTCTTCAGGCACTCTGGACATTCTCCAGGCACTCTGGACATTCTCCAGGCACTCTGGGCATTCTCCAGTCACACTAGACATTCTCCAGACACACTGGACCTTCTCCAGGCACACTGGACATTTTCCAGGCACACTGGACATTCTCCAGGCACTCTGGACATTCTTCAGGCACTCTGGACATTCTCCAGGCACTATGGTGTGCCCCTCATGTTCACTTGCATAATTTAAAATATATTCAGAAACGTGATGTGTGCTCTACGTGATGCAGTCCTTTAAGAAAAGAACTGACGTGAGAAAGTGCTGTCTCTTATTACCATTCCTATGTCTGCTGGCTATTATGAAGAACACGACTCTTACATATGAAAATAGAATTCAACAACTTTTGACGAAAAGACTTGCCGATCTGGACTGACGACCTGCCTCTTCTGTCTCACAACCAACTGACGACCTGCCTCTTCTGTCTTACAACGAACTGACAACCTGCCTCTTCTGTCTCACAACCAACTGACGACCTGCCTCTTCTGTCTCACAACCAGCTGATGACCTGAACTGACGACCTGCCTCTTCTGTCTCACAACCAACTGACGACCTGCCTCTTTTGTCTCACAACCAACTGATGATCTGGACTGACGACCTGCCTCTTTTATCTCACAACCAACTGACGACCTGCCTCTTATGTCTCACAACCAACTGACGACCTGCCTCTTCTATATCACAACCAACTGATGACCTAGACTGACGACCTGCCCCTTCTGTCTTACAACCAACTGACGACCTGCCTCTTATGTCTCACAACCAACTGACGACCTGCCTCTTCTGTCTCACAACCAAGTGATGACCTGGACTGACGTCCTGCCTCTTCTGTCTCACAACCAACTGATGACCTGGACTGACGACCTGCCTCTTCTGTCTCACAACCAACTGATGAACTGGACTGACGTTCTGCCTCTTCTGTCTCACAACCAACTGATGACCTGGACTGACGACCTGCCTCTTCTGTCTCACAACCAACTGACGACCTGCCTCTTCTGTCTCACAACCAACTGACGACCTGCCTCTTCTGTCTCACAACCAAGTGATGACCTGGACTGACGACCTGCCTCTTCTTTCTCACAACCAAGTGATGACCTGGACTGACGACCTGCCTCTTCTGTCTCACAACCAACTGATGAACTGGACTGACGTTCTGCCTCTTCTGTCTCACAACCAACTGATGACCTGCCTCTTCTGTCTCACAACCAACTGACGACCTGCCTTTTCTGTCTCACAACCAAGTGATGACCTGGACTGACGACCTGTCTGTCCCTGTCTCACAACCAACAGACGACCTGGCTGTCCCTGTCTCACAACCAACTGATGACCTGGCTGTCCCTGTCTCACAACCAAATACAAAATAAAATAAACATACTTACTAATGGTCACATAATTTACACCTGAGAATACACAGATAAAAAACCCACAGATTATGAGAATACAATCACCTTGGGACAATCAGGTTGTACTGGGAAATAAAAGGTAGATTCTATCATTCAAAACAGTTAAGCCCATAGCTGAGCCATCTCGGAAGATTGTTCTTATCAGTGTATCCTTAGGTCTCCCTCTTTTCCGAACGCCCCTTGGTGTCCATTCAAGTGTTTGCAATGGAAGACGGTTGTTGTTCATTCTAAGGACATGTCCGATGTATGTCCATCGGTTTTTTTTCCCAGATGATGGTCGACGCGTATATTTGGTTTGTCTTTGTTCTCATCGAGTCGTGAATTATTGAACTCCCTTAATCGCACGTTAGAATCGAGTCCTGCATTATAGTAAAATCGAGCACACCCACTTAACATGTCAACATTTGCAAGCTGTTAGTATCGCCCGAGGTTTTCCCCTCCAAATCAAATGTGTTCCTGGACCAAAATAAACACATCATGACTCGTTCAGTTCTACTGCTCCGCCTCCTGCCAATACATGGCGGTGACCGGCCTCAAACTTTACTCTGTCTGGTGCGTGTAAATATATTACCATTAATTCGTGTACATAGCGTGGCAAATCTGTCAAGTTCTCCCCTTTGTTTTCCGTGTGGATACTTCCTAACATTCCTCCACCGTTTCCTGTTGTCGCTCCCTAAACATGTTATTATTTCCTTGTTTCATCTGTCATCCCTTTGTGGCTTCCTCCGCGCTCTATTTATTCATAATCTCATTAGTCATCACTTTCTTCTTACTATGTGCTGTCTATCCTCATTCT
This sequence comes from Ariolimax columbianus, assembly GCA_036924085.1. Classification (NCBI taxonomy): domain Eukaryota; kingdom Metazoa; phylum Mollusca; class Gastropoda; order Stylommatophora; family Arionidae; genus Ariolimax; species Ariolimax columbianus. The sequence continues at coordinate 61,842,110 of JAVGWX010000012.1, read as the reverse complement.
TCTGCACCTATATCTATCTGTCCGATTTCAGAGCGATCGACGATGAAGGAGAATAAAGAATGTTGTTAATATCCCCTATCTCAGAATAGTCCCCACCCCCCGCCCCCACCCCCCACCCCCCAATCTCAGCAGAAACCTCGCCCCCAATCTCATCATAGTCCCCCCACTGCCCCCCCCCTTCCTATTTTAGAATATTTCCCACCCACGCTCACAGTAAATCCCTTCTTTCTCATGTCCCACTATCACAGCATTACCCCTTTATCCCAGCATGTCCACTATCTCAGCGTTATACCTTCATCTCAGAATGTCCCCCTATTTCAGCGTATCCCCCATCTCAGCATGTCCCCTCCTATCTCAGTATAGCCCCCCATCTCAGCATATCCCTCAATCTCAGCATGCACCCCAATCTCAGCTAGTCCCCCTTTTTCAGTACGTCTCCCTAGCTCAGTAAAGCCCCCTCCTCCCATCTCAGCAAAGCTCCCTCCTCCCATCTCAGCATAGCCTCCCAATTGCAACATGCCCCCCCCCCCAAATCTCATCACGTCCCTCCTTAAATCTCAGCATAGCCCCTCTATCTCAGCATGGGTTCCAATTTCAGCATACCTCCTTCTCCCCCCCCTCGTCTCAGCATGCCCCCTCCATTTCAGCGGTCTACATATCTCAGCTTAGCACCCCCTCATCCCCTTTTCAGCATTGTCCCTTCAATCGTAGCATGTCCCACTCCCAATCTCAGCATGTTCCACAATCTCAGCATGTCCCACAATCTCAGCATGTCCACTCCCAATCTCAGCATGTCCCACAATCTCAGCACAGTCCCCCTAATCTCAGCATGTCCCACAATCTCAGCATGTCCCACAATCTCAGCATGTCCCACTCCCAATCTCAGCATGTCCCACAATTTCAGCATAGTCCCCCTAATCTCAGCATGTCCCACAATCTCAGCATGTCCCACAATCTCAGCATGTCCCACAATCTCAGCATGTCCCACTCCCAATCTCAGCATGTCCCACAATCTCAGCATGTCCCACAATCTCAGCATGTCCCACAATCTCAGCATGTCCCACAATCTCAGCATGTCCCACAATCTCAGCATGTCCCACAATCTCAGCATGTCCCACAATCTCAGCATGTCCCACAATCTCAGCATGTCCCACTCCCAATCTCAGCATGTCCCACAATCTCAGCATGTCCCACAATCTCAGCATGTCCCACAATCTCAGCATGTCCCACTCCCAATCTCAGCATGTCCCACAATCTCAGCATGTCCCACAATCTCAGCATGTTCCACAATCTCAGCATGTCCCACAATCTCAGCATGTCCCACTCCCAATCTCAGCATGTCCCACAATCTCAGCATGTCCCACAATCTCAGCATGTTCCACAATCTCAGCATGTTCCACAATCTCAGCATGTTCCACAATCCCAGCATGTCCCACAATCTCAGCATGTTCCACAATCTCAGCATGTCCCACAATCTCAGCATGTTCCACAATCTCAGCATGTTCCACAATCTCAGCATGTTCCACAATCTCAGCATGTCCCACAATCTCAGCATGTTCCACAATCTCAGCATGTCCCACAATCTCAGCATGTTCCACAATCCCAGCATATCCCACAATCTCAGCATGTTCCACAATCTCAGCATGTTCAACAATCTCAGCATGTTCCACAATCTCAGCATGTTCCACAATCTCAGCATGTTCCACAATCTCAGCATGTTCCACTATCCCAGCATGTCGCCCCAATTTCAGCATGCCCCCCCCCCCCCCCAATCTTAGCATAGTCCCCCAAATCTCAGCATATCTCCCTATCTCAGCATGTCCCACTATCTCAGCATTTCCCACTATCTCAGAATGTCTCTCAATAGTAGCATGCCCCCACCTCCCATTTCAGCATAGCCCCCCCCCCCCATTTCAGCATAGCCCATTTCAGCATAGCCTCCATTTCAGCATAACCCTTCTATCTCAGCATGTCCCACAATCTCAGCATAGTCCCCCTAATCTCAGCATGTTCCACTCTCTAAACATGCCCCCCCCCCCCTCAATTTCAGCATGCTATGCTTCTATTCCTGTGAGTTTCACGAAGGAGACTGCGTTTCACATCTCGACCCGTCCCCCACAGCTTTTCGAGCATAGTCACGCCCTTATGGTCTCTCTTTGGTCTACATAGGTAGGGTAGTCGTGCAGAATATGTTCTGGTGTTTGCTTGGGTACTCTACAATCACACGCGGCGGTGTCTCTGAGACCCATTTTGTGGATGTGGGCCTTCAGTCTGCAATGTCCCGTGGTCCAAAACAGAGCCCGGTTGAGACTAAGCTGGTACACGCGGGCCATCAAGATACTGGACTTTATCCCTGACGATATACATCTTCTCTCTTTCATCTGCTGCATCTTTCCAACAAATTTAGATAACACATCTCTTCATTGATTCCTTTCAGACATTAACCTCGGCGCTATGATGAATACCATTGACATAAGGACTAACCTGGTGATCGTTATCTACATGTGGACCTTGAGTTCGAGTGTTTTGGGCAGCTGTCGATTTCCGCAGTTCTTGTTGAAGGCAGATCCCTGGGTCGGAGACAACAAGGATGGGAGGATCGTGGCATACATTAAGGTAAGTTTCTGTTTGGGGTGTTTATTTGATCTCTTCTGTGAGCGTTCTTATACGGTTGGTTCGTAAGTGACATGCTGTTTAACTTACGCAAATGTCAGTATACGAGCACGCGGAAAATAATCATGTCCTGTATTCTTTTATTTCGAAGATGATCAACAGGAAATGGAGGGACGAGACTTATAATACTACAGGACGGGACTGATAATACTACTACAGGACGGGACTGATAATACTACAGGACGGGACTGATAATACTACTACCTACAGGACGGGACTGATAATACTACTACAGGACGGGACTGATAATACTACTACAGGACGGGACTGATAATACTACAGGACGGGACTGATAATACTACTACAGGACGGGACTGATAATACTACAGGAATGGACTGATAATACTACTAATGGACGGGACTGATAATACTACTACAGGACGGGACTTATAATACTACTACAGGACGGGACTGATACTACTACAGGACGGGACTGATACTACTACATGACAGGACTGATAATACTACAGGACGGGACTGACAATACTACTACAGGACGGGACTGATACTACTACAGAACGAGACTGATAATACTACAGGACGGGACTGATAATACTACAGGACGGGACTATTAACACTACAGGACGGGACTGATAATACTACAGGACAGGACTGATACTACTACTACAGGACAGGACTGATACTACTACTACAGGACGGGACTGATAATACTACAGGACGGGACTGATAATACTACAGGACGGGACTGATAATACTACAGGACGGGACTGATAATACTACAGGACGGGACTGATAATACTACAGGACGGGATTGATAATACTACTACAGGACGGGACTGAAAATACTACAGGACGGGACTGATACTACTACAGGACGGGACTGATAATACTACAGGACTGGACTGATAATACTACAGGACGGGACTGATAATACTACAGGACGAGACTGATAATCCTACAGGACGGGACTAATACTACTACAGGACGGGACTGATAATACTACTGCAGGACGGGACTGATAATACTACAGGACGGGACTGATAATACTACAGGACGGGACTGATAATACTACTACAGGACGGGACTGATAATACTACAGGACGGGACTGATAATACTACTACAGGCCGGGACTGATAATACTACAGGACGGGACTGATAATACTACAGGACGGGACTGATAATACTACAGGATGGGACTGATACTACTACAGGACGGGACTGATACTACTACAGGACGGGACTGATAATACTACAGGACGGGACTGATAATACTACAGGACGGGACTGATAATACTACTACAGGACGGGACTGATAATACTACTACAGGACGGGACTGATAATACTACAGGACAGGACTGATACTACTGCAGGACGGGACTGATACTACTACAGGACGGGACTGATACTACTACAGGACGGGACTGATAATACTACAGGACGGGACTGATAATACTACTACAGGACGGGACTGATACTACTACAGGACGGGACTGATACTACTACAGGACGGGACTGATACTACTACATGATGGGACTAATAATACTACAGGACGGGATTTATAATACTACTACAGGACGGGACTGATACTACTACAGGACGGGACTGATACTACTACAGGACGAGACTGATAATACTACAGGACGGGACTGATAATACTACAGGACGGGACTGATAATACTACAGGTCGGGACTGATACTACTACAGGACATGTCTGATACTACTACTACAGGACGGGACTGATAATACTACTACAGGACGGGACTGATAATACTACAGGACGGGACTGATAATACTACAGGACGGGACTGATAATACTACAGGACGGGACTGATAATACTACAGGACGGGACTGATAATACTACTACAGGACGGGACTGATAATACTACAGGACGGGACTGATACTACTACAGGACGGGACAGATAATACTACAGGACTGGACTGATAATACTACAGGACCGGACTGATAATACTACAGAACGAGACTGATAATCCTACAGGACGGGACTGATACTACTACAGGACGGCACTGATAATACTACTGCAGGACAGGACTGATAATACTACAGGACGGGACTGATAATACTACAGGACGGGACTGATAATACTACTACAGGACGGGACTGATAATACTACAGGACGGGACTGATAATACTATTACAGGCCGGGACTGATAATACTACAGGACGGGACTGATAATACTACTACAGGACGGAACTTATAATACTACAGGACGGTACTGATACTATTACAGGACGGGACTGATAATACTACAGGACAGGACTGATAATACTACAGGACTGGACTGATAATACTACTACAGGACGGGACTGATAATACTACAGGACGGGACTGATACTACTACAGGACGGGACTGATAATACTACTACAGGACGTGACTGATAATACTACTACAGGACGGGACTGATAATACTACTACAGGACGGGACTGATAATACTACTACAGGACAGGACTGATAATAATACTACAGGACGGGACTGATAATACTATAGGACGGGACTGATACTACTACATGACGGGAATGATACTACTACTGGACGGGACTGATAATACTACAGGACGGGACTGATAATACTACAGGACGGGACTGATAATAGTACTACAGGACGGGACTAATAATACCACTACAGGACGGGACTGATAATACTACTACAAGACGGGACTGATAATACTACAGGACGGGACTGATAATACTACAGGACGGGACTGATAATACTACTACAGTACGGGACTGATAATACTACAGGACAGGACTGATACTACTGCAGGACGGGACTGATGCTACTACAGGACGGGACTGATAATACTACAGGCCGGGACTGATACTACTACAGGACGGGACTGATAATACTACGGGACGGGACTGATAATACTACAGGACGGGACTGATAATACTACAGGACAGGACTGAAACTACTACTACAGGACGGGACTGATAATACTACTACAGGAAGGGACTGATACTACTACAGGACTGGACTGATAATAATACTACAGGACGGGACTGATAATACTACAGGACGGGACTGATAATACTACATGACGGGACTGATAATACTACTACAGGACGGGACTGATACTACTACAGGACGGGACTGATAATACTACAGGACTGGACTGATAATACTACAGGACGGGACTGATAATACTACAGGACGAGACTGATAATCCTACAGGACGGGACTAATACTACTACAGGACGGGACTGATAATACTACTGCAGGACGGGACTGATAATACTACAGGACGGGACTGATAATACTACAGGACGGGACTGATAATACTACTACAGGACGGGACTGATAATACTACAGGACGGGACTGATAATACTACTACAGGCCGGGACTGATAATACTACAGGACGGGACTGATAATACTACAGGACGGGACTGATAATACTACAGGATGGGACTGATACTACTACAGGACGGGACTGATACTACTACAGGACGGGACTGATAATACTACAGGACGGGACTGATAATACTACAGGACGGGACTGATAATACTACTACAGGACGGGACTGATAATACTACTACAGGACGGGACTGATAATACTACAGGACAGGACTGATACTACTGCAGGACGGGACTGATACTACTACAGGACGGGACTGATACTACTACAGGACGGGACTGATAATACTACAGGACGGGACTGATAATACTACTACAGGACGGGACTGATACTACTACAGGACGGGACTGATACTACTACAGGACGGGACTGATACTACTACATGATGGGACTAATAATACTACAGGACGGGATTTATAATACTACTACAGGACGGGACTGATACTACTACAGGACGGGACTGATACTACTACAGGACGAGACTGATAATACTACAGGACGGGACTGATAATACTACAGGACGGGACTGATAATACTACAGGTCGGGACTGATACTACTACAGGACATGTCTGATACTACTACTACAGGACGGGACTGATAATACTACTACAGGACGGGACTGATAATACTACAGGACGGGACTGATAATACTACAGGACGGGACTGATAATACTACAGGACGGGACTGATAATACTACAGGACGGGACTGATAATACTACTACAGGACGGGACTGATAATACTACAGGACGGGACTGATACTACTACAGGACGGGACAGATAATACTACAGGACTGGACTGATAATACTACAGGACCGGACTGATAATACTACAGAACGAGACTGATAATCCTACAGGACGGGACTGATACTACTACAGGACGGCACTGATAATACTACTGCAGGACAGGACTGATAATACTACAGGACGGGACTGATAATACTACAGGACGGGACTGATAATACTACTACAGGACGGGACTGATAATACTACAGGACGGGACTGATAATACTATTACAGGCCGGGACTGATAATACTACAGGACGGGACTGATAATACTACTACAGGACGGAACTTATAATACTACAGGACGGTACTGATACTATTACAGGACGGGACTGATAATACTACAGGACAGGACTGATAATACTACAGGACTGGACTGATAATACTACTACAGGACGGGACTGATAATACTACAGGACGGGACTGATACTACTACAGGACGGGACTGATAATACTACTACAGGACGTGACTGATAATACTACTACAGGACGGGACTGATAATACTACTACAGGACAGGACTGATAATAATACTACAGGACGGGACTGATAATACTACAGGACGGGACTGATACTACTACATGACGGGAATGATACTACTACTGGACGGGACTGATAATACTACAGGACGGGACTGATAATACTACAGGACGGGACTGATAATAGTACTACAGGACGGGACTAATAATACCACTACAGGACGGGACTGATAATACTACTACAAGACGGGACTGATAATACTACAGGACGGGACTGATAATACTACAGGACGGGACTGATAATACTACTACAGTACGGGACTGATAATACTACAGGACAGGACTGATACTACTGCAGGACGGGACTGATGCTACTACAGGACGGGACTGATAATACTACAGGCCGGGACTGATACTACTACAGGACGGGACTGATAATACTACGGGACGGGACTGATAATACTACAGGACGGGACTGATAATACTACAGGACAGGACTGAAACTACTACTACAGGACGGGACTGATAATACTACTACAGGAAGGGACTGATACTACTACAGGACTGGACTGATAATAATACTACAGGACGGGACTGATAATACTACAGGACGGGACTGATAATACTACATGACTGGACTGATAATACTACTACAGGACGGGACTGATACTACTACTACAGTACGGGACTGATAATACTACTACAGGAAGGGACTGATACTACTACATGACTGGACTGATAATACTACTACAGGACGGGACTGATACTACTACAGGACGGGACTGATAATACTAATACAGGACGGGACTGATACTACTACTACAGAACAGGACTGATAATACTACTACAGGACGGGACTGATACTACTACAGGACGGGACTGATAATACTACTACAGGACGGGACTGATACTACTACAGGACGGGACTGATAATACTACTACAGGTCGGGACTGATAATACTACTACAGGACGGGACTGATAATACTACTACAGGACGGGACTGATACTACTACAGGACGGGACTGATAATACTACATGACGGGACTGATAATACTACCTGACAGGACTGATAATACTACATGACGGGACTGATAATACTACTACATGACGGGTCTGATAATACTACATGACGGGACTGATAATACTACATGACGGGACTGATATTACTACAGGACGGGACTGATAATACTACTACAGGACGGGACTGATAATACTACATAACGGGACTGATAATACTACATGACGGGACTGATAATACTACATGACGGGACTGATAATACTACAGGACGGGACTGATAATACTACATGACGGGACTGATAATACTACTACGTGACGGGACTGATAATACTACTACAGGACGGGACTGATAGTACTACTACATGACGGGACTGATAATACTACAGGACGGGACTGATAATACTACATGACGGGACTGATAATACTACTACAGGACGGGACTGATAATACTACAGGACGGGACTGATAATACTACTACAGGACGGGACTGATAATACTACTACAAGACGGGACTGATAATACTACAGGACGGGACTGATAATACTACAGGACGTGACTGATAATACTACTGGACGGGACTGATAATACTACAGGACTGGACTGATAATACTACTACATGACGGGACTGATAATACTACATGACGGGACTGATAATACTACATGACAGGACTGATAATACTACATGACGGGACTGATAATACTACTACATGACGGGACTGATAATACTACATGACGGGACTGATAATACTACATGACGGGACTGATAATACTACTACATGACGGGACTGATAATACTACATGACGGGACTGATAATACTACATGACAGGACTGATAATACTACTACATGACGGGACTGATAATACTACATGACGGGACTGATAATACTACATGACGGGACTGATAATACTACAGGACGGGACTGATAATACTACAGGACGGGACTGATACTACTACATGACGTAACTGATAATACTACAGGACGGGACTGATAATACTACAGGACGAGACTGATAATACTACTACAGGACGGGACTGATAATACTACTACAGGACGGGACTGATAATACTACTACAGGACGGGACTGATAATACTACAGGACGGGACTGATAATACTACTACAGGACGGGACTGATAATACTACAGGACGGGACTGATACTACTACAGGACGGGACTGATACTACTACAGGACGGGACTAATAATACTACAGGACGGGACTGATACTACTACCGGACGGGACTGATAATACTACAGGACGGGACTGCTACTACTACAGGACGGGACTGATAATACTACAGGTTGGGACTGATACTACTACAGGACGGGACTGATAATACTACAGGACGGGACTGATAATACTACAGGACGGGACTGATAATACTACAGGACGGGACTGATAATACTACTACAGGACGGAACTGATACTACTACAGGACTGTACTGATAATACTACTACAGGACGGGACTGATACTACTACAGGACGGGACTGATGCTACTACAGGACGGGACTGATACTACTACATGACAGGACTGATAATACTACAGGACGGGACTGATAATACTACTACAGGACGGGACTGATACTACTACAGGACGGGACTGATACTACTACAGAACGAGACCGATAATACTACAGGACGGGACTGATAATACTACAGGACGTGACTATTAATACTACAGGACGGGACTGATAATACTACAGGACAGGACTGATACTACTACTACAGGACGGGACTGATAATACTACAGGACGGAACTGATAATACTACAGGACGGGACTGATAATACTACAGGACGGGACTGATAATACTACAGGACGGGATTGATAATACTACAGGACGGGATTGATAATACTACTACAGGACGGGACTGATAATACTACAGGACGGGACTGTTACTACTACAGGACGGGACTGATAATACTACAGGACTGGACTGATAATACTACAGGACGGGACTGATAATACTACAGGACGGGACTGATAATACTACTACAGGACGGGACTGATAATACTACTACAGGACGGGACTGATAATACTACAGGACGGGACTGATAATACTACTACAGGCCGGGACTGATAATACTACAGGACGGGACTGATAATACTACAGGACGGGACTGATAATACTACAGGATGGGACTGATACTACTACAGGACGGGACTGATACTACTACAGGACGGGACTGATAATACTACAGGACGGGACTGATAATACTACAGGACGGGACTGATAATACTACAGGACGGGACTGATACTACTACAGGACGTAACTGATAATACTACAGGACGGGACTGATAATACTACAGGACGGGACTGATAATACTACTACAGGACGGGAATGATAATACTACTACAGGACGGGACTGATAATACTACTACAAGACGTGACTGATAATACTACAGGACGGGACTGATAATACTACCGGACGGGACTGATAATACTACTACAGGACGGGACTGATAATACTACTACAGGACGGGACTGATAATACTACAGGACAGGACTGATACTACTGCAGGACGGGACTGATACTACTACATGACGGGACTAATAATACTACATGACGGGACTGATAATACTACTACAGGACGGGACTGATACTACTACAGGACGGGACTGATACTACTACAGGACGAGACTGATAATACTACAGGACGGGACTGATAATACTACAGGACGGGACTGATAATACTACAGGACGATACTGATAATACTACAGGACGGGACTGATACTACTACTACAGGACGGGACTGATAATACTACTACAGGACGGGACTGATAATACTACAGGACGGGACTGATAATACTACAGGACGGGACTGATAATACTACTACAGGACGGGACTGATAATACTACAGGACGGGACTGATACTACTACAGGACGGGACAGATAATACTACAGGACTGGACTGATAATACTACAGGACGGGACTGATAATACTACAGGACGAGACTGATAATCCTACAGGACGGGACTGATACTACTACAGGACGGCACTGATAATACTACTGCAGGACGGGACTGATAATACTACAGGACGGGACTGATAATACTACAGGACGGGACTGATAATACTACAGGACGGGACTGATAATACTACTACAGGCCGGGACTGTTAATACTACAGGACGGGACTGATAATACTACTACAGGACGGAACTTATAATACTACAGGACGGTACTGATACTATTACAGGACGGGACTGATAATACTACAGGACGGGACTGATAATACTACAGGACTGGACTGATAATACTACTACAGGACTGGACTGATAATACTACTACAGGACGGGACTGATAATACTACAGGACGGGACTGATACTACTACAGGACGGGACTGATAATACTACTACAGGACGGGACTGATAATACTACTACAGGACGGGACTGATAATACTACTACAGGACGGGACTGATAATACTACTACAGGACAGGACTGATAATAATACTACAGGACGGGACTGATAATACTACAGGACGGGACTGATACTACTACAGGACGGGACTGATACTACTACAGGACGGGACTGATAATACTACAGGACGGGACTGATAATACTACAGGACGGGACTGATAATAGTACTACAGGACGGAACTGATAATACCACTACAGGACGGGACTGATAATACTACTACAAGACGGGACTGATAATACTACAGGACGGGAATGATAATACTACAGGACGGGACTGATAATACTACTACAGGACGGGACTGATAATACTAAAGGACAGGACTGATATTACTGCAGGACGGGACTGATGCTACTACAGGACGGGACTGATAATACTTCAGGCCGGGACTGATACTACTACAGGACGGGACTGATAATACTACAGGACGGGACTGATAATACTACAGGACGGGACTGATAATACTACAGGACAGGACTGAAACTACTACTACAGGACGGGACTGATAATACTACTACAGGAAGGGACTGATACTACTACAGGACTGGACTGATAATACTACTACAGGACGGGACTGATAATACTACAGGACGGGACTGATAATACTACATGACGGGACTGATAATACTACTACAGGACGGGACTGATACTACTACAGGACTGGACTGATAATACTACTACAGGACGGGACTGATACTACTACTACAGGACGGGACTGATAATACTACTACAGGAAGGGACTGATACTACTACATGACTGGACTGATAATACTACTACAGGACGGGACTGATACTACTACAGAACGGGACTGATAATACTAATACAGGACGGGACTGATACTACTACTACAGAACAGGACTGATAATACTACTACAGGACGGGACTGATACTACTACAGGACGGGACTGATAATACTACTACAGGACGGGACTGATACTACTACAGGACGGGACTGATAATACTACTACAGGTCGGGACTGATAATACTACTACAGGACGGGACTGATAATACTACTACAGGACGGGACTGATACTACTACAGGACGGGACTGATAATACTACATGACGGGACTGATAATACTACATGACAGGACTGATAATACTACATGACGGGACTGATAATACTATTACATGACGGGTCTGATAATACTACATGACGGGACTGATAATGCTACATGACGGGACTGATAATACTAGAGGACGGGACTGATAATACTACTACAGGACGGGACTGATAATACTACATGACGGGACTGATAATACTACATGACGGGACTGATAATACTACATGACGGGACTGATAATACTACTACGTGACGGGACTGATACTACTACAGGACGGGACTGATAATACTACATGACGGGACTGATAATACTACTACAGGACGGGACTGATAATACTACTGCAGGACGGGACTGATAATACTACAGGACGGGACTGATAATACTACTACAGGACGGGACTGATAATACTAGTACAGGACGGGACTGATAATACTACAGGACGGGACTGATAATACTACAGGACGTGACTGATAATACTACTGGACGGGACTGATAATACTACAGGACTGGACTGATAATACTACTACATGACGGGACTGATAATACTACATGACGGGACTGATAATACTACTACATGACGGGACTGATAATACTACATGACGGGACTGATAATACTACATGACGGGACTGATAATACTACATGACGGGACTGATAATACTACTACATGACGGGACTGATAATGCTACTACAGGACGGGACTGATAATACTACTACATGACAGGACTGATAATACTACTACATGACTGGACTGATAATACTACTACATGACGGGACTGATAATACTACATGACGGGACTGATAATACTACATGACGGGACTGATAATACTACATGACGGGACTGATAATACTACAGGACGGGACTGATAATACTACATGACGGGACTGATAATACTACATGACGGGACTGATAATACTACTACGTGACGGGACTGATACTACTACAGGACGGGACTGATAATACTACATGACGGGACTGATAATACTACTACAGGACGGGACTGATAATACTACTGCAGGACGGGACTGATAATACTACAGGACGGGACTGATAATACTACTACAGGACGGGACTGATAATACTAGTACAGGACGGGACTGATAATACTACAGGACGGGACTGATAATACTACAGGACGTGACTGATAATACTACTGGACGGGACTGATAATACTACAGGACTGGACTGATAATACTACTACATGACGGGACTGATAATACTACATGACGGGACTGATAATACTACTACATGACGGGACTGATAATACTACATGACGGGACTGATAATACTACATGACGGGACTGATAATACTACATGACGGGACTGATAATACTACTACATGACGGGACTGATAATGCTACTACAGGACGGGACTGATAATACTACTACATGACAGGACTGATAATACTACTACATGACTGGACTGATAATACTACTACATGACGGGACTGATAATACTACATGACGGGACTGATAATACTACATGACGGGACTGATAATACTACAGGACGGGACTGATAATACTACAGGACGGGACTGATACTACTACAGGACGTAACTGATAATACTACAGGACGGGACTGATAATACTGCAGGACGAGACTGATAATACTACTACAGGACGGGACTGATAATACTACTACAGGACGGGACTGATAATACTACTACAGGACGGGATTGATAATACTACAGGACGGGACTGATAATACTACTACAGGACGGGACTGATAATACTACTACAGGACGGGACTGATACTACTACAGGACGGGACTGATACTACTACAGGACGGGACTAATAATACTACAGGACGGGACTGATACTACTACAGGACGGGACTGATACTACTACAGGACGGGACTGATAATACTACAGGACGGGACTGATACTACTACAGGACGGGACTGATAATACTACAGGTTGTGACTGATACTACTACATGACGGGACTGATAATACTACAGGACGGGACTGATAATACTACAGGACGGGACTGATAATACTACAGGACGGGACTGATAATACTACTACAGGACGGGACTGATACTACTACAGGACTGTACTGATAATACTACTACAGGACGGGACTGATACAACTACTACAGGACGGGACTGATAATACTACTACAGGAAGGGAATGATACTACTACAGGACTGGACTGATAATACTACTACAGGACGGGACTGATACTACTACATGACGGGACTGATAATACTAATACAGGACGGGACTGATAATACTACCACAGGACGGGACTGATACTACTACTACAGGACGGGACTGATAATACTACTACAGGACGGGACTGATACTACTACAGGACGGGACTGATACTACTACAGGATTGGACTGATAATACTACTACAGGACGGGCCTGATAATACTACTACAGAACGGGACTGATACTACTACAGGACGGGACTGATAATACTACTACAGGTCGGGACTGATAATACTACTACAAGACGGGACTGATAATACTACTACAGAACGGGACTGATACTGCTACAGGACGGGACTGATAATACTACATGACGGGACTGATAATACTACATGACGGGACTGATAATACTACATGACGGGACTGATAATACTACAGGACGGGACTGATAATACTACTACATGACGGGTCTGATAATACTACATGACGGGACTGATAATACTACAGGACGTGACTGATAATACTACTACAGGACGGGACTGATAATACTACATGACGGGACTGATAATACTACATGACGGGACTGATAATACTACATGACGGGACTGATACTACTACAGGACGGGACTGATAATACTACAGGTTGGGACTGATACTACTACAGGACGGGACTGATAATACTACAGGACGGGACTGATAATACTACAGGACGGGACTGATAATACTACAGGACGGGACTGATAATACTACTACAGGACGGGACTGATACTACTACAGGACTGTACTGATAATACTACTACAGGACGGGACTGATAATACTACTACATGACGGGTCTGATAATACTACATGACGGGACTGATAATACTACAGGACGTGACTGATAATACTACTACAGGACGGGACTGATAATACTACATAACGGGACTGAAAATACTACATGACGGGACTGATAATACTACATGACGGGACTGATAATACTACAGGACTGGACTGATAATACTACTACATGACGGGACTGACAATACTACATGACGGGACTGATAATACTACATGACGGGACTGATAATACTACAGGACGGGACTGATAATACTGCAGGACGTGACTGATAATACTACTGGACGGGACTGATAATACTACAGGACTGGACTGATAATACTACTACATGACGGGACTGATAATACTACATGACGGGACTGATAATACTACATGACAGGACTGATAATACTACATGACGGGACTGATAATACTACTACAGGACGGGACTGATAATACTACTACAGGACGGGACTGATAATACTACAGGACGGGACTGATAATACTATTACAGGACGGGACTGATAATACTACTACAGGACGGGACTGATAATACTACAGGACGGGACTGATACTACTACAGGACGGGACTGATACTACTACAGGACGGGACTGATAATACTACAGGACGGGACTGATAATACTACTACAGGACGGGACTGATACTACTACAGGACGGGACTGATACTACTACAGAACGAGACTGATAATACTACAGGACGGGACTGATAATACTACAGGACGGGACTATTAATACTACAGGACGGGACTGATAATACTACAGGACAGGACTGATACTACTACTACAGGACAGGACTGATACTACTACTACAGGACGGGACTGATAATACTACAGGACGGGACTGATAATACTACAGGACGGGACTGATAATACTACAGGACGGGACTGATAATACTACAGGACGGGATTGATAATACTACAGGACGGGATTGATAATACTACTACAGGACGGGACTGATAATACTACAGGACGGGACTGATACTACTACAGGACGGGACTGATAATACTACAGGACTGGACTGATAATACTACAGGACGGGACTGATAATACTACTACAGGACGGGACTGATAATACTACTACAGGACGGGACTGATAATACTACAGGACGGGACTGATAATACTACTACAGGCCGGGACTGATAATACTACAGGACGGGACTGATAATACTACAGGATGGGACTGATACTACTACAGGACGGGACTGATACTACTACAGGACGGGACTGATAATACTACAGGACGGGACTGATAATACTACAGGACGGGACTGATAATACTACAGGACGGGACTGATACTACTACAGGACGTAACTGATAATACTACAGGACGGGACTGATAATACTACAGGACGGGACTGATAATACTACTACAGGACGGGAATGATAATACTACTACAGGACGGGACTGATAATACTACTACAAAACGGGACTGATAATACTACAGGACGGGACTGATAATACTACAGGACGGGACTGATAATACTACTACAGGACGGGACTGATAATACTACTACAGGACGGGACTGATAATACTACAGGACAGGACTGATACTACTGCAGGACGGGACTGATACTACTACAGGACGGGACTGATACTACTACAGGACGGGACTGATAATACTACAGGACGGGACTGATACTACTACAGGACGGGACTGATACTACTACAGGACGGGACTGATACTACTACAGGACGGGACTAATAATACTACATGACGGGACTGATAATACCACTACAGGACGGGACTGATACTACTACAGGACGGGACTGATACTACTACAGGACGAGACTGATAATACTACAGGACGGGACTGATAATACTACAGGACGGGACTGATAATACTACAGGACGATACTGATAATACTACAGGACGGGACTGATACTACTACTACAGGACGGGACTGATAATACTACTACAGTACGGGACTGATAATACTACAGGACGGGACTGATAATACTACAGGACGGAACTGATAATACTACAGGACGGGACTGATAATACTACAGGACGGGACTGATAATACTACTACAGGACGGGACTGATAATACTACAGGACGGGACTGATACTACTATAGGACGGGACAGATAATACTACAGGACTGGACTGATAATACTACAGGACGGGACTGATAATACTACAGGACGAGACTGATAATCCTACAGGACGGGACTGATACTACTACAGGACGGCACTGATAATACTACTGCAGGACGGGACTGATAATACTACAGGACGGGACTGATAATACTACTACAGGCCGGGACTGATAATACTACAGGACGGGACTGATAATACTACTACAGGACGGAACTTATAATACTACCGGACGGTACTGATACTATTACAGGACGGGACTGATAATACTACAGGACGGGACTGATAATACTACAGGACTGGACTGATAATACTACTACAGGACGGGACTGATAATACTACAGGACGGGACTGATACTACTACAGGACGGGACTGATAATACTACTACAGGACGGGACTGATAATACTACTACAGGACGGGACTGATAATACTACTACAGGACGGGACTGATAATACTAATACAGGACAGGACTGATAATAATACTACAGGACGGGACTGATAATACTACAGGACGGGACTGATACTACTACAGGACGGGACTGATACTACTACAGGACGGGACTGATAATACTACAGGACGGGACTGATAATACTACAGGACGGGACTGATAATAGTACTACAGGACGGGACTGATAATACCACTACAGGACGGTACTGATAATACTACTACAAGACGGGACTGATAATACTACAGGACGGGACTTATAATACTACAGGACGGGACTGATAATACTACTACAGGACGGGACTGATAATACTACAGGACAGGACTGATACTACTGCAGGACGGGACTGATGCTACTACAGGACGGGACTGATAATACTACAGGCCGGGACTGATACTACTACAGGACGGGACTGATAATACTACAGGACGGGACTGATAATACTACAGGACGGGACTGATAATACTACCGGACAGGACTGAAACTACTACTACAGGACGGGACTGATAATACTACTACAGGAAGGGACTGATACTACTACAGGACTGGACTGATAATACTACTACAGGACGGGACTGAAAATACTACAGGACGGGACTGATAATACTACATGACGGGACTGATAATACTACTACAGGACGGGACTGATACTACTACAGGACTGGACTGATAATACTACTACAGGACGGGACTGATACTACTACTACAGGACGGGACTGATAATACTACTACAGGAAGGGACTGATACTACTACATGACTGGACTGATAATACTACTACAGGACGGGACTGATACTACTACAGAACGGGACTGATAATACTAATACAGGACGGGACTGATACTACTACTACAGAACAGGACTGATAATACTACTACAGGACGGCACTGATACTACTACAGGACGGGACTGATAATACTACTACAGGACGGGACTGATACTACTACAGGACGGGAATCATAATACTACTACAGGTCGGGACTGATAATACTACTACAGGACGGGACTGATAATACTACTACATGACGGGACTGATACTACTACAGGACGGGACTGATAATACTACATGACGGGACTGATAATACTACATGACAGGACTGATAATACTACATGACGGGACTGATAATACTATTACATGACGGGTCTGATAATACTACATGACGGGACTGATAATGCTACATGACGGGACTGATAATACTACTACAGGACGGGACTGATAATACTACATGACGGGACTGATAATACTACATGACGGGACTGATAATACTACATGACGGGACTGATAATACTACAGGACGGGACTGATAATACTACATGACGGGACTGATAATACTACATGACGGGACTGATAATACTACTACGTGACGGGACTGATAATACTACTACAGGACGGGACTGATAGTACTACTACATGACGGGACTGATAATACTACATGACGGGACTGATAATACTACATGACGGGACTGATAATACTACTACAGGACGGGACTGATAATACTACTGCAGGACGGGACTGATAATACTACAGGACGGGACTGATAATACTACTACAGGACGGGACTGATAATACTAGTACAGGACGGGACTGATAATACTACAGGACGGGACTGATAATACTACAGGACGTGACTGATAATACTACTGGACGGGACTGATAATACTACAGGACTGGACTGATAATACTACTACATGACGGGACTGATAATACTACATGACGGGACTGATAATACTACATGACAGGACTGATAATACTACATGACGGGACTGATAATACTACTACATGACGGGACTGATAATACTACATGACGGGACTGATAATACTACATGACGGGACTGATAATACTACATGACGGGACTGATAATACTACTACATGACGGGACTGATAATACTACATGACGGGACTGATAATACTACATGACGGGACTGATAATACTACATGACGGGACTGATATTACTACTACATGACGGGACTGATAATACTACTACAGGACGGGACTGATAATACTACTACATGACATGACTGATAATACTACTACATGACTGGACTGATAATACTACTACATGACGGGACTGATAATACTACATGACGGGACTGATAATACTACATGACCGGACTGACAATACTACAGGACGGGACTGATAATACTACAGGACGGGACTGATACTACTACAGGACGTAACTGATAATACTACAGGACGGGACTGATAATACTACAGGACGAGACTGATAATACTACTACAGGACGGGACTGATAATACTACTACAGGACGGGACTGATTATACTACTACAGGACGGGATTGATAATACTACAGGACGGGACTGATAATACTACTACAGGACGGGACTGATAATACTACTACAGGACGGGACTGATACTACTACAGGACGGGACTGATACTACTACAGGACGGGACTAATAATACTACAGGACGGGACTGATACTACTACAGGACGGGACTGATACTACTACAGGACGGGACTGATAATACTACAGGACGGGACTGATACTACTACAGGACGGGACTGATAATACTACAGGTTGTGACTGATACTACTACATGACGGGACTGATAATACTACAGGACGTGACTGATAATACTACAGGACGGGACTGATAATACTACAGGACGGGACTGATAATACTACTACAGGACGGGACTGATACTACTACAGGACTGTACTGATAATACTACTACAGGACGGGACTGATACAACTACTACAGGACGGGACTGATAATACTACTAAAGGAAGGGACTGATACTACTACATGACGGGACTGATAATACTAATACAGGACGGGACTGATAATACTACCACAGGACGGGACTGATACTACTACTACAGGACGGGACTGATAATACTACATGACGGGACTGATAATACTACAGAACGGGAATGATAATACTACATGACGGGACTGATAATACTACATGACGGGACTGATAATACTACTACGTGACGGGACTTATAATACTACTACAGGACGGGACTGATAGTACTACTACATGACGGGACTGATAATACTACATGACGTGACTGATAATACTACATGACGGGACTGATAATACTACTACAGGACGGGACTGATAATACTACTGCAGGACGGGACTGATAATACTACAGGACGGGACTGATAATACTACTACAGGACGGGACTGATAATACTAGTACAGGACGGGACTGATAATACTACAGGACGGGACTGATAATACTACAGGACGTGACTGATAATACTACTGGACGGGACTGATAATACTACAGGACTGGACTGATAATACTACTACATGACGGGACTGATAATACTACATGACGGGACTGATAATACTACATGACAGGACTGATAATACTACATGACGGGACTGATAATACTACTACATGACGGGACTGATAATACTACATGACGGGACTGATAATACTACATGACGGGACTGATAATACTACATGACGGGACTGATAATACTACTACATGACGGGACTGATAATACTACATGACGGGACTGATAATACTACATGACTGGACTGATAATACTACATGACGGGACTGATAATACTACTACATGACGGGACTGATAATACTACTACAGGACGGGACTGATAATACTACTACATGACAGGACTGATAATACTACTACATGACTGGACTGATAATACTACTACATGACGGGACTGATAATACTACATGACGGGACTGATAATACTACATGACGGGACTGATAATACTACAGGACGGGACTGATAATACTACAGGACGGGACTGATACTACTACAGGACGTAACTGATAATACTACAGGACGGGACTGATAATACTACAGGACGAGACTGATAATACTACTACAGGACGGGACTGATAATACTACTACAGGACGGGACTGATAATACTACTACAGGACGGGATTGATAATACTACAGGACGGGACTGATAATACTACTACAGGACGGGACTGATAATACTACTACAGGACGGGACGGATACTACTACAGGACGGGACTGATACTACTACAGGACGGGACTAATAATACTACAGGACGGGACTGATACTACTACAGGTTGTGACTGATACTACTACAGGACGGGACTGATAATACTACAGGACGGGACTGATAATACTACAGGACGGGACTGATAATACTACAGGACGGGACTGATAATACTACTACAGGACGGGACTGATACTACTACAGGACTGTACTGATAATACTACTACAGGACGGGACTGATACAACTACTACAGGACGGGACTGATAATACTACTACAGGAAGGGACTGATACTACTACAGGACTGGACTGATAATACTACTACAGGACGGAACTGATACTACTACATGACGGGACTGATAATACTAATACAGGACGGGACTGATAATACTACCACAGGACGGGACTGATACTACTACTACAGGACGGGACTGATAATACTACTACAGGACGGGACTGATACTACTACAGGACGGGACTGATACTACTACAGGATTGGACTGATAATACTACTACAGGACGGGCCTGATAATACTACTACAGGACGGGACTGATACTACTACAGGACGGGACTGATAATACTACTACAGGTCGGGACTGATAATACTACTACAAGACGGGACTGATAATACTACTACAGAACGGGACTGATACTGCTACAGGACGGGACTGATAATACTACATGACGGGACTGATAATACTACAGGACGGGACTGATAATACTACAGGACGGGACTGATACTACTACAGGACGTAACTGATAATACTACAGGACGGGACTGATAATACTACAGGACGAGACTGATAATACTACTACAGGACGGGACTGATAATACTACTACAGGACGGGACTGATAATACTACTACAGGACGGGATTGATAATACTACAGGACGGGACTGATAATACTACTACAGGTAGGTACTGATAATACTACTACAGGACGGGACGGATACTACTACAGGACGGGACTGATACTACTACAGGACGGGACTAATAATACTACAGGACGGGACTGATACTACTACAGGTTGTGACTGATACTACTACAGGACGGGACTGATAATACTACAGGACGGGACTGATAATACTACAGGACGGGACTGATAATACTACAGGACGGGACTGATAATACTACTACAGGACGGGACTGATACTACTACAGGACTGTACTGATAATACTACTACAGGACGGGACTGATACAACTACTACAGGACGGGACTGATAATACTACTACAGGAAGGGACTGATACTACTACAGGACTGGACTGATAATACTACTACAGGACGGAACTGATACTACTACATGACGGGACTGATAATACTAATACAGGACGGGACTGATAATACTACCACAGGACGGGACTGATACTACTACTACAGGACGGGACTGATAATACTACTACAGGACGGGACTGATACTACTACAGGACGGGACTGATACTACTACAGGATTGGACTGATAATACTACTACAGGACGGGCCTGATAATACTACTACAGGACGGGACTGATACTACTACAGGACGGGACTGATAATACTACTACAGGTCGGGACTGATACTACTACAGGACTGTACTGATAATACTACTACAGGACGGGACTGATACAACTACTACAGGACGGGACTGATAATACTACTACAGGAAGGGACTGATACTACTACAGGACTGGACTGATAATACTACTACAGGACGGAACTGATACTACTACATGACGGGACTGATAATACTAATACAGGACGGGACTGATAATACTACCACAGGACGGGACTGATACTACTACTACAGGACGGGACTGATAATACTACTACAGGACGGGACTGATACTACTACAGGACGGGACTGATACTACTACAGGATTGGACTGATAATACTACTACAGGACGGGCCTGATAATACTACTACAGGACGGGACTGATACTACTACAGGACGGGACTGATAATACTACTACAGGTCGGGACTGATAATACTACTACAAGACGGGACTGATAATACTACTACAGAACGGGACTGATACTGCTACAGGACGGGACTGATAATACTACATGACGGGACTGATAATACTACAGGACGGGACTGATAATACTACTACATGACGGGTCTGATAATACTACATGACGGGACTGATAATACTACAGGACGGGACTGATAATACTACAGGACGGGACTGATAATACTACTACATGACGGGTCTGATAATACTACATGACGGGACTGATAATACTACAGGACGTGACTGATAATACTACTACAGGACGGGACTGATAATACTACATGACGGGACTGATAATACTACATGACGGGACTGATAATACTACATGACGGGACTGATACTACTACAGGACGGGACTGATAATACTACAGGTTGGGATTGATACTACTACAGGACGGGACTGATAATACTACAGGACGGGACTGATAATACTACAGGACGGGACTTATAATACTACAGGACGGGACTGATACAACTACTACAGGACGGGACTGATAATACTACTACAGGAAGGGACTGATACTACTACAGGACTGGACTGATAATACTACTACAGGACGGAACTGATACTACTACATGACGGGACTGATAATACTAATACAGGACGGGACTGATAATACTACCACAGGACGGGACTGATAATACTACTACAGGACGGGACTGATAATACTACTACAGGACGGGACTGATACTACTACAGGACGGGACTGATACTACTACAGGATTGGACTGATAATACTACTACAGGACGGGCCTGATAATACTACTACAGGACGGGACTGATACTACTACAGGACGGGACTGATAATACTACTACAGGTCGGGACTGATAATACTACTACAAGACGGGACTGATAATACTACTACAGAACGGGACTGATACTGCTACAGGACGGGACTGATAATACTACATGACGGGACTGATAATACTACAGGACGGGACTGATAATACTACTACATGACGGGTCTGATAATACTACATGACGGGACTGATAATACTACAGGACGGGACTGATAATACTACAGGACGGGACTGATAATACTACTACATGACGGGTCTGATAATACTACATGACGGGACTGATAATACTACAGGACGTGACTGATAATACTACTACAGGACGGGACTGATAATACTACATGACGGGACTGATAATACTACATGACGGGACTGATAATACTACATGACGGGACTGATACTACTACAGGACGGGACTGATAATACTACAGGTTGGGATTGATACTACTACAGGACGGGACTGATAATACTACAGGACGGGACTGATAATACTACAGGACGGGACTTATAATACTACAGGACGGGACTGATAATACTACTACAGGACGGGACTGATACTACTACAGGACTGTACTGATAATACTACTACAGGACGGGACTGATAATACTACTACATGACGGGTCTGATAATACTACATGACGGGACTGATAATACTACAGGACGTGACTGATAATACTACTACAGGACGGGACTGATAATACTACATGACGGGTCTGATAATACTACATGACGGGACTGATAATACTACAGGACGTGACTGATAATACTACTACAGGACGGGACTGATAATACTACATGACGGGACTGATAATACTACATGACGGGACTGATAATACTACATGACGGGACTGATAATACTACAGGACTGGACTGATAATACTACTACATGACGGGACTGACAATACTACATGACGGGACTGATAATACTACATGACGGGACTGATAATACTACAGAACGGGACTGATAATACTACAGGACGGGACTGATAATACTACAGGACGTGACTGATAATACTACTGGACGGGACTGATAATACTACAGGACTGGACTGATAATACTACTACATGACGGGACTGATAATACTACATGACGGGACTGATAATACTACATGACAGGACTGATAATACTACATGACGGGACTGATAATACTACTACAGGACGGGACTGATAATACTACTACAGGACGGGACTGATAATACTACAGGACGAGACTGATAATACTATTACAGGACGGGACTGATAATACTACTACAGGACGGGACTGATAATACTACAGGACGGGACTGATACTACTACAGGACGGGACTGATACTACTACAGGACGGGACTAATAATACTACAGGACGGGACTGATACTACTACAGGACGGGACTGATAATACTACAGGACGGGACTGATACTACTACAGGACGGGACTGATAATACTACAGGTTGGGACTGATACTACTACAGGACGGGACTGATAATACTACAGGACGGGACTGATAATACTACAGGACGGGACTGATAATACTACAGGACGGGACTGATACTACTACAGGACTGGACTGATA
This sequence comes from Ariolimax columbianus, assembly GCA_036924085.1. Taxonomy (NCBI): domain Eukaryota; kingdom Metazoa; phylum Mollusca; class Gastropoda; order Stylommatophora; family Arionidae; genus Ariolimax; species Ariolimax columbianus. The sequence continues at coordinate 61,815,430 of JAVGWX010000012.1, read as the reverse complement.
ATACTACTACAGGACGGGACTGATACTACTACATGTCGGGACTGATAATACTAATACAGGACGGGACTGATAATACTACCACAGGACGGGACTGTTACTACTACTACAGGACGGGACTGATAATACTACTACAGGACGGGACTAATACTACTACAGGACGGGACTGATACTACTACAGGATTGGACTGATAATACTACTACAGGACGGGCCTGATAATACTACTACAGGACGGGACTGATACTACTACAGGACGGGACTGATAATACTACTACAGGTCGGGACTGATAATACTACTACAAGACGGGACTGATAATACTACTACAGAACGGGACTGATACTGCTACAGGACGGGACTGATAATACTACATGACGGGACTGATAATACTACATGACGGGACTGATAATACTACATGACGGGACTGATAATACTACAGGACGGGACTGATAATACTACTACATGACGGGTCTGATAATACTACATGACGGGACTGATAATACTACAGGACTGGACTGATAATACTACTACATGACGGGACTGACAATACTACATGACGGGACTGATAATACTACATGACGGGACTGATAATACTACATGACGGGACTGATAATACTACATGACGGGACTGATAATACCACAGGACTGGACTGATTATACTACTACATGACGGGACTGATAATACTACATGACGGAACTGATAATACTACATGACGTTACTGATAATACTACATGACGGGACTGATAATACTACAGGACGGGACTGATAATACTACTACGTGACGGGACTGATAATACTACTACGTGACGGGACTGATAATACTATAACAGGACGGGACTGATAATACTACTACAGGACGGGACTGATAGTACTACTACATGACGGGACTGATAATACTACATGACGGGACTGATAATACTACTACAGGACGGGACTGATAATACTACTACAGGACGGGACTGATAATACTACAGGACGGGACTGATAATACTACTACAGGACGGGACTGATAATACTACTACAGGACGGGATTGATAATACTACAGGACGGAACTGATAATACTACAGGACGGGACTGATAATACTACTGGACGGGACTGATAATACTACAGGACTGGAATGATAATACTACTACATGACGGGACTGATAATACTACATGACGGGACTGATAATACTACATGACGGGACTGATAATACTACTACATGACGGGACTGATAATACTACAGGACGGGACTGATAATACTACTTGACGGGACTGATAATACTACATGACGGGACTGATAATACTACTACATGACGGGACTGATAATACTACAGGACGGGACTGATAATACTACTACATGACAGGACTGATAATACTACTACAGGACTGGACTGATAATACTACTACAGGATGGGACGAATAATACTACAGGACAGGACTGATAATACTACAGGCCGGGACTGATACTACTACAGGACGGGATTGATAATACTACAGGACGGGACTGATAATACTACAGGACGGGACTGATAATACTACAGGACGGGACTGATACTACTACTACAGGACGGGACTGATAATACTACTACAGGAAGGGACTGATACTACTACAGATCTGGATTGATAATACTACTACAGGACGGGACTGATAATACTACAGGACGGGACTGATAATACTACTACAGGACGGGACTGATAATACTATAGAACGGGACTGATAATACTACTACAGGACGGGACTTATAATACTACAGGACGGGACTGATACTACTACAGGACGGGATCATAATACTACTACAGGACGGGACTGATACTACTACAGGACGGGACTGATAATACTACTACAGGACGGGACTGATAATACTACTACAGGACGGGACTGATAATACTACAGGACGGGACTGATACTACTACAGGACGGGACTGATAATACTACAGGACGGGACTGATACTACTACAGAACGGGACTGATACTACTACAGGACGGGACTGATACTACTGCAGGACGGAATTGTCACATAAAAGACAAGTGCCACCAATGAATCCTGGAGACATTTAGGAACAATAATCAAAGCCTCCAAACTACTAGAGGGAAAAGCATTAAAAGACAACAGAATAGTGTTTTTGTTGGACTGCATGTACATTGTGCAGGACAAGCAAGGGAAACCATGAAAACATGATGGAAAGAGAGCTCATCTGTCAGCTAAACAAACTCTCAGACTACAGCAAACACTCTCAATTGGATGTCAAGTGGATGTCATCGAGAAATCAGAGGGCAGACTGACTGGCCACTCAAGGAGAAGAATTCACCCATCCAATAGTACAGCCAAAAGTTAGGTTACACATCAGAAACAAAATATGAACAACTGTAGGACAAGGTAACAAACAGCAAGCACACATTAGACCAAATCAGCGGGCATTTTAGAGATGTCGGGGACATGAGTATTTGAGAGATGTCAGAACCATGGGTATTTGAGAGATGTCTGAGCCATGGGTATTTAAGAGATGTCAAAACTATGGGTATTTAAAAGATGTCAGAGCCATGACTATTTTAGAGATGTCAGATCCATTGGTATTTAAAATATATCAGAGCCATGAGTATTTGAGAGGTGCCAGAGCCATGACTATTTAAAATATAGCAGAGCCATGAGAATTTAAGAGATGGCAGAGCAATGAGAGGACCAGAATTCGGAGGTGATCACTACCTTGTAACAACAAATAAAACAAATGTAAGAGCAGCCTCAGCAACACAACGTCCACAATCAAGAACGAAACCAAACACCAGAGATGGAGAAGCAAGATAAAGACATGCACACTAAGAGAACCCGGGCCAGACATCAGGAGCTTACGTCGATAACAATAGGAAGTGCTAATGAATAATGGAAGGATCTAGAAGCTTTGATTAAAATCCAAGACTACCCTCATAGCAACTGCAGCAGAAACATGTGGTGAAATTATCAAGTGGAACAGACAAGAGGACACTATGGCGGACAGATGACGTCGAAATTATAATCAGGGGAAAGAAAAAGGCATGCAAATTTCACTCGGCAGCCAAAATACAACAGGAAAAAATTGATAAATATATATAAAATATAACACTCAGAAAGGAAACCAAGAATAAAACTGGAAAAAAGGGGAAAAAATAGAAAGACAATGTTACACAGTACATGAGCTAAGAAAACAGCCAGAAAAACTGAGAAATACAAAGACAATTTAACTCAGAACGGAAGTCAAGAACACAGCCAGAAAAAAACAGAGAAATACAAAGAACATTTAGCACTTAAAACGAAAGCCAATAACACAACCCGTGCTAAAAGAAAAACACAAATCTTAAGACATCTTTGAAGAAAGACTCGAAAATAATGCTGGATCAGACCAGAAGCTGCCCAGACTGGAGACTTAATCCGATACCATTACGATATCTCCAAAGCGATCAGATAAAGTGTGGTGCTCGCTATCATCCTGGTAAATCACAATCGAGTTAACTGTCTCATTTCTTCATCTTCCGCAGTCATTTAGGCTGGGACTCCGGGGTCTATAATGAAGTCTGCTGTCTTTTTTAAAGTCTTAATACTGCCGTATTATAAGATACATTTGAGAAAAGTAGAAGCTTGTGGTTGGAGACTTCAACAGTCACTCGGAGAGATGGGGATATTCAGACACAGACAGCAGAGGGGATGAAGTGGAAAACTGGGAGATAGACACAAATCTCTATCTTATAAATAGGCCGGACGACAGCCCTAGCTTCTATTCCAGAACATGGCATACCACCTCCACTCCAGACTTGGCCTTCTCCACGGGAGATATTCACCACAAAATAGATCGTTAGGTGCTCGACCAATTGGCAGGTAGCGACCACAGGCCAATTAGGCTAGATATTAATATGGAAGTAGGCCCCCAGGAAATAAAACCGCTGCCACGTTGGAACGACAGACGAGCCGACTGGGACAGATTTGCAATGCTGACAGATGGACTGTGTGAAACTATCAACACACGAAATAAAAACATGAAACCTATGGTGAAAAGCCAAAGCAAAGCAATACTGCAAGCAGCCACCGAGACCATCCCAAGAGGGGCAAGGAAAAACTACAAGCCATATTGGAATCATGAACTGCAGAAAGCTGAGGATTAAGTCGCAAATGCTAGGAACATGGCAGAGAGAGAGCAATCTATGGAAGCAAATATCGCCCTCAAGACCATCACTGCGAAATACAAAAGAACACTGTACCAAATAACAAGAGACAGTTGGAAAAAAAAAACCAGAAAGCCTCAATCTAGATAAAGAAGGGAACAAACTATGGAATTTAATCAGAACCATGAATGACGAAATACCATCAAAGAAACAAATTACCATCAAGCAGGGTGATAACATGCTTACTGGAAAAAAAGCAGCAAACGCCTTTATAGAACATTATGCCAGAGCAAACCGCATTGATATCCCTACAGATAGGCATACAGACATTAGTGAAGAACAAAAGAGCCACGACAACATCAAGATTGCACCAGAGGAGCACATGATGGCAAAACTAACAATGAATGAAATGAATGAGGCCATGAGAACTTTAAAGAAAAAGAAATCGCCTGGAAAAGATGGGGTAACCAATGAAATGCTGATGGGGTTGGGCCAAACAGCAAAGAGAAAGTTACTGTCAGTCCTGAACCATAGCTGGAAAAGAAGAATTGTACCGCAGGCATGGAAAGATGCGGTACTTATACCCGTACCAAAGTAAGAAAAAGATAGAACAGATCGAAATCGATACAGGCCTATCAGTCTACTGAGCTGTGTAGGTAAACTGATGGAGCGTATGATAAACACCAGACTGATGAGGCACCTGGAAGAAAAACACATATTAATTCCACAGCACAGGAATTAGAGGGTGCTTACCAAGAGAAAAAGCATACAGTAGCGGTTTGGGTGGAAGACATTTTACAAGGTGTGGAAAGAGGGACTTAAAGTCAAGCTACGAAGAAGTGAAGTATCTGGAAGAATGTACAGATGGATTAGCCACTACCTCGAAAACAGAACAGCCAGAGTTCAAGTACAAGGGCAGATGAGCAAAAAGGTGACACTGGAGCAATGAGTACCCCAAGGGGGAGTACTGTCACCCACACTTTTTCTGGTGTATATAAACAAAATCATAGAGAATATACCAAGAAGAGTCCACAACTCAATGTTTGCAGACGATCTGGCTATGTGAACCTCTGAAAAAAATCTCACCGTAGCAAACAATCGGATGCAGCAGGCCCTAACATCGTTGGAGGAGTGGGTGAATTCATGGCTGGTCAAAATAAATGAAGAAAAAATAACATGTACGATATTCTCGCTTTCAAATAAACCACAGAACACCAAAATAAGTATTAACGGCAAATATCTGCAGCCAAACGACAACCCAAACTACTTGGGCGTCACATTTGATCGGCGCATGACATGGAAAAGTCAGATCGAGAGAAACTGAATAAGAGCCAGACAAAGAATGGCAATCATGAGGAAACTTGCTGGCACAAGCTGGGGAGCAGACGAAAGAATACTAAAGAAACTGTACACTGGAAGAGTGAGACCAGTTCTCGAGTATGGCATTGCGGCATGGGCAACAGAGGCAAAGGCGAACTTTGATAAAATTAGCAAACTTCAAAACCAAGCCATGAGAGTTATAACAGGAGGCATGAAGTCAACGCCAATTGTAGAACTTGAAAAGATTTTAAATCCGCAATCCATGACCGACAGAAGAGACTGCATAGCCCAGCAGCAAGCAGAGAAACTCAGAAGACTGACAGACCATCCAATGCATCAGAGACTAAATAGATTTGGAAAAGGGAAATTAAAGCGGATAAACTTTGCAGAAATAGCCAAAGCAAAGATGAGCGAAGACCCTATGAACACCATAACAACACCAAAGCCCAACCCTACTGTACGCAAACCCACATGGAAGAAGCATAGCATTCCGGAGGTGGTAGAAAATATACCAGGTATTGGAAACAAGAACAGCCAGACTGAAAACAAAAGAAGAGACAACCCTGAGGTACAAAACGGAAAACTACCCAAGCATGGACTGGACCCATGCATACACCGACGGTTCTGTAACAAACACAACACAGAATGGAGTGGGGGGGGGGGGGGGGGGCAAGGTATTCCTGAGCCTAACAAATGATAGAAAAATAACACTGTCAGTGGAAACTGGAAAATTCCGAAGCAATTTCAGAGCGGAGGCAGAGGCACTGAAGGCTGCAGTAAAAGCAATGCTGACAGGCGAAAGCATTGAAAGCCAGATAGTCCTGTTTACAGATGCTAAGAATCCAGAAAACTACTGTACTTAATGATTTAAGAGCAGTACTCTGTCAACTATGCCAGCAGTCCGTACCAAAAAGAGTAGTGGTACAGTGGGTTCCATCCCACTGTAACATCCAAGGCAACGAGGAGGCAGACAGACTGGCAAAAAAAGGTACAAGACTACCACAACCAGATGCTAGTGTGACCTACGAAGAGTCCAAAAAGTTTATTAGGGCCAGATACATGGCCAAATGGGAAACAGAATATATTGGCTACACAAAATAATGATGCCTACTACCAGTTGAACAGAAGAGAGCAGGTCGTGGTCTTCAGACTCCGCACAGGCAACAACAGACTGAGGTACCATCTATTCAATAAACTGAAGATAGGTGGCACTGACGAATCCACATGTGGTACAGGGAAAATGACCGTTGAACATCTGCTGCAAAATTGCCCAACATACGAGGACCAGAGAAAGCACATGTGGCCATCACCAGTGGCAACACTAGACAAGCTCTATGGCAGTGTCGACAGCCTCATGATGACCGCTGCTTTCTTCGAACAAATTTAAGTTGACGTCTGACAGCCTCAGGATGACCGCTGCTTTCTTCGAACAAATTCAAGTTGACGTCTGACAGCGTACAAAGAAGAAGAAGATGCTCGGCTTTCAAAGAAAATAATATATGGCGAGCTTGACTCAGGTAAGCGAGCTCGCGGTGACTAAATACAACGTTACAAAGACACTCTGAAAGCCTCACTAAAGAACTGCAACATTGACCCTGATAATTGGGAGAACATTCCTGCTGATCGTTGTGCCTGGTCTAGTCAATTCTCTTCTGGAGCGGCGCATATGGAGCAGACAAGAAACAAGGAAGTGACACGGAGACAAGCGACACGGAAGGCAAGATACGAGTTGCCTCCGTCTGACAGGTGAGACAGTGTTTCTCTGCCCTCAGGTCTGGATTGGTTTTATCAGCCACCTACGTACCCACTCCAGGATTGACAGATGACAGTGGGATCCTCTTCGGAAACGATAGACAAACAATAAAAACTACCGCTGAACAGCTTCTCATCAAGTAGGCGTGGGCCACACCTTTCTCCTCAGATCGGAGTTCTGTAGGGCAGTCCCCAAGCACATGCGCTGATGTCATGTTTACTAGTCTACAAAGATATATATATATATATATATGATAGGGGTACATATCTTGAATTATGTGTACACGTGGTGTCTCATTCTATTGTTACCAGTTCTTGCATTATGTGTGCACGTGGTGTCTCATTCTATTGTTACCAGTTCTTGCATTATGTGTGCAGGTGGTGTCTCATTCTATTGTTACCAGTTATGGAATTAGGTGTACAGGTGGTGTCTCATTCTATTGTTACAAGTTTTTTCATTAGGTGTACAGGTGGTGTCTCATTCTATTGTTACCAGTTCTGGAATTATGTGTACATGTGGTGTCTCATTATATTGTTACCAGTTCTGGCATTAGGTGTACAGGTGGTGTCTCATTCTATTCTTACCAGTTCTTGAATTAGGTGTACATGTGATGTCTCATTCTATTGTTACCAGTTCTTGAATTAGGTGTACATGTGATGTCTCATTCTATTGTTACTGGTTCGGGAATGAATTGTGAAAACTTGGTCTTTCATGGACAGTTGGTCATATCCGTGATGTTTGAGCTGTTCTTCCTGCCACTTTATCTTGTATTGCCTTTTTAGTATATCTTTTGCATCTTCGAAGATGACCAAGTGTTCTTCATGTTTCAGTTTCGTTGCTCTTTGACTAGACTGAACTGTCTCATTTCAATCCAGATTAGATGAGCAGGATAATTCGTTATAGGAACTGGATTTAGACTGTTAACGCCATTATTCTCTTTCTATTGGCTGGATTATGGAGAACACAACTTTCACATGCAAAAATGGAATGTAATGGTTTTTAACGAAAAGACATGATAATCTGGAATTTGCTGTCTCACAATCAATTAAATATAAAATGAATCAACTTACTCGATTGTAAGAAGTATGTCAAAGAATAGTAAGAACAACAGATGGCCAGATTAAAACAATGGAGATAACAACCGGGATGAGGTGTGTGTTGTCGCCCCTACCCTTCAACACATACATGGACAGAATAACGCTGGAGGCCAAAATGTAGCATTTTTCAAGAAATGCCGAGGAAGGAAGTTCAGAGGCTGCTCAGTTAAATGAACTAATTTTTTCAGATGATCAATGCCTACTATAAAAGAGTGAAGACGATCTGCAGCAACATCTGACTATGCTCAACTCTGTATGTGAAAGATACAGAATGAGAATTAACTCAATCAAAACAGAAACTATACAGATAAGCAGATCGTCTGAAAATATGAACATTCTAGTAAACGGGACCAAGATCAAACAAGTGCAGGAGTTCAAGTACTTGGGCAGTGTTTTCACACAGGATGGAGGTCTAGATAGATAGATTGAGATCTGGTGCCAAAAAGCAAACGCAGTTGCATACCAGCTGTCGCCATTATTAAACCACCCTAGCATAATAATGTCCACAAAAAGAATGCTGATCAACAATATATGCATGCCAACTCTCTGTTACCAGCGCCAAACATGGACTTTAAAACAAAATATCTAGATAGAAAGATCTCGACATGTGAGATGAGATGCCTCCGGAGAACAATCAACGTAACTACGAGAGAACGAATGCACTCTTCGTTAAGAGGTATAAAACAACGTTGAAGCAAGACCCTGCACTGAATATGATGGGGAGCAGAGAATCAAGTGGTTTGGCCAGTAGTTGATAATGCAACCTAAGGAACTACACATGTGCACCTATACCGCACGGCGATCGCGTTATCGTAGTCATGGCAGACCAAGAACTATATGGATAGGATATGTTGCGGATATTTTAAATCGTTATGTGATTACGACTACTTCAGTGACTCGTCTGGCCCTGGACAGAAAAATATGGCTCCTCACGACGCCTCGCGGTACAAGAGAAGACTGAATTGTTTCAAAAAATAAGTCTGAGTATACAAAACGAAAACACGGATTATGAGAATATCCAGCTAACAACAGTCAGATTGTGTTGGGAGACACGATACTAGAGGGGGTAGGTTCAATCTTATATCTCGGTGATGGTTGTTGTTGTTGTGAATGCGCATAATGAGTAGGTTCACTCATTTGTGCTCCCTGAAAAGGACGTTCAGTGGCCGGTTGTAGTAGCTCTTCTACTTCCTCTTCCTCTTCTGCGTTGATTCTCAATATCCCGCTACCATGCCCTGGCTTTGCAAGTAGCAGGATGTAGTTCAGAAAACGGATTTGCGTTGTGTCGCTAGCTTACAGTTTGACTGCGATATTTGCACCTTTCAGTCCGAAACATCCGTCTTCGGCAGGAGTAGCTTTCCTCAAATCCCGATTGTGCTGATGAAGGTGGATAGCGGTCCTCTAGACGGTTTTTCCTTTGCTTAATCTGCGTCTCGCTCATTACTACGATGCTCATGTCGAATCTCTCCCCTACCTCGTTATTCAGGCTGCCATGACAAAAGCCCGTTTTCAGGTAGGACTGTGGGGAAGTCGAGGTGGATGTCTTTGCCCGTATATTTTGTCTGACCTCGACTAACATATCTGATCATTACGTTTTATCTGAGCAGAAGTTAGTCTTCCTCCCAATATATCTTGGTAGAAATATAGACAAGGCCACATGTACTGATAGAGATATCAAATTAAAAAGATGAGAAGGCTTTTATTGTTTGAAGGAATGTGTGGAGATCGAAAAAAATTAAGTCCACCACAAAATACAATTCTTCAACTCCAAGTGTCTTGTCCGTCCTATTGTATGGCTTTGAGACGTCAGGTGCAAAGAAAAGTGCAACTTTTATCAATGGATGCTTAAGAAGAAGTGAAAGAATAGCATTAAATGAAAACCTCTTAAATATCACGGATACCAGTAGATACCATTACAATGGAGTCACTGTTCTGGAATGATCAGGGCAACTGAAGTAGGGGCATACTTAAACACTCTTGCAGATGGGAAGTCCAGACACGCCTAAAAACGGCAGGAAAGACGTGGGTGATCTGGAATCTTGGCGAATATTTGTTGAGGTCCCAATTCTTCTCTTCTCTTCTCTTTTGTTTCATCGTCTCAATTTCTACTGGGCTGTAGCCGAGTGTCAGGGTATGTTCTCCTGTAGAAGGTTGCATGAGCAACGTGGTCTGGTTGCATTCTCACAATGTGGCCAAACCATTTCATTCTCTGTTGCTCGATGTCCTGTAAGCAGGGAATTGTTCCAACCTTCTCACGAATAATCAAATTTGTGATTGTCTATTCTGGTGTGTTGTAGCGACCTTCGGTAGGCATAACATTTCGCAGGTAGCTAACTTTTTTGTTCCTGGGCCCTTTTCAATGTCCATGTCTGGCACTGGTATTACAGGGATGGGGTGAAGATATCATTTATCATTGCGATGAAAGATACTGTCATTGGGATTTTTTTCGCTGTTTGTCTCTATTCCCCAATGCGGTGTGCGTTGCACTGTGGATTTTATTTGTGTCTGTCTGTGCATCCGACTTCAGCATACAATTTATGTAAGAGTCTGCTTCCTCCTGCAGTTTCTAAGGTTTGCTTCCCCGGGATAACGGCCGGTACTGTGATAGGGATCGAACCCAGCACAGTCGGATTGTGAGCTGTGTCACTTAACCACTACCACACGCCGTCCCAGTGGGATGAAGATAATATCTATCATCTGCTTGAAGGTGTTTTTATTTGTCTAATTGATACTTTCAAAGAGGCCAAATAGAGAACTAGATATGAGGTTGAAAAAAGACACACAACCAGAGTTAAAGTTATAGAATTAGGTACAAAACGTTGAAAGTTCTCGCTTGGGTCTATGATCCATGTCAGCTGTTTAGGGCATTAACGGAACTCAAGAACCAATGAGAGAATCTCACGAACCAGCTTATTTTTGGTGAAGCAAAAGGCGCAGACAGCATATCACAGATTGTTAAATCCATATGCAAATAATTTGCTAGATTCATCATTACCTCAAGCTGGTTGAATGGATAATGTCAGCCATAATGGTGTGGCCGCAACTGCAAACCTTATGGTAACAAATGCTGGCTGCGCAGGTGACACGCATGAATCGTAACCAAACTAGGACGACACCTTCCCCTTCTCCCGCCACACACCTTTTGTTTATAAAAAAAAAAGAAAAACTATGCATAGAAACTAGATGTGCCAATACATGAGTTGGACGGACGGAACTTTATCTGGGGATCAGATATCCCTCGTGTGCCAATGCTCTGAATTGAATTCCATTATTATCAAACAGAACTATTACTGTAGTAAAGTGGTCGTTATATTTCACTGTTTTTTTTTTACCCCACGGGTCCTGCTCGCTCAGCTCGCTTATGTGCAATTGTTTTCAAACGTTGATTAGGGGATGGGGAAGCGAGGGGTGTTTGGGATGTATGGTTAATTAATTAAATTCTGTTGGTTGGCTAATTAGTGGGTTGATTCATTAATTAGTTTGTTGGTTGCTTAATTAATTGGTAGATTGGTTGATTAATTAGTTTGTTGGTTGGTTAATTAATTGGTAGGTTAGTTCATTAATTAGTTTGTTGGTTGGTTAATTAATTGGTAGGTTGGTTCATTAATTAGTTTGCTGGTTGGTTAACTAATTAGTTTGTAAATCTGTTAATTAAGTAGTGAGTTTGTTCATTAATTAGTTTGTTGGTTGGTCAAATAATTAGTGGGTTTGTTCATTAATTAGTTTGTTGGTTGGTCAAATAATTAGTGTGTTAGTTCATTAATTAGTAGGTCGGTTCATTAATTAGTTTGTTGGTTGAATAAAAAATTGGTAGATTGGTTGATTAATTAGTTTGTTGTTTGGTTAATTAATTGGTAGGTTGGTTAATTAATTGGTAGGTTGGTTCATTAATTAGTTTGTTGGTTGGTTAACTAATTAGTTTGTACATCTGTTAATTAAGTAGTGAGTTTGTTCATTAATTAGTGTGTTGGTTGGTCAAATAATTAGTGGGTTTGTTCATTAATTAGTTTGTTTGGTTTGTCAAATAATTAGTGTGTTAGTTCATTAATTAGTAGGTCGGTTCATTAATTAGTTTGTTAGTTGGATAAATAATTGGTAGGTTGCTTCATTAATTAGTTTGTTAGTTGGTTAAATAATTAGTTAGTTGGTTCATTTAATAGTTTGTTGGTTGGTTGAATAATTAGTGGGTATAATTCATTATTTAGTTGTTTTGTTGGTTAATTAATTAGTTGGTTGGTTTGTTTATGAATTTGTTGGCTGGTTTAATAAATAGATTGGTTGGTAGATTGGTTGACAATTAATTAGTTTGTTGGTTGGTCGATTTTTTAAACTCGATTTGTTGGTTAATCAATTTTTTTTTTGGGGCTGGTTGATTAATTAGTTTGTTGGTTGGTTGATTCGTTGGTTAATTCGTTTGTTGGTTGGCTAATTGACTAATTAGTGTGTTCGTTGCTTGGTTAATTAGTTTGTTGGTTTGTCGATTGCTTGGTTAAACAGTTGGTTGGCTGATTGATTAATTAGTTTGTTGGCTAATTATTTTGTTGGTTGGACTATTCTCTGGTTGATTAATTAATTTGTTGGCTGGCTGGCTTGTTGATTAATTAGTTTTTTGGTTTATTCATTAGTTTAGTGGTTGGTCAATTGGTGGGTGTATTAGTTTGTTGGTTGGTCAATTGGTTGGTTTATTAGTTTGTTGGTTGGCAGATTTGTTGGTTTATTACATTGTTGGCTTGCAGATCTGTTGGATTATTAGTTTTTTGGTTGGATGATTGGTTAGCTTATTAATTTGCTGGTTGGCAGATTGGTTGTTTATTGGTCGGTAGATTGGTTGGTAGATTGGTCGGGAGATTGGTTGGTAGATTGGTCAGGAGATTGGTTGGTTTATTGGTCGAGAGATTGGTTGGTAGATTGGTTGTTTTATTGGTCGGGAGATTGGTTGGTTTATTGGTCGGGAGATTGGTTGGTTTATTGGTCAGGAGATTGGTTGGTAGATTGGTTGGTTTATTGGTCGGGAGATTGGTTGGTTTATTGGTCGGGAGATTGGTTGGTTTAGTGGTTGGTAGATTGGTTGTTTACTGGTCGGGAGATTGATTGGTTTATTTGTCGGGAGATTGGTTGGTTTATTGGTCGGGAGATTGGTTGGTAGATTGGTTGTTTATTGGTCGTGAGATTGGTTGGTTTATTGGTCGGTAGATTGGTTGGTAGATGGGTCGGGAGATTGGTTGGTTTATTCATTTGTCCCCTCTATGTGTAAGCCTACCTTGACCAGGTTGGAGAGCTTTCGCCCGAAAGATCCAAGGAGCTATGTCGGCGGCAGTTTTACTCCTGGCAGGGTCACCCAAGCTGAACTGGTATTTGTAGAGAGGTCAGACAAAATGGCTGAGGAGCAGGTGGAGCCTTATATGTGTAGCTCCACAACCCACCGGCGAGTGGTACATGCTCTGGACTGCACCAATCCATGGTTGAAATGCGTTCCTGTCTCGTTCTTTTCTTTTTGTTGTCATTTTTTTTTATCATTTGTCCCATGGATGACGAAGAGATGCAGTTTTTCTTGTCAGTTTGACCAGAGAATTGGGGGATCGACGTGATCCTCGTGGCAGGGAGCTACACGCAGATGAAGCCAAGCATGGCACAATCGCCTGGAGAACCACAGTTCCCCTTCATCGGGGATTTGAGGAAAGATACTGCCTCCGTTCACCAGGGGGCACAAAAGAGTAACTTGCTTATCGTGGGGATTACAGTTCACATCAAGTACCGTCTCCACTACGAAGATTGACTGAAATAGACCTCTAATATCCTATGTCTCTTGTCTTAACAGTACACTTTGACAGAATAACATAAGTCAACTTTCTCCTCCAGAACTGTTTTCTATAACTTTCTCCTCCAGTATTGTTTTCTATAACTCTCTCCTCAAGTATTGTTTTCTATAACTTTCTCCTCCAGTATTGTTTTCTATAACTTTCTCCTCCAGTATTGTTTTCTATAACTTTCTCCTCCATTATTGTTTTCTATAACTTTCTTCTCCAGTACTGTTTTCTATAACTTTCTCTTCCAGTACTGTTTTCTATAAAGTATCGTGCTTTTGTATATGACCAAAATCTTTGACTTGCCTAATTGTAAAGTCTGTCAATAAATCGTTACCTTTTGCCTACTCTTAGGTAAACCGCTATTCGTTTCTTTCTCTGTCCACGAAATGCCTCACACTCTTTATACCTGTTCTGTAGAACTACATTTCGAGGGCCTCTATTTTGTTTTCCAACTGTTTGTTCATTGTTCATGTTTCTGGTTATTTGCAACAACAACAAAGGCTAATCCCTCCTTCTCCAGCCTAATCTTATCAGCCTGAATGAGCGCAACATTAAGATGTCCAGAGAATGCTTGCAACGGGTACCGGACAACAAATACCTAATCATGCACAGAGAAGAAAACCAGGCCATCAAATATCTATGCATGCAGTTCTTACAGAGAGGTGAATATATCGTTCAGATTAAGGTGAGTCATTCTTTGTTTGTTAGCTCATACTTTTGTTGGATGTTATCGCCGATAAAGCCCTTTGTGTTACAACGTCGGCTTCTTTTCTGTTTTGATCTTGGATATGTTCTGACTATGTTCTATAATTGTTTTTTACAACCCTGTTCCTGATTGTGGAAAGGACAATTAACGTCTGGTCAGGCAAACTATCATGATCAGACATGTTAGTCAGGGTCAGGTAAACTAAAATGATCAGACATGTTAGTCAGGGTCAGGTAAACTATAATAATCAGACATATTAGTCAGGGTCAGGCAAACTATAATGATCAGACATGTTAGTCAGGGTCAGGTAAACTATAATGATCAGACATGTTAGTCAGGGTCAGGCAAACTATCATGATCAGACATGTTAGTCAGGGTCAGGTAAACTATCATGATTAGACATGTTAGTCAGGGTCAGGCAAACTATAATGATCAGACATGTTAGTAAGGGTCAGGTAAACTATCATGATCAGACATGTTAGTCAGGGTCAGGCAAACTATCATGATCAGACATGTTAGTCAGGGTCAGGTAAACTATCATGATTAGACATGTTAGTCAGGGTCAGGCAAACTATAATGATCAGACATGTTAGTAAGGGTCAGGTAAACTATCATGATCAGACATGTTAGTCAGGGTCAGGCAAACTATCATGATCAGACATGTTAGTCAGGGTCAGGTAAACTATAATGATCAGACATGTTAGTCAGGGTCAGGCAAACTATCATGATCAGACATGTTAGTAAGGGTCAGGTAAACTATCATGATTAGACATGTTAGTCAGGGTCAGGCAAACTATAATGATCAGACATGTTAGTAAGGGTCAGGTAAACTATCATGATCAGACATGTTAGTCAGGGTCAGGCAAACTATCATGATCAGACATGTTAGTCAGGGTCAGGCAAACTATAATGATCAGACATGTTAGTCAGGGTCAGGTAAACTATAATTATCATGTTAATACATGCAAGGAAATGAGCACTTACTTATGCTAGAAACTAAAAATATTTATTAAAAAACTAGTACAAGCTCAAGAGCCATACAGAATAAAAGTAGGATATCTTTTCTTTTTTCCAGGCTATACATATATATTCAGCAGCCTTCACGCATTAAAAGTATACGAAAAAAATTAAAGAAATCACATAGAGACTACTATATAATATAACACCCATAGGACGCAAACACTTGAACAGGTACAAAAACCGCACACCTAAATGTTAATTATGCATACAGAACATCCTAGAAACCGAAGAACATATATTTTTCAAATGAAATATAGTAACGCAAACTGTACATACATTAAGACATAATAAACAAACACACAAAAAACCAAAGTGAATCTGTTCGGAGCAAGTATGCTAAATAACATTCTCAAAACAGACAAAAACATTCAAGACACATTACTAGCACTTTTAACATAACTAACACTTTTGGCAACATTCAAACATTTAGTTTGGACCTGCAGAAACAAAGCAACATACGAACTACTCACTTACACTCCAGAACTGTTTAAACATATATATATATATACAAAATTATTTGTGAGAGTTTTCAACTTTAGAATGAACGTGTTTTCTTTATAATGGATAGCAAAGCTGCTGTTTTCTGTCCATTATTGAAATTTCATTTTACACATAGTATGAATTAAGTTCAAAATAGTTCAATTTCTACAAAAATCATGCATTGACGGCCACTCTCCTTCATTTGTATCCTCTCTTCCTCTCCTTCATTTGTATCCTCTCTTCCTCTCCTTCATTTGTATCCTCTCTTCCTCTCCTTCATTTGTATCCTCTCTTCCTCTCCTTCATTTGTATCCTCTCTTCCTCTCCTTCATTTGTATCCTCTCTTCCTCTCCTTCATTTGTATCCTCTCTTCCTCTCCTTCATTTGTATCCTCTCTTCCTCTCCTTCATTTGTATCCTCTCTTCCTCTCCTTCATTTGTATCCTCTCTTCCTCTCCTTCATTTGTATCCTCTCTTCCTCTCCTTCATTTGTATCCTCTCTTCCTCTCCTTCATTTGTATCCTCTCTTCCTCTCCTTCATTTGTATCCTCTCTTCCTCTCCATTTGTATCCTCTCTTCCTCTCCTTCATTTGTATCATCTCTTTCTCTCCTTTCATCCTACTCCTTTATTTCATAATCCTTTGTCTAATCTAGATTAACCTGTCTCCGTTCCTTCTCTCTCCTTCTATCCATCTTTCCATATATTCATATTCCATTGCAATTGGAAATTTGTTTCAACGAATGTACTTAAAGACAAATTGAAAATAAAATTCACTTTAAAACCGTTAATCAGGTTCAGACAAACTATAATGATCAGACATTTTAATCAGGTTCAGACAAACTATAATGGTCAGAAATTTTAATCAGGGTCAGGCAAACTATAATGGTCAGACATGTTAAAACAGGTAAATCATTTTGTCCAAGACCGTCACCTTGGCTTCCTAGTAGCCCTCACTGGAAAAGGGCTGTTTTTATTGCTGCGTGGCTAATGAGATGAGGGATCGACGTGATCCCCGATGTAGTGAGTCATATGCAGATGAAGCCAAGCATAGCACAACCGCCTGGACGACCCCGGTATATCTTCATCAGCACGCTTTGAATTTGAAGAAAGCTACTACAACCCCCCCCCCCCCCGCCCCTCCCCACTTAACGTCCTTTTCAGGGCGCACAAAAGATTAACCTACTCATTGTGGGCATTCGCAAACAACAACATCCCTTTTTCTGATTAAAAGACTACAGTAGCAGTGCGGCTCATTCTCAAAAATGTTTCCATTTAAACAAACAAACAGGCCACTGTTTAAACACACAATAAGACCTCGAGAAAACGAGCATCATCATGTAGTATGTCCTTTATAGAACGTGGCTCCCATCACGTCTGTCTGAAAGAAACTCGTTCCCTTGCCAAAACTCCAGCCTTTGCCACAGTCATGCCCAGGCATTCCTGGATATCTTGGTGCCATCGTCTTCTTGGTCTACCCCTTCCTTTTACCTGGCACTATGCCTTCCATCACTGTTCTCTCGAGACCGTTGTGTCTGTTCATGTGACCAAATTCGAAGTATTTTCTGGCCAAAATGGAATTGAAATAAAAACACGCTTTCATAAATAAGAATTGAGCTAAACATTCTGAAAAGAACATGAACAGTTGCCCCTCCTACAACGAACCTGCAAATCTAGCATGACCAAATAAATACCTGATTGCAGAAGAAATTTGAAGCCTGCTGTACCAACATGAGGGGGGGGGGGGGGGAGAGGTGGCCTCAGTGATCTCGAGGTAAGGTGTCCGCCTCTGGTGCCGGCGGTCGTGGGTTCTTCTTCTTCTTCATCGTACGCAGTCAGACATCAACCTTTATTATTTCGAAAAAAGCAGTGGTCATCCTGAGGCTGTCGACACTGCCATAGAGCTTGTCTAGTGTTGCCACTGGTGATGGCCACATCTGCTTTCTCTGGTCCTCGTATGTCGGGCAGTTTTGCAGCATATGTTCAGCGGTCATTTTCTCGGTGCCGCACGTGCATTCGTCAGTGCCACCTATCTTCAATTTATTGAATAGGTGGTACCTCAGTCTATTGTGGCCAGTGCGAAGTCTGAAGACCACGACCTGCTCTCTTCTGTTCAACTGGTAATAGGCATCGTTTTTTGTGTAGCCAGTATGTTCTGTTTCCCATTTGGTCATGTATCTAGCTCTAAAAAGCCGTTTTGACTCTTCGTATGTCACACTAGTATCTGGTTGTGGTAGTCTTGCACCTTCTTTTGCCAGTCTATCTGCATCCTCGTTGCCTTGGATGTTACAGTAGGATGGAACCCATTGTACCACTATCCTTTTTGGTGCGGACTGCTGGCATAGTTGACAGAGTACTGCTCTTAAATCATTAAGTTCAGTATTTTTCTGGCTTTTTAGTGCTGTGACTACGGCCAGGGCATCTGTAAGCAGGACTATATGGCTTTCATTACTCTTAAGTCACCATTTCTTCTACTGCAGCCCTCGGTGCCTCAGCTTACGCTCTGAAATTGCTTGAGTATTTTCCAGTTGCCACTGACCGTGTTACTATTCTACCCTCTGGTAGGCACAGGAATACCCCTGCCCCTTTGTTCTGTGTTGTGTTTGTTACAGAACCGTCGGTGTATGCATGGGTCCAGTCTTTGCTTGGGTAGTTTTTCGTTATGTACCTCAGAGTTGTGTCTCTTATTTCTTTTTAAGTCTGCCTGTTTTTGTTTCCAATACCTGGTATGTTTTCTACCACCAATGGAAATATATGCTGCCTCCAGGTAGGTTTTCGTACAGTAGGGATGGGCTTTGGTGTTGTTAATGCGTTCATAGGGTCTTCGCTCATCTTTGCTTTAGCTATTTCTGCAAAGTTTATCTGCTTTAGTTTCCCATTTCCGAAATTGTTTATTCTCTGGTGCATTGGATGGTCAGCCAGTCTTCTGAGTTTCTCTGCTTGCTGCTGGGCTCTGCAGTCTCTTCTGTCGGTCATGGATTGCAGTTTTGTAATCTTTTCAAGTTCTACAATTGGCGTTGACTTTAATATACGCTATTGGAGCTGGAATTACCGCGGCTGCTGGTACCAGACTTGCCCTCCAATAGATCCTCGTTAAAGGGTTTAAAGTGTACTCATTCCAATTATGGGGCCTCAAAAGAGTCCCGTATTGTTTGTTTTCGTCACAACCTCCCCGTGCCGGGAGTGTGTAAGTTGCGGGCCTGCTGCCTTCCTTGGATGTGGTAGCCGTTTCTCATGCTCCCTCTCCGGAATCGAACCCTGATTACCCGTTACAAACATTGTAGGCATATCACGTACCATCCACATTTGATAGGGCAGACATTTGAAAGATGCGTCGCCGGCACATGAGGCCATGCGATAAGCACAAAGTTATCCAGAGTCACCAGTGGGGACGCCGCAACCCCGCAAGAGGAAACGACGATTGGTTTTGAACTAATAAAAGCGCTCTTTCCGCTAGGGTCGGAGCGTGGTAAGCATATATTAGCTCTAGAATTGCCACAGTTATCCAAGTAGGATCGTGTCTTCTGAGGAACCTCGACTGATTTAATGAGCCATTCGCGGTTTCACCGTGAGACAGTGTGAACTTAGACATGCATGGCTTAATCTTTGAGACAAGCATATGACTACTGGCAGGATCAACCAGATATCTGTCGGAGACGTACGAACCACACACACCGGTCGGCGGAGGAGGGATGTGTAAAAAGCCTCACTAGGACGGCCGCAGGGACCGGCAGACGGACGGACGGTTGTTCCGTCCCTCACTCCGTCGACCTAGGACCGCCTGACAGGGGCCCGTACACACACCAGACGACCGACCGAACGGGCTCGCTCGAGGAGGGATGGCAGCGCTCTGTGCAGAACGGATCCCAACGGCCCCGGCGATGAATTTCACAGGGACTGGAGACGATTTTTGCCTGCCGGCCTGCCCTTCTCCCAAGGGTTGGTCGGGCGAAGACAGGGCCTTTAGGCACGATTCCTGCTTTCCATTCGCCGGTCACAAGCTCTTTGCGAGAGCATGACCACCAGCGAGACGAAGTGTCGAGGTCTGCTATAAGCCTTCGAAAAAGCACCACTGACTGTCAAAGTTTCTCGATACGGGCCACAGTAACGCACCGTTGACAGCGGTACGACACCACAAATTTCGTCCCGCAACATGGCCGGGGAGAGGCGGGCAAGCGTTTTCGGCAAGCCCGCGCTATCGCTCCGTCTGGCGGGACTGAGCTCGGTGTACGAATACTGGATGATAGTCAATTGCGGCGGCGAGAGACCTACCCCAGATGGTCGTGGGTTCCGATGACCGAGATTTTTGTCACGTAGATCTTCTGGTAAAAATTCCCCTGATCTCTGGGTAGTGAGATCGGGCTCCCGTGTTCAGTGTAGAGTACGTTAAAAATTCATTGGCGGTTGAAATCGAAAAGAGTAGACTTAACGGCCGCTCACCGGACACAACTCAAATTACAAATCCTCCCAAGTTATTTACCGCACTGCCAGCTCACAGCTTCAGATATGTTGGTGTCGTCCTCTAGCAAGCGGTCATTGATAGACTTCAAAATGTTACTCCTAGCCATAACTAGTGTACCTGTAATTGGTGCTTGTGAAGCCAGGATGTCTCCTCTTTCGTTGCCCTGAACCCCAGAATGACCAGGGCAGTAGATTTATACCAACCCCTCTAGGTCTGATGCCTCTACAGCAGCCATCTACTCATGCCTCAGCAAGCCGATCCGTACCTCCCGAACAAAGGATCGGGAGTCTGACACGATGACTGCCTCTCTTAAAGAGGTCCCAGATATCCATCTAATAGCTGCAGTCCCTGCATCCATCTCCATTCTTGTTATGGTGGCTGCTCTTCTTGAAGCGACCCGCTCTGATCAGCAACAACCAGCGCTTTCACTCTAGCTCAGAAGCCCTAACTGGGTATCTCACTTCGTATCACCAATCTATCGGTATAGAAGATAAAGAAGGCAATGCACCTCAAGTCTCATTCGTTGAACTAGAGAGTAACGATAATATATAAGAATCAATTGAGAGTGACAGTTACATCCGTGTATTCCTATGGGGTGGCGAGGGGAAAGTAATGTAGAGATGTCTACGTAATTGTTTTCAGAAATATTGAATGAAGTTCTATTGTACTCTCTGGGCAAATCAATACGCTACGATGAACCGTGTGTCGACAGCGAGGAACGCAATCAAACAGATAGCAGCAGTCAGGCTGACAGCTACAATAACAACACGGTGGTCTGATGTATCGACACATTGTCTTCGTCAACAAGCGAACACCGGCAAAAGCAAACAATGATTCAATTTTAAAAACTAAATTAAAAAATATAAGTGCTTAGTCAAGAACTGCTTTAAATCTGTTTTATACAAATTAAAGATAATACTAAGTAACGGACTGGCCATCTATCCACACAGAGCACAGGAAAGATATCACTAAGTAACGGGTTGGCCGTCCAACTACCCAGAGCACATGAAAGATATCACTACGTAACGGGTTGGCCGTCCAACTACCCAGAGCACATGAAAAATATCACTAAGTAACGGGTTGGCCGTCCAACCACCCAGAGCAAATGAAAGATATCACTAAGTAACAGGTTGGCCGTCCAACCACCCAGAGCACATGAAAGATATCACTAAGTAACAGGTTGGCCGTCCAACCACCCAGAGCACATGAATGATATCACTAAGTAACAGGTTGGCCGTCCAACCACCCAGAGCATATTAAAGATATCACTAAGTAACGGGTTGGCCGTTCAACCACCCACAGCACATGAAAGATATCACTAAGTAACAGGTTGGCCGTCCAACCACCCAGAGCACATGAAAGATATCACTAAGTAACAGGTTGGCCGGCCAGCCACCCAGAGCACATGAAAGATATCACTAAGTAACAGGTTGGCCGTCCAACCACCCAGAGCACATGAAAGATATCACTAAGTAACGGGTTGGCCGTCCAACCACCCAGAGCACATGAAAGATATCACTAAGTAACGGGTTGGCCGTCCAACCACCCAGAGCACATGGAAGATGTCACTAAGTAAATGGTTGGCCGTCCAACTACCCAGAGCACATGAAAAATATCACTAAGTAACAGAGCACGATGGCTATCATCATCATCATCATCTAGCATGTCCTCACAGAACGACGCTCTCGTAAAAACCTTTCTGTAATGCTATCGATCTTTGGCCAGCCTCCCTCTGTCACCCTCTGAAGAACCTCTTTATTGTAATCTTCCCATCTTTTTATCGGTCTACCTCTGCCCATCGGTCTACTTCTACCTATCTTTTCATTGATCTGTTTCTGCCCATCATTTCATCGGCCTACCTTTGCCTATCTTTTTCTCGGCCTACCTCTAGCCATCTTTTCTTCAGTCTACCTTTGCCTCGTTCCAATACCCTCCACAATTGTCGTTTTCTAGATCAATATGGTATTTTCCTTCTTCTTCTTCTTCTATTCCTTCTCCTTTTTTTCCTCGTTTGTTCTCAATCTCCCCCTACCAAGCCCTGAAAAGGGCTTTGTAAGTAGCAGGATGTAATTCAAAGATCGAAATCTGTTGAGTAGTAGTTTACAGCTTGACTGCGATATTCCACCTTTCTATCCGACTTCAGCCGGCATGTTTGGGTAACGGGTTAGCCTTCCCTCTTCGATCCCTTATCCTTTGCCAGTCTGCCCTGTTGCAGCCTGTTACCCAGGATCACTGTGTGGAGGTGTAGAAGGGTCTTCACAGCTTGCCCTAACGACAGCAGCCAGGTTTGGATCCCCGTCCCCTACATCTCATGCACTGCCCAGCATCTTGATCCTCATTTGTTGTTGATGTGTTCAAATTTTTGTTCATTGTAAAGACGTATTATTGTTTACTATCCAATGTTGTTCTATATCCAGTTCCTATAGGGTTCTGTGTTTCTCTTTCTCGCTTTCCACGGTATTTTGAGCACTTTCCTGTTGCCTTTAAGCTCGAAGAATATCTGTTGTATAACCGCATAATGAGGCTCCTTACTATTTCGTGAGCCTTGAAAAGGGCGCTAAGCGGCGTGTTCCTGTAACGTTCCTCACATCCCAAGCGTGCGGATAAAGGTGGACCGGGGTCATCCAGGCGATTGGGCTGATTCACACCGACTGCCGTGCAGTTCACTACTATGGAGATCATTTCGATCCCCCACCTTGTTAACCCGACTACCTTAAAAACCGACTGTTTTCAATGAAAATTACAAGGGAGAGAAAATGGAGTTTTGGTTAGTATATTCCGCCTGGTCCTGACTAACATTGTCTGATGGCGTGTTTCTGCTAACCAGACATTAGTCTCTTCCCTCAAGCTCCAAGGATTAAATCTTGTTCATTAGTGTTTGCCCATGTCTTGCATCCGTACGTTGTCCCTTGGAAGGTGCAAACATTCATGATCTTTATGTTTGTCATGTTGCCAGTGCTCCGTGATCAGTACTTCATTTTAATTAACTTTGGCAATGTCATGGTCATTTGTGTTCATACCTCTTCCTTCCCGTCGCCCTGAAAAGGGTGGTGTGTCGTTAGTTTGCAGCGAGGCTGCGATATTCTATTTTAACTGGCTTTACTTGGTATCAGATTTGCCTTCCTAATGCAATCCCTTTTCTCTTAGGTAGACTAGTGCATCCGCGTGTTTCTACGGTCACTGCGTTTAGGCGGAATAGAGTCTTGGTCAGTTCTGGCTCGCTGACCATGATGCATGCAGCCAGCTATCAGTCGCTGACCATGATGCATGCAGACAGCTATGAGTCGTTGGCTGCCGTCAGCTCACTCACTGTGCTGCATCTTGGGCCCGTGTACTTCTTTGAGGCAGTGGGCCCGTGTACTTATTTAGGGCAGTGAGCTCGTGTGCTTCTTTGAGGCAGTGGGCCCGTGTACTTCTTTGAGGCAGTGGGCCCGTGTACTTCTTTAGGGCAGTGGGTTCGTGTACTTCTTTGAGGCAGTGGGCCCGTGTACTTCTTTAGGGCAGTTGGCTCGTGTACTTCTTTGAGGCAGTTGGCCCGTGTACTTCTTTGAGGCAGTCTCCATCGTTCTTTTTAACTCTGACGAAAATTTAAAGACGATAATTTAAGACGAGAAGATCCAGATGAGAAGATCCAGAAAAGATCCAGACGTATGAGGTTCTTTATTACCATATCAATGCTCATTTTCTTGGTCTTCTTAATAAAGATTGTGTACCGCGCATGGACTGTTTGTCTGCTCCTTAGAATTGACTTCACTGCACTAACTGGATATACGTCGGTGCCCAGTCTCTAACAGGCGAAGGGTGTGCCTATTGATAGTTCCTGCAGCCCTTGGATTGCACACACTTCTGCTTCGTCCCCACTTGAGCCCTAGTCCGCTCAAACCTCGTTCGAATATCAAAGACATGCAAACATTTAAATGCTGATTCATCTATTATGGTAACGTCCCCTAACAGGCGGTCAAGGACAGACTTCAAAATGTCACGTCTATCCATATCTGCTGTACCCGTAATCGGTGCCTGTGAAGCTAGGATGTCTGATCTTTCATTGCTCTGAACCCCAGAAATACCAGGGCAGTAGATCCGCATCAGCCCCTACAGATGTGATGCCTCTACAGCTGCCTTCCACTCATGCCTCAGCCAGCCCGTCTGTACCTTCCGAAACAAGAATTGGAAGTCTGACACGATGACTGCCTCTGTTAAAGAGATCCCCAGAGAGCCGTATCAAAGCTGCAGCGACTTCTTCCATCTCCATTCTCACACTGGAGGTTGCTGTTCTGTATGACCAACTCTGCTCAGCCACGACCAGCCGTTTCCCTCTGGCCGAGAAGCCCCAACCAGAAGTCGCACTTCGTCGTACATATCTGTCGGACAGATCCGTCGGTATACATGATACCATCACTATACTGCATGTTATCATTAATAAATTTGTTAACCTTGACCTCTCCTCTCCAGTTGCACCACTCTCTGCATTCCCTGCCTAGGGATTTGATGTCGCTGTGGTAATAAATCATTCTGTCGCCAGTGTAGACCCCTTCTTCTCCATAGACTATAGTCTCAACTGTGGCCACCTGTCCAATCGTTCTCTCTGGCTGCACCATCCATGATGCCCCGCTCTGGAGTATTGATCACTTGAAGTGTTATTGTGCATTGAGTGTTGTTTGCTTGTTTTTTTGTTTTATCTCTGTCAAATTTGTTATTTTATAACCTTGTTTTAAACATTAGTCGTTCTTGGTTGCTTTTATATCCACACGTCTCTGAGTTCTCCGTTCTTGACAAAGGTCATCTGCTAGCCAGTTTCAATGAGGTCTACTCTCGTCACAATGCCTAATGAAGAAGGCACTCCTGGCTTAAGTGTAATTTAAGCTTCTCAGCATGTTGTTGTATAAAATACCTAATTATCACACAAGTAAATTTACCACAGACAAACGTTCTAATTTAAAATACCTAATTACCAAATAAGTCAATTTACCACAAACAAACGTTATAATATGAAATACCTAATTATGAAATAAGTCAATTTAAATAAGTCAATTTACCACAGACAAACGTTATAATATGAAATACCTAATTACTTAACTTAACGTCTTTATACTGGTTTAGAAGACCCTGCAGAGTCTGTATACAACCAGTTACATTTACATCACCTTGCTCTAAAATCTATGCGCATCCAGTTTATTCTTAAACGCATTAACTGTCCCTGCCTCCACCACCTCCCCTGGCAATGCATTCCAAGCAGACACCACTCTCTGACTAAAAAAATATTTCCTAATATCTAACCTGGACCTCTCTTTAATCAGCTTGTAGCTATGCCCTTGTGTTATTGTAGGTGGCTGTATTTTAAAAAACTTGTTATAGTCTAATTTATCGTCTAAATTATTACGAAATAAGTCAATTTACCACAGACAAACGTTTTAATATGAAATACATAATTACCAATGAGTGTCCTTACGGGTCGAGAGCCAATATGGCTGCTGATTTGATTAGCTCCTGAATCATGTGTGTTTTCTGTGTATTTTGGGTCTACAACTGTAATGTTACAGATTCCTCTTGGATAACGTGTTTTATGTGTGTCTTTTCCAATTGGACGTGCCCGACAAAGCGCTGAGATGTATTTTAATTGACATATAGGATAAAGTCGAACACAGAATACACAAGACCGATAAAAAAGTAAACAGCCAAGATGAAAACGAGACATAGCCTTGAGAGTGAACCGGCGAAACTATTCTTGAGTAGACAGGGCGATCATAGAACAATTCACAATGTGGAGGTACACGTTGCCTGGAGAGTGATGGACTCCGCTAGGCGCAAAACGTTCCAAGACACACCGATATTGCAGAAAGCATTGAGAAAAATGAGAAATGCATCAGCCGTTTCTATACACCACAACGACAATCATACCACTGAGATTTCGTCCAGACGGGAGATTCGATATCCTAGCACAATACCGAGTGGAGTGGCGGAAACTGATCCAACAATCTGCAGTATTGGTGCCCCAATAACCTTTAAGGATACCGTACTGATGATGATGATGGTGAATTACCACACAAGTCAATTTACCACACACAAAAGTTATAATATGAAATACACAATTGTCTACATAAAGAATCTCCTGGGGCGTCCTCCCTGTGGCAACGGACGGATGCGAGACATAGTCTCTAACACCCTAATGAAGACAAATGAATCCTTCGAGTTCAAATCCTACAGGAGGGTGCTCAAAATACTTTGGATAACGATAGAATAAAAATGCAGAAATCCTACAGGAACTCAACATAGAACAAACAACAATTAAAAAACTCAATACTTTTTCCCATTTCTGGGGTAGTGTATGGGTTTTTTTTAGACTGAGGACTACAGGCCGCTTCGCCATTGCTGTCACCACATTGTGTGCTGACTATGTTTGTTTATTTCACCCCCAACAGAAAAACACCATATGCCATACCGGGATTCGAACCATTCGGCTGCCCTCAAAACCATTCGGCCACGTGACACAGAACAAGTGGCTAGTAAACAACATGACGTCTAGGAAGTTACCATACTCTGGCCACATCAAACGTCACAATGGCTTAGAAAGAACGGTACTGTAGGGTATGGTATCTGGCAAACAAGGCAGATGCAGACAGAGGAGAAGAGGGACAAGGGACATTACACAGGCTCTGAGATTGTCGTTACTGTAGGCGGGAGAGCTGCCAACGGATTAAGTGTTACAGATCGGATGTCATGAGACTGACAGTTCGCTTAAGAAATGCTACATGATGATGATGATGGTGACAATGATGATGATGAATTACGACATACCACATATCTAATATGGAACACGCAGTCACCACAGATGCATTTTGACATACCAACGTGTCACTTACCCATATAACATATTTAAAACAGTCCACTTTTCCGCCTCTCTATCTGTTAAATAACCTTCTTCCTTCAATCCACAGGCTACTGTAGATGCAGGCCTTCTCACTCACGCGGAAATCCCTTTAAAGCGTCACATATCAAGGCTGACTAAATAACGGAACATTCGTGTGTCAACTATCAGTGCAACTGTAATAACGTATTCGGGAAACAAAGATGGATATGCTGTTGGTTTCATGTCAATATTCTATGAAGTGGTCACTCCCAAAAGTGATATGATGTGTTTTATATGAAATTTGTTTTATTTCTCTGTGTGGAGCATGGATTGATTATAACCCTTGACACAAAATGAGTTCCGTTATTTAGTCGGCCTTGGAATGTGACGTTTCAATGGGATTTTCCCGGTGAGTCAAACCGCAGTCAACTCTAAATTTTGAAGAAGGCCATGGTCAAATCTCCTATCTAAAGAAGGGGATGCTTCAAACACAGACTATAGCCCTTGTATCTTTTTTATAGGACAACGTTTATTGTTCAGAAGATCATGTATCTTGTTCTAACATCATCATGTTGCATGTCCTTTGCTGAACGTCTCTCTCACAACAGCCGATCTATAAGGCGCTCGATCTCTAGCCAGAACTCCCGCCTCTGTCATCTTCAGAGCCCCTGTGATGCCCTCTGTCCATCTTCTCCTCGGTCTGCCTCTCTACCGCTTTCAGGCACTATACCTTCCATCCATTATTGTTCTCTTCAGGCCATTATGGCGTTTGATGTGGCCAAAATAGTACCTATAAATTGGCAAGTGGCACTGCTTTCATGCGTCTGTTCTGCGAAGATCGAATGATATTGACCAAATATTTACAGATTATCTGGCATTGGGACAAGTGCCGTGTGAGGGGAGAGTGGGGGGGGGGGGGGGGTGTTAACCACAAATAACGTTTCATTTCAGGCAGATCTGTTCCGCAGATAAATGTCTTCTACATAAATCTATTTCTAAAATAATCTTTCACTTTCCACAGGCTTCCGATCTATCTTTAAGACAATCACTCGACCTCTGTGACGAAAGTGGAATGACTATTGAACCGTATCCCTTGGTCTACTCAGGACAGACGCCTGAAAGCAGTATCACTTGCCCATTTACAGGTAAGCATAAGTAACATATGAAACGTTGACGTGTCGCGAGATTTTCTGCAGGAGTTAAGGTAGAAGATCCATCTCGTACTCTAACATTGAAAATCTTGCATTAAGATTAATGTTAACCACATAGTTGGACTATGTGGTTGGAAACGATCACTTATGAGAGAATGTTAACATGTTATGAAAATTAGGTTCCAAAATGGCCGCCTCGAAACTAATAATAGGGAGCAGGTAGCCCAGTATAAGAAACGCTGACATCTCGTACACAAAAATACTTAACACTTCGTCATCTACGATGGCAGACCAGGTCGTCAAGTCTCACAATAGCTGAGACTTTCGACCGAATAAAGCAACTATTTCATCCTTTAGGTTAGTGAGGGTTCATGGTCGCGAACGCAACCGGCAGGACACCTGATGATGATGAGTGAAGGCAGCCTCACCTGGTAAATGGTGAAACCTTGTGCAGGGACAGTTAATGCATTTTAGAATAGATTGGATGCGCATAGCTTTTAGCGCAAGGAACGGGAATGAAACTGGTTGTATACAGACTCTGCAGGGTCTTCTAAACCAGTATAAAGACGTTAAGTTAAGTTATGTCTCTAACACAGCTCCCAACGAAAAAGAAATGATCTCCCGTCCTCGCAAATGCTAAAACCTCGTTCAGTAATGTTTCTAACACATCATCCCCCAACGACAACAAGGAAAAGAAATGGTCAAACCAACCTCGTTAATGCTGAAACCTCGTATAATAATGTCTCTTCACATATCATCCACCAACGACAACAAGAAATGGTCACCAAAAGCAATGAGGATGGGGTTTGTCAGGTCGGTGCTGTTGTATTAAGCGGAGAAATAGAGAACGATCAAGGCCATACAAGTTCTTTGTTAACAGATGCCTGCGAAGGATAATGGGCATAAAGTGGCAGGACATGGTGAGCAATGAAGACATTTGAAAAGGAGCCAACAATAGCCATTGGAACTTCTTCGTCTTCTTCTTCTTCTTACGCTGTCAGACGTCGACCTTTATTTTTTCGAAAAAAGCAGCGGTCACCCTGAGGCTGTCGACACTGCCGTAGAGCTTGTCTAGTGTTGCCACTGGTGATGGCCACATCTGCTTTCTCTGGTCCTCGTATGTCGGCCAGTTTTGCAGCAAATGTTCAGCGGTCATTTTCCCGGTACCACACGTGCATTCGTCGGTGCCACCTATCTTCAATTTGTTGAATAGGTGGTACCTCAGTCTATTGTGGCCAGTGCGAAGTATGAAGACCACGACCTGCTCTCTTCTGTTCAACTGGTAATAGGCATCGTTTTTTGTGTAACCAGTATGTTCTGTTTCCCATTTGGTCATGTATCTAGCTCTAAAAAGCCGTTTTGACTCTTCGTATGTCACACTAGTATCTGGTGGTGGTAGTCTTGCACCTTCTTTTGCCAGTTTGTCTGCCTCCTCGTTGCCTTGGATGTTGCAGTAGGTTGGAACCCACTGTACCACTACCCTTTTTGGTGCGGACTGCTGGCATAGTTGACAGAGTACGGCCCTTAAATTATTAAGTTCAGTATTTTTATGGCTTTTTAGTGCTGTAACTACGGCCAGGGCATCTGTAAGCAGGACTATATGGCTTTCATTCCTTTTACCTGTCACCATTTCTTCCACTGCCGCCCTCAGTGCCTCTGCCTCCGCTCTGAAATTGCTTGTTTATTTTCCAGTTGCCAATGACAGTGTTATTTTCCTGCCATTTGGTAGGCTCAGGAATGCCCCTGCCTTTCCGTTCTGTGTTGTGTTTGTTACTGAGCCGTCGGTGTATGCATGGGTCCATTCCATGCTTGGGTAGTTTTTCGTTATGTACCTCAGGGTAGTATCTCTTCTTTCTTTTTCAGTCTGGCAGTTTTTGTTTCCAATACCTGGTATATTTTCTACCACCTCTGGAAATATATGCTGCCTCCAGGTAGGGTTTCGTATAATAGGGATGGGCTTTGGTGTTGTTAGTGCGTTCATACGGTCTTCGTGCATCTTTGCTTTGGCTATCTCTGCAAAGTTTCTCCGCTTTAGTTTCCGTTTTCCAAAATTGTTAAGTCTCTGGTGCATTGGATGGTCAGTCAGTCTTCTGAGTTTCTCTGCTTGCTGCTGGGCTCTGCAGTCTCTGGCTGTTCTGTTTTTGAGGTAGTGACTGATCCATTTGTACATTTTCCCACAAACTTCACTTCTTCTTAGCTTCACTTCTTTCCAGACTTTGTCAAATGCCTTTTCTAGGTTCACCCAGACCGATACTGTGTGTTTTTGCTCCTGGTAGGCATCTTCTATTTCCTGGGCAATGAGGATGACCTGATTATCAGTGGATCTGCGATGTCTAAAGCCTGCTTGCTGTGGAATTAGTATGTGTTTTTCTTCCAGATGCCACATCAGTCTGGTGTTTATCATACGTTCCATCAGTTTGCCTACGCAGCTCAGTAGGCTGATAGGCCAGTATCCATTTGGATCTGTTTTGTCTTTTCCTTTCTTTGGTACTGGTACAAGTACTGCGTCTTTCCATGCCTGGGGTACAATACCCCTTTTCCAGCTTTGATTCAGGACTGATAGTAGTTTACTCTTTGCTGTTTGGCCCAGCCCCATCAGCATTTCGTTTGTTATCCGTCTTTTCCGGGAGATTTCCTTTTCTTTAACGTTTTCATGGCCTCTTCCATTTAATTCATTGTTAATTTTGCCATCATATGCTCTGCTGGTGCCATATTGATGTTGTCGTGCCCCTTTTGCTCTTCACTGATGTCCGTATGCCTATCTGCAGGGACATCAATGTGGTTTGCTCTGGCATAATGTTCAACAAAGGCGTTTGCTGCTTTTTTTCCAGTGAGCATGTTGTCACCCTGCTTGATTGTAATTTGTTTGTTTGATGGAGTTTCGTCATTCATGGCTCTGACTAGCTTACATAGTTTGTTCCCTTCTTTGTCTAAATTGAGGCTCTCTGTTTTGTTTTTCCAGCTTTCTCTTGTTGTTTGGTTTAGAGTGTATTTGTATTTCGCCGTGGCGGCTTTGAGGGCGATATTTGCCTCCATAGATTGTTCTCTCTCTGCCATGTTCCTAGCATTTGAGACTTCGTCTTCCGCTTTCTGAAAATTCATCATTCCAATGAGGCTTGTAGTTTTTCCTTGGCTGTCTTGGGATGGTTTCAGTGGCAGCTTGCATTATTGCTTTGCTTAGGCTTTTAACCATGGGCTTCATTTTGTTATTCCGTGTGTTGATGGTAGCCATTGGAACAACAAGTTAAGCGAAGAAAATTACGCTGGATAGGACATACGCTGCAAAAAACACCGCAGAGCTTTACCAACAGACAGGGTCCACCACAAAATCCAACACGACGATCACTTTCACTTCTGATTGCCTACAATTGCACAAACGTGAGATTGTGACTAGAAATACGATGGAGCACCATTTTGTGTAGCACGCACAAATAAAAAAAACAGGATATCATGCAATGGCATTGGGCCCAAGGGCGAGATCTCGGAAGCTGCTAGATTCGTAACGAAAATCAAGGCACAGTCATCCTGTACTTCTGCAGGGGCAGATGCCCTTGTGCATGTCCCAGCTCTGGCGTGAGCTGGATGCAGCCGTGATGAGGATTTCCTGCTTAGCGGGGTAGGCTCGAGCAGCGTATTACTCATCTGCATTTTGGACGTGCCGCGGAGGGTGGTTAACCGATGTGCGAGTCCATCTTAATAGATGAGCAAAGTAGACCTGCAGCCTGTTATGCGCCATCTATGCTGCTCTTAACCAACTACCTAACCATGGTCGGTGTTATGTGTTATGGCTTGTTGAAAACCACATGTAGCTGGTCGGGTAAAAAAGACTATAGTTCAAGGAGACAGCTTTCCTTGCCTGAACAACTCTTACAACAAATAGGTGTTGCCCTTCGGGTAGGCAGCTTTCCTGTGAGAGTTGGTTGGTTGGGTTGCGTAATCGCCTCTGTCCTTCAAGTAGGCAGCTTTCCTTGTAGAGTTGGTTGGTTGGTTGGTTTGGTTGCGTAATAGCCTCTGTCCTTCAAGTAGGCAGCTTTCCTTGTAGAGTTGGTTGGTTGGTTGGGTTGTGTAATCGCCTCTGTCCTTCAAGTAGGCAGCTTTCCGTGTAGAGTTGGTTGGTTGGTTGATTGGGTTGCATAATAGCCACTGTCCTTCAAGTAGGCAGCTTTCCTTGTAGAGTTGGTTGGTTGGGTTGGCTGGATTAGGTTGCTCATCGCAAGCGATGATGACGACACCATCAGACGGTTTCTGTACCTTGCGCTGTATTTGGATTAAAGTGAAGAAAAAACTGCGCTGGTCATCAACCTTACTCTCTTATACTGAGCTACATTGGACCAGTGGTAAGGAATTATCGAGACGACTGCAGATAACACAGGATGCAGATTATTCTTTCCCTGTGGGTTTACTCCCGAAGCCTTTCCC
Source organism: Ariolimax columbianus (assembly GCA_036924085.1). Taxonomy (NCBI): domain Eukaryota; kingdom Metazoa; phylum Mollusca; class Gastropoda; order Stylommatophora; family Arionidae; genus Ariolimax; species Ariolimax columbianus. Next base: position 61,782,257 of record JAVGWX010000012.1, on the reverse strand, counting down.
GAAAACAGGTATTCCACAAGGCAGTGGTTATGTGACATCCGATAGGTTGGAAATGTACGATGACCATGATTAATTCTCTGTTCATGAAAAATGGCCCAGGAACTACCAAATAATGTTCCATATATTCACAAAGTGCTGTCACAGAGTGAAAGCCAAAGCCACCCACATAGCGACAGACGCATTCTGATAACCTGGTCTGTCTGAAACCATGCGGAGGAAATAATAAGCCAAATTATGATAATGTGCTCGAACCTAAAATACAAATCACAAACATGTCACCAAGGACAATTGAATAACTAGCCAATCGTTGCTGGTAATCAATTTGTGCCACTTTGACTGTGAAATGTGACATGATATAAGGATCACAAACAGGGTAATCAGCGTTACAGTAGACAACCGTCAAATCTACACGATCGATTTGTTTATATCAAATGTCACAGGAAAATAATGACTAATAGATGAACCCGGCGTGCCTCTAGATGACTAAATATGCAGGTTAGGTCAGGTCATCCCGTAACCGGTGAGGTCGTTGGGGCACACATGACAACATCCTCACAACACCACGCCACCCTTCTTTGATCATCTTATTAACCTGTATTGTCACCACGAATTCTTCCTTCTTCTAGACAATGACTCTAACAATTTACAGGCTATGCTCGTTAAACACACAGGTCTATAGTTCGCTGGATCTGCTTTGTTTGCCCTTTTTGAATAAGGGGGTCACTCCTGCATCTTTCCAATCCAATAGAACAATCCATTTTGCAAGTGATTGGGAACATAATATAGCCAATGGTTTTGCTAGCTAGTCTCTAATTTCAAACAATTTTGGATGAATACCATCTTGACCTGGATATTTAACCACTTTCAACCCCTCCAATTTTTTAAAAACCATTTTCTCTGTAATACAGAGTAATACTGCGCGTACATTTCCTCTCTGCTGTTACGATGTCTCTTTTATCTCTCATTTTTTATGTCAAAATTGTTCTTCGACAGAAACTACCGGATTGAGATCACGTGTTAGTGCGCTATGGTACGACGTCTTAGCTTAACATTTTACAACTTGATTGGCGTGAGCTGAATCCATTACCTTTGTTCATGATGATGATGGATATATAAACTGGCAATTGGAGATGATGATGATGATGATGATGGTGAACTGGCATTTGGAAAAGAACCTGTTTCTATCTGCGACCAGTAGCGAAGCGTTAGAATAAACAGGATAGACTGAGCTATCCTAAAAGGTATTGAAGAATTAGAGAAGACATCGCTATGCATAAAACAGATGTGAAAGAAATTTAAAAATGTAATTGTAATCTTTTAAGTGTAGTGACATGTTAGCAAATGGGAGAAGAGGCAAAGTGAATTTATCAGTTATTAGTTTAAAGATATGCTGATTACGTCAGCATAATACATCGTAGAAACATGGTCGATTTGTAGCTAAGAGAGAGCATTATGGCGTTTTTTTTCTCACAGCCAACTAGTCACAAATTGGGTCGGCCTTCCCTAACTGAGAGTGTTAAATTCCAAAAGTGTGTATTAAATGTTATTTTAGTGCAGTTTTTGTTTAGTTTTGTGATTGCGATTTATATTTTATTATTTTATTGAGTTGCGTGAAGTTGTGCGCCAAATTTCGTCTTGTAATATATGTAATGTTTGATGATTTCGTGAAAATATGGGAGACGCTGTAGACAACAGCATTGATTATTTCCATTTTTTCGCTTTTTGTTTTAAAAAAATCTGTACGATAGAATGTTTGTCTTTACCGAAAATTTGTTCACCATTTTCTAAGCTAAGTGCAAAAGCTGTAAACTTTTGCATCAATGAAATAAGGATTGCCAAACCAAACATTTCGTCTCTACGTTCAGATAAGGTTTTACAAGAGTGCTTCCAAGAAAGTCTGGGGTTGAACTTCTCTACGTTCAGATAAGGTTTTACAAGAGTGCCTCCAAGAAAGTCTGGGGTTGAACTAAAACTTTCAGGCAGACTTCCAACCGCAGCGTTTTGTTGAAACTCACAAACACGTTGCATTTGAAATTCTTGACTCAATCATAGTTCAGTTAGAGGAACGATTCTCCAACTTTGACGAAGTTACAATCTTGAACTCTTAGACCATGCACAATTTTCTCAGTTCAAAAAATCTTTTCCGGGCAGTCAATTTCAAAAACTAGAAAACACATACCCTAAGCTGTTTAACTTTATAGCACTACACAATTAATTGGTAGATATTTACAGCTCGGAAGAAAAAGTCAAACCTTTCATTGAATTATTGAGTTACATTGTAGATAACTACCTCTAAATAGCGTATGAACAGACGGACCAATTGCTGTAACTGATTCCCAGTATTCTATAGAGTTCCGCTAATGCATAACGATCAATGAGCACATTGAAAAGAGTCCATATATATATGCGTCATTCTACGGCCAGTTATGCACTAACTATCCAAACCGGCCGCTATTTCAAATAGAAAAGAAACGTTCTTGTAAGTGCGCTAAAGATCACGTTTTAAAAGAGGGGTGATAGATATTTGTTTTCAGAAATGAAACAAAGACGATTAGAACTGGTTTACAATAAACGTAGTCAACTGTGCAGAAGTACACCGACAGCTTGGAGTTCAACAACCTCATTCAGCAGAAACACGAAGAACTTTTCAACAAATTTTTCGACATCGTTAAGTGTGCCCCCTTTATGTTATTGACTAAGTTTACCCTAAAATTATCATAACGTTTCGCTACTGTGACGATTTTGACACACGGCATCGGTCCAGAGTGGAACCCGCTGTTATAGCGTGGTAGGCCTGTAATATTAGACAACATAACGTAATTCACGGCCTGGACTGGGATAGATGCCATGTAGGGTGTGACTGTGGCCCCTCTAGGGAGGATCGGCTGGTAGAATTCGGGTAATATATCTCTGTTTCGATACGTTTAAAGTAATTAGGGAAATGGTTGGTCGTTGGGGGCACTATCCTGAAATGGATGTCTAATTGTATCAGCCTCCTGCAGATCCGGAATGTGGTCGGGGCTTTTGTTTTTGTTAATCAGGAAGGAAAAAATCTATCTTTAATGCTTACACCGCCCCAGACAAGTTTTTTTAAGCCCGTACAGTTTTGAATTTAGTGTCGAATCGCTGGGTCGGTCTCTCGTCTTTAACAGGAAACACCGTGTTTCTCCAAATCTTGAGTACACCCCAACAGTCTGGAAGACCTCAGCACATATCAAACCTATCGATACAGCAATGAATGCGACAGGGCAAATAGTCACTGGGTCCATAAAGCCTGCACCAACTGAAAAAATGTATCCCATAATCGACGTAGTGCCACCCTGAGACACGAAGAATTGTCGCATCAGAGTCACCTGAGACACGAAGAATTGTCGCATCAGAGATAGAAACAGGTAAACGATCCAAGGCACCCTATGTTGGCGCATCAGGTGCAGCGCCCAAAACTTCAGTTAAAACGAAGTTTCTTACAATCAACACAGCCCCGACAGACTAGTCCTGGACAACGCCGCGTCGAAAGATAAAAGAACTTGTTGGTTCTGGCCTTGCTGATAGCCTGGACAGCTTTGCGTTGATTCTATCCATTCTAACAGCATGGATAGCTTTGAGTTGATTCCATCCATTCTAACAGCCTGGATAGTTTTCCTTGGGTTAATCCTAACCTGGCAGCCTGGAGAGTTCTCTATTGACTTTCTCATATCTAAAAGCCTGGATAGCTCTCTCTCTCTCTCTCTCTCTCTCTCTACCTCTGGATTGATTCTGTCCTGACAGGCTGGATAGCTCTCTCTGGATTGATTCTGTCCTGACAGGCTGGATAGCTCTCTCTGGATTGATTCTGTCCTGACAGCCTAGATAGCTCTCTCTGGGTTGATTCTGTCCTGACAGCCTGGATTGCTCTCTCTCTCTCTGGATCGATTCTGTCCTGACAGCCTGGATAGCTCTCTCTGGATTGATTCTGTCCTGACAGCCTGGATAGCTCTCTCTCTCTGGATTGATTCAGTCCTGACAGCCTGGATAGCTCTCTCTCTCTGGATTGATTCTGCCCTGACAGCCTGGATAGCTCTCTCTCTCTCTCTCTGGATTGATTCTGTCCTGACAGCCTGGATATCTCTCTCTTCATTGATTCTGTCCTGACAGCTTGGATAGCTCTCTCTGGATTGATTCTGTCCTGACAGCCTAGATAGCTCTCTCTGGATTGATTCTGTCCCGACAGCCTGGATAGCTCTCTCTCTCTCTCTCTGGATTGATTTTGTCCTGACAGCCTGGATAGCTCTCTCTCTCTGGATTGATTCTGTCCCGACAGCCTGGATAGCTCTCTCTCTCTCTGGATTGATTTTGTCCTGACAGCCTGGATAGCTCTCTCTCTCTGGATTGATTCTGTCCTGACAGCCTGGATATCTCTCTCTTCATTGATTCTGTCCTGACAGCCTAGATAGGTCTCTCTGGATTGATTCCATCCTGACAGTCTGGATAGCTATCTGTCTCTGGATTGATTCTGTCCTGGCAGCCTGGATAGCTCTCTCTGGATTCTGTCCTGACAGCCTGGATAGCTCTCTCTCTCTGGATTGATTCAATCCTGACAGCCTGGATAGCTCTCTCTTGATTGATTCCATCCTGACAGCCTGAATAGCTCTCTCTTGATTGATTCCATCCTGACAGCCTAGATAGCTCTCTCTTGATTGATTCAATCCTGACAGCCTGGATAGCTCTCTCTGGATTGATTCCATCCTGACAGCCCTGCTAGTTCCCACTGACACAGGGCCAATTGTGTTTAGTGTGAAGTAACCAATGAGCACAAGAAGAAACTACAGAACATACCGATAATACAACGTGCCATTACTAACAAAGTCCTTGGCATCAGCATCACCATGATCTGATTGGTGTCAGTCATAAGACTGGGCGGTAAGAAATCAGAGACAGAACAGGTATGGCCAAGGTGGTATTCGACAACATGCGACACATACTGACATCCAAACAGATAAATCAGAATTTGAAAATGAGAATTGTCAGTTGTTATGTCTACTCACAACTTTATGGCGCAGAAACATGGACATTGAATAACAATTTGGGAAAGAATATTGAAGCTTTCGAAATGTGGATATATAGAAGATTGTGTCGCATTTCTTGGAAAGAGAAGAAAACAAATTGATAGGTATTGAAAACGTTGAGAGTGAAAAGATAATAGCTGACCGAAATCAAGGTTAGACAGTTACGTTATTTTGGTCATATAACAAGTCTTCTTGTTGGAGACCATACTGGAGGGTAGGGAGACCATACTGGAGGGTAGGGAGACCATACTGGAGGGTAGGGAGACCATAGAGGGTAGGGAGACCATACTGGAGGGTAGGGAGACCATACTGGAGGGTAGGGAGACCATACTGGAGGGTAGGGAGACCATACTGGAGGGTAGGGAGACCATACTGGAGGGTAGGGAGACCATACTGGAGGGTAGGGAGACCATACTGGAGGGTAGGGAGACCATACTGGAGGGTAGGGAGACCATACTGGAGGGTAGGAAGACCATACTGGAGGGTAGGGAGATCATACTAGAGGGTAGGGAGACCATAGAGGGTAGGGAGACCATACTAGAGGGTAGGGAGACCATACTGGAGGGTAGGGAGACCATACTGGAGGGTAGGGAGACCATACTGGAGGGTAGGGAGATCATACTAGAGGGTAGGGAGATCATACTAGAGGGTAGGGAGACCATACTGGAGGGTAGGGAGATCATACTAGAGGGTAGGGAGATCATACTAGAGGGTAGGGAGACCATACTGGAGGGTAGGGAGACCATAATAGAGGGTAGGGTGGAAGGCAGTCGTTCAACTGGCATACGTTTTAATTGAGTCGAAAACATCAGGAGACTGGAAAAAGCTTCTCAGATTGCACCATTACGGCAAGAGTATGCTGGAGATCCATTGCAGTCGACCTTCGATGCGGATATGGCACTTGAACTGACCTCCAGCAACTGATGCAAGCGAGAAAAAAATGTTGCGTATGAATACGCATGACGGTCCCCTATAACGCAATGCCGAAAAACAACACACACGCTTCATTTCTGTCCGCTGGACAAAAATAATATCGGATACTGTTTTTAACACACCTGGCAAACACACCTCGTCTCTGGACTTCCTTTCTGTGGACACAACAGGGGCATGATAACTAGTGCCTGTATTGTATGGTTGTTAAGTTTGCATACTGTTTGTCAGGGTCAGGTGAAACATACACTTTCAACATATCTTTATTTCTCCCTTACCGCCACCACAATTCATCAAGAGACCTAGCCAACATACTCAAATATGCGCCCACCAAATATGTGCCGGTAGACGGCCCTATGCCCGACCCACTATAGTAGCATGCTTGCGATATGCCTGGCAGGTCAGAGTGTAGCTATTACCTGTTCCAGTTTCCGGCCCCTGGAACAACGAAAGATGTAAGGGGTAGATAGAATTTGAAGGGTCAGGACAGCTTTCCTGTTCATATTTATAAATTATGGGAAATGCCACCACTTTATGATTGTTTAATTCCAAGGTGAAGGCAGTACTCGTGTACGAGAAGAAACTTGGAGAACAACAAAGACAATACAGGGGAAACTCCAGTCGTTTGTCGACAAACGTCACCGGGGAATAATCGAATAGTCTGGCAAAACATGGTGGGGAAGGAGCCAACAACAACTAGTGGAACAGCACATCAAAAACAAAGTGGGAAATGGGATTGGAGAGGTCACTCGTTACGGAAATCTACATCAGATGCGACCAGACAGGTCGAAACGTGGAACCCACAGTGGAAAAGACATAGACCAAGAAACACATGGAGATGAGACTGTAGGAAATCAAATTCTGCCCGTGTACCTCGACTGGAGAGAGACAGGAAGGGCCGCTCAAGGCCGAACTTGCCGGAGGAGAGTTGTCACTGGTCCAATAGGATCGAGCATCATTGATATTAACAAGAGATATTAATATTAGGAGGCGTGTGGCGTGTTCATATTGTGCATCTGTTTCTCATACAGGTGGGTACAATATCTATGCCTACTTCCCCCATCCTAACAACAGCGTGGTATGCAACAATCTGCTTCTACTCATGCGAATGGAAAGCGAGTGTGATCGAGGGGAGGGAATCATATTTGACTTCAGGTACGAGAGTTATTGTCCTTGTCGTGTATTTGTTTTTGTACAAAATTACCTAACGCATTATCATAACTTTGTTAATTGGCGATATGTGTTTGAAGATAAAGAAAACGCTTTAGACCGGGTAGATAGACATCAACTATGGAAAATATGTGTTCACGTTGGAGTAAAGAATAAACTAATCAACATATGCAAAAGTCTTTATATTGATAGCCAGTGCTCTATTAGAACATAACAGGCTTCTCACAAAAATGTCACATTAAATCTGGAGTACGGCAGAGGTGTGTGCTATCCCCTTGGTTGTTCATTGAATATGTAAAACAGCCAACCAAGATAAAGGAACAACATTTCTGAACTCATTGAACTTCTGTTTGCGGACGATCAAGCTGTCATAGCAACTTTAGAAATACGATTTCAACAACATATTAACAAACTAAATACAATATGCAAAGAATACAGCATGAAAATCAATGTTGAAAAAACTTAAGAGTTGAACATATCTAAATAAACAGGACAAAACAATATCTTCAATGCAAAAATTGCAGGAAAAATTACAGCGGAAATCCAACGAAGATGCAAATAAAGCAAATCAGATCATTTGATAATAAACACAAATACTTAATTGCAAGCACGTGACAATAGAGCTTCATACAACACGATTGTCGTCACTTTATTAGCACTTGATGTGTCTTTACCTATCCTGAGTCTAGTGCCCTTGTTGGCTACTAGCTTGTCCTTGACTTGTAGCCCGCAATGTCTCCTCACCTATCCTGAGTCTAGTGCCTCTTGTTGACTACTCGCTTGTCCTTGACTTGTAACCCTTTTCTCCACATCAAGCATACGCCTAGTGCCCGTGATGTCTCCTCGTCTGGTCTAGTTCTCTAGCCAGTGTTGTCTCCTAGTCTAGCCTAGTCCTGTAGCCAGTGTTGTCTCCTCGTCTGGCCTAGTCCTCTAGCCAGTGTTGTCTCCTCGTCTGGCCTAGTCCTCTAGCCAGTGGTCTCTCCTCGTCTGGCCTAGTCCTCTAGCCAGAGTTGTCTCCTCGTCTGGCCTAGTCCTCTAGCCAGTGTTGTTTCCTGTCTCGCCTGGGCCTCTAGCCAGTGTTGTCCACTCGTCTTGCCTGTCCCTTCAGCCAGTGTTGTCTCCTAGTCTGGCCTGTTCCTTCACCCAGTGTTCTCCCCCCCCCCCTGGCCTGTCCCTTCAGCAAGTGTTGTCTCCCCACCTGGCCTGTTCCCTCAGCCAGTGTTGTCTCCTAGTCTAGCCTGTTCCTTCATCCAGTGTTGTCTCCCCCCTCCCCCTCTGGCATGTTCCCTCAGCCAGTGTTGTCTCCTAGTCTGGCCTGTCATTTCATCCAGTGTTGTCTCCTAGTCTGACCTGTCCCTTAATTCAGTGTTGTCTCTCTGCCTGGCCTGTCCCGTCATCCAGTGTTGTCTCCCCGCCTGGCCTGTCCCTTAATTCAGTGTTGTCTCCCCGCCTGACCTGTCCCTTCAGCCAGTGGTGTCTCCTCGTCTAGCCTGTCCATGTTGTCTTCTTTTGATTATATAAGTAGCACACGACTACCCACGCGATCACTTGTGTGCGCTCTCCCAGTAGCTCTTTCTTCAGCATTTTATTTTGCATGATGAAACTGCCAGTCTTCGGATACAGGCCTTGAAGGTGAGATGTGTATCTAATCCCCAAGGCCAATATCCTACGCTGCATGCACTAGAAAAGTCACTAGATCTCTGCTCACGTATTCCCAAATCTGACATGACCTCAGTGACCTTCTAAACGACTTTCTAAAACAACGATTTCTCTTATTTCACAGGAGAGAAGAATGCGTTCCCAGAGACCTTCCTTCGAAACAAATACAGAGAGCACACTGTGTGGCACATTGGACACAAGAAAACTATACGTTTATCATTCTTCAGGTCTGTTATAAATGTATCATTCTTCAGGTCTGTTATATATGTATCATTCTTTAGGTCAGTTATAAATGTATCATTCTTCAGTTCAGTTATAAATGTATCATTCTTCAGTTCAGTTATAAATGCATCATTCTTCAGTTCAGTTATAAATGTATCATTCTTCAGGTCAGTTATATCTGTACCGATCCTTGGATCATTTATATCTGTACCGATCCTCGGGTCATTTATATCTGTACCGATCCTCGGGTCATTTATATCTGTACCGATCCTCTGGTCATTTATATCTGTACCGATCCTCGGGTCATTTATTTCTGTACCGATCCTCAGGCCATTTATATCTGTACCATTTTCAGGTCAGTAGTATATCTATCGATTTGTATAAAAATGCAGTTACGACTTTTATTCATTTTTCGGGGGTCCATCAAGGTGGTCTGATTGGGGAATAAACGCCGCTTACCTCTGATGTCGACACAGTGTAAGGCCACTTTTTAGGACGTCCTTGTGATCGTTTTCCTTCACTCAGTTCGCTATACAGGAGCCTCTTTAGAAGCCTTTCGCTTGACATTAAAGCAAGGTGACCAGCCCATCTCAATTGGTACTTGTGCGTTAATTGACCCACGGATTATAATAGGTCAAATTTAGTAGAATGTAGTCACACGAAGCACCATACTTTTCAATTCGCGCAGTAAACCTATGTCCATGTCATTCTCAGATATAACACCGTGCGTGGAAGATGGATTTATTGCAGTTGTCACACTTGACACGCAAGAAAATAAATTGCGTCCAGTTTTTTGCAGGAAAGACGAATTATACACACCGTCCGACGGTGTGCTAAAAATCATGTTATGACTGTCTCTCACAGTTCGCCAAGATCGTTAGAGATGTCGTATATGTCAGCAGGACATTCACGTTCGTTCTGGCACATGGTTAGAGGGCACTTAACCCTAACCAAAACGGAACACACAGACACATGATAGATTCCTACATGTGTGAGTTTCTGTGGCGACATCAGAATAAAGTCCGTCAGTTAGACCCTTTCGATTATATTCTGCAGGACATCACATAATGTTGGCCTCCTCTTTAAATTGTGCAGCTACGAACAAACAACATGTGCATGTCCTGATATGTGCATAGCTTAAGCTATCCCTGGTAATCTGTTCCCCTCACGGCCCTTTCAGGGTCCACAAAACCCCCAAACCAGCATCAAGGTCCTTTTTAGGGCCCACAAAAAACAACAAAACTCCACCCAACAAAGCTGCACCCTGATAGCTAGACACTTATAATTATTTTTGTACGGAAACCCGTGTGGTCATTGAATGGTATAAAATTTCAGAATGGGTGAATTAACAATCAAGAACCGAGAGGTACTTGTGCGTTAATTCACCCACGGATTATAATAGGTCAAACTTAGTGGATTTTTGCTAAAGTGCATGAATACTTTGCATGTTGGCTCATGACAATACTTCAGTATCCGTGATATGGTCCTGCGAACGTATATGCTTTATTGTCTCAGACAGTTTCTGTGAAAATGATTTAGCTTCCTGGCATTACCAGCGCGGACCGTTCAGCTCTCACAGGATAGACCTTCAGCTTAGTCGTTATGCTGATTCCTCTACGCCCCCATACTGTTGAGCGCATTTGACCAAAGATGTGCTGGCCTTTGTTATTCTATTAGCCAGCTTATCTGCTATAGTCACTGATTTCGACAGCGTGCTTCCAAGGTAGACAGATTTTTCAACCGCGTGTACGCTCGTGTTCAAATGAAACTGGACCTAACTGCACCAAGTGAACATACGTACGATGCGCATGATAACGTCACGTATGTTGTAAACAGCACATACCAACCGTCAAGTTTGCAAAATTTCCTTATCTTACCACTCATAGTTTCCTCAGCAGACCGTTGAAAACATGGCTAGTGCGGAACGGAATCCATCCAGAGGTGATCAGCGAGCGGTCATTCGGTTTCTAACAGCTGAAGGATGTCGACCAGTTGACATGCATCGCACAATGCAGGCAGTGTATGGTGACAAAGTGTGGTAAAGTTAAGCTCAGGTGACGGTCCACCCGAATTGCTGCATCAATTCTGTCGATGGCATCTTCTGATGCAACAATATGCGCCTGACCTGGTCTCGGAAGATCTTTCGTTAAATCACGTCTTTCATTAAACATCGTTTTCCGGTTCTTCACTATCGTCTTCAATACACTTCCTGCATTCAACTGGTCGACATCCTTTAGCTGCTAGAAACCAAATCACCGCTCGCTTATCAACTCTGGACGGATTCCGTTTACCCCCCCCCCCCCCAACCCCCACCCCCTGACATGTTTTCAACGTTCTGCTAAGGAAACCATGGGTCGGAGGATAATGAACTTTTTCAAACTTGACGGTTGGTATGTGCTGTTTATATCAGAAGTGATGTCATAATGCGCATCGTACGTATGTTCACTTCGTGCAGTTGGGTCCGGTTTCATTTGAACACGTCTGGTAATTTCTGTCCACTCACTGTAACTACTGGCTGTTTATACGATGTGCCTGGTGCTGGTTGATAGATAACCTCGGTTTTCTTTGGGCTAGTGGTCAACCCACAGTGCTCACAGGCAGCAGAGGACAGGCCAATACCTTCCTGCAGCAGAGAACAGGTCCATACCGTCCTGCAGCAGAAAACAGGTCCATCCGTACCTTCCTGCAGCAGAGAACAAGTCCACCCATACCTTCCTGCAGCAGAGAACAGGTCCATCCATACCTTCCTGCAGCAGAGAACAGGTCCATCCATACCTTCCTGCAGCAGAGAACAGGTCCATCCATACCTTCCTGCAGCAGAGAACAGGTCCATACCTTCCTGCAGTAGAGAACAGGTCCATACCTTCCTGCTGCAGAGAACAGGTCCATCCATACTTTCCTGCAGCAGAGAACATGTCCATACCTTCCTGCAGCAGAGAACATGTCCATACCTTCCTGCAGTAGAGAACAGGTCCATACCTTCCTGCAGCAGAGAACAGGTCCATACCTTCCTGCAGTAGAGAACAGGTCCATACCTTCCTGCTGCAGAGAACAGGTCCATCCATACTTTCCTGCAGCAGAGAACATGTCCATACCTTCCTGCGGCAGAGAACATGTCCATACCTTCCTGCAGCACAGAACAGGTCCATCCATACCTTCCTGCAGCAGAGAACAGGTCCATCCATACCTTCCTGCAGCAGAGAACAGGTCCATCCATACCTTCCTGCAGCGGAGAACAGGTCCATCCATACCTTCCTGCAGCAGAGAACAGGTCCATCCATACTTTCCTGCAGCAGAGAACAGGTCCATCCATACCTTCCTGCTCCAGAGAACAGGTCCATCCATACCTTCCTGCAGTAGAGAACAGGTCCATACCTTCCTGCTCCAGAGAACAGGTCCATACCTTCCTGCAGTAGAGAACAGGTCCATACCTTCCTGCATACTCCGTTATGAGCTACTGATCAGAGCACAGGGATCCACAAGCAAGAGTTCACATATCCTGTGTCGCATCACCTTGGTCTTTGCCTACATGGAGTAGGCTATAAGACAATCACATATTCTGTTCTTTCGAGCCGTTCGTTGTGTCAGAGCCGCATCAATGATGTTCCGCTCTGCGATATGAGCAACTTATGTGATACTAGCGCGTATTAGTTGGAGCGGTTCTATGCAAGCGTGTCCCAGGAGGTGACATCAATAATGCAGCTCCCTAGAGTCTGTGGCGGTTGTTTTTCTGTCCACCTGACGATCGTTGTGTGTTTTCAGATCACCGTACAGCAGCTGCTTGGGGAAACGCCCATCCTACCTGGGCTCTTTATGGATGGTCAATCTGTTTGACCCGTTTTTGAGGATTTCAGAGTTAGACGCCGTCCATTTCCGAGAAGCCAGTGCCGAAATCTCGTGTAGAAACGATTTAACTGTCCTGGTACACTGTCCATGTTTCGCACGCATAAAGAAGAGTGGTTAGTAATACCGCATTATACATTTTTACTTTTGTTTCCGGAGAAAGGATGCTACATGCTAATGAGACTATGTTAGTCAGTGTCATGTTGTTGTTCTTGATGAATGCCCACAATCAGTAGGTCTATTCTTTTGTGTGCTCTGAAAAGGGCGTTAATAAACGAGATGCAGTAGCTTTCCTCACATCCATAGCGTCCTGATGAAAGTGGACCGGGGTCCTCCAGGCGGTTGTGCTATACTTGACTTCATCTGCGTGTCACTCACTACTACGGTGATCACGTCAATCCCTTACCTCGTTAGCCATAATGCCATGAAAACAGCCTGTTTCCAGGGAGGGCTTCTAGGAAGCCGAGCTGGAGGGTCCTTGGTCAATATATTTTGCCTGACCGTGACTAACACGTCTGATCAGTATATTTTGCCTGACCAGACGTTAGTCTTACTCCCCACAGTGTTAGGTGAAACATACTGTTCCAAAGTCTGTCTTTCCCACTCCAGTCGTGTGTCAATAAATGTCTTTGGAGGATGTATTCAGGCTGGTAAGACATGGTGAGGGATGAAGACCTATGGAGAAGGAGCCAACAACAAATAGTGGATAATTAGATGGAGAAGGAGCCAGGAACAACCCGTGGATCAATAGATGGGGAAGAAGCCAGGAACAACCAGTGGATCAATAGATTTTTAAAAAGTAGAAAACGGGATTAGATAGAATACACGCTTTGGAAATAACCATCAGACAGGCCGTAACATGGAACTCACTGGAGAAGAGAGGTAGAGCAAGAAACACATGGAGAAGTTGTGCCTCTGGTGGAGAGGGGCAGCTCAAGACCGAACCTCCTGGAGGGCAGTTGGCAATGGCTTAAAAGGATCGACCATCATTGGTATATGATTGATATTAACCAGAGATATGGACATTATCAAACGATATCAATGTCGAATCCTGGGCATGGCTTGACCACGTGTCGAATAACGCTGTTCGGCACACCATTAAGAAAGAGGTCGGCCAATATGAAGATTATGGTAACAGCACGCAAGCTCACGTGGTTGGGCATGTTTCAAAATCGTCTGGGTTGACCAAGACGGCCCTTTAAGGTACTGTGCCTGGAAAGGATAAGAGAGGGAGGCTGGAAAAGAGATGGAGAAAACAACATTCGAGAGTGAATGGGTAGATCTATAGCTAGAACACATATCTTGGTTCAAAACCGAGTGGAGGGGCGGGAACTGGTCGAACAATCTGCAGTACTGGTGCCTGGAGTGGCGGGAACTGGTCCAACAATCTGCAGTACTGGTGCCTGGAGTAGCGGGAACTGGTCCAACAATCTGCAGTACTGGTGCCTGGAGTGGCGGGAACTGGTCCAACAATCTGCAGTACTGGTGCCTGGAGTAGCGGGAACTGGTCCAACAATCTGCAGTACTGGTGCCTGGAGTGGCGGGAACTGGTCCAACAATCTGCAGTACTGGTGCCTGGAGTGGCGGGAACTGGTCCAACAATCTGCAGTACTGGTGCCTGGAGTAGCGGGAACTGGTCCAACAATCTGCAGTACTGGTGCCTGGAGTGGCGGGAACTGGTCCAACAATCTGCAGTACTGGTGCCTGGAGTGGCGGGAACTGGTCCAACAATCTGCAGTACTGGTGCCTGGAGTGGCGGGAACTGGTCCAACAATCTGCAGTACTGGTGCCTGGAGTAGCGGGAACTGGTCCAACAATCTGCAGTACTGGTGCCTGGAGTGGCGGGAACTGGTCCAACAATCTGCAGTACTGGTGCCTGGAGTGGCGGGAACTGGTCCAACAATCTGCAGTACTGGTGCCATAATTACCTTCCTACCGATGTGCGCAGCTGTCCCGATATGCTAAAGCGAATCGGACTAGCTGCGTCTGCTATGCACGACGTCTGTCGTGCAATGGCAAGATCTCCATTGGAACAAAAATTCCCATCTACCAGTCCTGCTTTACGGCTTCAAAACCTGGACATTACTGAATCATGACATGTCGAGACTGGAAGCCTTCCACGTGCGCAACCAGCGGCGTATCCTGGGGCATCCAATGGCATGACTACATCTGCAACGTGAAGTTCTCTGCTAAAACAGACCTCCACCCAATCTCAGAAACACTTGACCGGGAACTAGTTTCTATGTTCGGTCATGTTGAACGGCTGGACCAGGAAACCCCGGCCCACAAGATACTACACAAGTTGTTCCTCAGCGCCAAATGTCTTTCCTCGACCGGCTGAAGGAGCAGAAGAGACCATCCCCGCACAGTATGGCTCCAGCAAGTAGCAACCTCCTCCTCCGCCCTGGACGAGGCCTGGAACCATACCGTAGCTGTGAGTCATGGATGTGGCCGACCGATGCAACGGGCCTACACTAATGATGATGATGGATGGGTGAATAGATGATGAAGGTTAATAGTAACAAAAGATTATCATAGCACTTACATAAGCACTATAATTATATGTTGAGATTCAAAGAATGTTTACACAGTGTATATATCCATATCGTTACCAGCACGCAGAAGTACACACAAGATGGTTCTGCTTGCGTACTTCTGACCCTTTGAGCAACATCAGAACTGCCTATCTGTGGCTGAAGGTGATTTGCGACACTTCAGATAAGCCTTCGTCGGAGGTGTCGCAGAACTACCTCAGGCTGGAGCTCAGCAAGCGGATCTTCTCCAGCACCTGCGCCGATGAGCTGGAACTGTGCCCAGAGATGAGACACTACTGCAAACAGGAGTACAGCAACCACTGCGCCCACACTTGCGGCGTATGTCTGTCGGAGAACCAGATAGGCGTCTGCACTTTTGAGGAACATTTCAGGGGAAAGTAAGTGGCTTGTTTGTTTAGAGGAGATCTTATAGTTTAAGTAGGAGATAAGCGTCTTGTTTCCTGTGTCTAAGAATCGACGGAGCAATTTTTTTTATTTTTTTGCATTCGCCTTATTTCTCTAATCCTCAAGGCGATGTGCGTTGCACTGTTTTTTATTTTGCGCTTGTCGGCCCAGTGCATCCGACTTCAGCGTTCATTTTATGTAAGGGTCAGGGTCAGGCACTAATTACTGACCAGGACGTCAGGTCAGGGACAAATTACTGACCAGGACGTCAGGTCAGGGTCAGGTACAAATTACTGACCAGGACGTCGTGTCACGATCAGGTGCAAAGTACTGACCGGGACAACGGGTCAGGCACAAATTACTGACCAGGACGTCGGGTGAGGAACAAATTACTGACCAGCACGTCAGGTCAGGGTGAGGCACAAATTACTGACCAGGACGTCGGGTCAAGGTCAGGTAATATACTGACGAAGACCACAATATCTCTTCCATGTAGCGTTTCTTGAAAACAGGCTGTTTTCAAGGCATCCTGGCTGACGAGATGTGGATCTTTGTGATCCCCGTAGTATTGAGCGCTACGCAGATGAAGCCAAGCATAGCACAACCGCCTGGAGGGCCGCGGTCCACCTTCATCAGAATGCTTACGGTGTGAGGAAAGCTAGTATGACTCGCCACTTAACGTCCTTTTCACGACGCACAAATAGTAAACCCATTGTGGGCATTAACACGAATCGTCGTCACTGCACTCCCGGCATATCAGTAGGTGCTCTGTCTCTCTCAGCAAATGGTACAGGGTCTGGATGCTGATGGTCCTTGTAGCTCGCTGGTTGTACACTTTCCTGCTCTGTCGTCTCATTCGCCCTACGCCGCTCGAACCTTGTTTGATGTCGAAACTTTGCAGTCTGTGTATTGCTGATTTATCTATTTCGGATTTATTGATTTCAAAATTTCACTCATATCCATCACTAACGTGCCCATGATGGGAACTTGTGAAGCCAAGATGTCAGCTCTTTCGTTGCCCTGAACACCAGGACAGTAGATCCGTCAGCTCTTTCGTTGCCCTGAACACCAGGACAGTAGATCCGTCAGCTCTTTCGTTACTCTGAACCCCAGGACAGTAGATCCGTCAGCTCTTTCGTTACTCTGAACCCCAGGACAGTAGATCCGTCAGCTCTTTCGTTACCCTGAACCCCAGGACAGTAGATCCATGTCAACAAATGGAGGGTTGAAGCTTCAACAGCTGCTATCCAATCGTACGTGGACCACCCCTTCTGAAATGTGGCTTGCGCGTCAGTCACGATGATTGCCCTTGTTAAAAGGGCCCTCAAATGTCATCTTAACGCTTAGGTCACTGCTTCCATCTCCTTTCTAAAACTAGAGGTTATTGACGTGAGAGGATTTATAGTGGCGATATGTGTTCTTAAAGGTCATTAAATGGGAGGTAAGGTGGTTGTTCTTTAGTGATTATGTATTTTGTTGTGTTTCTTGACATGGGAGGTAATTACAGGAGTGGCAAGATTGTAAGCTATAGTACGTGCTGGCTTTCTATCTAACTTACCTATTTACTTAGCAAATTACTTCAATTGCTATGTGTGTATTTGTCTAGTTCTTCTTCTTTCGTTCGCTTGGAGTATGTCTACATCTGCAAAGTTGTCTCTTATATGAACATCACTGTCTTCTGCAGCTTACATATAGGTCTATATAGTTTCCCTCTCAGTGTTGTTTCTCTTGACCAATATGTCCGCCTCAGTATTTCATACTCTGAGCAGTCTTGATGTATATGCTCTACAGTCTCGGGTGCTTGTCCACATGTACACATATTTGAGCTGTCAATCCTAAATTTTGTGTACATGTGGCTGCGAAGTCTGTTGTGTCCTGCTCTGAGGCACAGTGTGACACTCTGCTCTTGCCTACTTATATTATGATAGTCATCTTGTATTTATATTAGAAGCTCTATCAATTATGTTTCTTTTTATGGTAGGTAACTGGTGCATCTGGTTGCTCGTCTGCAGCACGTTCCTTCGCCAGTGTGTCAGCTCTCTCATTTCCTGGTATACCGCAGTGAGACGGTATCCACTGCACCGTGATTTTCCGATGGTTGGTCAATGTTGACAATAAAACTTGTAGATCTGACAGCTTCCCGGATGATAGTGCTTGGAGTACTGATATTGCATCTGTCAGACGTACCACAGGATACGGGCCAACGTTGGTGTTCAGCAAAGCTATGTTTCTGTCGCCAATTTCATCGCTTGTATCCCTGCATCGTAACTATGGCAGAATGTCCTCCATGTTGTCTAGTTATTTAGCTAATAGCAAAGATAGTTGCAAATTGCAAGCGAAGAGCATGACAGCGTCGGACTTACGCTGCGAGATGTCTTCACATATGGCTATAGAGACCAATCCTGATACGGCAGCCTTTGCCGCATCCGGGGCACTAATGTGAGGAGTCCGCTCACGTTCTGCTCTTTCGGGCGGAACGCCTACCCTTGGGCCTCCGCAAAGGAGTTTCGCTCTACGATCTGAGTATCTGGTGTGATACTAAAGTGCCAGATGAAACGGTTCTGTGCAAACAATGTTGAAGCTGTTCAGGGGGCCGCTATTCGGACATGTCCCGTCCATCTTAACTGGGCTGTTTTACAGAAGCGTATGAATGATTAATCGTTCTTACATAAGTTTATGGATGCTTCACCATTCTTACAGAAGTGTATGGATGCTTCACTGTTCTTACATAAGTTTATGGATGCTTCACCGTTCTTACAGAAGTGTATGGATGCTTCACTGTTCTTACATAAGTTTATGGATGCTTCACCGTTCTTACAGAAGTGTATGGATGCTTCACTGTTCTTACATAAGTTTATGGATGCTTCACCGTTCTTACAGAAGTGTATGGATACTTCACCGTTCTTACAAACGTTTATTGGGCACGTTATCCTGCCACCTGATCCTGTGCATCCAACGTAGACAGCTCAAGTGAAAACGATTAAGCTGTCTGGCGCGTCTATTATACACTGTCCATGTTTTGCAGGCATCCAACAGAGTGGTTAACAGTACAGCACAATATATATTAACCTTGGTGGCGACACTGATACCTTATCGGCTCAGAAGTTGAGGTGTAGTCTCCCAAAGGCAGAGCTCGCCTTTTCAATCCGGCTGTTAACCTCAGGGTCGATATTCGCCTCTCTAGTGAGGTCACTGATTTGGTAGGTAAAGCTATCTCGACTGCCTGGAGATGTTGGTTACGTACGGTTATGTTTGATTTATAGTACGGCTTCCTAGGTGTTTTCCTTTAAACATCACTGTTGCCTTCGACATACTTTTATCACCATACACTGCCTGCATTCTGCAATGAATGTCAACTGGCCGACATCCTTCAGCTGTTAGAAACAGAATCACCGCTGGCTGATCAACTCTGGACGGATTCCGTATCATACCCGCCATGTTTTCAACGGTCTGCTGAGGAAACTGAGTCGGAGGATAATGACATTTTGCAAACTTGAGTTGGTACGTGCTGATTGCACCAGAGGTGACATCATCTTGTTCACTTGTTGCAGTTGGTCCGGTTTAATTTGAACACACCTCTTAACTACATCTGCCCTGGATTTCTGATTCACGTGTCATGCATTTATATTAAAACTGTGAATTTCTGTGTAATGCCAAATTGTGACTTCTCCATTTTCCAGATGGATTGAGAGCAGTACACAAGCTGACATAATGTTCGACATAGAGGCATACTCCCTCCATTCCGGCCACACTGGAAAATATGACTGTCTCAACCTAGAGAGCGACCGGATGCCAGACAAACGGGTTCTTCTGGATTTAGACAACAATGGCTGTTTACCGCGCTACGCATGCGTAGAGATGGAAAAAGTCACATCGTCTGTGATGAAGTTCCGGTTGGGAAACAGGTTGATCTGGCCCTTGTCAAACTCGAAGAAACAGAAAGAAGAGATATGCCGGACGGAGAACTTCAAGCCCCGAGAGAGATATGGTTCAAAAACTGTGAAAGAAAAACCTGCGAGACTGTTGGTGAATTCAGGAAACATAAAAGAGGTGAAACCTTCATTTGTGTCCATGTTTTGTTGTTGTATTAATGATGTCTTGCTGAACACGAAAGCATAACTTTATTTAACTTTATAAAAACAGAGCATGTTTGGCTATAGTCTGACGTATTGGCATCCACAGTTAACAAATAAGCTGAATATGAGAGTCGCCAGGTGTTATTCGTCTTTGATCTCTGGTGCAGAAACATGGACAGTCAGCATGTGGATAAAGTCCAAAACATTGAAATGTGAATAAAGTCCAAAACATTAAAATGTTGATAAAGTCCAAAATATTGAATTGTGAATAAGTCCAAAACATTCAAATGTTGATAAAGTCCGAAACATTGATGAAGTCCAAAATATTGAAATATGAATAAAGTCCAAAACCATTGAATTGTGGATATACACAGAAGGAGCGGCCACATCTCATAGATGGAAAAGCGAACAAATAGAGAGATCATGAAGTGATTGGGAGCTGGAAGAGACACACTGAAGGAGATGGGAAATGCTGGCAGATAAAACGTTATAAATGCAGTGTTCCTTATATAAACAGAATTGGAAAGATTTTTGTTTGTTTCTTATATGAACAGAATTGGAAAGATTTTTCTTTGTTTCTTATATGAACAGAATTGGAAAGATTTTTGTTTGTTCCTTATATGAACAGAATTGGAAAGATTTTTGTTTGTTCCTTATATGAACAGAATTGGAAAGATTTTTGTTTGTTCCTTATATAAACAAACAGAATTGGAAGGATTTCAGTTTGTTATAAATGCTTTACTACTTATATAAATAGAATTGAATGGATTTTGGTTTGTTCCATTATCTTGGTCCTTGTTGCTTCTCAAAAATGTAAAACTGTACTTCTTCAGTTTATTGACCAACACTCTTGGTGAGATCTGGATGCTATACGATCAGTTGCATCTGCTCTGGGCCATAAGATTGGACCGATCTGACATCAGTGTTGGGACCGATCTGACATCAATGTTGGGACCGATCTGACATCAATGTTGGGACCGATCTGACATCAATGTTGGGACCGATCTGACATCAATGTTGGGACCGATCTGACATCAATGTTGGGACCGATCTGACATCAATGTTGGGACCGATCTGACATCAGTGTTGGGACCGATCTGACACTGACATCAGTGTTGGGACCGATCTGACATCAATGTTGGGACCGATCTGACACTGACATCAGTGTTGGGACCGATCTGACATCCGTGTTGGGACCGATCTGACATCAATGTTGGGACCGATCTGACATCAATGTTGGGACCGATCTGACACTGACATCAGTGTTGGGACCGATCTGACATCAGTGTTAACTCTCTCCCTCTGAAATATTTTAAACTTCTTGAAATATATATTTTTGTTAATATAAAAGTGTTGGTAGAAAGATTACGTGCAAATGTAAATATGTTTAAAGTGGTTATTGGGGATTTTGAATAAAAAGTAGTTATTGAAAAACGTTTGGATGAAAAGTGGTTATTGAGGAACTGTTGAATAAAAAGTGATTATTGAGGAACTTTTGAATATAAAGAGTTTATTGAGGAACTGTTGAATATAAGTTCAAGACCAGATATTGGCTCTGTAAACAATTAAGAAAGGAACTACTAGAACAAGTACAGAGTATCTCCTATCTAGGTCACATAATAACGGAAGAAGGCAGCCTTGCAAAATCAGAAAGTGAACAGGAATAGACGAGACGGTATTCGTCAACATACTGGCATTTAAATAGATAAATCGGGAATTAAAAAATAAGAATTGTCAGAAGTTATGTAAACTGGGCACTACTTTATGTCACAGAAACATGGACAATTAAAAACATGTTAGGAAAGAGTATTGAAGCCTTGGAAATAAGGGAATTCAGAAGATTATAAGTCGCATTTCATGGAAAGAGAAGAAAACAAATGTGGAGGTATTGAAAAAGTTGGGAATGAAATGAGAATCAATGACCGAAATCAAAGTTAGACAGTTACGTTATTTTGATGATATGACAAGACTTGTTAAAGAAAAGGGTCGGATGGAAGGCAGAAAGGGTTAATGTGATGACTGGACTGGAAAGGGTTAAACTATTGGTTGTACTAGAAAGGGTTAAACTGTTCAATGGAATGGAAAGGGTTAAACTGCTGTCTGGGCTGGATAGGGTTTAACTATTGGTTGGACTAGAAAGGGTTAAACTGCTGAATGGAATGAAAAGGGTTAAACTGCTGTCTGGTCTGGAAAGGGTTAAACTGTTGACTGGGCTGGAAATGGGTTAAACTGCTGACTGGATTAGAAATGGTTCGGTTAAACTGTTGGATGGATGGACTAGAAAGGATTAAACTGCTGGCTGAACTGGAAATTGTTCAACTGCTGATGAACTGGAAAGGGTTAAACTGTTGACTTGGCTGGAAAGCTGTTTAACCTTTTTTAGTCCAGTCAACAGTTTCACTGCAGACTGTGCTGGAACTGGTTAAACTGCTGACTGGACTAGATATAGTTAAAAACAGACATAACGAAAAGATCCGAAGAACAATTACACGGATAATGTCGGCAATTTGAGTGGATAATGGAATTCCCCAAATCCATCCATGGAAACAGTGAATTAGGAAAACTATCCCTTCTTATTTACTTTCTCAGCCGCAATTTAATATGGAAAATATATGTAGAATTCTCCAGAATTTCCAGGTTTGATTCGGCAATTTAATGTATTTTCTATCAAATAGATTTTAATTATAAGAAAACAGGTTGAAATAATATAAATTGAAACTGTGGACAATCGCTTTGCAGCATCTAAAAAGCCGTATGCTATCAAATTATACTTAATATAAACGAGATTACTAGACAAAAACAAACTGACACCCCCTCACGGCATTTGAATATGTTGCCAACACATCATGTTTTAATGTAGCTGTAATGAATATTCTTTCTGGGTGTTGCATGTTGATGTTATACATAAGTTATGTTCTTTCTTAGAAATGAAGTACTGATAGGCATTTTTCTGTGAAGTTGTTTTTAAAAATATAGATGGAGGAAGATGGAAGATTCAGTGTTATAGGATGGGGGAGGGGGGGGGTGTCGGCCCTAGCCTAACCTATTCTGTCACACAGTCGTAGTAAAATGCACGAGAAACTTGATAGGGTGAAAGAACAATCAGCCAAATTGGGACGGAATGTCAACATAAGCCAATCCAGCACCTTAAATTTATTGAAAGAACAATCAACCAAATTGGGACGGAATGTCAACATAAGACAATCCAGCACCTTAAATTTATTGAAAGAACAATCAACCAAATTGGGACGGAATGTCAACATAAGACAATCCAGCACCTTAAATTTATTGAAAGAACAATCAACCAAATTGGGACGGAATGTCAACATAAGCCAATCCAGCACCTTAAATTTATTGAAAGAACAATCAACCAAATTGGGACGGAATGTCAACATAAGACAATCCAGCACCTTAAATTTATTGAAAGAACAATCAACCAAATTGGGACGGAATGTCAACATAAGACAATCCAGCACCTTAAATTTATTGAAAGAACAATCAGCCAAATTGGGACGGAATGTCAACATAAGACAATCCAGCACCTTAAATTTATTGAAAGAACAATCAACCATTTTGGGACGGAATGTCAACATAAGACAATCCAGCACCTTAAATTTATTGAAAGAACAATCAGCCAAATTGGGACGGAATGTCAACATAAGACAATCCAGCACCCTAAACCCAACACTAACAACAAAGAACCAATAATGCTAGAGAGAGAGAGAGAGAGCAATTGGAAGAAATAGATACATTTACCTATTTGGGCTGGAAGGAAGACTAACGTCTGGTCAGGCAAGATATACTGATCTGACATTTTAGTCAGGTTCATGCCAAACATACTTGTCAAGACACTCATCGTGGCTTCCACGTAGCCTTTCCTGGAAACGGGCTGTTTTCATAGCAGCCTGGATAACAATGTGAGGGATCGACATGATCCACGTAGTAGTGAGCGACACGCAGAAGAAGCCAAGCATAGTATAACCGGCTGGATGACCCCAGTCCATCTTGATCAGAATGATCGGGATGTGAGAAAAACTACTGCAACCCGTCACTTAACGCCCTTTTCAGGGCGCACAAAAGAGTAAACATACTCATTGTGGGTATTTGTAAACAACAACCTATTTGGGCAGCACAATAGACACATCAGGAGGTGCAGATATAGGGATCAGAATTGGAAAGGCAAGAAGGGCATTTCTGGTGCTAAACAACAAAACTCCACATCATCCGAAGAGATCAACAATCACACCAAAGTTAGAACTTTCAACGCTATTGTTAGATCGGTGCTGCTGTAGGGAGCGGAGATAAGGAGAACGATCAAGTCCATACAATCCAGTCCTTCGTTAGCATAATGGGCATAAAGTGGCAGGACATGGTGAGGAATGAAGACCTGTGGAAAACAAGCCAACATTGTTCCTCATAGTTTACTCCCGAAGCCTGCTATTTCTACTACTGTTACAACTGCTACTACTGGTACTACTGTTACAACTGCTGCTACTGTTACAACTGCTGCTACTGTTACAACTGGTACTACTGTTACAACTGCTACTACAGTTACAACTGCTACTACTATTATTACTACTGTTACAACTGCTACTACTGTTACTACTATTATTACTATTGTTACAACTGCTACTAATGTTACAAATGCTACTACTATTACTACTACTATTACTACTACCATTGCTATTACGATTAATACTACTAATGCTACTATTACTACTACCTTTGCTATTACTACCATAACACTACTGCTTCTACTACTGCTACTATTACTACTACTGTCACTGCTACTACTCCTACTACTATCACTGCAACTACTACTACTGCTAGACCTAGTGATATTTTTGCTACTACTACTATTACTTTTACTATAACTACTTCTACCACTACTACTTTTAGTACTACTACTTGCTAGACACTGGTCAGTTTGCTTTCATATGCCTGTGAGGTTAAGTCTGGGTCAGTATGATGGACACTGGTCAGTTTGCTTTCATATGCCTGTGAGGTTAAGTCTGGGTCAATATGAGGGACATTGGTCAGTTTGCTTTCATATGCCTCTGAGGTGAAGTCTGGGTCAGTATGATGGCACTGGTCAGGTTGCTTTCATATGCCTGTGATGTGAAGTCTGGGTCAGTATGATTGGCACTGGTCAGTTTGCTTTCATATACATGTGAGGTGAAGTCTGGGTCAGTATGATGGGCACTGGTCAGTTTGCTTTCATACGCCTGTGAGGTGAAGTCTTGGTCAGTATGATGGGCACTGGTCAGTTTGTTTTCATATGCCTGTGAGGTGAAGTCTGGGCCAGTATGGTGGACACTGTCAAGTTTGCCTTCATACGCCTGTGAGGTGAAGTCTTGGTCAGTATGATGGGCACTGTCAAGTTTGCCTTCATACGCCTGTGAGGTGAAGTCTTGGTCAGTATGATGGGCACTGTCAAGTTTGCCTTCATACGCCTGTGAGGTGAAGTCTTGGTCAGTATGATGGGCACTGGTCAGTTTGCCTTCATATGCCTTTGAGGTTAAGTCTTGGTCAGTATGATGGGCACTGGTCAGTTTGCCTTCATACGCCTGTGAGGTGAAGTCTTGGTCAGTATGATGGGCACTGGTCAGTTTGCCTTCATATGCCTGTGAGGTGAAGTCTGGGTCAGTATGATGGGCACTGGTCAGTTTGCCTTCATACGCCTGTGAGGTTAAGTCTGGGTCAGTATGATGGGCACTGGTCAGTTTGCCTTCATATGCCTGTGAGGTGAAGTCTGGGTCAGTATGATGGACACTGGTCAGTTTGCCTTCATATGCCTGTGAGGTTAAGTCTTGGTCAGTATGATGGACACTAGCCATACTTCTTTCATATGCCTCTCAGTTGGAGTCCTGGGCAGTATTTTGGACCTGACCTTGCCACAGGTAATTAGGTCTGCACTTTTTATTAACATCATTTACAGCACAGGTATCAAGATGTTGAGCAGTGCTGTAGGGGTCAGCGATCCAGAGCTGACTGCTAGTGTAACAGCCAGCGATCCAGAGCTGCCAAGACCCTTCTACACCTCCACACGGTAATCCTGGATAACAGGCTGCAACAGAGCAGACTAACTAAAGAGAAGTGATCGACAAGTGAAAGCTCACCCGATGCTCAAAAATACCTGCTGAAGTCGGACGTGTCGGACCGAATCATGAAAATATCACAGTCAAGCTGTAAACTACAAGACAGCTCATTCCGTTCTCGGAAAAACATCCCGCACCTTGAAGATAGACCTGTGAATAAGTTGACAAAAGTCAGCGACCAAAGCTGACTGCATGCCACAGCGTCAGCAAACCATAGCTGACTGCATGCCACAGCGTTACCAAACCATAGCTGACTGCATGCCACAGCGTCACCAAACATAGCTAACTGCATGCCACAGCATCACCAAATCATAGCTGACTGCATGCCACAGCGTTACCAAACCATAGCTGACTAAGACCATATTCCGTCTTTAAGTGACGACCCCAGATACAGGCTGCAATCGTGTAGTCTGGCTAAGATAAGAGGGATAGAAAAAGTAAGGCAAACGAGTTCTCAAAAATGTCCTATTGAAAACCGGATGTGTTGGATCAAAACGCGCAGATACCGCAGCCTCGCTGTTTACTAAGACATAACATCACGTCATTTCCAGAACAAATGCAAGAGAGAGGCACAGAAGACTGTAGTTTTTAACCTGTTTATAGAATAGTATAGCAGCTCATTTCAGTCTTGACTGAATATAGGATAATATGACTTGGAGTGGTAAACAAAAACATATTCTCAGCTTTCTGTTTTCTTTCTACACGCGGTGTTGTCTTTTCACGTCTCTGCGTTGTCTTTTCACTTCCCTGTGTTGTCTTTTCACGTCTCTGCGTTGTCTTTTCACTTCCCTGTGTTGTCTTTTCACTTCCCTGCGTTGTCTTTTCACGTCTCTACGTTGTCTTTTCACTTCTCTGCGTTGTCTTTTCACTTCTCTGCGTTGTCTTTTCACTTCTCTACGTTGTCTTTTCACGTCTCTGCGTTGTCTTTTCACTTCTATGTGTTGCAAGAGCTTCTTTTCACCAAGCGTGAGGTGACAATTCATGGTACATCTCTTCTTGGATCGGTCTGCAGCTTCCCAGGATGACCCATGTCCAGAGCCTTTATATCACGCTTAGACACATCCTTGAACCTCATCTGTGGTCAGCGACTGTTCTTTTACCATCCGCCAATTGTCAATTGAAGATATTTTTGGGGATGCGACCATCTTCCATACGATGAACATAACCAAGCCACTGTAGTCTTCGCTGCCTGAGGAGAGTGTACATGCTTGGGAGACCGGTGTGAGAGTGCACCTCTGTATTTGTCACTCTGTCCCTCCATGTAATTCCAAGAATGGATCACAGGCGCCGTAGATGGAAGGTGTTAAGCCTGTGCTCCTGTTTGCTTAGTCTCGCTGCCATATAGAAGTGTGCTGATAACACATGCATTGTACACCATGATCTTAGTTTTAACTGTCGGTTTCTGGTTTTTCCAAACACGCGTTGTGTGAGTAATGGTAGGATCTCCCTTTGGGACAACAATCCGCATCTACCAGTCTTGTATGGTCCCAGTCCTACTTTACGACTCTGAAAATGGGACATTGCTGAAACATGACATGTGGAGACTGGAAAACTTCCACATGCGCAAACAGCGACGTATCCTGGGCATACGATGGCATGACTACATCCGTATCGTGGAGGTCTCTGCTAAAACAGGCCTCCACCCAATCTCAGAAACACTTGTCCGGCGCCGAGTTTCTTTGTTCGGTCATGTTATACGGCTGGACCAGTAAACCCCTGCCAACAAGATACTACACAAGTCGTTGCTCAGCTCCAAAAATCTTCCCTCGATCGGCTGGAGGCGCAGAAGAGGTCGTCCCCAAACAGTATGGCTCCAGCAACTAGCAACCTCTTCCTCCGCCCAGAATAAGGCCTGGAACCACGCCACAGCTGTGGGTCATTGATGTGTCCGACCGACGCAACGGGTCTCAGACGTCTAAACGAACATTATTATTATTAGAGAGCTTATCTTTGAATAGGGATCATAGCTATGTAAATTGGTGTACTTCTGCCAGTTCATAATTGTCGATGCTAGCACTTGGCGTAGCATCTACTTCCTGTCCTAGGACATTTCTTTGCTTGTTTTGAGACTGTCTGTTTATAGATTTATAATTATCAGAAATTGATTCACCTACAGATTCACTGTCAGCTTCCTGAACGCCTTCAGAATGGCATCGCTTTCCGTGAAGATGGCAAACATTGCGGTGGTTGCATGAACTATGAGCCGGAAATATCACCCAACCATTTTACCATCAGGTACACTCATAAAATAAGCCACTCCACCATCAGTACACTCATAAAATAAGCCACTCCACCATCAGTACACTCATAAAATAAGCCACTCCACCATCAGTACACTCATAAAATAAGCCACTCCACCATCAGTACACTCATAAAATAAGCCACTCCACCATCAGTACACTCATAAAATAAGCCACTCCACCATCAGTACACTCATAAAATAAGCCACTCCACCATCAGTACACTCATAAAATAAGCCACTCCACCATCAGGTACACTTATAAAATAAGCCACTCCACCATCAGTACGCTCATAACATAAGCCACTCCACCATCAGTACGCTCATAACATAAGCCACTCCACCATCAGGTATGCTCATAACATAAGCCACTCCACCATCAGGTATGCTCATAACATAACCCACTCCACCATCAGGTACGTTCATAGCATAAGCCACTCCCCCATCAGGTACGCAAATGCTGGAGTTGTACTCAAAGCTGACTGCTAGCGTCAGGGCCAGCGAACGAGAGCTGGCAAGACCCTTCTACACCTCCACGCGGTGATCCTGGATAACAGGCTGTAGCAGGGCAGACTGGCTAAGGAGAAGGGATAAAAGAGGGAAGGCTAACCCGGTACTCAAAATGCGTGCTGATGTCGGATGTGTCCGGCCGAAAGGAGAAAATATCGCAGTTAATCCAACTCTCTTCGATGTCCATCGTCCAAGAGATGTTTAACGTGCGCGCCACTGCACACGGGTGTCTGATCTCACTACTCAGAGATCAGGAGAAACATTTACCGGATGATCCATGTAAAGAATTCCCGGATTTGAACCTGCGACCTCCAGCACCCGAGACGAACTCCTTACCTGGAGACCACTGAGACACCCGTCTCTAGTAAAGGTACTGTGTTTTAACATACATTTGTCCTATGTCAACCTATTGTTGTGAAACATGGACGTTTACAAAGCCACTGAGAGCGGAGATCGGTGCTTTTGACACACAGTGCTACAGAAGAGGCCTGACAATCCTGTGGACAAAGAAAGAAACAAAGACATTGATCCGGCAAGACCTGAATGTAGAGGAGAAATGGCTCTTAAATAATTTAATAACCCGAAAACTGAGGTTTTTTTTGGACACTTCAAACTGAAGAGAATGGTTATGGAGGTCATGGTCACTGGAAGAAGAAGCAGTGGCCAACCGAGAAGACGATGGAATTGTGGGACATCAAGGAGACACTGGATTTGACCTTGGAGCAGGCCGGAAGACAGTATCCTACAGACAGGCTGTCATGAGAGCGACGCTCTGCAAAGGACATGTTGATGATGTATTAACTTGTCTTTGAATACATCTTATCATTTCTTCCCCAGCCCTGTCAACTGTTCTATTGAAACCAGTGACAACAAAGGATACAGAAACATCCCCATTCAGTACGGATGTCTGGCAACTTTTGAGTTCTACAATAACACGTTCTCTGTCGTGACAAAAACCACAAACTTTGTCAACGGGATGGGCCAGTACCTGGTGTGGATCTTCACGCCAGACAACCATATCAAAGTGAGTGACGCTTCCTCAAAACCTGAGTGCTTCTCTTCAATGGTTGTCAAGTTCTTAGTGTTCAATGATCTCTACTGTGTCCATGGTTAACTGTTGGTTGGACTTGAAAGTGTTAAATTGTTGATTGGACTTGAAAGGGTTAAATTATTGATTGGACAAAAGAATTACTGGAAAGGGTTAAACTACTGACTGTAACTAGAAAGTGTTAAACTGTTGACTGGATTTGAAAGGGTTAAACTACTGACTGAACTGGAAACGGTTCATGTACTGTAATGGATTCAACTGCTCATTTACTGGAATGGGTTAACCTATTGACTGGATTGCAAAGGGTTACTTGAAAGGGTAAAACTACTGACTGGACTGCAAAGAGTAAAACTGTTGACTAGACTTCAAATGGTCAAACTACTGATTGGCATTGAAATGGTTAAACTGTTGCTAAAGGATCTCTATTGTGTTCGTGACACCTCTTTTTCGTCTGTTACTTGTGTGGATAGGCGGGTCTTTGTGGGTCATCTTATCTCGTATGTCTATTTACGTAGCTATAAAGGTCCCGTGTGGTCCACTGCATCTCACCTGTCAGTCCGTGTCGTTAGACAGGTCTCTGTTTACCACTGTCAGTATGTGTCGTTAGATAGGTCTCTGTGGGCCACTGTCAGTCTGTGTCGTTAGATAGGTCTCTGTGGACCACTGCTTCTCACTGTCAGTCTGTGTCGTTAGATAGGTCTCTGGACCACTGTCAGTATGTGTCGTTAGATAGGTCTCTGTGGACCACTGCATCTCACTGTAAGTCTGTGTCGTTAGATAGGTCTCTGTGGACCACTGTCAGTATGTGTCGTTAGATAGGTATCTGTGGACCACTGCATCTCACTCTCAGTATGTGTCGTTAGATAGGTCTCTGTGGACCACTGTCAGTATGTGTCGTTAGATAGGTATCTGTGGGCCACTGTCAGTCGTTAGATAGGTCTCTGTGGACCACTGCATCTCACTGTCACTCTGTGTCGTTAGATAGGTCTCTGTGGACCACTGCATCTCACTCTCAGTATGTGTCGTTAGATAGGTCTCTGTGGTCCACTGCATCTCGCTGTCAGTATGTGTCGTTAGATAGGTCTCTGTGGACCACTGCATCTTATCTGTCAACTAAACCTGATTATGTCTATGTGGCAACCTCATATTATGTTTCAAAGTATGTTGTTGGACAGTTCTCTGTTGGTCATCTAATCTTTCATTTTATGTCCTTAGACAGGATGTGGACCATCTCATCTGTTAACTTGAGTCACTAGTGGGGCATCCCTGGTGTGTCAGGGGACGGAGGGATGGGATGGAAGGATAGGGGGGGGGGGGGGAATGGCAGGAGGAGGAAAGGGAATGGGAGGGGGCGGGGTAAAGTTGTTAGTAGCACGGCTAGCAAACCGAAACATGCCGGGTTCATATTCTCCAAACGCTAAAGAGCCTACCTCTATGGAAAGTAAACCCATGAGTCTGTAATTGGATACACTGTATCCATAAAAACAAAACACAATACAGCCAACACAGACTTAGAAAAATAAATGGAACCAGAAAATAACAGGCAAAAAAGCAGAAACATTGATTCTAATAAGTTGTTTTTGATACGGACTCAGCAACACCCACTAGGCTCCCGCACTTCGGTCCAATGCCAGGTAATAATATCTGCATGTGTTTTTTAGTTGCTATTCAGTGCCGTACAATGTGTTTCATTCAAATGGAGTTGACGGAAGAGGCATTTTCCTTACATCATTTAGCGCCTAGCACTCAAAGAGATGATGATGGATGTGTGCACAACTGACACTCTGGAGTGTGTTGTGGTTGGATGTTGTTCAAATTCTTGTTAATGGATGTGTTGGGTTGTCAGGCAAAAAATAGTGCTCTGATCCTTCCCTGTGAGCTGCTTGACAAATGTCATGTGGATTGGGGGCTGGCCCATGGCATACTCTAGAAAGGTCGTCTGACACACCAGGAACCTCCCTTTGAAACGTCACATTCCACCGCCGACTAAATAACGGGAATCCTATTGTGCCAAGATTCATAATCACTCCATGCTACACACAGATCAAACAAAGTCACGGTGCAAAACACAACAATCACTGCTGAGAATGATCTTTTCACAGAACTCTGCTTTGAAATCAACTGCACAGCCATCTTTGTTTCACTAGCACTCTAGTACAGTTGCACTGACGGTTGACATGCAAGTTACTTATTTAGTCAGCCTTGGAATGTGACGATTCAAATACATTTCTTTTTTAGTCAGAAGGCCTGTATCTACAGTAAGCTGTGGACTTGCCAAATGTGTGTAGACCTCCCTCGTTGTGTTACCATTTCCCCATCTGTTCAGCCAGGTTTAATTGTTTGCTGTTCTTATGTTCATCAACTCCACTCTCTGGTCCCACCCAACCACCCCAAACCCCCCCCCCCCCCACCCCCACTCCCTGCCGCCCTCGATACCATCGGCCCCTCGATCGCCTACCGTTTCCGTGCATTGCTTTTAGAAGCAAGTGCCTTATCTCTCGACCACAGCGTCAATAAATACACCAGAGCAGGTTCGAGAGGGCTCTAAAGAACGGGCATCTGGAATGTTTCCAAACTTAGTGAAAACGATTTAACTGTCTGGTGTGTCTACTATCAAGATTCACACCAACATTAGAATATTCAACGCCAGTGTCAAGTCGGTGTTGCTGCATGGAGCCGAGACATGGAGAACGGCCAAGGTCATACAACAAAGACTCCAGTCCTTCGTTAACAGATGCCTAGGAAGGATAATGGGCATAAAGTGGCAGGACATGGTGAGGAATAAAGACTCGTGTTCATAAAGTGGCAGGACATGGTGAGGAATAAAGACTCGTGTTCATAAAGTGGCAGGACATGGTGAGAAATAAAGACTCGTGTTCATAAAGTGGCAGGACATGGTGAGGAATAAAGACTCGTGTTCATAAAGTGGCAGGACATGGTGAGGAATGAAGACTTGTGGCAAAGGAGCCAACAACAGCCATTGGAACAACAAATTAAGCAAAGAAAATGGGGCTGGATATGACATACACTGCGGAAGCTGCAGTCTAACATAGCCAGACAGGCTCTTACTTGGAATCGTCAGGGAAGAAGAGAATGTGAGAAGGAGGTAAATAATTTCACCTGGAGAGCGGCAGAAAGAGCAGCCCAGGACCGTGTACGCTGGCGAGATGTTGTCGTTGGACTATGCACAGAGAGGAGCGACGGGTTTTGATTGGTTGAGTCTACTATACACTGTCAATGTTCGCAGACCCGCAGCAGAGGGGGTAGCACTACAGCACGCTGCACTTCTTACCTTAGCAACAACACTGATGGCTTGTCGGCTCCATTCGTTTATAGAGAGATCTAGATAATATCAGGTCTCTAAATTCTAGTATTCAATCAGGCAACTGCGTTTGATGCAAGGTAGTGAAATGTTGAGGACACTCATCTCGTTCGTCTTGGTGTATCATGTTGGACCCACGGCCTCGTTCATGCACCTCAACCTTGGTGGCCCGCAAAGACGTCTGATATTCTACGGTCAGAAGAATGGCACTGTCCATCTGTTATCCGGCATGCGCACCACATGGCCCGCCCATCTGTACTTTCGTAACAGCGAGACATCTATGATGTCAGAGAAGGAAGTTCGAGGGCTGATCTCTTCGCTGCGGATTTGGTCTTGAAGACAGATCTTCAATGTTCTTCGCTCGTTGGACAAAATATCAACTAGATCAGGTCTTATTCTTCTTCTGCGTTCGTTCTCAATCTCCCGCTACCAAGCCTGAACAGGGCTTCGCAAGTAGGAAGTATTCCAGAGAACTGAATGCGTTGTGTCGCTAGTTTACAGCTTGACTGCGATATTTGCACCTTTCGGTCCGACACATCCGTCTTTGGCGGTGACCAGGTCTAATAATATGTACTGTTGTTGTTGAATCCCCACAATAAGTAGGTCTACCCTTTTGTGGGCCCTGATAAGGATGTTAAGTGGCGGGTTGTAGTAGCTTTCCTCACATCCCGAGCGTGCTGATAAAAATTGACCAAGGTCCTCCATGCAGTTTGCTATGCTTGGCTTCATCTGCGTGTCACTCACTACTATGGGGATCACGTCGACCCCTCACCACGTTAGCCAGGCTGCCATGAAAACAGCCCGTTTCCAGGTAGGACTACTATGAAGCCTAGGTGAGGGTCTTGGCCAGTATAGTTTGCCTGACCCTGACTAATGTGTCTTATCAGTATAGTTTGCTGACCCTGACTAATATGTCTTATCAGTTTGCCTGACCCTGACTAATATGTCTTATCAGTATAGTTTGCCTGACCCTGACTAATATGTCTTATCAGTATAATTTGCTGACCCTGACTAATATGTCTTTTTAGTTTGCCTGTACCTGACTAATATGTCTTATCAAAATAGTTTGCCTGACCCTGACTAATATGTCTTAACAGTATAGTTTGCCTGACCCTGACTAATATGTCTTATCAGTATAGTTTGCCTGACCCTGACTAATATGTCTGATGAGTATAGTTTGCCTGACCCTGACTAACAAGTCTTATCAGTATAGTTTGCCTGACCAGACGTTAGATTTCCTCCAGAATAAGTAAGGTACTTGCGTCTTAATTCACCCCAAACATGAGTTCTCTCGTCTTAATTCACCCCAAACAGAGTTCCCTTGGTTCTTATGGTACGTATCTGACATTTGGTGACTGTAACGGGACATCCGATTTGGAGCTAAGGAGAAGACAGGTCGATATAATTTTAATTTTAAATAAATAAGTAAAGACTTAGATAAAGATAGAAGTGTAGAAAAATGCTATCCCTAACTCTAATCTTAACCCTGACCCAAGACAGCAGAAAAACGCATTTATTCTCATTGGATGTTTTGACACCACCAAGAGTTAAAAAGTGGAGTATTATGGGGCGGGACTATCTACCATCCGGTGCTAAAAATAGATTGTCTTTTATTTTGGGGTGAATTAAGATGCAAGCACCACAAGTAAATATTGAGAATAATGATATAAAAGTTTTCACATAAATATGTTGTCATGTTACTACCACTCCCCCAGGTGCTGAAAGCCGGAGACACGTACCTTCACGAACACAGCCAAATGCTCAGGTCGGAGCTCATCCAGGCCCAGTTCTCCATCCTACGGAACGACAACCTGCAGTGTCGAAACTTCTTTTTCCTACCTCGCTCGACCACAACCACATCATCCAGCCATCAACGGGCAGCCGGGGAATTGACTAACGGGGAGCCTGGGAACAGCATGATCAACGGGGACAAGATCAACTGGGACAAGATCAGCGGGGAGTTTGGGAACAGCAAGATTGAATACTATGGGCCTACAGTCCACGGCAATGATCACTTGCCCTACAGTCCAGAAGACGATCCACAAATAAACTCATCAGCAGGGAAATCAAAGTACAAGGAGCAAAGATTAAACAATGGCAACTCTGCACCACGCAATACGTTCCAGTATGCAAATTCATTGTTATGTGCAGTCACTATGGCAACGGTCGTGATGGTCACTTCTGGAACAAACATTCTGCCTCACAGCGTCACGTGAGAGAAGACACACTATGTTTTTAGGCTCAATAAATTATTTAGTATCATTTCCTTCTACGGTATCTGGTACTGTCAGTGGTGTAGCTACCGAGGGCTCCAGCTGTTGGTAGGCCCCCGAGAGAGCGGCACCCAGAATGTCAGATATACAAGGGGGCTTCAAATGAAAACCTTAAAATTGGGAAAAGTATTAGAAGATTCACGGCTTTCACTCTAGCAAGTGTATGAGTGGAGTAGGAAGTTATAAATCGGCGTGAATTCTGTGACAGATTGTTCACAAACCTGGTCAGGCACAGAACTCAGGCTGTTTTAGAACTTCCTACTCGACTCAATACACTTGCTGGTGTAAAAGTCATGCCTCACCGTGCTGTACCTTTATTTGCCGATGAATTTCTGTAGATTTCATCCCTTTGCTGCTCAAAAACCGGATAAAAGAACGCTTCCCTTCTATAGTGCATGCCAGTAGTTGGGCGGCCATTTTTTAACTGCAAATATGACATGATACTGTTCGTCTCTACCGTGATGACTGTCTTGAACTCTATAGCAACCATATATAATTTCTATCCCACTTGTAAGGTCTTCATTTGAAGCGCTCTCATATATTATTTTGTTTTAATGTTTCTACTATTTTGTTGTTATTGCTAATTTCTTTTTTTAATTAATGCATGCCACAAAGCCGATGCATTGGCTTGCAAATTTCCTTACAATGATGTAGAGCTGATATATCGGCTTAAATAGTTGTAAGACTTAAATATATGTTTCTTCATACCAAGTATTTCTTAATTTATAAATATATTGTACTTTCTTGTAGATGATTTACACTGCAAAAATAAAACAGTTCCAAGTATTGAACAAACGTATGAGGGCATACATCGAATAAGAACAGAAGTTTACATACTTAGAGCAAACCATAACTGAAGATGATCGCAATGAGACAGAAATTAGGACAAGGAATACAATGGCAAAAAAGGACTTCAGAGACAAACAGAAATTGTTAACCTCAAAGAATATCAGGATAGAACTGAGGCAAAGAATAATCACCACTCATGTATAGCCAATTCCACTACATGAGGCTGAAACATGTAAAAAGGATGAGAAAAGCTTAGAAGCGTTTGAAATCTGGTGCTACAGTAGAATGGAAAGAGTGAGTTGGACAGAAAGAAGATCCAATGACAATGGACTCACTGAAGTGGGTGCACAAAGACACATATTACATAGTTGGCTGGGTCACAATATGAGACATGAAAGTCTTCTACATAAGATATTAGATGGGGAGAGAGAGGACCCGGGCGACATAGACTCACCTTTACATCTTAGGCATGCAAATTGAAGTACGAAATTATGCTGCAATGAAAAGAACTGCAGAGGATAGAGTCAAATGGAGAGACATACTCCGATAACCTTACACCCAGTCTGAGGACTAATCAATCAGAGGATAGAGTCAAATGGAGAGACATACTCCGATAACCTTACACCCAGTCTGAGGACTAATCAATCAGAGGATATAGTCAAATGGAGAGACATACTCCGATAACCTTACACCCAGTCTGAGGACTAATCAATCAGAGGATAGAGTCAAATGGAGAGACATACTCCGATAACCTTACACCCAGTCTGAGGACTAATCAATCAGAGGATAGAGTCAAATGGAGAGACATACTCCGATAACCTTACACCCAGTCTGAGGACTAATCAATCAGAGGATAGAGTCAAATGGAGAGACATACTCCGATAACCTTACACCCAGTCTGAGGACTAATCAATCAGAGGATAGAGTCAAATGGAGAGACATACTCCGATAACCTTACACCCAGTCTGAAGACTAATCAATCAGAGGATAGAGTCAAATGGAGAGACATACTCCGACAATCTTACAGCCAGTCTGAGGACTAATCAATCAGAGGATAGAGTCAAATGGAGAGACATACTCCGATAACCTTACACCCAGTCTGAGGACTAATCAATCAGAGGATAGAGTCAAATGGAGAGACATACTCCGACAATCTTACACCCAGTCTGAGGACTAATCAATCACAGGATAGAGTCAAATGGAGAGACATACTCCGACAATCTTACAGCCAGTCTGAGGACTAATCAATCAGAGGATAGAGTCAAATGCAGAGACATACTCCGACAATCTTACAGCCAGTCTGAGGACTAATCAATCAGAGGATAGGGTCAAATGGAGAGACATACTCAGACAACCAGTCTCCAGACTTCTTCTTCTTCCTACGCTGTCATACGTCAACTTGAATTTGTTCGAAGAAAGCACCGGTCATCCTGAGGCTGTCGACACTGCCAAAAAGCGTGTC
Organism: Ariolimax columbianus; assembly: GCA_036924085.1. Taxonomy (NCBI): domain Eukaryota; kingdom Metazoa; phylum Mollusca; class Gastropoda; order Stylommatophora; family Arionidae; genus Ariolimax; species Ariolimax columbianus. Next base: position 61,744,632 of record JAVGWX010000012.1, on the reverse strand, counting down.
TAGTGTTGGCACTGGTGATGGCCACAAGTCTGTGCCTCGTATGTCTGGCAATTTTGCAGCACATGTTCAGGGGCCATTTTCCCCGTACCACAGGTGCATTCGTCAGTAGCACATATCTTCAGTTTATTGAATAGATCGGGGTGTGGGCCGTGGTCTTTCATGCGTTGTGCTATGCTTGGCTTCATCTGCGTGACGCTCACTACTACGGGGATCACGTCGATCCACATCTCTAGTGCCCTAAAAACAGCCTGTTTCAAGGGAACTCTACATGGAATAGATGTAGTGGTTTGTTCAGTATGTTGTACCTGACCCTGGCCCAACGTCCTGGTAGTATGTTGTACCTGACCCTGACCCAACGTCCTGTTCAGTATGTTGTACATGACCCTGACCCGACGTCCTGGTCAGTATGTTGTATATGACCCTTACCCGACGTCCTGGTCAGTATGTTGTACCTGACCCTGACCCGACGTCCTGGTAGTATGTTGTATCTGACCCTGACCCGACGTCCTGGTAGTATGTTGTACCTGACCCTGACCCGACGTCCTGGTCAGTATGTTGTATCTGATCCTGACCCGACGTCCTGGTCAGTATGTTGTCACTGACCCTGACCTGACGTCCTGGTCAGTGTGTTGAGCCTGACTGGACTATCGTATGTATCTCTTCTGGTGTGTCTGTACTATGTTTTCCTATTGACTATGGGTAGTAAGTTCGTGGGTGGTTTTCTTCTTGATGCTTACTAGGTCTAGGGTGTGTAAGATACCATGGAAAGACGAAAACACAATTGAAACCAACGATACGACCAAAAGGCCTTCATCAGGGGCAACTCGGTCACCACAGCTTTGTGAGGTCGGATAGGTAGTTCCGTTCATCTCTGTTTTGTTTTCTGACTTAGCCATCAGCCAGGTATCCATTTACAGGTGGGTTAACTGGATCTGCCGGTAGTGGGAGTTGAGCGCCACACCTTTGCATTGAAAAACGAGTGCTCTTCCACTGCGCTGCAAAGGGACTTAACACATTAAATATCGTCATAAGGTTTACCACAAGTCCGGAGGGGGAGGGGGGGTCTGACAATTTCAGCGTTCAAGCTTTAATCTGTTACATTTAGCCTTTCCAACGTTATATGGGCTTCTACATTCTATCTCTAACCCGTCTAATCGAATCATTATATCAGGAATAACAGTACCGGATGAGATATCAGATTGGTTCGAAGTACAAATGGGAGTGTGGCAGGGATGTATCCTCTCTCCATGTCTATTGAACGTTTATGCAGAGTGCATAATGAGGAACGTTAGAGAGGATGAGGTTATCGGAAGTTAGGCCGCCTTTACAATCGGTAGATACAAGATCCCAGAGCTAAGATAAGCTGACGATACTGTTATACTTTCAAACAATGCAAAGGGATTTGCAGCCAGCCATAAACAGATGCAGCAAAGAACATAACCTCTTTGTAAGTATAGACGATGGCAAGATTGTGTCACTGAGCTTCTCTCGAGAGCTAACATGCCCAGCATCCATGCACTGCTAGAGAAAGCACGACTAGTATGGACCGGACACCTCGTCCGTATGTCAGACGGCTCCCAAAGAAGCTTCTCTTCGGCGAGCTGAGAGAGGGATGGTGCGAGAGAGGGCGCCCAAAGAAACGATATAAAGACGGTCTGAGGGACTCACTGAAATGTTGCCAGATAGACATCGACACATGGGAGTGTCTTGCGCAAAACAGATCTGACTGGAGAAGCGCAGTCAAATCGGGTGTAGCCGGTGAAGACGACCGTATTGTGAAAGCCCAGAGCAGAGGAGAGACGCGGAAATCCCGAGCAGCGGGAACACCATCCCCTTCTACAAACCTTGTGTGCCCGCTATGTAGCAGATGTTTTCGTGCTCGCATTGGCCTGTTCAGCCACATGCGCACCCACACCCAACAGGTAAATCTGTGACAAGGATGATGTCGGCGGTCCTCATCGACAACGATGGACAGCTATTATTATAAATATAGACAAAACAAATATATTGACCACCAACAAAACAAGAAATTAACTTCATTTCAAATTCGGGGTTGTGGAAATAGAGCAGGTCACGAACTTGGGAGTACCTGGGATCTACAAAACACAACAATGGCGACTACTCAAAAGAAATCAGAAGGAGAATGGCAATGCAGAGACTGCACAACCTAATAGAACAATGGCAGAACAGCAGCAAACCAACAACTTGATAGAACAATGGCAGAACAGCAGCAAACCAACAACTTGATAGAACGATAGTAGAAAACCAACAACATGATAGAACAATGGCAGAACAGCAGCAAACCAACAACTTGGTAGAACAATGGCAGAACAGCAGAAAACCAACATCATGATAGAACAATGGCAGAACAGCAGAAAACCAACAACATGATAGAACAATGGCAGAACAGCAGCAAACCAACAACATGATAGAACAATTTCAGAACAGCAGCAAACCAACAACATCATAGAACAATGGCAGAACAGCAGCAAACCAACAACATGATAGAACAATGACAGAACAGCAGCAAACCAACAATTTTGTAGAACAATGGCAGAACAGCAGCAAACCAACATCATGATAGAACAAAGGCAGAACAGCAGCAAACCAACAACTTGATAGAACAATGGCAGAACAGCAGCAAGCCAACAACTTGGTAGAACAATGGCAGAACAGCAGCAAACCCACATCATGGCAGAACAGCAGCAAACCAACAACTTGATAGAACAATGGCAGAACAGCAGAAAACCAACAACATGATAGAACAATGGCAGAACAGCAGCCAACCAACAACATGATAGAACAATGGCAGAACAGCAGCAACATGATAGAACAATGGCAGAACAGCAGCAAACCAACAACTTGATAGAACAATGGCAGAACAGCAGCAAACCAACAACCTGATAGAACAAAGGCAGAACAGCAGCAAAGAAACAACTTGATAGAACAATGGCAGAACAGCAGCAAACCAACAACATTATAGAACAATTGCAGAATAGCAGCAAACCAACAACATGATAGAACAATGGCAGAATAGCAGAAAACCAACAACATGATAGAACAATGACAGAACAGCAGCAAACCAACAACATGATAGAACAATGTCAGAACAGCAGCAAACGAACAACTTGGTAGAACAATGGCAGAACAGCAGCAAACCAACAACTTGATAGAACAATGGCAGAACAGCAGAAAACCAACAACCTGATAGAACAATGGCAGAATAGCAGCAAACCAACAACATGATAGAACAATTGCAGAATAGCAGCAAACCAACAACCTGATAGAACAATTGCAGAATAGCAGCAACCTAATAGAAAAATGGTAGAAACCCAACAACCTGATAGAACAATGACATAAAACCAACAACCTGATAGAACAATGGCAGAAAACAAAAAACATGATAGAACAATTGCAGAAAACGAACAACCTTATAGAACAATGGCAGTTAACCAACAACCTGATAGAACAATGGCAGTAAACCCATGGCAGTTAACCAATGGCAGTAAACCAATGACAGTAAACCAATGGAAGTAAACAAATGACAGTAAACCAATGGCAGTAAACCAATAGAAGTAAACCAATGGAAGTAAACAAATGACAGTAAACCAATGGAAGTAAACCAATGGAAGTAAACCAATGGAAGTAAACCAATGGAAGTAAATCAATGGCAGTAAACCAATGGGAAACCTGTGTTTTTGTCGTAGCAGCATAAGGTCATTGACCCAAACCTCGAGGATGAGGATCGAGTCGAAATATCCTCAGAATACCATGGACCGAAAACAAGAAGAATGCAGACATTCAACAAGAGTTGGGGACAGAGGAGAACTGGTTCATAAATTCCATCATGACCAGAAAATGTAAATACATTGACCACATCAAAACACATAACGGTCTTGGGAGAACGATAAGGGATGGTTTGGTGCCGGGAAAGAAAGGCAGACCCAGAGGAGGATGGCACCAAGGAGTGCTAGGGCACTACTTTGGAGCACGCTGGAGATTTGGCAAGAGTTTCTTTCAGACTGACTGTGCTGGACTGCTAGATGATGATACACTACTTATGGTGGGTCTGGTAAACAGGAAGCTGTGATTGAGTGAGGAATTTCTTCTCTGCATGTCTCACATCACTTCTAGCAGATTTGTGGGCACTGATGGGCAATGTATTATCATCTTGTGCCTTGCCGGTTGGCGATGGTGGATTTCCACCCAGTCGTATTACCTGTGTCATTTATCAACTCTACTGTTGACCCGTCCCCCTGTTCAAGCTGTTCATCATTTTCTCTCTCTCTGCTTTCAGCTATCTCTCTTCCCTGTTATGTTACCCACTGCCACCGTATGTTCCAACCCGCCTCTTCTCATGACATGCCCAAAACAAGGATGACTGCCTTGGCCGAACTTTTGCAATAAGTTGTAGTTGTGTCTGTTTGCAATGAGTTGTCGTGTCCGTTTGCAATGAGTTGTCGTGTCCGTTTGCAATGAGTTGTCGTGTCTGTTTGCAATAAGTTGTCGTGTCTGTTTGCAATGAGTCGTCATTTTGTCTGTTTGCAATGAGTCGTCATTGTGTCTGTTTGCAATGAGTTGTCGTTATGTCTGTTTGCAATGAGTTGTAGTTGTGTCTGTTTGCAATGAGTTGTCGTGTCTGTTTGTAATAAGTTGGTTGTGTCCTTTTGCAATGAGTTGGTTGTGTCCGTTTGCAATGAGTTGTCGTGTCCATTTGTAATAAGTTGCTGTGTCTGTTTGCAATGAGTTGTCGTGTCTGTTTGCAATGAGTTGTCGTGTCTGTTTGCAATGAGTTGTCGTGTCTGTTTGCAATGAGTTGTAGTTGTGTCTGTTTGCAATGAGTTGTCGTGTCTGTGCTTTTTAAAGTACCCCATCGTTAGTCTTTGCAGTTCATAGAATTATTAACATTCTTCTGTAAAACCACATTTCCGCCGCCTCTAGTGATCTTTGAGCTTGCTTGCTGATTGTACGTGATTCACTGCCGTATATTAGTACTGGTTCCACATATCATCCAAGAACTCTTTCTCAATTCCAGCAATAGAGTTTTTTTGCACAAGATTCACTTCTGCTCTGGAAAACCGATTTTTGCCTGGGCTATTCTGTATTCACTTAAGTTCACTGTTTTCATTAGTATTGTCCTAGCTTGTCCAGTTCGCGATAAAGAAATGTGTGGGTAGAAACGTCCGCCAATGGTATATTGTTGGTTTTCATATACAAATGTTTTACTCATTCAGTCCATTGAGCTGGAGGAAACTGGCACTGTTTCTACTAACGATTTTTGAACAAAATTAAAACACTTCCATTCCATGTTTTAAAATATCTATTCATCTTCTTACCTCGGGAAGTTCCAAAATTTAGCTCTGCAGCGGTATGTACCGGGTGTGTTCTATGTAAAAGCAAAAGCCTACTGTAGATAAAGACCCTCTGACTCAGATAAAGACCGTCTAACTCACGGAGAAATCCCTCTGAAACATCACATTCCACGGCTGACTAAAATACGGAACTTGCATGTGTCGACTTTCAGTGCAACTATAATAGCCTGTTCTGGAAACAAAGATGGATATGCAGTAGTTTCAGGGCAGGATTCTGTGAAAGGATCACTCTCAACAGTGATTTGTTGTTTTGTACCGGGAATTTGTTTAATTCCTCTGTGTGGAAAATAGGATTTGATTATAAACCTTGGTACAATATGAGTTTCGTTATTTAGTCCGCCGTGGAATGTGACGTTTCATGGGATTTTCCCGTGAGTCAGACGGCCTATCTAAAGTAGGCCATTGATTAAAAAAAAACTGAAAAACGAGATGATACTGTGTACAAACTTTTCTTTAACTTGACAGAACCGTTGTCCGTTTGCGTAAACTTCTATTTCTCCTATTTAACAAACTTCCCCATAACATAGATAGCTGGTATTGTGTACTCAGCCTCTACCAGTACGGCCTGATAATCTATCATAATTAGACTCCTGTTATTCTCCCCCCCCCCCCCCCCCCCACCCCAATACTCTAATATATATGAAAGCGTATAATTACTTGCTTATTTGCAAAACAATTTGAATTTTATATTTGTCATGCCTTCTGCGAAATGTAAATATCTTGAAAATAATATATCCTAATAAGTTTAAACTTTCAGAAGATCTAAGCACATGGCTTACCTTTGTGTTAAGGCTGTTTTTGTTGTTGTTTATTTAATGATATTTAAATATATGAAATTACTGACTTGTGAGTCAAAAATATGTTTCGCTTTCCTGCGAAATTACGGCACTGTCATTTCTTTTACTCGAATCTACACAGTATCCCAATATAATATTTGCTCTTTTGTAACGTTAAAAACTCAAACATAAATAATAGGAAGCATGAACTTTTTAAAATATGATATACCTTCAAATGAAACGTGTTCAAAATGGCCGCCATTGGCAGCAATACATTGTCGGCAACGTTGTAAAACTGATCCACAAACATCATATATGGTTTCCGTGGGAAACCACTAGCAAAATTCTAGACGCCTATCTGAGTTGTCCTCACTCATAGCGCCAAGCAGTCTGGAATATAGGACTCACACATTCATTGCATTTAAATGGGATGGGCATTTGATCTTTCTATAACTTTCTGACGTGAAGTAAGGACTTCCATGAGGATCCTGTGAACGTCTGCAACATCGCCTCTGCACTTCCTATATTCGTTCTCTCTGCGTCGCACCGTCTCTTATTCACAGCACGCACAGGTCCTTCATCTCAAACCTGTCGTGTAATCATGTCATTGTTACACGTGACAGTGGCGCAGTATCGAATCCTGTCCTCCTTCGTCTATGTACCTCAATCACATTCTCGCATTTCCTCAAATACTTTAAAATCCATATACGTTGCTAGAAAGAAATCTTGTTTACCTCTGCCATTTTATCTAGTACACTTATTTCCTTCACCCTAACTAAAAACAGCAGAATACATACGTTCGTGCACACTCAACCTAGGCAATACCGCGCCAATATAAACAGTTCCAGCGGCTTTTCTTCAATAGGTTCTATGATATTAACATTCAAATAGTGAAAACATTATCTTGGGACGCTCTGTACATCGCCACATATACAATTTTGTTATTCCTTTCTATTCGTGATTAACTTTGAATAGTTGAGTTTATAATACGTGATATGTGAATGAAACATCACAGAAAATCACAGGAGATCAAATAAGTCTCAAATGAGTAATCTTGTGTGGAAGTTTTACAGCAGGAATAATATTTCACATTGAATCCCTTGTTTCTCTTTCAGCACATACAACACATATTCTGTCTCCCAAACAATTGAATGTCCACGTGTAACAGGATCCCAGACCCCTAAACACGTACTTCAAGAATGCCTAGCTCACAAAGAATTAAGATGTCAGACCTGACCGGAAGAGCAGCACTGGGGCAAAAGCTATGGAGACACCTCTCAGACCTGTGGACTGGCGACATGACTGAAGACTTAGCATTATCAGAAAAACCCGAACGCAGAAGAAGACACATTCTGCAATTGTTAGTCAAAACACGTACACAAGTTTGCTTACACAAACACTTGAATCCCGTGGAGCGAATACAGACTGCGAGGTCCACAACAGATCTGCCAAGGCACGTCCTCCATTTGGAAGACTACGAGAAAGCGTTTGGAACCGGCAGGAAATCAGTGTTACAACCAAGATCAAGGAGTATAGGGATGTTATGTTACTGCCTTCTATACGCATGCAAAGATGGAGCGTAACCGGTTGTGGGTTTACATTGCTCTGCTGGTTTAGTTCATTATGGATACCACCAGACCAAGGATTTGCCTGGAATTCACACTAGTCGACGACTTACACTTGTGTTGTTTTGGATTGGTAAATTCGTTCGTGTTTTTGTGTGTGATTTCTTCCGTCCGAGTATCCGGGTATAGACATCGACTAAATGAATTAGCTTTACGCTTAAACCTGTGTCGTATTTCACGGTCTAGTTCACCCGGCTGAACTTCACGAAATTGGCGTTCTTTGCCCTAGCTGCAATACAGTGTTAATTTTGGTGTGGAAGATTTAGATACGACTATAATGGACTGAATACAGCCTGGGACAGATATCAAACTCACTCACATGCTGAGTGATGTCCCCACGACTTCTTGTGGTTATAGAAAAGACACGGCACACAACGTTAGATGGCATCCCCTTTTGCGGAACACCTGTTTACGGGAAAGGCTTGGGGAGTAAACTCTTAGGAAAAATCTGCATCCTGTGCTATCTTCAGTCCTCTCGATAAATATCTTACCACTGGTCAAGAGTAGCTCAAGACCAGAGAGGGAGGTTGACAAAAAGCGCAGTTTGTTCCTCACTTTAATCCAAATCACCGCGCAGGTCACCCATTTCAGCGGACACAGCAAGAGAAAAGACTGTCCACACGGCTGGAAAAAGAGAGTGGTCTTCATCACTTGTACCAACATCATCATACACATACGGACATGGCGAGTCTATAGCAGGCATATCAGGAAACTCTCTCCCGTCACCTGTCACCTCATGTTGGTCAAGAACCCAACTCTAGTCATCAGCGGGAAGAGGTTTTCTCGCGTCCATCCGTTGCTGCAGAGAGCGCCTGAGGAACGGATTCTAAATAATTGTTGTAAGATGAGCTTAGGACAGGCAAGTAGGGGACGGCGTGGGCTAGTGACACGGCTCACAACCCGAAGGTGCTGAGTTTGATCCCCATTACAGCACCGGCAGTAACCCAGTGGAAGCAAATCCTTAGAAAATGCAGCAGGAAGCAGACCCTTACATAAAATGCATGCTGAAGTTGGATGCACTGGGCCGACAGGCGCAAAATAAAAACCACAGTGCATCGCACACCGCCTTGGGGATTAGAGAAATAGGCAAACGTAAAAACAAAAAATAAAATAAAAGACAGGCAATCGCTCAAGAGGGAGGACAGAAAACACTACATAAAGTTTCTTTAAACAGTTTCCATATTGTAACCCTCTAGGAGTTGCTTGCTCCGAACCGCTTAGCCTGACGTAATGCCATCACACATTGTGCTCGTATCGTGGAGACAAAAACCATTACAGAGGTGCACACAAAAAAGAGAGCTACACGAAAGACAACTCAAAACGGCCCAATTACTAACGCTGTCCACGTGAGCACCGTGGTACAGTTTGTCACGCTCAGATCGAACTGTACAATCAGATGTGTTCCGACCACACCCTGATGTTGTCTGTCCACCTGTACCTCTGTCGCGCCTTGGCTTTCTTGACCTCTACTCATCCCTCCAAAATAACCGTTAGCAGACTATCATGGCGCTTAACATGACCAAAATATGTTATTTTTCTGATTTTCATTTCCTCCAGAAGTGTATGTTCCCACTAGAGTTGTTCCAGAACCTCATAAATGGTTTTCCTAGAAACTCATCCAAGTCTTCTGAATACGCACATTTCAAAGGCGTCAATACGATTCTCCATTATATCAGGGTCCAGGTTTTTACTCCATACAACAAAACTGAATGCACATAGCATTTAATTATTCTCATTTCTAAGATCTGAGATATCTGCTTTGACAGATGTGTGTATCTCTCTAAGATCTGAGATATCTGCTTTGACAGATGTGTGTATCTCTCTAAGATCTGAGATATCTGCTTTGACAGATGTGTGTATCTCTCTAAGATCTGAGATATCTGCTTTGACAGATGTGTGTATCTCTCTAAGATCTGAGATATCTGCTTTGACAGATGTGTGTATCTCTCTAAGATCTGAGATATCTGCTTTGACAGGTGTGTGTATCTCTCTAAGATCTGAGATATCTGCTTTGACAGGTGTGTGTATCTCTCTAAGATCTGAGATATCTGCTTTGACAGGTGTGTGTATCTCTCACGCTGTTAAATGTATTTTTTGGCCATTGCAATTCTTTGAATGATCTCCCTTTCACATTTGCCATCAGCTGAAATGAGTTGGTCAAGATATGCATAGCTAAGAATATGAATTGTTAAACTCACTTTAGGCAACTTGGGAAATATATTGACATCGAAGCAAAGAACCAATAAATGACAAATGTGAATATTCACATTATTATCGTCGTCAGTCCGGCAGATGTGTCGTGTGCGGGCAAGCTAACAATGTTCTGAATGTGCCCCAATATTTTGCAGTGCTGTACCAAATGCAAGTCTCGGTTCTTGGTTAGTCCATCTCTTCATCCCATAGATGAGCGGCCCGTGGACGAGTACAGACATATGGCCACCAAAACGTTGTCAGGCACACCTACCACATGTCCAGCCCAACGATGGTTGCGTGATATCGCTTGCTTCCACGACGTCCCGAAACAAAGTGTGATGTCGAATTTTTTTGTTTCGGATCTTATCCCGTATCGGAATCTTTAGTACGCGCCATTCCGTTGGTAGGATGTCTGTTTTTCTTGTGGTGGAGGTCTGTTTAGAGCTTCTTTGAAATACTCAACCCATCGTTTCTGTTGTTCCTCCGATGATGTCAATATCCTGCCTTCTCTATCTTTGATTGGTTTGTCTGTCTGTATATATCTAGTTGCCATTTATTTTCTTTGTTAATGAGTAGAAATGTCTCATATTTCATCTCTCTGCAAGCTTGTCAAAATATTCCCTTTTATTTTTCCATATACATGTCTTGACCTCTTTGTCTGTAACAGTATAATTACTTTGTGCTTCTGCTTATGTAGCTCGGATTCGGCAATTGTTGAGTAAAGCTTTCTTCTTTTTCTGTTCTTCTATTTTTTTTAATGTCTGTTGTGATCCATTCTTTGTGTTGGTTTCTCTTGAATCCCTCAGTTTCTTCACATGTCTTATTCCACATCTCTTTAGCCTGGTCCCACATCTCTTTAGCCTAGTCCCACATCTCTTTAGCCTGGTCCCACATCTCTTTAGCCTAGTCCCACATCTCTTTAGCCTAGTCCCACATCTCTTTAGCCTAGTCCCACATCTCTTTAGCCTAGTCCCACATCTCTTTAGCCTAGTCCCACATCTCCTTAGCCTGGTCCCACATCTCTTTAGCCTAGTCCCACATCTCTTTAGCCTAGTCCCACATCTCTTTAGCCTAGTCCCACATCTCTTTAGCCTAGTCCCACATCTCTTTAGCCTGGTCCCACATACTATTAATGTCCATTTTTTCATCCTTATATAGCTCTTGTAGCACTTGATATCTGTTATTAAGTTTTAAGCTAAATTCTGTCTTCTCCTGGTGTTGCAATAAGTGTACGTTATATCTTGTTCTCCTTGCGCTCTGTACTGGGTACTTTTTTAGTTTGAGCTGCAAAATCTCCAGCAACATGTGGTGGTCTGACACTACATCTGCACTTCGCTTTACTCTTACTTCCTGTAGTGTACTTCTGGGGGCTTGACTGACACAGATGTGATCAATCTGATTTTCCGTTTGGAGATCTCCATGTGGCCTTATGTATCTTCTTGTGTGGAAGTCTGGAGATCTCCATGTGGCCTTATGTATCTTCTTGTGTGGAAGTCTGGAGATCTCCATGTGACCTTATGTATCTTCTTGTGTGGAAGTCCGGAGATCTCCATGTGACCTTATGTATCTTCTTATGTGGAAGTCTGGAAATCTCCCCGTGGCCTTATGTACCTTCTTGTGTGGAAGTCCGGAGATCTCCATGTGACCTTATGTACCTTCTTGTGTGGAAGTCCGGAGATCTCCATGTGACCTTATGTATCTTTTTAATGTGGAAACATGCTGCCTCCAATTATCATTTTGTGTAGCGCACAAAACTCTGCAAACATTTCTCCATTTTCGTTCATCTGTCCCATTCCTTGTCTTCCCATATTCTGTTCGTAATCCAGGTTGTCTGCTCCCACTTTAGCATTGAAGTCTGCCATTAAAATTAAGAGGTCGCTCTTTTTCTGTTGGTCAAGGACCTCTTTCTGCTTATTGTAAAACTCTTGCTGCTTATCGTCGGCCTCGTTAGGGCGTAGCACTGAATGATGTTTATATTGATGTTTTTGATCCTCGTTCTAAAGCTTGCTCTCATGATTCGGTTGGTAATAGCCTCCCACTTTATGAGCGCCCCTGTGCTTCTCTTGAGAGCATCAGTGCCACTCCCTCTGTATGCTGGTTATCAGTTCCCTCGTTTCCAGAATACATTTTCATTTCCCTAGTAGTTAGTCTCATCTTTCCTGATTGTGTCCATCCTAGCACTGCCAATTTGTAATTCCTCATCTCATTAGCTGTTTGGGCTGTTTTACCTTCTTTTTTTTTTTTCTTTTTTTTTTTTTGGTAAGACATGGAGAACGACCAAGGTCATACAACAAAGACTCCATTCCATCGTTAACAGATGCCTAAGAAGGATAATGGGCATAAAGTGGCAGGACATGGTGAGGAATGAAGACTTGTGGGAAAGGAGCCAACAACAGCCATTGGAACAACAAATATCGCCCTCAAAGCCGCCACGGCGAAATACAAATACACTCTAAACCAAACAACAAGAGAAAGCTGGAAAAACAAAACAGAGAGTCTCAATTTAGACAAAGAAGAGAACAAACTATGGAAGTTAGTCAGAGCCATGAATGACGAAACTCCATCAAACAAACAAATTACCATCAAGCAGGGTGACAACATTCTCGCTGGAAAAAAAGCAGCAAACGCCTTTGTTGAACATTATGCCAGAGCAAACCACATTGAAGTCCCTACAGATAGGCATACAGGCATTAGTGAAGAGCAAAAGGGGCACGACAACATCAATATGGCACCAGAAGAGCATATGATGGCCAAATTAACAATGAGTGAAATGGAAGAGGTCATGAGAACATTAAAGAGAAGGAAATCTCCCGGAAAAGAAGGGATAACAAACGAAATGCTGATGCGGCTGGGCCAAACAGCAAAGAGGAAACTATCAGTCCTGAACCAAAGCTGGAAAAGGGGTATTGTACCCCCGGCATGGACAGACGCAGTACTTGTACCAGTACCAAAGAAAGGAAAAGACAAAACAGATCCAAATGGATACAGGCCTATCAGCATACTGAGCTTCGTAGGCAAACTGATGGAACGTATGATAAACACCAGACTGATGTGGCATCTGGAAGAAAAACACATACTAATTCCACAGCAAGCAGGCTTTAGACAGCACAGATCCACTGCGGATCAGGTCATCCTCATAGCCCATGAAATAGAAGATGCCTACCAGGAGCAAAAACACAGAGTAGCGGTTTGGGTGGACCTAGAAAAGGCATTTGACAAAGTCTGCAAAGAGTGACTTAGTCAAGCTAAGATGAAATGAAGTTTGTGGGAAAAGGTACAAATGGATCAGTCACTACCTCAAAAACAGAACAGCCAGAGTTCAAGTACAAGGGCAGATGAGCAAAAATGTGACACTTGAGCAGGAAGTACCCCAAGGGGGTGTACTGTCACCCACACTCTTCCTGGTGTATATAAATAACATAACAGAGAATATACCAAGAAGAGTCCATAGCTCAATGTTTGCAGACGATCTGGCTATGTGGACCTCTGAAAAGAACCTCAACATAGCAAGTAATCGGATTCAGCAGGCCCTAACATCGCTGGAAGAGTGGGCGAACTCATGGCTGGTCAAAATAAACGTGAAAAAAAAACATGTACGATATTTTCGCTTTCAAACAAACACCAAAATAAGTCTTAACGGCAAATACCTGCAGCCAAACGACAACCCAAACTATCTGGGAGTCACATTTGATCGGCGCATGACATGGAAAAGTCAGATCGAGAGAAACCGAGTGAGAGCCAGAGAAAGAATGGCAATCATGAAGAAACTTGCTGGTACAAGCTGGGGAGCAGACCGAAGTATACTAAAGAAACTGTACACTGAAAGAGTGAGACCAGTTCTCGAGTATGGCATTTGCGGCATGGACAACAGCAGCAAGTGCGAACTTCGATAAAATTAGCAAACTCCAAAACGAAGCAATGAGAGTTATAACAGGTGGCATGAAGTCAACGCCAATCGTAGAACTTGAAAAGATTACAAAACTGCAATCCATGACCGACAGAAGAGACTGCAGAGCCCAGCAGCAAACATAGAAACTCAGAAGACTGACTGACCATCCAATGCACCAGAGAATAAACAATTTTGGAAATGGGAAACTAAAGCGGAGAAACTTTGCAGAGATAGCCAAAGCAAAGATGAGCGAAGACCCTATGAACGCACTAACAACACCAAAGCCCATCCCTACTGTACGAAAACCTACCTGGAGGAAGCATATATTTCCAGAGGTGGTAGAAAATATACCAGGTATTGGAAACAAAAAACTGCCAGAATAAAAAACTGCCAGGTACATAACGAAAAACTACCCAAGTATGGAATGGACCCATGCATACACCGACGGCTCTGTAACAAACACAACACAGAACGGAGGAGCAGGGGCATTCATGAGCCTACCAAATGGCAACTGGAAAATACACAAGCAATTTCATAGCGGAGGCAGAGGCACTGAGGGCGGCAGTGGAAGAAATGGTGACAGGTAAAAGGAATGAAAGCCATATAGTCCTGCTTACAGATGCTCTGGCCGTAGTCACATCACTAAAGAGCCAGAAAAATACTGAACTTAATGATTTAAGAGCAGTACTCTGTCAACTATGCCAGCAGTCCGCACCAAAAAGTGTAGTGGTACAGTGGATTCCATCCCACTGCAACATCCAAGGCAACGAGGAGGCAGACAGACTGGCAAAAGAAGGTGCAAGACTGCCACAACCAGATACTAGTATGACATACGAAGAGTCAAAACGGTTTTTAGAGCTAGATACATGACCAAATGGGAAACAGAACATACTGGCTACACAAAAAACGATGCCTATTACCAGTTGAACAGAAGAGAGCAGGTCGTGGTCTTCAGACTTCGCACTGGCCACAATAGACTGAGGTACCACCTATTCAACAAATTGAAGATAGGTGGCACCGACGAATGCACGTGTGGTACCGGGAAAATGACCGCTGAACATTTGCTGCAAAACTGCCCGACATAGGAGGATCAGAGAGAGCAGATGTGGTTATCACCAGTGGCAACACTAGACAAGCTCTACGGCAGTGTCGACAGCCTCAGGATGACCGCTGCTTCTTTCGAAAAAATGAAGGTCGACGTCTGACAGCGTAAGAAGAAGAAGAACAGACAGGCTTTCGTGCAGTACAATGGACCATGTATCAACCTGTTGCCGCCTTATAGAAGCTGACCTAGAGTTCCAGACGCCCTTGATATTCACTTTCTTTGACTATAAAAAAGGCTTTTCATTCGGTAAAACCACATTGTGTTTGGCGTTCACCGTTCTCACAAACAGTTATACGAACTGCACTACCACATTTCGTCCCTCCCAACGTCTAATTCTGGTACCAATTCAAAAAGGGGTCCACCCTGGCGATCCTGTCTCACTGAACCTCGATGGAGAGGGCAGGAAAAAGGGTCTGGAGATGCAGCTACTCGATGGAGAGGGTCTGGAGATGCAGCTACTCGATGGAGAGGGAAGGAAAGCGGGTCGGGAAATAAATGTCTCAAAGACCAAAGTGCTAACCAATCGATTCGCCACTTCTGATCCAGTCTTCCTTGGTGAGGTACGACTAGAGGGTGTGATCCAGTCTTCCTTGGTGAGGTACGACTAGAGGATGTGATCCAGTCTTCCTTGGTGAGGTACGACTAGAGGATGTGGTCCAGTTTTCCTTGGTGAGGTACGACTAGAGGATGTGATCCAGTCTTCCTTGGTGAGGTACGACTAGAGGATGTGATCCAGTCTTCCTTGGTGAGGTACGACTAGAGGATGTGGTCCAGTTTTCCTTGGTGAGGTACGACTAGAGGATGTGGTCCAGTCTTCCTTGGTGAGGTACGACTAGAGGATGTGGTACAGTCTTCCTTGGTGAGGTACGACTA
The DNA here is from genome assembly GCA_036924085.1 of Ariolimax columbianus. Lineage (NCBI taxonomy): Eukaryota > Metazoa > Mollusca > Gastropoda > Stylommatophora > Arionidae > Ariolimax > Ariolimax columbianus. The sequence goes on along the minus strand of JAVGWX010000012.1, from coordinate 61,728,799 downwards.
GAGGATGTGGTCCAGTCTTCCTTGGTGAGGTACGACTAGAGGATGTGATCCAGTCTTCCTTGGTGAGGTACGACTAGAGGATGTGGTCCAGTCTTCCTTGGTGAGGTACGACTAGAGGATGTGGTCCAGTCTTCCTTGTTGAGGTACGACTAGAGGATGTCAATGAGTACAGTTATCTTGGACGCCTTCTCAATATGGAGAATAAATTCGAACCTGAACTAACAACACGGTCCTGGACGGTTGTCATGACCAAGACCCATGAGCCTCATTCTTTAATTCCACTGTACTCCCTGCGATGTGCTACAGTGCCGAAACGTGGACACTAACAAAATCACTAGAGGACAAATTGAGAGTGACACATGCCTCCCTTGAGAGACGCTTGGTCGGAATCACTCTCCGGAATCAACGCATTCAAGGTCTCCAAACTTCTGAAATGAGACGATAATCCCTAATGAAGGATGCGGTAATCCATGCAGACAAGGCAAAACATAGATTGGCAGGTCACATGTTACGATGCTCGATGGAGCACGGCGATAGCAGTCTAGTACCCCCGAGGTAAGAAGAAACCGCGGAGAAGACCTCAAATGGGCCGGTCAGACTCCCTTGCTGTACGCTGCAACATCCGAGATGCCTCTAGAGGAACGCTTACACCGCACTGGACTTATGTCCAAGACAGGGCCCGCTGGAGACAAAGTTGGGACACGCAGCTTCGCTGAGGAACGGGTTATCAATATATATATATATATATGGCTGCTCTGGCCAAACTGAGGCCGATCGATATAGAGGGACAAAAGCATCTGCCTGAAATCCAAGTTGAGTTTAATGTATGCATTTGTCATTTCCGTGTACCTTTACTAGTGCGAAACGTGGACTCCGACAGCGATTCTAGAGCTAAGACGTGTACAATGAACATAAGATAACTGCGTCGAATCCTCGGCTATTTCGTATCTAGACCACGACATGAATAAGGCAGTTCGGTACACGTTAAGGGAGAGGTCGGCCAATATAAATACCTATTGACTATGGTTAAAACACTCAAGCTCACGTGGTATGGGCATGTTTCAATGTCGTCTGGGCTGATCAAGACGGTCCTTCAAGGGATTGACGTGGCAAGCGTAAGAGAGGGAGGCAGAACAAGAGATGGGATTACAGCATCAGAGAGTGGAGGGGAAGGTCCATAGTTAGAACAAATATCATGGCACAAAACCGAGAGGGGTGGTGAGAACTCGTCAAACAGCATTGCTGCCCCAATGACCTTTTAGGTTACAGGACTGGTGATGATATATATATAAATATAAAGGTAAGTACTTACTTACATACGTAAAATACTTGCACTGACCCGAACCAACTGCCGCTCTAGAATTACCGAAGGTGCTCAAATCGCAGAGAGAAAAGTTATCGTGGAGGGTCAGCAAAAGAGAGCCACCCAAAAAAACAACGCTAGACGACTCCAAGGCCGGCTCCCCACAAGTGTGTCCCGGATGTTTATGGCATTACAGAATTGGTCTTTACAATCATTAGAGAACACATTTCACAGCACACATGTGATGTCGCAATATTCGCTTGCGATAATAATAATAAAAATGTTCGCTTAGACGTCTGAGACCCGTTGCGTCGGTCGACCACATACATGACCCACATCTGTGGCGTGGTCCCAGGCCTCGTTCAGGGCAGAAGAGGAGGTTGCTACTTGCTGGAGACATACTGTTCGGGGAGCTGAGGAACGACTTGTATAGTGGGTAGTATCAAGTGTTTCTGAGATTGGGCGGAGGCCTGTGTTAGCAGACACCTCCACGTTGCGGATGGGGTCATGCCATCGGATGACTAGGATACGCCGCTGGTTCTGCATCTGAAAGGCTTTCAGTCTCGGCATGTCATGTTTGAGCAATGTCCAGGTTTCGGAGCCGTAAAGCAGGACTGGTAGCTGCGGATGTTTGTTCCAGGGGAGATCTTGCCATTGCTCCACATACGTCGGAGGTCGTGCATAGCAGTCGCAACAAGTCCGGTCCGCCTTGACATATCGGGACCGCTGCGTCCATCAGATGATATCGTGCCACCGAGATAGATGAATTCTCTGGTGCCCCCCGCAGTGTGACCTTGAGTTTCAATACCCTCGGGTGATGTGTCGAAAACGAGGTTCGGAACTTTTGACTTGACCCAGGATATATACAGGCTTAGGGAGGGCGTTTCGTTGTCTAACATTTCCAGAGAGCGCTGCAGGGAAAATATGTCTGTGCCGAACAGGACAAGTCGTCCACGTAAACGAGATCAGTGAAGATTGACTGATGCTCGCTGAGGCGGTCAAGAAGCCAGTCAACTGCGCGGCAGATTAGGTCGGGGCAAGAACACATCTCTGACACCGGAAGTCGTGAGGAATCTGTCAGAGAGAGTGCCAGCCAATCAAATTCTGGCGCCAGTGTCCTTGTGTAGCTCCTCGATCAGGGGGAGGAGGGGGGGGGGGTGTGTGCCTACTCCCTGAAGGGATTTCCATAAATCCGGCCAATCAACCGAGCCGAAGGCGGACTTCAAATCCACGTCTGCTGCGTACTAGGGTCAACTGAAGGCCCGGTGCAGTTCGGCGAGGAGGCGCAGACCAATAATAGCGTCTGTTGTTCAACCACCCCTGATGAAGCCAGACTGTTCTGGTTTGCGATGGACAACTATTATTATTATTTGTATTATTATTATTATCATTATTATATACATCAAGGCAAGAATTATATAATGTTGTAGTTCCAATGCAGCCACCTTCGATTCGGCTTTCAACTTCAGAAAATCAACAACAAAGTGAGCTCTCATTGGACTCGTTGCCGAGTTTGTGTTGCAAATAACATGCAGTGATTTCTTGCGTTTATTCTAATGTTCCTTCATATTTCTTGATTATTGTTGTTTGCCTGTTTTGTACTTTTTGATAATTGATCTTCGGTCACTGTTATGATTTTGTTGTTGTATTCATTAAACTTTGATTGAAGAGTAATGGGACGGGAAGGACGAGAGAAAGAGAGAGAGAGAGTATGTAATAGTCAAATAGAGGAAGCTGAAAAGGGTGACATAAATAAAGATATGGAGTTATTATAAATTCAGAAAGCAATAGTTGACATAAGTAGCAGAGAGAGAAAGATATATTATTATTATTATTACCGTAATAATAATAATAATTATATTCAAGCAACATAGGCAAATAAATCTGATCATCAATGGAAAATAATAGAACAAGTACAGAAGTTTGAATATTTGGAGCAAACCACAACAGAAGATGCCCGCAATGAGACAGAAGATGCCCGCAATGAGACAGAAGATGGCCGCAATGAGGCAGAAGATGGCCGCAATGAGACAGAAGATGCCCGCAATGAGACAGAAGATGGCCGCAATGAGACAGAAGATGGCCGCAATGAGACAGAAGATGGCCGCAATGAGACAGAAGATGCCCGCAATGAGACAGAAGATGCCCGCAATGAGACAGAAATTAAGACAAAGATTGCAATAGCAAAAAAGGCTTCAGAGAACCTCAAAGAATATCAGGATAGAACTGAGGAAAAGAATATCAGGATAGAACTGAGGAAAAGAATATCAGGATAGAACTGAGGAAAAGAATATCAGGATAGAACTGAAGAAAAGAATATCAGGATAGAACTGAGGAAAAGAATATCAGGATAGAACTGAGGAAAAGAATATCAGAATAGAACTGAGGAAAAGAATATCAGGATAGAACTGAGGAAAAGAATATCAGGATAGAACTGAGGAAAAGAATATCAGGATAGAACTGAGGAAAAGAATATCAGGATAGAACTGAGGAAAAGAATATCAGGATAGAACTGAGGAAAAGAATATCAGGATAGAACTGAGGAAAAGAATATCAGGATAGAACTGAGGAAAAGAATATCAGGATAGAACTGAGGAAAAGAATATCAGGATAGAACTGAGGAAAAGAATATCAGGATAGAACTGAGGAAAAGAATATCAGGATAGAACTGAGGAAAAGAATATCAGGATAGAACTGAGGAAAAGAATATCAGGATAGAACTGAGGAAAAGAATAATCACCACTCATAGATGGCCAATTGCACTGTATGGGACTGAAACATGGACTCTAGCAAAGAAGGATCAAAAGATTGGAAGCGTTTGAAATGTAGTGATACAGTAGAATGGAAAGTGTGAGTCGGACAGAAAGAAGATCCGCTGACAATATACTCACTGCAGTGGGCGCACAAAGACAGATATTGCATATGATACACCCACGTCGGTTGAGTTGGATGGGTCACAATATGAGACATGAAAGTCTTCTACAGAAGATACTAGAGGGCAAGATTCAAGGGAAGAGAGGACCGGGGCGACCAAGATTCACCTTTACATCTCAGGCATGCAGGGACATTAGAGTACGAACTTACGCTGAAATAAAGAGAACTGCAGAGGATATGATCAAATGGAGAGACATACTCAGACAACCTTACAACCGGTCCATGGACTGATCAACCAGACGATAGGGTCAAATGTAGAGACATACTCAGACAACCTTACAACCAGTCTGAGGACTAATCAACCAGAGGATATGGTCAAATGGAGAGACATACTCAGACAACCGTACAACCAGTCCATGGACTGATCAACCAGAGGATAGGGTCAAATGGAGAGACATACTCAGACAACCGTACAACCAGTCCATGGACTGATCAACCAGAGGATAGGGTCAAATGGAGAGACAATACTCAGACAACCTTACAAGTCTCTGGACTGATCAACCAGAGGATGATTATTATTATTAATGAGCTTCCCTTATCGACTATCTCTTGGAGATTCTAGATAATAGTGCTGGGGTTCTCACGGCTTCTCTTCCTACTCAGGCCAGAAACCAGAAATATATCTGGCTTCTTGTCGACTATTAGGGGAGCTTGGTACATGCTACGGTATGCAGTGTCAGATGCTGAGATAAAACAATTCTGAGTAGCCCTTGGAGGGTTTACCATCTCACCAACACCAGCTCTTTGCAATGATGTATTGGCACCCTCAGCTCTTTGCAATGATGTATTGGCACCCTCAGCTCTTTGCAATGATGTATTGGCACCCTCAGCTCTTTGCAATGATGTATTGGTACCTTCAGCTCTTTGCAATGACGAGTTGGGCAGGCATTCTTAGCTCTTTGCAATGACGTATTGGCACCTTCAGCTCTTTGCAATGACGAGTTGGTCAGGCATTCTTAGCTCTTTGCAATGACGTGTTGGCACCCTCAGCTCTTTTTAATGATGTATTGGCACCCTCAGCTCTTTGCAATGATGTATTGGTACCTTCAGCTCTTTGCAATGACGAGTTGGGCAGGCATTCTTAGCTCTTTGCAATGACGTATTGGCACCTTCAGCTCTTTGCAATGACGAGTTGGGCAGGCATTCTTAGCTCTTTGCAATGACGTATTGGCACCTTCAGCTCTTTGCAATGACGAGTTGGTCAGGCATTCTTAGCTCTTTGCAATGACGTGTTGGCACCCTCAGCTCTTTGCAATGATGTGTTGGCACCCTCAGCTCTTTGCAATGCCAAGTTGGGGAACCTTAGCTCTTCGCAATAAGAACTCCACAGAGACAAAGAGATATCCTTTGTAAGGGAGAGAACCTTGGTGGGAGATTTAGTGATAGAAAGAATTCGTTAGAGAAACAAGATTGCGACAGCGCTATTAATAGACAGACAGAGAAAGAGAGAGCGAGAGAGAGAGAGATATCTTGGATGGTGAAATCAATCAACCAATGAGGTCTCTGTGGAGCATAGGTCCTCGAGAAATACACGCCAAGTCATTAAACGCTGAACTGTCTATATATGTCGAAGTTTTGTTGCTGAACGTTTCTACAATATGGAACAATCAGTCTGGTTTCCATACCCTCCTTAGCCGCCATTTACTATATATGACTGACAGGTTACAGTGTTACTATTATGTCCTCCTCTGTTGGGCCCCGGTAGCACTAGAGTGAATATGCGATAGGGGTGATCCAAAGAACTGTAGAAAGAGTTATAAAAAGGGGAAGAATAAAATAAAGATGTGTCGCCGAGAGGGACAGGACGTCCCGTCAGGGAGAGGCACAAGATAAGTTGGTTGGAACGTCCGCAATGAGTAGGTTTTTTATGCGCCCTGAAAAGGACGTTACGTGACGGGTTGCAGTAGCTTTCTGCACATCCCGAGTGAGCTGATGAATGTGGGCAGTGGTCCCCCAGGCGCTTGTGCTATGCTTGGCATTCTCTGCGTGTTGCTCACTACTACGTGGATCACGTCGATCCCTCATCTCGTTAGCCAGGCTGCCATGAAAACAGCTTGTTTCCTGAGAGGGCTTCGAGGTGAAGGTCTTGACTAATATATTTTGCCTGACCCAGACTAACATGTCTGATCAGTATGTTTTGCCTGACCCTGACTAACATGTCTGATCAGTATGTTGTGCCTGACCCAGACTAACATGTCTGATCAGTATGTTTTGCCTGACCCTGACTAACATGTCTGATCAGTATGTTGTGTCTGACCCTGACTAACATGTCTGATCAGTATGTTTTGCCTGACCCTGACTAACATGTCTGATCAGTATGTTTTGCCTGACCCTGACTAACATGTCTGATCAGTATGTTTTGCCTGACCCTGACTAACATGTCTGATCAGTATGTTGTGCCTGACCCAGACTAACATGTCTGATCAGTATGTTGTGCCTGACCCAGACTAACATGTCTGATCAGTATGTTGTGCCTAGCCAGACTTTAGTCTTCCTCCCCGTCACAATATACAGACCAGAGCGTCGTGTCAAGCCCAGGCACGATACACTGTTCAAGGCCACTAACTCTTTTTCCATGTAGCGTTCCCTGGAAACAGGTTGCTTTCAAGGCAGTCGTAATGTGGATCGACGTGATGCCTGCAGTAGTGAGCGTCACGCACATGAAGCCAATAATTGCACAACCACCTGGACGACTCAGGTCCACCTTCATCAGCACGCTCGTGACGTGAGGCAAGCTACTACAACTCGCCCCTAATCGCGTTTGTCAGAGCGCACAAAAGTGCAAACTTACTCATAGTGGGAATTTAGCAACAACAACATTGAGCGACCAAATAGATGTGCAGAACAAGGGACAGCAGCCAAAACTACAAGAAAAGTGGTCATTCTAACAGAAGGGAACTACAAGCCATCTCAAGCCCCAAACAAGATGGGAGTCCCACACGAAATGGGAGAGAATAATATTTGAATGATAGAAAAGAAAAGGGACCTACGGGTTAAAATAAATCATACAGGTAAAGTGAGTGAGCAAGTCCAGGTAGCAGTGATGAAGGCAAATGCAATGTTAGATGTGATAAACAGAAATATTAAACATAGGAGCAAGGAAGTGATAGTCAAACTGTATAAAGCATTAGGCCTAGATTGGAGTACTGTGTACAGGTGTAGAGTCCTTATCATATAGGGGATATTAACATGCTGGAAAGAATACAAAAAAGAGCGACAAAGCTGATAGTGGGATTCCAAAATTACAGTTATGAGGAAAGAGAAAAACCCTGCCTACAATGCCTAGAAAAGATAAGAATTCGAGGTGACAATAAAGGTTAATAAGATGATCAGAGGAACGGATACATTAGACTATAACAATTTTTTTCAAAATACAACCACTTACAATAACAAGAGAGCATTGGTACAAATTAACTAAAGAAAGGTCAAGATTAGATATTAGGAAATATTTTTTTAGTCAGAGAGTGGTAAATGCGTGGAATGCATTGATACGGAGGTAGTGGAGGCAGGGATATTTAAGAATACATTGGATGCGCATAGCTTTTAGAACAAGGTAATGTAAATGAAAATGGTTGTATACCGACACTGCAGAGTCTTCTAAACCAGTATAAAGACGTTAAGTTAAGTAATAAAATATAACAAATTTAGAGGGAGTGAGAAAGAGAGAGAGAGAGAGAGAGAGACAGAGAGAGAGAGAGACAGAGAGAGAGAGAGAGGGAGCTGTAATATAAAATATGTAATATTACTTTTTCTGTCAATTATTTTCGAAGTCTTGAAATAAAAGTCTGAGTGCCAGTTTTAGAAAGGGAGTTGTGTTTTGTTGTCAAAGTTTTGTTCACGTTCGCTCAGTGTAACTGGATATGTGGCCCGCTGTCGGCGAGCAGATGGCCCGCGGCGGACCAGAAGGTGATGGCTGATCGTTCATTGTGTGGTCCATGGTGTTCAGAATGTAGTCCGCGATGTTCCAACATGCGTTGTATAACAGTCAACTTGGTGGGCTACGACTGTTCGCTAGCTGGCCCGCGATGTTCCAACATGCGTTGTATGACAGTCAACTTGGTGGGCTACGCCTTTTGGTTAATCAACAGACAATTCAACATTATCCCCCAGGGAATCCAACACCATTAAAATGTGATTCAACACTATACATTCGCCGGAACATAGCATGCAGGACTGCCCTACTTATACAGATCAAAAGAGGAATGTCTGGCCGGGGGAGAGACCATGCTCTAAAAGTTCTTCGGGACTGGCGAAGTCTCCTTCGTGAACCTCACCGGGCTAGAAGAATAGCATTAGTTGATCGATGAAGAAGAAGAAGGTAGAATCTATATTATGCAACAGAAAACGAGTCTCCAAGTAGTTTGTAATTAACACAGTAATCGGGAATCTCATGAAGCTCAATCAGCTGTGAGCTTATAACAGATTATTAATATCTTAATATCTACCAGTTTTCAACTAACTTTTATTTACCGTGTCTTTTATTCAACTTATACCCCTTACCGTAATTATGTCCCCATTTACACGAAAACACGCAGATGAGACTGCGTGGCCTAGGGATGAAACTCGCTCGGTTTTCACAATCCCAACGTTCCGGGTTCGATTCCCACTTGTGTCCAGTTTGGCAGATAGAGGGTTTTTTTTCTCGGGCCAATGCTCCTCCACATACGGAAAGTAACAGCAACGTACCGTACTGCACACTTGCCAACCTACCGTACTGCACACTTGCCAACCTACCGTACTGCACACTTGCCAACCTACCGTACTGCACACTTGCCAACCTACCGTACTATACACTTGCCAACCTACCGTACTGTACACTTGCCAACCTACCGTACTGTACACTTGCCAACCTACCGTACTGTACACTTGCCAACCTACCGTACTGCACACTTGCCAACCTACCGTACTGCAAACTTGCCAAGAAACTTATAACAGTCAAATAGGTGGCGGTTGTAAGAAGCTACGTTCTGTAAAACATTCTGTCTCTTACGACATGTGACTTCCTTTTTAAATGAAAACAATAAGACAACTGATTATTTTATTATAAAAACATGGTTAATCATTTCTTGTATAATCTAGTCATACACATCAATTTCAGTAGCGAAGCATTAGGATAGGCTGATATATCCCAAAAGCCTTGTGAAGAATTTTTAAAAAAACATATGTGAAATGAATTGTAATGGTCATTTTTGTTTTAGCGTAGTGACATGTTAGCAAGCGGCCAAGCTGATTGCGTCCAGCGTAGCGCAGCGAATGAATCATGTCAATTCATAGCTAGATGACAGTCATTACCACGTTATTTTTTCTCACAGCCCAATAGCTACAAATTAGGCTGGCTTTCCATGATTGGATTTCTATTTTTATAACAGGTGAACGATTATGTCTTTTTATGTTCATGACTCAGCTTGCCCTAAAATTATCATCACGTTCCGCTACTGCCCGTCATTTATCTGCTAATCTAACTATGACTCAATTCTCTAAGCGGAGGGTGTCATTAAGCAACTAAATGTCTACCTCGGAACTAATAACCCAGATTTACACCCTGGTCTTTTATCCCAATTCTCTCTAATAGCAGCGACCAGCAAACTATATTAACATCTGAAATCGTCGTGGACTGTAGTTACATCACTTTTTTTTCAAAGCTCAACTTACTATCGTCTGACAAGACGGACAGATGATCATCTTTCAGTTGACCCCAAGTCTATCCAGCAAGTGGTTCAACACTATCCAACCTATGATCAAATCCATCCAACATTTGATCCAATCCATCTAACATATGATCCAAACCTATCCAACGTATGATCCAATTTATCTAACATATGATCCAAACTATCCAACAAACGATCCAATCCATCCAACATATGATCCAAACCTATCCAACATATGATCCAATCCATCCAACATTTGATCCAATCAATGCAACATATTATCCAATCCAACCAACATATGATACAATCCAACATATGATCCAATCCATCCAACATTTGATCAAATTCATCCAACATATGATCTAAACCTGTCCAACGCATGATTACGCGTTATCTAATAGCTGATTCAACATAATGCTACCGTTGAGCAAACCAGTATCCATGAATTGTCTAGCATTAGCAACCAAGCTGTCCATCGCTGTCGAGCATCAGTTGTCCATCACTATCCAACAGGATATCCTAAATGCTCTTCTTCTTCTTCTTCTTCCTCTTCTTCTTCTTCTTCTTCTTCTTCTTCTTCTTCTGCGTTCTCACTTTTTGGTCCCGCTATATCTTATAGTTCTTTTGCTAGGACGAAGTCCACAGTCCTATTCAGGTAGGGGCGGCAGTCCCACATCTTCTGCATTACCTCGGCTCCCTCTAACCAGGCTTGGCATCGTAGCCCTGCAGAGTGTGTCCAGGGGTCTGGACACCGGTTTCACGTTGGCAGTCACTCACTCATTGTTGGCAGTCACTCACTCATTGTTGGCAGTCGCACACTCATTGTTGGCAGTCGCTCACTCATTGTTGGCAGTCACTCATTCATTGTTGGCAGTCACTCACTCATTGTTGGCAGTCACTCACTCATTGTTGGCAGTCACACACATTGTTGGCAGTCACTCATTCATTGTTTGCAGTCACTCACTCATTTTTGGCAGTCGCTCACTCATTGTTGGCAGTCGCACACTCATTGTTGGCAGTCACTCATTCATTGTTGGCAGTCACTCACTCATTGTTGGCAGTCGCACACTCATTGTTGGCAGTCACTCACTCATTGTTGGCAGTCATTCACTCATTGTTGGCAGTCGCACACTCATTGTTGGCAGTCGCTCACTCATTGTTGGCAGTCACTCACTCATTGTTGGCAGTCATTCACTTATTGTTGGCAGTCACTCACTCATAGTTGGCAGTCACTCACTCATTGTTGGCAGTCACTCACTCATTGTTGGCAGTCACTCACTCATTATTGGCAGTCACTCACTCATTGTTGGCAGTCACTCACATATTGTTGGCAGTCACTCACTCATTGTTGGCAGTCACTCAGTCATTGTTGGCAGTCACTCACTCATTGTTGGCAGTCACTCACTCATTGTTGGCAGTCACTCACTCATTGTTGGCAGTCACTCACTCATTGTTGGCAGTCACTCACTCATTGTTGGCAGTCGCACACTCTTTGTTGGCAGTAACTCACTCATTGTTGGCAGTTACTCACTCATTGTTGGCAGTTACTCACTCATTGTTGGCAGTCGCACACTCATTGTTGGCAGTCACTCACTCATTATTGGCAGTCGCTCACTCATTGTTGGCAGTCACTCACTCATTGTTGGCAGTCACTCACTCATTGTTGGCAGTCACTCACTTATTGTTGGCAGTCGCACACTCATTGTTGGCAGTCACTCACTCATTGCTGGCAGTCACTCACTCATTGTTGGCCGTCACTCACTCATTGTTGGCAGTCACTCACTCATTGTTGGCAGTCACTCACTCATTGTTGGCAGTCACTCACTCATTGTTGGCAGTCGCACACTCATTGTTGGCAGTCACTCACTCATTGTTGGCAGTCGCTCACTCATTGTTGGCAGTCACTCACTCATTGTTGGCAGTCGCACACTCATTGTTGGCAGTCACTCACGCATTGTTGGCAGTCGCTCACTCATTGTTGGCAGTCACTCACTCATTGTTGGCAGTCACTCACTCATTGTTGGCAGTCGCTCACTCATTGTTGGCAGTCACTCACTCATTGTTGGCAGTCGCACACTAATTGTTGGCAGTCACTCACTCATTGTTGGCAGTCACTCACTCATTGTTGGCAGTCACTCATTCATTGTTGGCAGTCACTCACTCATTGTTAGCAGTCACTCACTCATTGTTGGCAGTCATTCACTCATTGTTGGCAGTCACTCACTCATTGTTGGCAGTCACTCACTCATTGTTGGCAGTCACTCACTCATTGTTGGCAGTCACCCACTCATTGTTTGTAGTCACTCACTCATTGTTGACAGTCACTCACTCATTGTTGGCAGTCACTCTCTCATTGTTGGCAGTCACTCACTCATTGTTGGCAGTCACTCACTCATTGTTGGCAGTCACTCACTCATTGTTGGCAGTCACAACAATAGTGTTGAGAAATATTCCACGGAGTAAGGTTCATAACTGGAACAATTGTTTTATAATTGTTATTTCCCTTGCCTAGTGACGCGTAAATGTGTTATTTGAAGGAAATTTCTAAACAAAATCAGAGCGGGAGAGACAGAGCGATGAGTATATACATATTCAGAAACAGGCACACAAATAAAGACAGACAGACAACCTAAGTCAGATAAACGAGAGCGGGACATATATAGACATTTATGGATGTATCCAGAAATAGACAGATATATACATATATAGATTTTACTAGAGGTTGCGGACGGCTTCTCGCTGGTTTAACGGTGGCTTGAAGAAATGTAATGAGCTTTAAAGTTTAAAATCAAAAGATAAAATTGAAAGATTTTTTTTTTAAACAGAGAAATAGAAATAAAGGACATATGCAGTACGGAAGAAGTTAATTTAGATAACGTCAGCATAATTATGTAATTGTCGAATGAAGCGGGTAAGACAGGTTACCGGACATCACAGCAAGACTGCCGTCCGTGATCACAGACTTCTGAAAACACCGCCACAGAGCCGAATATAAAAGGATGCTGACCAGACAAAGTCAAAATAACTTCTCTTCTTAGCTCACACTCTATCATTTTACTCTGTCCAACAGCCACACTCTTACACAACTTTCACAAGCGCTCTCAGGATGAGGCCCTCCCGCTGCAATTTGGTTGGGTTTACCTCTGAGATCGTCCTAACTAGCATAGGTACATACAGACACACATACATGCATCCAAGCATTGGTTAATACGTCCTGACATCACCCAATAGGCTGCGGCCCGAATGAAAAAGAGCGTGCCTCTGCCAGTAGAATACAGAGAAACAAAAACACAAAAAAGAATTAAAATACCGGACTGCAAAAGTAAAAGGAACTGTAGCCAGGGGCCTTATTGATCGTGACCTAGATAGCTAAAAGAACGAAACTGGGTAGGGTGGGTGATTGACTAAGGCGATCTTTGAAAAGATGTGATAAATAACATTTCATTGAATTTTACTAATATACATTTTGGCTGAGCCTCAAGATGGATCGCTAAGTTAAATTTGAAACGCTGACGTACTAGTAATGATGATAGGAGAGCATCCTATTTAACGTAAAATAAAGTTCAATTCAGTCATCTTAAAAAGTATTGATATTATGGCAAGAAATGTTTGTCCATTGGCTTCACTTTTAAGAAGATAATCTTCTGTTCAACTGGTAATAGGCATCGTTTTTTGTGTAAGCTATCATTCAAGGAACATCAGCTACTGTGCAAAACGATATCTCACAAGCAGTGTCTAATGTTAATTTTTTTAAATACATAAAATAAGAAATGAACCCTGCAACGTTTCTTGCAATAATGCTTGACAAAAGTTATGATGTAATGTCACGAGTCACAAATGTCAACAGTGCTACGGTTTGTTTGTGGAGAAAAGATTTATGAACGGTTCATTTTATTTTCAGATGACAGAAGAAGACTAGACATGATAATGCAGCCTGAAGAAATTATGGCAGAACACCAACAAAATGATAAAAGTGAAAGTCTTGAGAGTCTGTGTTGTTTTTTTCCTGTGGCAGCTTATGGCTGCAAATCATGGACGATTACCACAACTTCTAGACAAAGAATCGAATCCTTGGAGTCAAAATGTTACAGAAAGATCTTCAGAATACCATGGACAGAGAAAAAGGCCAATGTAGACATTCGGCAAGAGTTGAGAATAGAGGAGAATTGGTTTATCAATTCCATTTTGGGTAGACAATGCAAATACTTTAGTCACATCAAGAGATATAACGGTCTCGAGAGAACAGTGATGGAAGGTATGGTGCCAGGTAAAAGAGGAAAAGGTAGAACAAGAAGACGAAGGCACCAAGATATCCAGGAATGCCTGGGTGTGACTGTGGCGGAGACTGGAGTTTTGGCAAGAGAACGAGTTTCTTTTAGACAGACTGTGATGTGAGCGACGTTCTATAAAGGGAACGAGTTTCTTTCAGACAGACTGTGATGTGAGCGACGTTCTATAAAGGGAACGAGTTTCTTTCAAACAGACTGTGATGTGAGCGACGTTCTATAAAGGGAACGAGTTTCTTTCAGACAGACTGTGATTGGAGCGACGTTCTATAAAGGGAACGAGTTTCTTTCAGACAGACTGTGATTGGAGCGACGTTCTATAAAGGGAACGAGTTTCTTTCAGACAGACTGTGATGGGAGCGACGTTCTATAAAGGGAACGAGTTTCTTTCAGACAGACTGTGATTGGAGCGACGTTCTATAAAGGGAACGAGTTTCTTTCAGACAGACTGTGATTGGAGCGACGTTCTATAAAGGGAACGAGTTTCTTTCAGACAGACTGTGATTGGAGCGACGTTCTATAAAGGGAACGAGTTTCTTTCAGACAGACTGTGATTGGAGCGACGTTCTATAAAGGGAACGAGTTTCTTTCAGACAGACTGTGATTGGAGCGACGTTCTATAAAGGGAACGAGTTTCTTTCAGACAGACTGTGATGGGAGCGACGTTCTATAAAGGGAACGAGTTTCTTTCAGACAGACTGTGATTGGAGCGACGTTCTATAAAGGGAACGAGTTTCTTTCAGACAGACTGTGATTGGAGCGACGTTCTATAAAGGGAACGAGTTTCTTTCAGACAGACTGTGATTGGAGCGACGTTCTATAAAGGGAACGAGTTTCTTTCAGACAGACTGTGATTGGAGCGACGTTCTATAAAGGGAACGAGTTTCTTTCAGACAGACTGTGATGGGAGCGACGTTCTATAAAGGGAACGAGTTTCTTTCAGACAGACTGTGATTGGAGCGACGTTCTATAAAGGGAAGGAGTTTCTTTCAGACAGACTGTGATTGGAGCGACGTTCTATAAAGGACATGATGATGATGATAACATTTTGAAGTTTTAAAGAAGACCCTGTTTCAGATTTCACGGTACGCCTCTGATATACAATTATCGAATTATGAGGCGTTCAAATGAAACCGGAAGGGGGTCAGAGAGCAGTATTCAGTTGAAGTCGATATCAATTGGGCGTCTGGTATATTCCCTAATGAATTTGAATTCTCTCAGACAAAGGTCAATAAATCGAAGCTTTATTCTAGCCCTGCAAATAGGACACGGGTTCCTAACGTGTTGTGTAGCCTTGACCTCTTAGACAGTTTGGTGATGCATATGGACCACTTCGACGTGCTAATGAAACCTATAGATTCCTTTGTCTAGTAAAACCTACGAGGTGTGTTCAAATTAAACCGGACCTAACTAAACCAAGTTAATATAAGGGCGATGCGCATGATGACGTCACTTCCTCAAAGAAGAACATGAGTTAACGAAAGATCATCCTACACCAGGTCAGGCACATATTGTTGCGTTAACTCACGTCCTACACCAGGTCAGGCACATATTGTTGCGTTAAGTCACGTCCTACACCAGGTCAGGCGCATGTTGTTGCGTTAACTCACGTCCTAGCCCAGGTCAGACGTATATTGTTGCGTTAACTCACGTCCTACACCAGGTCAGGCGCATGTTGTTGCGTTAACTCACGTCTTACACCAGGTCAGGCACATATTGTTGCGTTAACTCACGTCCTACACCAGGTCAGGCACATATTGTTGCGTTAACTCACGGCCTACACCAGGTCAAGCGCATATTGTTGCGTTAACTCACGTCCTTCTTTAGACATCGTTGTCCAGTTCTTGACTGTTGTTTTCGACACATTTTGTCACCACACATTGCCTGCATTCTGCGATGAATGTCAACTGGTCGACATCCTTCAGCTGTTAGAAACCGAATCACCGCTCGCTGATCAACTCTGGACGGATTCCGCATCGCACCCGCCATGTTTTCAACGGTCTGCTGAGGAAACTATGAGTCGGAGGATAATGAAAATTTGCAAACTTGACGGTTGGTGTACGCTGTTTACATCAGACGTAACGTCGTCATGCGCATCGTACGTATGTTCACTTGTTACAGTTTTATCCGGTTTCATTTTAACACGCATCGTATATATACACATACACACACATACAAACACATATGTAATATGTGAAAGTAGCATGCGCTTTACGTAACGTCGCTTTTTACAACTGCCAAACTATCTGTATGTGATAAGTTTGTTGGCAGGTGTGCGGTACAGTGCGTTGCCATAAATGTCCGTACACGGAGAAACGATAAGTAATGAGAAATAAAGCTGTCAGACGAACTGGACACCGCCAGATTCAAACCTGGTGCGTTGGGATTGTGAAACGGAAACGGAAGTTTCACCTGTAGGCCACGCTGCCTCATATATAAGAAGGATATGTAGACCATAATGCAGCAAGAAAGCACCGCAAAGTTGGTAATTAAGGAGGCTAAATCTAAATATTGAAAAGAGGATTGGGAAATTCTGAATTCGGATTATAAAAATGCAACAAGAAATTTCTACAAGCAGATCAAAAGTATGAGAGGCAGAGATGATTGCTACAATCCAACAGAGATGATTGCTACAATCCAACAGAGATGATTGCTACAATCCAACAGAGATGATTGCTACAATCCAACAGAGATGATTGCTACAATCCAACAGAGATGATTGCTACAATCCAACAGAGATGATTGCTACAATCCAACAGAGATGATTGCTACAATCCAACAGAGATGATTGCTACAATCCAACAGAGATGATTGCTACAATCCAACAGAGATGATTGCTACAATCCAACAGAGATGATTGCTACAATCCAACAGAGATGATTGCTACAATCCAACAGAGATGATTGCTACAATCCAACAGAGATGATTGCTACAATCCAACAGAGATGATTGCTACAATCGAAGAGAAATTATTAACGAAGACGATGGAATCGCAATAAACGACCGACAACTGGTCATGGACAGGTGGCAGCAATACGTTAAAGAACTAACCAACAACTGAGATCAATGACAAACAAGATACCAACGTTATAGTAAACAAGAAGTTAAAACCAAACTTCAGACTCTCAGAAATTAGAAATGCTGTACACGCTGCACCACCCAACTAATGTCCAGGGCATGATGAAATCCCTGTTGAATTATACTGTGGCTGCATAGATTTTATAACCTAGTATGGGCCTCACTGGAAATGCCAGAAGATTTGAGAAATTCAATAATAATTACTATATGGAAAAAAGAAAGGGAGCAAAAAGGCTAGACAAAGGAATATCGCTCTTTAGCCACACTGACAAAATCTTTGGTTAAATCCTAGACACACAAAAATGACGCTACGGTACTTCATCGAACCACAACTCAAGTATACACAGATGTGAACTTTAGAACGAACAGGAGCTGAAAGGATGTCATTTGAACTCTCAGACAATTGGTGGACAAAACAACTGAATACGATCAGTAACTGCATGTTGTGTTTGTAGATCAAGAACAAGCTTTTGACCGGGTAGAAATGCATCATCTATGGAAAATATTGGCTCACTAAGGAGAAAGCGATCACCTAATTAACTTAGACATTGATAGCTCGTTTTCTATTCGAACAATAGCCGGGATTTTAGAAAAATGTCATATCATATCTGGAGTACAGCATAGTTGTGTGCGATCCCCTTTGTTCTTCATCGCATATGTAGACCACATTTGTAAAACAGCCAACCCAAGTGAAGAAAACAACATAACTGAACTTCTTTTCGCAGACGAGCAAGCAGCTTCAGAAACACAATTGTAACAACATATGGACAGACTAAATACCAAATATCAAGAATACAGCATGAAAATTAACGTAGGAAAACTGAGGTCATGAAAATATCTAAATAACAAGACAAACGATTATCTTCCTTGAAGAAAAAAGAGGCAAAGGCCGCCGTCCATCGCAGACGATGATGGCATAATTTATTTGCTAGCGCTACTTTTAATAAGAATTAACTGCGCTACTTTTTATCTTCACTCTCTCGTCTCGAGCCGCCCAAACCCAGTGGCAAGTCAATGACAAGACCACTAGGGGGCGACTACGAAATGCAGGGAACTCCGCATCAAGCACCATTGAAGAACGAAAAATCAAACAGGTGAAATATTTCACATACTACGAGAGCACGTTACCAGCAGACGAAAAAAATCACAGTGGAAAATCAAACAAAGATGCAATAAGGCAAATCAAATCGGTGGACTCAATATTAATTGCAAGCACGTAAACATAACTACCAAAAGAGCTTTAAACAACACGATGACACTAAGCTAACATTGTCAAAGCTGGACTCTTAACATCGAATGAAGCCAACGACAAATCCTAATAACAGAAAGGCCTGCGAAAAATATTGGTGTAACAAGGAGAGACATGGTCAGAAACGATTACATCAGGAGACTAACATTACTGTTCATTACATATTACTATACACTAATATTAGACTACATCAAAAGACAGCAACTAAAATGGTAGCGTTATCTCCCAAGTCAGCCTATACACGTGTCAGGTTAGGCGACTGGTGGTACCGTGTACTCTGTGCAAAAGAGTTGGCGAGATTTCCAAACTCTGGAGCAGTGTAAGATTAGTACCATTACACAGCTCTTCAATCTCTAGCCCTCTATTATTAAACTGGCAGTATCCAAGATTTGGCATATGGGCATTGAAATCTCCCACAACACTGTTTTCTTTGATGTAGGCTCAAATTCAGCTAGACACGATTTGAACGTTGGAGCGCAGTAAATGTTATGTAGTAAGTATTTTGTTATCTTTGCTCCATAACTTTGTTTTATGGTCAATTTCATCCACTGGTTAATTTCATCCACAAGATAGTTGGTTTCAATGGCTTGTGTATCATTCCTGACCAGGGTTATAATGCCCCATAATGTGGATTTGATGGTCTTGTGGTGTTTTGGATCAGTTCAGTTGTCTTGTTTTGTAATCCCGCAATGTTATGCCGTAGAATGCTGAGGTTCCCTCTTGCTAACGTCTCGGACGGTGCAGGGGAATTTTCTCTGTTGGGCGGGTCTATGTAACCGAGGCGACACCCGAGCTCATGTGAAGCTCATTGTTTCCTGTCATTGACGTTTTGGGTTGTTTTACTGTAGACTTCTGCCTCCCAAAAAGCACGCTATGTGCGTATTTCTCCACGTGTGATAGATGTATTTGGCTTTGTCATTTCCTTCCTTTGCCATTTGGAGGTTCGCTGCGTTGATGGGGGAGGGGGGGAGGGTGAGGTGGAGTGTCAGGTGGGGGTCACAGAGTGCATTCTCCGTAGCCATGGGTGCTCTCATAGCAGATCACACTTCGTTATTCTATATTCAGGCCTTTCCCCGTGGCTGTGTCACGTCCTGCCCACTATGCCTTCACAATCTCCTCCACGCCACAACAGCTCCTACTTTCCAATGAGATCCAATGGCTCCGCCCCACCCCTTCACACTAAGAGTCAGAGCGTAACCTGACAGTGGTACAATGTCAGATCACCCGGTGCTATCGCTGCAGCTGGGATGTTGGGCTAGGCCCGGATCCTCTCTGGGTGCCTCTACCATTATTGTATCTTTGGTAGAGGTCTCGTAGGTTGGATAAAGAAAATTTGTGTGGAAAGAAAGACAGACGACAAATGAGAAGAACATTGAACCCATGGGTGTGGTTTGGGTTTGGGTTGGTAACCGCCAAAGCATATTCCTCTCGTCGGTGGGTACTACGCTGTCACCTTAAGGGTCCCCAAACTGCTCCCGCCCCCTGGTTATACCACCAGGGAATCGGTCGTCTCCATAGCAAATCTCAGTAAACAACAGGGTCACCCACGAAAAGGTGTTGCTATGGACACGTTTGTGCAGGAGAGGCCCTGTGCTCGAGGCTCGCTGTCAGCCGGGCAGCTTCAGCGACGATCACTGCGCCCTAGGCTATAGATGAGGTATATTATTATAGCTATAGATTCTGTATATTATTATAGCTGTAGATTCGGTATATTATTATAACTATAGATTCGGTATATTATTATAGCTATTGATTAGTTATATTATTATAGCTATAGATTAGGTATATTATTATAGCTGTAGATGCACTATTATTATCGCTATTGATTAGGTATATTATTATAGCTATAGATTAAGTATATTATTATAGCTATAGATTAGGTATATTATTATAGCTATAGATTCGGTATATTATTATAACTATAGATTCGGTATATTATTATAGCTATAGATTAAGTATATTATTATAGCTATAGATTCGGTATATTATTATAGCTATAGATTCGGTATATTATTAAAGCTATATATTAGGTATATTATTAAAGCTATAGATTAGACTATTTGAATCTAGGCTATAGTTTGGCACCAGCACCCGTTTGATTTAAGCGGGACATTGTGCCCAGATCATACATCAACCTCTTTACAATGTTTGCTATCTGTAGTTTACTATAGCTGGACTAATATAGACTGTGTATTGCTTTTAAGAATTTTGCCCAGACATCGGCTAAAGCTTGCTGCTATTATCGATTTCAACTGTCAAATGTATCTTTGTGAGTTTTTCGTCAATCTCCAATATCACCTGGCGCTGGTCTCACCTCATTTGAGACCAGGAGACGCTTGAAACTTGTAGGATTTGGAACACTATTGCTTCGCTCTTTCAATTTTTGTGAGGTCCATACCTTTATCTACATTGTCGTTTCCTAATCATCAGTCTCAGAACTAGATGATAGTGCTAGGACAGTCTGTGAATGTGTCTCCTAGCACGAATAGAAAGGAAACAAGTTCTGGATCTCTCTCAACCACAGAAGGAGTGTATACACTGCTCATTGCTAGCTGAGTCTGTAACTTGAGTATGCATAGGCTGCTCAGGTCCCGGTGGCAGGACAAAGTGATTTACTCTAAACATTCTTAGTAATTAAAACAAGTTGGGCATACATATGCTTCTGCAAAAAAGCCCAGATAAAATTAACAGAGTAAGAGTTCCAAAAAAAGGTGTCAGGGGTCGAAAGAGGGCATGAGAAAGCGATACCTCTAACGCTGTTGGTGAGTATTTCTGCATATAACTTCACAATGAAATTAAGTGTCCAGCGTTCAGAACAATAAGGGGCTGAAAGTTAATAAGTTTAACAAGTAAAGTAAAGTAAAACATAGCATTACTGCCGCTTTTACTTCCCGGACTGAACCGGTACCCATTTAAGGATGGGTCGACCCGAGGGCTGTTGCAGTCTAAAAAAAACACTCAGATGTGAAGTCAGCTTGCTAACCACTACGCAGCTCCCTTAATAAGTATATTTAACGCTTAATCGGCTCATTGTCATTTTAAAACCGAGCAGGCTTTGTTCCCAAGAATGGCTTGGCTTAGCTTCGTTCGTTCTCAATCTCCCACCACCAAACCCTGAAAGGGCTTAAGTAGCAGAATGTAGTCTCGAGAACGGAATGCGTTGTGTCGTAGTTTACAGCTTGACTGTGATATTTGCACCTTTCGGTCCAACACATCCGACTTCAGCAAGCATTTTTTTAGTACTTTGTTAGCATTCCCTCTTCGATCCCTTCTGCTTAGCTAGTCTGCCGTGCTGCAGTCTGTTATCTAGGATCACCGCGTGAAGGTATAGAAGGGTCTTGACAGTTATGGTTCGCTGGCCCTGGCGCTAGCAGTCAGCTATGGGTCGCTGACCACTGCAGCTCATGCGCTGCTCACCATGTTGATCCCGTTCCCAAGAATGATCTCATGTATAATTATTATTGCACATGTAGTTTGGAGTTAACAGCACGAGACATACACATCTGTTCAAGCAGATATCTTAAAACTTGAAAATGAGAATAATTCATTATGTGCATTTTGTTTTATTGTATGGAGTAGAAACCTTGACCCTGAACAAGGAAATGGAGAAGAGTATTGAAGCTTTTAGAAAGTGGGTGTTCAGAGGATAGGAAAACAAATACTGAGGTTCTGGAACAACTCAAGGTGGAGAAGATACTTCTGAAGGAAATAAAAAACAGAAACTTAAAATATTATGGTCATGTAAAGCGCATGACAGTCTGTTGAAGGTTATATTGGAGCGAAAGTGGAGGTCAAGAGAGCCAGAGGTACAGTTAAACAGACAATATCAAGATGTAGTCAGGACACAGTTTGACAATGCGGAGACTAAACTTGATGATGATGAGTTATCAGTCACAAGGTTGCTGTCTAATAGAAGGTGTGCATGCACAGGACACACATCATTAGGATGTCAAAGAGATGTGGTTACGTACACCGCTCAATTAATTTGGGAGATGTGGTGTGGGAGTTGGACATAGACAGCCTGGTACAATTGGTTGCTTAGTCTGTATGCCATAAGTCTCAAGTTGTAGAAAAATCTACCGTTGGTTTTGTTGGCGACGGGGACACATGGATATGCGTAGGTGTAGTTACTGGTCCCGCAATATGCATTGAGCAGGAGTTGGGCATCACACTTAAGGTATGTTGTTCTAAATCCCCCAGTACTTTAATAGGGATAGGGTCCACAGAGAAGAAGGTACCGTGTAGATGCTGTGAAGAGTAATTCAGGTAATAAATCTCAAAACTAAAATGTCATTGGACACAGGTCGCAAGATTTGTTCACGTAGTGAAATGTTTTTTATGTGTTGAGTGGCTTGACGACCAGGTAAAGGAGTATAACAAACAGTTAAGTGATTTAAGACTTAAAGACCCTGACGGCCCAAACCAGATTATATTTCAGTGTAAGCACTTGTTTGTTTATATTGTCAGAAACTGGCAAAAAGTGTTTGCATTACACAAAAGCGATCATTCCATGAGACCTGTAAAAGTCAAGTGCTGGCTTAGCATTTAATGGAGCGTCCCCTAAGTTCTGTGAGAGTAAGGTGTTGGCTTAATACTTAATGGAGCGTCCCCTAAGTTCTGTGAGAGTAAGGTGTTGGCTTAATACTTAATGGAGCGTCCCCTAAGTTCTGTGAGAGTAAGGTGTTGGTTTAACACTTAATGGAGCGTTCCCTAAGTTCTGTGAGAGAAAGGTGTTAGTTTAACACTTAATGGAGCGTTCCCTAAGTTCTGTGAGAGTAATGTGTTGGTTTAACACTTAATGGAGCGTTCCCTAAGTTCTGTGAGAGTAGGGGGTTGGTTTAACACTTAATGGAGCGTCCCCTAAGTTCTGTGAGAGTAAGTTGTTGGTTTAACACTTAATGGAGCGTCCCCTAAGTTCTGTGAGAGTAAGGTGTTGGCTTAACACTTAATGGAGCGTCCCCTAAGTTCTGTAAGAGTAAGGTGTTGGTTTAACACTTAATTCAGCGTCCCCTAAGTTCTGTGAGAGTAAGGTGTTGGTTTAACACCTAAGGGATCGTTCCCTGAGACCTGTAAAAGTAAAGTGCTGGTTAAACACTTAAATGGGTCGTCCCCTAAGAATAAGGTGTTGGCACTACACCAAAAATATCGTCAAGCAGACTCGAGTTATACATTAGGATCCCAAATGCAGAAGACAAAAACTTAAAAATATCATAATTTACAGACACCACGAGAGACAAAGAATAAGAACATTATATTAAGTTAGAAAGATTGCATTAAACTTGGTAATAGATTAGATTTGACAGAGATAAAAAATAAACTTGTATAAATTTAGAAGACGTGAAATTGCATGCACACCTTGAAATATTAGTATAGTTATTTAGCATATTTTCTGATGTACCCGGTAATAAATTCATTATTTTTGCTGCATTCATAATAATCATTGGTGTTGAATTTTAGCCTGAGACTTCAAGAGTTTCTGTGAGAGAACTAGGGGACATAATTTACTGGTAATTAACTCAAAGGCAGGTAATCTACTACATGGGACATGTTGCTCGCATTACCGATGAGCGCATCCAAAGCGCAGTTGTTATACAGTGAGCTCAGACCAAGCAGATGATCATCAGGAAAACAAGAAGCGCTACAAACAAATAAATTGGGAGAAGGCACCCAAGTAGCCACGCTGCAGGCAAGCTCTCCAGCATCATCTTCAGAGCTGAAATTGAAGCCTTAAGGCCGCAGCAGAAATTCTCTAAAATACAAAAACTGTATGTACGAGAACATTGTGATACTGAATGATGCACAGTCACCGATAACGCACTCAAATACCACAAACAAAAAATTGAATTGGTCGAATTGAGGGCAGCCTTGACAAAAAGGTCTCATGAGTTCCAATAATCAGTGATTTACGAGAGGCGTTCAGAAAGCACCACATCATTTTTCTCATCTAAAAATGAAAATAAAAGCATAGCATTTTGCACACTTCAAATATGACATGTGTCGATTGTTTTTAGCAAATTTTACCGCTTTGGACCAAATAATACGATTGCACTAAACAGTTGAATTGGAGCATGTTAGCAACTTGCTTTATAATAGCGAATTGTGATATAATTTCTTGTTGCAGAGGAAGAATCAGTTGTGAACAATCACAAGCGTCTATGTGATGTGTAGAGAAGTTTTTTAGTTAACAGGAGTGCAGCTAGACGCTGGGTTCAGAGAATCAAAGAATCAGGAAGTCTAGATACGGAGCCGCTTGATCGGCTGCTCAGTGGACGTCTTGTCACAGACACCAACGAAGAAATGTTGAAATGCGCTCAGGGCATTATTCTTTCTGATAAGCAAATCACTATTCAACAACTGGCCTTTGAGTTGTCAATCAGCATTGGTAGTGCAAATGCAGTTATAAAAACTCGGATTTTCTAAGGTTTGCGCAAGATGTGTTCCTCGAAGTCTCACAAATGACCACCGTTTCAATGCTGACTATTTTGGCTAATATTATTACAGGTGACGAAATCTGGAAAGGTCATGATCACTGTCTTTTGGGACATTGAAGGTGTGATTTTTGGGAATGTGGTGCAAAGAGGAGAGGCAACCAATTCTGAAGCTTACATTAAGACATTGAAAAAAATCAAACGTCGTTTCTGGAGAGTTCAGCCGCACATGAATCCAGCAGACCTGATTCTCCTTCACAACAATGCGCACCATCACACAAGTCTGACAACATGGGAACCAATTACCAAATTGGGTTGGACTGTTCTATCCCATCCACCCTAAAGTCCCGATTTTCCTCTGTTTATTCCACTCAAAGATGCACTCCATCGGACAAAGGTTTGAAGAAGATGAAGAAGTGATTCGTGCAGCCAAGAAATGGCTGCGTGATCAAGAAAGTGGGTAGATAACATCAGGAGATGGACTGGAAAAAAGCCTCTCAAATTGCAGGATTGGGGCAGGAGAGAGAGTACGTAGGAGATCCATTGCAGCCAACGTTCGATGCCTAGATGTCACTTGAAGTGGACGGGAATGAGTTTTCTTGCATATTGAACCGTCAACAATTACACTTCTTCTTCTTTTGTTCTACTATTCTTGCAATATGGAGTCACAAAGTGGTGGGGTGAGTATATGGAGTCACAGAGTGGTGGGGTGAGTATATGGAGTCACAGAGTGGTGGGGTGAGTATATGGAGTCACAGAGTGGTGGGGTGAGTATATGGAGTCACAGAGTGGTGGGGTGAGTATATGGAGTCACAGAGTGGTGGGGTGAGTATATGAAGTCACAGAGTGGTGGGGTGAGTATATGGAGTCACAGAGTGGTGGGGTGAGTATATGGAGTCACAGAGTGGTGGGGTGAGTATATTTCTTGTTGTCACCAAGTGAGAAGCTTGTGCTGTCGTTGTGGTGTAACTTCCTGAATGTGTCAGAGACACCCTCGATCCATTGCCGTCGTGGTCTGCCTCTTGCTCGTAGACCGGAGACCTGTATATGATATGATATTGATGCAGGCTGGTCATAATGTGTTCTGACTAAATGGACAAACCACTTGCTTTGTTGAGAGTCAATGTAGGCACTAACTGGGTTTGTCTCCATTGTCTGCCTCAACGTGGTGTAGTGGATTCGGTCACGGATTGTCTTTCCCGCAGCATTTCTCACACAGCGCATCTCACAGCTCTGGATTTTACTCTTATTGGTTGCTATTAAGGACCAAGATTGACATTGGTAACACAATGTAAGAATAAATAGTGTATTTATCAGCCTCCTTTTAATTGAATGAAGCGCTCTTGGGTGTTCCAAAATTGGTGCAAATTTGATAGTGGCCACTGTCTGCCTTCTGAATCCTAGCCTCTGTCCACTTGCCCGTCATGATTGAATAATTACACTACATTGTTTATATATGTTGTTATGATAAACAAACCCATTCAGTTTGAAAGAAATTTATCAAACTTCTATTTATCAAACTTCTATTTATCAAACTTCTATTTATCAAACTTCTATTTATCAAACTTCTATTTAACAAAGTTAGCAAACTTCAAAACCAAGCCATGAGAGTTATAACAGGAGGCATGAAGTCAACGCCAATTGTAGAACTTGAAAAGATTACAAAACTGCAATCCATGACCGATAGAAGAGACTGCAGAGCCCAGCTGCAGTTAGAGAAACTCCGACGACTGACTGACCATCCAATGCACCAGAGACTAAACAATTTGGGAAATGAGAAACTAAAGCGGAGAAACTTTGCAGAAATAGCCAAAGCAAAGATGCACGAAGATCCCATAAACGCACTAACAACAAAACCCATCACTACTGTACGAAAACCTACCCGGAGGCAGGATATATTTCCAGAGGTGGTAGAAAATATACCAGGTATTGGAAACAAAAACTGCCAGACTGAAAAAGAAAGGAGAGATAATACCCTAAGCTTTATATCGAAAAGCTACCCAAGCATGGACTGGACCCATGCATACACCGACGGTTCTGTAACAAACACTACACAGAACGGAGGGGCATGAGCATTCCTGAACCTACCAAATGGCAGACAAATAACACTGTCATTCGCTACTGGTAAGTACACAAGTAATTTCAGAGCGAGGCAGAGGCACTGAGGGCGGCAGTGGAAGAAATGGTGACACATAAAGAAAATGAAAGCCATATAGTCCTGCTTACAGATGCTCTCGCCGTAGTCACAGCGCTAAAAAGCCAGAAAAACACTGAGCTCAATGACTTAAGAGCAGCACTCTGCAAACTGTGCCAGCAGTCAGCACCAAAAAGGGTAGTGGTACAGTGGGTCCCATCACACTGCAACATCCAAGGCAACGAGGAGGCAGACAGACTGGCAAAAGAAGGTGCATGACTACCACAAACAGATACTAGTAGGACGTACGAAGAGTTAAAACGGCTTATCAAAGCCAGATACATGACCAAATGGGAAACCGAACATACTGGTTACACCAAAAACGATGCCTATTACCAGTTGAACCGAAGAGAGCAGGTCGTTGTCTTCAGACTTCGCACTGGCCACAATAGACTGAGGTACCACCTATTCAACAAATTGAAGACGGGTGGTACCAACGAATGCCCGTGCGGTACCGGTAAAATGACCGCTGAACATCTGCTGCAGAACTGCCCGACATACGAGGATCAGAGAGAGCAGATGTGGCCATCACCAGTGGCACTGCAAGACAAGCTCTATGGCAGCGGTGACAGCCTCAGGATGACCGCCGCTTTTTTCGAAAAAATAATGGTTACTGTCTGACTGCGTACGAAGAAGATGAAGAAGAAGAAGAAACTTCTATTTATCAAACTTCTAGATGACATTTTCGCATAGTCTTAAGAATTATGTGCACATACATGATTTTAGAATCCTTCTTCTGCGAGCATTACTCATTTAGACTGAGACTCCAGATTCTTCCAGAAATTCTCCTTGCTAATGTCCATCGCGAGGCGATGATGGCCATATCAGACGGTTGTATCTTAATAATGTGATGTGCGCTGTATTTGGATTATAGTGAGGAAGTGAAAGCGCTGGTCATCAATCTCACTCTTATCCCGAGTTACCTTGGATCAGTGGCACGACTGGAGGTAACTCGGTATGCAGGTACTCTGGTCTTACCCCCCGTGAGACCAGGGGTCGCTTGAAACTTGCGGGATTTGATCGCCAACCGTTTCCGTTCATCACTGTGAGAGGCGAGTGTCTTAACCTCTTGACTAAACTCTGCAATCTCCTCGACAGCATCAAAACTGATATCATGTGTTTGTTGATGTCGATTTCAAGATGACGTTTGGTTGTGTATGGCACAAATCTCTGTGGGCAACCATGAGGAGGTACCTAATCAACGGAACAATTTTACGTCTTTGAACACCTGTATGAAAAGGCATCCAGCGCAGTTTTTATGAATGGGAGGCGGGAGCTGGTTTCGCACATCGGTCGGGGTAAGACAGGGTTGAACACTATCCCCAACACTTTTCAACATATTCCTGGGGGGAATTATGAGTGATGCACTTGGAGATCACATTGGTACTGTCAAGATAGGGGGCGCAACGATTACCAATCTTTGTGTTGCAGATGACATCGACGGGTTGGAGGGTTCAGAAGGAGAACTCCAGGAATGAGCCAGAAGGCTCGATGAAACAGCTCTTGACTATGGTATGGAGATTAACTCAGGAAGGACCAAATTAATGACCAACAACGCCGAGGGCTAACAGCAGGATAAAAGCTTATAGCCAGGACTTCTTCTTCTTCTGCTTACGCAGTCAGACAGTAACCATTATTTTTTCGAAAAAAGCGGCGGTCATCCTGATGCTGTCGCCACTGCCATAGAACTTGTCTTGCAGTTCCACTGGTGATGGCCACATCTGCTCTCTCTGATCCTCGTATGTCGGGCAGTTCTGCAGCAGATGTTCAGCGGTCATTTTACCAGTACCGCACGGGCATTCGTCGGTACCACCTATCTTCAATTTGTTGAATAGGTGGTACCTCAGTCTATTGTGGCCAGTGCGAAGTCTGAAGACAACGACCTGCTCTCTTCGGTTCAACTGGTAATAGGCCAGGACTTCGAAGTAGTCGACTTTCAAATATCTCGGTTCGTTTGTCAGTGATGAAGGATCAAAATGTGAGGTGTTGGCCAGAATAGCGCAGACAATAGCGGTGCTTGCACGGCATAACGAAAGCTAGCAATATAAACGGTAAGCCAAATGCACGAAGATCAGATTTATGCGTATTCTTGTTAATATTTATCTATGCTTGTGAGACATGGACAATAACAGCTGACATTGAGCGGAGGATACAGGCCTTGGAGATGAGGTGTGAACGTTACATATCCAGTTACAAATGAAGAAATATGAGAAAGAATGACAACAGCAATAGGGCCTTTTGAAGACCTCTTGGCAAAGATCAACAGACGGAGACTCGTTTGGTACCACCACATATCGAGATCAAATGGTCTTGTAAATACGATCCTGTCAAGAAATGTGCAAGGCAGACAAGAGGTGGAAGGACAACATACAATAATAGACCAATCTCCGAACAGAAGACGCATAGCCGGGGGCGGCTGACAGCGAGGGTAGATTTGGGGGTGGGGTTTCTTCATGTGTGCCCAAACGACCTCACCGGTTATGGTATGACCTGAACTGACCTCCTCGAGTGAAGTCGGCATAGGTCACATCAATATCCTCCGATCTGTAATGAAAAAAATGAAACATATTTTGTTCGATGTTTTTGCGTTCAAACCTAAGACCTATCTTAACCCTTTACACCCTAACCTGCCCATTGTATGTTGTTTGGAAACCGAAGACACTACTACTATGTTCAATGCAACTTCATTTCTTGTTCTGTTGTGGGATAGCATTTACAACGCATAAATAAACAAATAGTATATGAATAAGGCAAAGAAGTATATCCCTGCTCTTATGAATATGCATTTTCTGTTTTAAGGCTAAGAGTGTAAAGGGTTAAGGCATTTATTTTCCAAAACGGTATTATTAGAACAATCACGAATAGTTGAGATTCTATAGCTTCTGCTGAATCCAAACTTTGAAAACAGAGAAACAGTGACGTAGCACACACATACTAAACTATGCTAGTGTCAATGTTTCTGGTAAGCAGCAAGGAGAAGATATATAATATTATATATAGGACCCGTATCACATATTTTCAAGTACTTATCAATGGGCAATATTCAGATTGTAAACAGCCATTGCTGACAGAAACATGTGTTAAACAAATTAAATAACAGGACACACAAATATATGCTCGTATGGAATTGAAACAATGAACAGGAGAAAATGTTGTCCAAGTCTGCAGTCACAGCGGCGTGAGTTGGTATGAGTGATTCACATGTTTGTTCTTTGTTTGTTTTGTTTTTTCTGTTCGCCTTATTTCTCCATTCCCCAAGGCGTTGCATTGTGTTTTAATTTGCGCCTGTCGGTCCAGTACATCGACTTCGGCAAGCATTTTATGTAAGGGTCTGCTTCCTCCTGCATGTTGTAAGGGTCTGCTTCCTCCTGCATTTTATGTAAAGGTCTGCTTCCTCCTGCATAATGTAAGGGTCTGCTTCCTCCTGCATAATGTAAGGGTCTGCTTCCTCCTGCATTTTATGTAAGGGTCTGCTTCCTCCTGCATAATGTAAGGGTCTGCTTCCTCCTGCATTTTATGTAAGGGTCTGCTTCCTCCTGCATTTGATGTAAGGGTCTGCTTCCTCCTGTATTTTATGTAAGGGTCTGCTTCCTCCTGCATTATGTAAGGGTCTGCTTCCTCCTGCATTTTGTAAGGGTCTGCTTCCTCTTGCATGTTGTAAGGGTCTGCTTCCTCCTGCATTTTGTAAGGGTCTGCTTCCTCCTGCATGTTGTAAGGGTCTGCTTCCTCCTGCATTTTATGTAAGGGTCTGCTTCCTCCTGCATTTTATGTAAGGGTCTGCTTCCTCCTGCATGTTGTAAGGGTCTGCTTCCTCCTGCATGTTGTAAGGGTCTGCTTCCTCTTGCATGTTGTAAGGGTCTGCTTCCTCCTGCATTTTGTAAGGGTCTGCTTCCTCCTGCATTTTATGTAAGGGTCTGCTTCCTCCTGCATTTTATGTAAGGGTCTGCTTCCTCCTGCATTTTATGTAAGGGTCTGCTTCCTCCTGCATGTTGTAAGGGTCTGCTTGCTCCTGCATGTTGTAAGGGTCTGCTTCCTCCTGCATTATGTAAGGGTCTGCTTCCTCCTGCATGCTGTAAGGGTCTGCTTCCTCCTGCATTATATGTAAGGGTCTGCTTCCTCCTGCATGTTGTAAGGGTCTGTTTCCTCCTGCATGTTGTAAGGGTCTGCTTGCTCCTGCATGTTGTAAGGGTCTGCTTCCTCCTGCATTATGTAAGGGTCTGCTTCCTCCTGCATTATATAAGGGTCTGCTTCCTTCTGCATTTTGTAAGGGTTTGCTTCCCCGGGGTAACGGGTGATGGGTAGTGAACCCAGCACATTCGGGTTGTGAGCTGTGTCACGTTACCACTTCCCTCGCGTCTCCATGTTTTTGTTCTAATAAAGCATTGGACCATCACAACATCTACTTAATGTATGAAATACGCATATTTACATGATGGGAGAGAACAATATCAAGAAGATATAAGAGAAAAAGGACCTATGCATTATAATAGATCGTACAGGAAAGGTGAGTGAGCAAATCTAGACTGCAGTGAAAAAGACAAATACAATGTTAGGTATGATAAAAAATAAAAATAAAACATAGGAGCAAGGAAGTTATTGACAAATTTCTTTCAACATGAGTCAGATCTAGATTGGACTACTGTGTACATGTGTGGAGTTCATATCGTAGAGTGAATATATATACATGCTGGTAAGGATTCAAACAAGAGCGACAAAACTAATAGCGGGATTCCAGAATTATAGATATAAGGAAAGACTCAGAAAAACGGGTCTACAGGGTTTAGAAAATAGACAAATTCAAGGTGGCTTAATACAAGTTTATAAGAGAGTACTGTCAAACAGCGAGGTTTTTTAAAAATTAAAAAAAAAAATTTGGTAAAGAAAAACAGCCAATTCTTTCAAGCAGTCAAAATGCCATTTATTTTTCGATTTAATTTTCTGCAACGTTTCCCCACTTATCCCAGCGTTTAAGTAATGCTTAAAAAGCTTCAGCGGAGAAAGATTTGTCAGTATGTCTGAACTAATATAGTACAGCCTGTTTCACTTCGTGATCACTGATGAAACTGTCACCTCCTGGGAATTGTTGTAGGGGTCCAAGCAGGTAGAAATCACTTGGAGTAAGCCCTTGGCTGTGAGGTGAATGTGGTAATACCTCCCAGCCGAGTTGCTGCAGATGGCACATAGTGCATTGAGCCGTATGATATTAAAAGCGGAAAGCTGTCTTGGCACCCAACCTGCAATAACTAACCTTCCGAAATTGCAAGTTTTCTTAAATAATAGTGTTCATCGTACACAGATAAAGACTTGCCTCTAGTGGAATTTCGCGACAGGTTTTGCGTCGATTTTCCAGGACAAGGCGTTCCATAATCTGGATATTCACAGAAATGACTGTGATGAGTTGAGAGCCACCAGGGCCGAGATTATCACTCACGGAGAAACGGCCTTCTCTAAAACGTTTACACCATTCAAATGTCTTGCTGCTGCTGAGTGTCTCATCACCGTATTGTGACTGTGCCGTATTGTGACTGTGCCGTATTGTGACTGCAGTCGTCTGTAAATTTTCGCAACTTTCACGCCCTGATTCACAAGAAACTTCATAACAACACATAATTCCATGCAAACACTAACAGTGTTGTCAGCCATTTTTATTTATATGTCACCCAGTGGTCTCAAGGTAAGGTGTTCGCCTCGGGTGGGGGGACCCAATGGTCTCTAGGTAAGGTGTTCACCTCGGGTGGGGGGACCCAGTGGTCTCTAGGTAAGGTGTTCGCCTCGGGTGGGGGACCCTGTGATCTCGAGGTAAGGTGTTCGCCTCGACTGCTTGAGGTGGCGTGTTCAAATCACCTAGGAGACAGGGTTTATTTTTCACCTGCATTTTTCTACTAAAAAGGTCTCTGATAGTGAGATCGGACTCCCGTGTAGAGTGTCGAGCACGTTAACAACTCCTTGGCAGTTGCAATCGAAAAGAGTCAACTTAACGGCAGCTGCCCTGACAAAAATTAAAACTAAAAATCTACCCAAGTTATTTGTACCCTTTCCCAAATGATTTTTTAGGAGCAACTATAGATGGCGCCTAACTGGCTCCTGGTCTGACTAGCTCTAGTGTTTCAGTCTATTAAGATAGACTCGCACATCAGGAAAAACGACGATCCGAAAAACTGGTTATATACAGACTCTGTAGAGTCTTCTAAACCAGTATAAAGACGTTCAGTTAATTTGAAGTAGTTTGCCTTGTCTTTTTAATATATACACAGTACTAATATTCCAACAGATAAGAGATATGCCAGAGTTTGTCATTGGTGGAGGGGCTATGAGGAAGAAATGAAGACCAAGAAACACATGCGGAAGAGATACCGTGAAAATGAACCAGTCTTTGGACCTCACCTGGGGAGAGTCGGAAAGGAGAGTTCAAGATCGAATAGAACTTGCTGAAGAAGGTTTGTCATTAGGCTATGCCCCAAACAGAACGACGGACATTGATTGATTGATTTCTTCTTCTTCCTCTTCTTCTTCTTCTTCTTCTTCTTCTTCTTCTTCTTCTTCGACGCGCAACCCTGATGTTGTGTTGCAGTTTACAGTGGGGCTGCTATATCTGCGCCTATCGGCATAGAACATCCGATTTCAGAACTACATTTTTTCTTCCGGATATGCGTTCCTTCCTTAATTATCCATAATTAGCCAGGCTGCCAGGCTGCAGTCAGTTTACAGGGTCTCCACTTGTGGAATAGGATTTTGGCCAATAATGGGTCACTGAACCTGGTTCTAGCAGCCAGCTGTGAGTCGCTGGCTGCTGTCAGATCACTCATTGCTGCTGCTTTTACCCTGTTTGATTGATTTAAGAGTGAATGAGGAACATACATATTCTCAAAACTAGGAGAACTCAGACATTAATCCAGTTAGGGTCAGGCCAACATACTGACCAAGACGTCGCGTCAGGGTCAGTCATAACATACTGGCCAGGACGTCGCGTCAGGGTCAGGCACAACATACTGGCTAAGACCGCTATCTCTCTTCCAGGTAACGCTACATACGTTTTCAATGCCGTCTGGCTGACGAGGTGTGGATTTCGTGATCCCCGTAGTAGTGAGCGTCACGCATATGATGCCAAGCAAGTATAACCGCCTGGAGAGCCGCGGATCACCTTCATCAGCACGTTCTGGATGTGATGGAATCTACTATAAACACGTCACTTAATGTTCTTTTCAGATCACACGAAAGAGTGAACAAATAGTTGTTGGCATTATACAGGTAAGGTCAGGTCATCCCGTAACCGGTGAGGTCGTTGGGGCACACATGAAGACATTCTCACAACCTCCGCAACCCTTCTCTGTCAGCGGCCGCTGCCTGTACCTCTTCTGGTCGGAGATTGGTTCATTATTTGATTTTGTCCTCCCACCTCTTTTGGACGGCCTCTTCGTCGTCTGCCTTGCATTTTTCCGCGCAGGATCGTATTTGTAAGACCATTTGATCTAGATATATGACCGGACCAAGCATAATACATTGTACAACAAACACAATATTATCAAAACAAGCACCACTCTTTCATCCCGGACTTCAACCCCCATTTCCTATCTTTCTTTAGTCCCATAATAAATATTGCAATCAAGGACGAAATGTTAGAAACTTTATTATACTAGGGATCAGATCGCCTGTTCCCTTCATCAATCGCTTTTCTTCGCTAACAGTAACTCGTGTTTCAATTTACAGCTGCGTGTCTATATCATACAGTGAGAGGGCTCTATCTCTCAGAGAATAGTCCGCAGAAACCACAAAAAATATTGCCTGTCTGGGGTACTCATGAATACAAGCCACAATTTCAACAGAGTGAAAATTCATTGGATCCCTGCACACTGTAAGCCACACGGAAGTGAGGAGGCAGGTAGACACACGGAAATGAGAAGGCAGGTATGCACACGGAAATGAGGAGTCAGATAGACACATGGAAATGGGGAGGCAGGTAGACACATGGAAATGGGGAGGCATGTAGACACATAGAAATGGGGAGGCATATAGACACATTGAAATGGGGAGGCATGTAGACACATAGAAATGGGGAGGCGTGTAGACTGGCAAAGAAGGAAATGGCAAGCCCTGAACTGACGGCAGAGCTACGTATGAATAAATAAAGACAAAGACAAAATTAGACTTCAAAGACAAGCGGCACAGGGAGCATCAAGGATCTGATACAGCAGAAGCATACTACTCTTTGCCAAGAATAGATCACGTGACAAGATTCAGACTGCGAACGGGACAGTGTAGACTGAAAAATCATCTTTTCAAAAAATTAAAAATCGGACACACAGACATGTTGTGCCCGTGTTGGGACAACAGACAAACACTGGAACATATTCTGCAGGTCTTCCTGGCTCCACCAGAGGGGATGAGGGATTGCATGACCTTGCCCAATACAATTGCCAGATAAACTGTATGGCGACGAGACAAGATTGAGAAGGGCGGCCAGGTTTATGAGGCAGCTATATGAGTTTATTGACTTAACTTAACGTCTTTATACTGGTTTAGAAAACTCTGAAGAGTCTGTTTACAACCAGTTTAATTTACATTACCTTGCTCTAAAGGCTATGCGCATCCAATGTATTCTTAAATGCATTAATTGTCCCTGCCTCCACTACCTCATGTGGCAATGCATTCCAAGCATTCACCACTCTCTGACTAAAACAATATTTCCTGATATCCAATCTGGACCTTTCTTTAGTTATGTTTCTGTAGTTATGCCCTCTTGTTCTTGTGGGTGGTTGTATTCTGAAAAACTTGTTATAGTATAATGTATCCGTTTCTCTGATCATCTTATAAACCTTTATTGTCACTTCGAATTCTTATCTTTTCTAGACATTGTAGGTAGGATTTTTCTCTTTCCTCATAACTGTAATTTTGGAATCCCACTTTCAGCTTTGTCGCTCTTTTTTGTATTCTTTCCAGCATGATGGACTCAACGTTGGTTAATCCACCCTCAAAGAAACTGGTTGTATACCGACTCTGTAGAGTCTTCTAAACCAGTATAAAAATACGTTTAGTTAAGTTAAGTTAATTTAAGTTGACAATTTTTAGAGTGGCTCATCAGTCAGTCGAAACTTTCACCAGCCAGCATGGTCGGACTATGTTATTTATGTTAACATATTTAAACTAGGCACTCATTCACTTCTACATAATAATGTTACCAAACCACTATATAAATTGTATCACTTACACAGTATTATCCTATCTTTTCTTAAGACAAAAATGCATTTGACATGCATATCATTTGTGCCATTGGACATCCTTGGTAGTATCAGTGCTGAAGCAACAGTTATCGATTACTTTTAATAGGCTTAAATTGTGGTAGTGGAGGTCCATTTAGATTCACCATCAAAAGCTAGTTGATGTACAATTTATTCCAACCGTAATACCATTAATAATCGTGCGATTGTCGTTAGGGAAGTGACCCTTCAAACCCGTAATTAATGATTAACAACTGATTGTTTCACCTGTCAAGCAAAATTTTGAACTCGACACAGACGAACAGATTAGCGGTTTTTCTAAGCCCTGCAGATGAGACTATTTGAGAGCGGGGAGAGGTTTTCCCATTTTCCAGCGTAATCTAACGCCCGCACTATTATAAACGCCACCTAACTTCTCAATGATTATCCCTCAAGGCGAATGCTACTTTTCTTATTCAATCTTATTGTTTGGAACTCCAAAGATCTCGTCTTGCCTCCGCTTTCTCCCATCCAAATCTCTAACTAGCACCACCCAAACTCTTTACCCCCCTCCCAATCCTATTGAAAGTGTGCACCTCTGAACTGATTTCCCTTCATTGGATCAGTGAGCGCGAAGAAAAGATGGAAGCAATAGGAGACGCCTCTGTGGGTACTCAATAGAGACAGCAGGACGTAGGTCACATTTCCTTCTTTTTATATAGACTAGCCTAAGACGGGCACTATAGGTTATTGGTTAACGGCCCCTGCCTATCTAACTCTCTTTGTTTGCTTGAAAGAAGGACTTCTATCTATCTATCTATCTATCTATCTATCTATCTATCTATCTATCTATCTATCTATCTATATATATATATATATCTATCTATCTATCTATCTGTATATATCTATATATCTCTCTATCTATCTATCTATCTATCTATATATCTATCTATCTATCTACATGTCTATCTATTTATCATTCTGTCTGTCCGTCCGTCCGTCTGTCTGTTTGCCTGCCTGTCTGTCTGATTGTCTGCATGCCTGCTTGTCTGTCTGTCTATCTATCTATTTATCTATCCGCCAGTCTGTCTGTCTTTCTATCTATCTTCGTCCTTCTTTGTTTTCTATAATAGCATAACAGAGTAAGCTCTGAAGCTGACTTTCTTACAGTAATCCTTGCAGCAGAAAGCATGCATTTGCCCTGGCAGTGATGGTTTATGCAGACCATTGTCTGACGTCATAAGTTGGTACGCCCCATGCACAATGAGTTGACCCCAGATGCAAGCATCAAAGGACGGGACGAAGTGTGTATATTTAACAAGCTACAGGAACATCTAGAATATATGCTCTTCATAAATTGATTAAATAGATTCAGCATTTGTTTGTTTGTCCAGCATTGAGTGGTTTCCTTTCTGTATAACATAACGTGCCCACATTCCAACAGAAGAAGATAACCTAACTAAACGTAACCTAACTGAACTTAACTTAACTTAACCTAATTTAACTTAACCTAACTTAACCTAACTTAATCAAATTTAACTTAACCTAAGTTAACTTTTTCATGGATCACTTTTATAAGCCTCTACATAGTCTGTATAGAACCAGTTTCTTGGAATTTGATTTTTACCGATTTACGAGTCCATATTAATATACTAAAAACACTAGAGCTAAGTAGACCCGCAGACAGTTAAGCGCCATCTATAACTGCCCTTAACAATCCATCAGGAAAAGGTACAAATAACTTGGGCAGATTTTTAATTCGAATTTAGACCGGGCAACGGCCGTTAAGCCTACTCTTTTCGATTTCCAACTGCTAAGGAATTTTGAACGTGCTCGACACTGAATACAGGAGTCCGATCTCATTACCCAGAGATCAGGGAAATTTTTACCAGAAGATCCACATGAAAAAAAAATCCATTGGAACACGCGACCTCCAGCACCAGAAGCGGACACCTTATCTAAGATGGGGGTAAACGAGAAAAGGAACAGGTTAGAGAGTGCACGACACATTGGCAGATAAATAAATAGCGTAGCAAAAGGTCAATGAAACAATGGATATGCACAAAAATAACAACAACAACAACAACACAAATCGATACTTAATAAAAAACATAAACGAGGAAGTTAACACGGAACAAAAGATAAAAGATAACGAGTGATGAGCAGCAAACTAAAATTGTTTCTCACCATCTTGTAGCATGTCCTTTGCAGAGCGCTGCTCTCATAACAACAGATCTGTAAGCCTCGACATTTGACCATCTATCCTGTCTCTGCCATCGCCATACTCAGAACCTGTTTTTAATGTCCTGTGTTTGTCGTCCCCTCAGTCTCTATCTTGCCTGTGTTTCCGGGTATTGTTGTTTGTCCATCGTCTCCGAAGAGGATCAATTTGTCATCTATCAATCCTGGAGTGGGGTCGTAGGTGTCTGAGCAAACCAATTCGAGCTTGAAAGCGTCTGTCCCACTCGTTGCAGAGAAGCACTGTCTGACCGTGATACGGAGGCAACTCCTCTTGCCTTTCGTGTCGCTCGTCTCCTTGCAGCTTCCTTGATTCGTGTCTGCTTCATATGCGCCTGGCCAAAAGAGATTTTACAACGTTAGCAGGCCGAACAATCAACAGCAGTGTTCTCACAATTATCAGGATCAAGGTTGCAGTTCTTCAGTGAGTCTTTCATACTGAGTGTCTTTGTAACGTTTTTTTGGCCACCGCGAGCTCGCTTGCCTGACTCAAGTTAGCTGTAGAATATTTTCTTTGGAAGCCACTCACCTGACATGCGAACAACATGGCCAATCCCGTCTAGGCTGCGATATGCACAGGATTGTTTTCTGGTATTTTTTTTTACACATTTCATTTTGACGTTTGATGTGGCCAAAGTATTTGAGTTTCTTAGAACCAATACTTCCAAAAATGGTTCGGTCTAAAAAAAACATTTCAGTCTCAACTGGCGAATGAATATAAGACCACTCAGATGCGAAGCCAGCTCGCTAACTACTGCGCTACGCGGCTCCCTTTGTGTGCCATAATTTTTCTACGGCATCTCACAAAGTCATAGAATAAGCATACTTAACAGTTGCTGTGCACAGTTGATGACAATATTCGGAATGTTTCGCGGAGCCCCCATAAACTAGTCACGGCATCCGAGGGTGATGTGTCATGCAGTTTAAGAACCACTGTTCTAAATTATTTAATATTTATACTGAGCTTATAATGAGGAACGTTAGAGAGAATGAGACTCTCGCAAGTTTCGATCACTTTACTATCAGCGGTTAGAAGAATCCAGATATAAGATACACAGTGAAACTATCAACAGATGGGTTAGATCAGCAAATTGCAACCGTAGACAGATGCAGCGAAGATCATAATCTCTTCGAAAAAAAAAGAAAAAAAAAAATGTAATGACCACCGACAAAACAAGAAGTAAACTTAAATTCAAATTCGGGGTTGTGACAATAGAACTGGTCCCAAACTTCGAATATCTGGGCTCAAGAATCGATATTGGCGACTTTTCAAATGAAATCAGAGAGCATGAGCTGAAGTGGTCAGCGACCCATAGCTGACTGCTAGCGTCAGGGCCAAGAGCTGCCAAGACCCTTATACACCTCCACGCGGTGATCCTAGATAATGGGCTACAGCAGAGAAGACTGGCTAGGGAGAAGGGATCGAAGAGGGTATGCTAACCCGGTACTCAAAAAATGCTTGCTGAAGTCGGATGTGTTGGGCCGAAAGGTGCAAATATCGCAGTCAAGCTGTAAACTACAACACATCGCATTCCGTTCTCTGGACTACACTCTGCTACTTAAGCCATTTCAGTGTTTGGTAGTAGGAGATTGAGAACGAACGAAGCCAAGCCAAGCCAAATGAAATCACGAGATTAACAATAACAATGCAAAGGCCACACAACCTGAGACAAATATGGCAGAATACTAGCAAAACAACAAAAGTAAAAATGGTGAGAACCTGTGTTTTTTCCTGTGACAGCATACGGTTGTGAAACATGGACAGTGTCCCATACATCAAAGAAGAGAATCGAGTCCATCGAGTCCAAATGTTTTTAGAATAGCATGGACCGGAAATTAAGAAAAATATAGACATTGGACAAGCGTTGGGAATAAAGGAGAACTGGTTCATACATTCCACCATCAACAAAAAAATGAAATACTCCGGCCACATCAAAAGACACAACGGTCTTGAGAAAACCGTAATGGAATGTATTGTGCCGGGCAAGAGTGACAGAGGCAGATCAAAAAGGCGATGACACCAAGATGGCAAGGAATGCTGGGGCATGACATTGGAGCAGGCTGGAGATTTGGCAAGAGATTAAGTTCCTTCCAGATAGACTGCCACGTGTAAGGGTATGCAGAATGATGAGACGAAATATTATTGATTAGCTAAATGTGTTGCTGTATGAAGCGGAGGCATTGAGAACGACCAAGGTCATACAACAATGACTCCAATCCTTCATTAACAGATGCCTAGGAAGGATAATGGGCATAAAGTGGCAGGACATGGTGAGGAATGAAGACTTAGGGAAAGGTACCAACAACAGCCATTGGAAAAACTAATTAAGCGAAGAACATCGGACTGGATAGGACATACGCTGTGGAAGGCACAGTTTAACATAGCCAAACATGATGTTAGATGGAATCAGCAGGAAAGAGTGAGAGAGCGGTAGAGCCTAAAATACGTGGAGAAGAGAATGTGAGAAGGAGCTAAAATGAAATGCTTACACCTGGAGAGAGGCAGAGAGAGTAGATGATTACACCTGGAGAGAGGCAGAGAGAGTAGATGATTACACCTGGAGAGAGGCAGAGAGAGTAGATGATTACACCTGGAGAGAGGCAGAGAGAGTAGATGATTACACCTGGAGAGAGGCAGAGAGAGTAGATGCTTACACCTGGAGAGAGGCAGAGAGAGTAGATGATTACACCTGGAGAGAGGCAGAGAGAGTAGATGATTACACCTGGAGAGAGGCAGAGAGAGTAGATGATTACACCTGGAGAGAGGCAGAGAGAGTAGATGCTTACACCTGGAGAGAGGCAGAGAGAGTAGATGATTACACCTGGAGAGAGGCAGAGAGAGTAGATGCTTACACCTGGAGAGAGGCAGAGAGAGTAGATGCTTACACCTGGAGAGAGGCATAGAGAGTAGATGATTACACCTGGAGAGAGGCAGAGAGAGTAGATGATTACACCTGGAGAGAGGCAGAGAGAGTAGATGATTACACCTGGAGAGAGGCAGAGAGAGTAGATGATTACACCTGGAGAGAGGCAGAGAGAGTAGATGATTACACCTGGAGAGAGGCAGAGAGAGTAGATGATTACACCTGGAGAGAGGCAGAGAGAGTAGATGATTACACCTGGAGAGAGGCAGAGAGAGAGTAGATGATTACACCTGGAGAGAGGCAGAGAGAGTAGATGATAACACCTGGAGAGAGGCAGAGAGAGTAGATGATTACACCTGGAGAGAGGCAGAGAGAGTAGATGATTACACCTGGAGAGAGGCAGAGAGAGTAGATGATTACACCTGGAGAAAGGCAGAGAGAGTAGATGATTACACCTGGAGAGAGGCAGAGAGAGTAGATGATTATACCTGGAGAGAGGCAGAGAGAGTAGATGATTACACCTGGAGAGAGGCAGAGAGAGTAGATGCTTACACCTGGAGAGAGGCAGAGAGAGTAGATGATTACACCTGGAGAGAGGCAGAGAGAGTAGATGATTACACCTGGAGAGAGGCAGAGAGAGTAGATGATTACACCTGGAGAGAGGCAGAGAGAGTAGATGATTACACCTGGAGAGAGGCAGAGAGAGTAGATGATTACACCTGGAGAGAGGCAAAGAGAGTAGATGATTACACCTGGAGAGAGGCAGAGAGAGTAGATGCTTACACCTGGAGAGAGGCAGAGAGAGTAGATGCTTACACCTGGAGAGAGGCAGAGAGAGTAGATGATTACACCTGGAGAGAGGCAGAGAGAGTAGATGATTACACCTGGAGAGAGGCAGAGAGAGTAGATGATTACACCTGGAGAGAGGCAGAGAGAGTAGATGATTACACCTGGAGAGAGGCAGAGAGAGTAGATGATTACACCTGGAGAGAGGCACAGAGAGTAGATGCTTACACCTGGAGAGAGGCAGAGAGAGTAGATGATTACACCTGGAGAGAGGCAGAGAGAGTAGATGATTACACCTGGAGAGAGGCAGAGAGAGTAGATGATTACACCTGGAGAGAGGCAGAGAGAGTAGATGATAACACCTGGAGAGAGGCAGAGAGAGTAGATGATTACACCTGGAGAGAGGCAGAGAGAGTAGATGATTACACCTGGAGAGAGGCAGAGAGAGTAGATGATTACACCTGGAGAAAGGCAGAGAGAGTAGATGATTACACCTGGAGAGAGGCAGAGAGAGTAGATGATTATACCTGGAGAGAGGCAGAGAGAGTAGATGATTACACCTGGAGAGAGGCAGAGAGAGTAGATGCTTACACCTGGAGAGAGGCAGAGAGAGTAGATGATTACACCTGGAGAGAGGCAGAGAGAGTAGATGATTACACCTGGAGAGAGGCAGAGAGAGTAGATGATTACACCTGGAGAGAGGCAGAGAGAGTAGATGATTACACCTGGAGAGAGGCAAAGAGAGTAGATGATTACACCTGGAGAGAGGCAAAGAGAGTAGATGATTACACCTGGAGAGAGGCAGAGAGAGTAGATGCTTACACCTGGAGAGAGGCAGAGAGAGTAGATGCTTACACCTGGAGAGAGGCAGAGAGAGTAGATGATTACACCTGGAGAGAGGCAGAGAGAGTAGATGATTACACCTGGAGAGAGGCAGAGAGAGTAGATGATTACACCTGGAGAGAGGCAGAGAGAGTAGATGATTACACCTGGAGAGAGGCAGAGAGAGTAGATGCTTACACCTGGAGAGAGGCAGAGAGAGTAGATGATTACACCTGGAGAGAGGCAGAGAGAGTAGATGATTACACCTGGGGAGAGGCAGAGAGAGTAGATGATTACACCTAGAGAGAGGCAGAGAGAGTAGATGATTACACCTGGAGAGAGGCAGAGAGAGTAGATGATTACACCTGGAGAGAGGCAGAGAGAGTAGATGATTACACCTGGAGAGAGGCAGAGAGAGTAGATGCTTACACCTGGAGAGAGGCAGAGAGAGTAGATGCTTACACCTGGAGAGAGGCAGAGAGAGTAGATGATTACACCTGGAGAGAGGCAGAGAGAGTAGATGATTACACCTGGAGAGAGGCAGAGAGAGTAGATGATTACACCTGAAGAGAGGCAGAGAGAGTAGATGATTACACCTGGAGAGAGGCAGAGAGAGTAGATGATTACACCTGGAGAGAGGCAGAGAGAGTAGATGCTTACACCTGGAGAGAGGCAGAGAGAGTAGATGATTACACCTGGAGAGAGGCAGAGAGTAGATGATTACACCTAGAGAGGCAGAGAGAGTAGATGATTACACCTGGAGAGCGGCAGAGAGAGTAGATGATTATACCTGGAGAGAGGCAGAGAGAGTAGATGCTTACACCTGGATAGAGGCAGAGAGAGTAGATGCTTACACCTGGAGAGAGGCAGAGAGAGTAGATGATTACACCTGGAGAGAGGCAGAGAGAGTAGATGCTTACACCTGGAGAGAGGCAGAGAGAGTAGATGATTAC
Organism: Ariolimax columbianus; assembly: GCA_036924085.1. Classification (NCBI taxonomy): domain Eukaryota; kingdom Metazoa; phylum Mollusca; class Gastropoda; order Stylommatophora; family Arionidae; genus Ariolimax; species Ariolimax columbianus. The sequence continues at coordinate 61,684,822 of JAVGWX010000012.1, read as the reverse complement.
ACCTGGAGAGAGGCAGAGAGAGTAGATGATTACACCTGGAAAGAGGCAGAGAGAGTAGATGATTACACCTGGAGAGAGGCAGAGAGAGTAGATGATTACACCTGGAGAGAGGCAGAGAGAGTAGATGATTACACCTGGAGAGAGGCAGAGAGAGTAGATGATTACACCTGGAGAGAGGCAGAGAGAGTAGATGCTTACACCTGGAGAGAGGCAGAGAGAGTAGATGATTACACCTGGAGAGAGGCAGAGAGAGTAGATGCTTACACCTGGAGAGAGGCAGAGAGAGTAGATGATTACACCTGGAGAGAGGCAGAGAGAGTAGATGATTACACCTGGAGAGAGGCAGAGAGAGTAGATGATTACACCTGGAGAGAGGCAGAGAGAGTAGATGATTACACCTGGAGAGAGGCAGAGAGAGTAGATGATTACACCTGGAGAGAGGCAGAGAGAGTAGATGATTACACCTGGAGAGAGGCAGAGAGAGCATGATGATTACACCTGGAGAGAGGCAGAGAGAGTAGATGATTACACCTGGAGAGAGGCAGAGAGAGTAAATGATTACACCTGGAGAGAGGCAGAGAGAGTAAATGATTACACCTGGAGAGAGGCAGAGAGAGTAGATGATTACACCTGGAGAGAGGCAGAGAGAGTAGATGATTACACTTGGAGAGAGGCAGAGAGAGTAGATGATTACACCTGGAGAGAGGCAGAGAGAGTAGATGATTACACCTGGAGAGAGGCAGAGAGAGTAGATGATTACACCTGGAGAGAGGCAGAGAGAGTAGATGATTACACCTGGAGAGAGGCAGAGAGAGTAGATGCTTACACCTGGAGAGAGGCAGAGAGAGTAGATGATTACACCTGGAGAGAGGCAGAGAGAGTAGATGATTACACCTGGAGAGAGGCAGAGAGAGTAGATGATTACACCTGGAGAGAGGCAGAGAGAGTAGATGATTACACCTGGAGAGAGGCAGAGAGAGTAGATGATTACACCTGGAGAGAGGCAGAGAGAGTAGATGATTACTCCTGGAGAGAGGCAGAGAGAGTAGATGATTACACCTGGAGAGAGGCTGAGAGAGTAGATGATTACACCTGGAGAGAGGCAGAGAGAGTAGATGATTACACCTGGAGAGAGGCAGAGAGAGTAAATGATTACACCTGGAGAGAGGCAGAGAGAGTAGATGATTACACCTGGAGAGAGGCAGAGAGAGTAGATGATTACACCTGGAGAGAGGCAGAGAGAGTAGATGATTACACCTGGAGAGAGGCAGAAAGAGTAGATGATTACACCTGGAGAGAGGCAGAGAGAGTAGATGATTACACCTGGAGAGAGGCAGAGAGAGTAGATGATTACACCTGGAGAGAGGCAGAGAGAGTAGATGCTTACACCTGGAGAGAGGCAGAGAGAGTAGATGATTACACCTGGAGAGAGGCAGAGAGAGTAGATGATTACACCTGGAGAGAGGCAGAGAGAGTAGATGATTACACCTGGAGAGAGGCAGAGAGAGTAGATGATTACACCTGGAGAGTGGCAGAGAGAGTAGATGATTACACCTGGAGAGAGGCATAGAGAGTAGATGATTACACCTGGTGAGAGGCAGAAAGAGTAGATGATTACACCTGGTGAGAGGCAGAGAGAGTAGATGATTACACCTGGAGAGAGGCAGAGAGAGTAGATGATTACACCTGGTGAGAGGCAGAGAGAGTAGATGATTACACCTGGTGAGAGGAAGAGAGAGTAGATGATTACACCTGGTGAGAGGCAGAGAGAGTAGATGATTACACCTGGAGAGAGGCAGAGAAAGTAAATGATTACACCTGGTGAGAGGCAGAGAGAGTAGATGATTACTCCTGGAGAGAGGCAGAGAGAGTAATTGATTACACCTGGTGAAAGGCAGAGAGAGTAAATGATTACACCTGGAGAGAGGCAGAGAGAGTAAATAATTACACCTGGAGAGAGGCAGAGAGAGTAGATGATTACACCTGGAGAGAGGCAGAGATAGTAAATGATTACACCTGGAGAGAGGCAGAGAGAGTAGATGATTACACCTGGAGAGAGGCAGAGAGAGTAAATGATTACACCTGGAGAGAGGCAGAGAGAGTAGATGATTACACCTGGTGAGAGGCAGAGAGAGTAAATGATTACACCTGGAGAGAAGCAGAGAGAGCAGGTGATTACACCTGGAGAGAGGCAGAGAGAGTAGATGATTACACCTGGAGAAAGGCAGAGAGAGTAAAAAATTATTACACCTGGAGAGAGGCAGAGAGAGTAGATGATTACACCTGGTGAGAGGCAGAGAGAGTAAATTATTACACCTGGAGAGAGGCAGAGAGAGTAGATGATTACACCTGGTGAGAGGCAGAGAGAGTAGATGATTACACCTGGTGAGAGGCAGAGAGAGTAGATGATTACACCTGGTGAGAGGCAGAGAGAGTAAATGATTACCTCTGGAGAGAGGCAGAGAGAGTAGATGATTACACCTGGTGAGAGGCAGAGAGAGTAGATGATTACACCTGGTGAGAGGCAGAGAGAGTAGATGATTACACCTGGTGAGAGGCAGAGAGAGTAGATGATTACACCTGGTGAGAGACGGAGAGAGTAGATGATTACACCTGGTGAGAGAGAGAGAGAGTAGACTATTACACCTGGTGAGAGACAGAGAGAGTAGATGATTACACCTGATGAGAGACAGAGAGAGAAGATTATTACACCTGGTGAGAAACAGAGAGAGTAGATAATTACACCTGGTGAGAGACAGAGAAAGTAGATGATTACACCTGGTGAGAGACAGAGAGAGTAGATGATTACATCTGGTGAGAGGCAGAGAGAGTAGATAATTACACCTGGTGAGAGGCAGAGAGAGTAGATGATTAAACCTGGGGAGAGGCAGAGAGAGTAGATGATTACACCTGGTGAGAGACAGAGAGAGTAGATGATTACACCTGGTGAGAGACAGAGAGAGTAGATGATTAAACCTGGTGAGAGGCAGAGAGAGTAGATGATTACACCTGGTGAGAGGCAGAGAAAGTAGATGATTACACCATGTGAGAGGCAGAGAGAGTAGATGATTACACCTGGAGAGAGGCAGAGAGAGTAGATGATTACACCTGGTGAGAGACAGAGAGAGCAGATGATTACACCTGGTGAGAGATAGAGAGAGTAGATGATTACACCTGGTGAGAGACAGAGAGAGTAGATGATTACACCTGGTGAGAGACAGAGAGAGTAGATGATTACACCTGGTGAGAGGCAGAGAGAGTAGATGATTACACCTGGTGAGAGGCAGAGAGAGTAGATGATTAAACCTGGTGAGAGGCAGAGAGAGTAGATGATTACACCTGGTGAGAGACAGAGAGAGTAGATTATTACACCTGGTGAGAGACAGAGAGTGTAGATGATTACACCTGGTGAGAGGCAGAGAGAGTAGATGATTACACCTGGTGAGAGGCAGAGAGATTAGATGATTACACCTGGTGAGAGGCAGAGAGAGTAAATGATTACACCTGGTGAGAGGCAGAGAGAGTAGATGATTACACCTGGTGAGAGACAGAGAGAGTAGATGATTACACCTGGTGAGAGGCAGAGAGAGTAAATGATTACCTCTGGAGAGAGGCAGAGAGAGTAGATGATTACACCTGGTGAGAGGCAGAGAGAGTAAATGATTACACCTGGTGAGAGGCAGAGAGAGTAGATGATTACACCTGGTGAGAGGCAGAGAGAGTAGATGATTACACCTGGTGAGAGGCAGAGAGAGTAAATGATTACCTCTGGAGAGAGGCAGAGAGAGTAGATGATTACACCTGGTGAGAGGCAGAGAGAGTAAATGATTACGCCTGGTGAGAGGCAGAGAGAGTAGATGATTACACCTGGTGAGAGACAGAGAGAGTAGATGATTACACCTGGTGAGAGGCAGAGAGAGTAGATGATTACACCTGGTGAGAGACGGAGAGAGTAGATGATTACACCTGGTGAGAGAGAGAGAGAGTAGACTATTACACCTGGTGAGAGACAGAGAGAGTAGATGATTACACCTGATGAGAGACAGAGAGAGAAGATGATTACACCTGGTGAGAGACAGAGAGAGTAGATGATTACACCTGGTGAGAGACAGAGAAAGTAGATGATTACACCTGGTGAGAGACAGAGAGAGTAGATGATTACATCTGGTGAGAGGCAGAGAGAGTAGATAATTACACCTGGTGAGAGGCAGAGAGAGTAGATGATTAAACCTGGTGAGAGGCAGAGAGAGTAGATGATTACACCTGGTGAGAGACAGAGAGAGTAGATGATTACACCTGGTGAGAGACAGAGAGAGTAGATGATTAAACCTGGTGAGAGGCTGAGAGAGTAGATGATTACACCTGGTGAGAGGCAGAGAAAGTAGATGATTACACCTGGTGAGAGGCAGAGAGAGTAGATGATTACACCTGGTGAGAGGCAGAGAGAGTAGATGATTACACTTGGTGAGAGAGAGAGAGTAGATGATTACACCTGATGAGAGACAGAGAGAGTAGATGATTACACCTGGTGAGAGACAGAGAGAGCAGATGATTACACCTGGTGAGAGATAGAGAGAGTAAATGATTACACCTGGTGAGAGACAGAGAGAGTAGATGATTACACCTGGTGAGAGACAGAGAGAGTAGATGATTACACCTGGTGAGAGGCAGAGAGAGTAGATGATTACACCTGGTGAGAGGCAGAGAGAGTAGATGATTAAACCTGGTGAGAGGCAGAGAGAGTAGATGATTACACCTGGTGAGAGACAGAGAGAGTAGATTATTACACCTGGTGAGAGACAGAGAGTGTAGATGATTACACCTGGTGAGAGGCAGAGAGAGTAGATGATTACACCTGGTGAGAGGCAGAGAGAGTAGATGATTACACCTGGTGAGAGGCAGAGAGAGTAAATGATTACACCTGGTGAGAGGCAGAGAGAGTAGATGATTACACCTGGTGAGAGACAGAGAGAGTAGATGATTACACCTGGTGAGAGGCAGAGAGAGTAGATGATTACACCTGGGGAGAGACAGAGAGAGTAGATGATTACACCTGGTGAGAGACAGAGAGAGTAGATAATTACAATTGGTGAGAGACAGAAAGAGTAGATGATTACACCATGGTGAGAGGCAGAGAGAGTAGATGATTACACCTGGTGAGAGACAGAGAGAGTAGATGATTACACCTGGGGAGAGACAGAGAGAGTAGATGATTACACTTGGTGAGAGACAGAGGGAGTAGACGATTACACCTGGTGAGAGACAGATAGAGTAGATGATTACACCTGGTGAGAGGCAGAGAGAGTAGATGATTACACCTGGTGAGAGACAGAGAGAGTAGATTATTACACCTGGTGAGAGACAGAGAGAGTAGATGATTACACCTGGTGAGAGGCAGAGAGAGTAGATGATTACACCTGGTGAGAGACAGAGAGAGTAGATGATTACACCTGGTGAGAGACAGAGAGAGTAAATGATTACACCTGGTGAGAGACAGAGAGAGTAAATGATTACACCTGGTGAGAGACAGAGAGAGTAAATGATTACACCTGGTGAGAGACAGAGAGAGTTGATGATTACACCTGGTGAGAGACAGAGAGAGAGTAAATGATTACACCTGGTGAGAGGCAGAGAGAGTAAATGATAACACCTGGTGAGAGGCAGAGAGAGTAAATGATTACACTTGGTGAGAGGCAGAGAGAGTAAATGATTACACCTGGAGAGAGGCAGAGAGAGAGTAAATGATTACACCTGGAGAGAGGCAGAGAGAGTAAATGATTACACCTAGTGAGAGGCAGAGAGAGTAAACGATTACACCTGGTGAGAGGCAGAGAGAGTAAATGATTACACCTGGTGAGAGGCAGAGAGAGTAAATGATTACACCTGGAGAGAGGCAGAGAGAGTAAAGGATTACACCTGGTGAGAGGAAGAGAGAGTAAATGATTACACCTGGTGAGAGGCAGAGAGAGCAGTCTAAGACTGCGCACGCTGGCGAGATGTTGTTGTTGGCCTATGCACCGAGAGACGCGACGGGCTTTGATTGATTTTGTTTTTTGTTTTTTTGGCGTTCTATTCCCCAACGCGTGTGTGCGTTACACTGTGGTTTTTATTTTGCGCCTGTCGGCCCAGTGCATCCGACTTCAGCATGCATTTTATGTAAGGGTCAGCTTCCTCCTGCATTTTCTAAGGGTTTGCTACCCCGGGGTAACGGCCGGTGCCACTAGGCCACGCCGTCCCCCTTTGATTGATTGAATTGTGTTTCTATATCCTAGATTTCTGCGTGTTTTTTTTTCCATATTCGTAGTATTTCGGGCATGTTCATGTGGATCGTACGTAATCATTGAAAAGATGCAATTTCGCAGGATTTGAATTTGTGTCAGTTTGTTATTTTTTTTCTAGGAAATTTTCCTCTTCTTCTTTCGTCCTTTTGAAAACATAATGTCCATATTTATCTACAAAAGGATCTGTTGCATAAACTTCACTGCCTTGTGTAATTCTCATAAAGGCTGGAACCTTTTGAAACGGGGATTTGGTTGTTCATTGCAGGCCGAGTGCCATATAAAAGACATTCGCCCATCGTTGTCGATGATGTACATCGACATTATCAAATGTCATACTGCATCCTTGAGTACGTGGGTGCACTCGTGATACCACTGACATATATAGTCCGCAGCTGCCTCTGGTATTCCCTCTGCTCTAGACTTCCTGATTGTGCGTCTATCCTGGACTGCCTGAACACGGAGGTCCTCGCTGATTGCAACGCCTTTTTTTTTACGGAACCCTTCCAGTTTTAAATATCTAGGGTTTATTGTCAGTGATGAAGGATCAAAATGTAAGGTGTTGGTCAGAATAGCATCGTGATTAACTCCGCAGAAACCGCAGATTTCAAATACCTGGTCATTGACAAACAAAAGCCCTCAATAAATTCGTCTGACCAAATAGTGAACGGGTGCTGGAAATAGATCATCTGAAGACAGGTCAGTTTTACCCTACAAATGACAGGGCGTTGCTACGGAAAACCAGCTCAAATCGAGAGGAGCCGCAGACACTTTGGTTCACGTACCAGGCTGATAAGCCAAGGGCGCGAGGCTACCATGTGGGGGATTACGGCCGAACCCTTGTAAGCCGCAATCCCGCCCAAAATCTCAGCACCACTGCAATGGGAGGCCCCTACATGCTCGGGACCTGGGGCTTGCGCCCCAGCCCTATCAGGTAGAGCCACAGTAAGAGGTCCTTGCCGTCCGCCAATCAAAGCGGGCGGACAACTGCTTGATACTCACCTTATACGGCGATTGGGTGCGAAACCACCAACCAAAGACTTAGTACCTGGTCGGGGTGTCGAAAACAGTAGAGCAGCCACCTCACTGTGAACTGTCAAGACTCAACCACTGACCATGAGAGTTGTCCGCACACCAGGTGAACAACATCTCTGTGACATTACCAGGCTTGTCCTCTGGCTAAATGCACTCCGGCTACGATATCTACCTCTGTACGTTATCAGCCATATAACTATCATGCTGGACGCAGAAGAGATGCAGATCAGCGGACATTGCACACCTGCCCCACTGTGTCAACACCCCAGGTGGCGGGGAATGCTAGGCGTACCATCCCTGCATAGAAGCCAAGAAAATAAAAGGAAAAAGAGATACCCCACTCACATGCAAATGCTACGTTTCTGGCAGGACGTGACGATCCTGGGATACAGACACACTGGACTGCCTCTCTTCCGGGTAAACCAGTCCATCTCATATATCATCTCACATATCATCATTGCACCCTATAGACACGAGTAGTGAAGACTCGATAGTCCAGTAAGACAACTTCCATAAGAGAGACAACTCTGATCATAAACAACTGCTGCCTTGCAGATAGGCTGGGGACAGCCAAAGGCTAAGGAGGGCATCCCTACAGAAACGCCTGTTGAAATCGGATGCACGGGGCCGCAAGCCTAACAAAACAGTGCAACGTAAATCGCAGTATACTGCGTACGAAGAAGAAGAAGAAGAAGGTCAGAATAGCACAGACAATAGCGACGCTTGCACGGCTTAACAAAATCTGGCAAGATAAACGTTAGCACTATGCACGAAAATCAGATTAATGCGTACACTGGTCCTGTCAATTTTCCTCTGTATTTGTGAGACAGATAAGGATACATGCCTTGGAGATGAGATGTTTCCGAAGACTTTTAAACGTCAGGTACAAAGATTGAGTTACAAATGAGGAAATACGAGATAGAATTACAACAGCAATAGGGCCTTTTGAAGACCTCTTGGCAACTGTCAAAAGAAGGAAACTCGCTTGGTACGGTCACATATCGAGATCAATTGGTCTTGCAAATACGATCTTCCACGGAAAGGTGCAAGGCAGATGACGAAAAGGCCGGCCCAAAAAGAGGTGGGAGGACAACATAAAAGAATGGACCAATCTCTGACCAGAAGAGGCACAGGCAGCTGACAGAGAAGAGTGGCGTGGGGTTGTGAGGATGTCTTCATGTGTGCCCCAACGACATCACCGGTTACATGATGACCTGACCTTCCAGCTTGATTGATTTGGAGAGAGGTTTTCCCAGGTGTAAATGTATATTTGACAGTACGTAATGGGCTTCTTCAGACCGACCTAGGTGGGCTATTTTGAACGCCTCCGTGGTCGTCTTTCTTCACTCAGTTCGCTATATCCTCTTTTGAAGTCTTTCGTTTTGGCATTCCAGCAAGGTCGTTTAGCTTTTTTGCAAAAAGGCACGAATACAGTCAAATGATGTCAGTGATGTTCTCCAATTACAGATGTAAAAGGAGGAGTCAGACAAGGACTTGTATTATCCCCTTGTCATTTTAATATCTCACCATCATCATCATGAAGCATGTCTTTGTCAGAACATCGTTCATGCTACAGCCATTCGAAAGGAATCGCGATCAAGTCTCTCGATCAACAGTCAGTCTACCTCGTCTGCTCCATTTAAATATCTAAACAGAACAAATATTTAAATAACTAACAGAAATGCCAGGGTTTGTCATTGGCAATGAATATAACCAGGATATGCGGATGATACAATTTTGATGTTAAAAAGTGAACATGAATTGCAAAAGCTTGTGACAACAATATACAAAATAAGTCAAGAGTTTGGATAATAAATTAACATAACGAAAACTAATACTCTGATAATTGGGAAAAGCGACAAGAAACCATGTATGCAGATACAAATAAATAAAAGAGCAACTGCTGGAACAGGTTCAATGATTCTCCTTATCTAGGTAAAATAATAACGGAAGAAGACAGCTGTGAAAAAAAATCAGAAAGAGAATAGGTATGGTCAAAATGGTATTCTGCAACATGTGACACACACTGATATCCAAACAGATGAATCAAATTGAAAATTAGAATTGTCAGGCGTTAATTGTCACTACTTAATGGCACAGAAACATGGACACTGAATAACAAGTTGGAAAAGAATATTGAAGCCTTCGAAATGTGGGTATATAAAAGATTGGGTCGCATTTGTTAGAGAGTAAACAAATATTTTGGTCACGTCCCTATCAATTACAACCGGGAAGAAATAGAGACGGTTCATTGACTTCGAAATAACTCGCCTGAGCAAATTGTGTCTCTACAAACCTAATGGCTGGGGAAAGGCAGAGTAGTGCAACTGACCAACCAACCCACTACCTTTTAGTGACCTGCATATAGGGACCTACGATGCCAAACCTGGTCAGAGGGAGACAGGCTGACGCAGAAACTTGTTGGCTGTCACCCGAACTGGAGAGGACTTTGGACTTCGTAATGTCAGCGGGATAGATCTAGCGTGACTAAACAGTCTGAACACATAAGAAGAAGTATACTCCTCGGTCTCTCAGAAATTGTTAAGTGTTGTCATCACATCATACTGTAACTGGTCCTGACGATCTGGATACCTGGTTCTTGGCTTCCCATGCCCATGATTATTAATAAATGTGGTAATTTAAATAAATGAAAGTTTGTTTTCCATTCTTTTCTTCTACAGGCACGACTAGACCGTCTTGGTTGATGTAGCTTCACTTGAGTCTGAATGGATTTCAAGACTGTAGCGTATTGTATGAGATTTAAAATAGAGTCACGGTAATCAATCATTCGCTTCTTTCATTTCTTCCTTTTTCATCAGCGTTTTGTTTGCTAGTAGTAGTAATAGCGTCTCTTGACAACGCCATGAGGTCTGCCATCTTTTATTTTTAAATTGTATTATTTAAAAAGTTTAACTAAATATCATTTAAAAAAACGAAAAGAAGATTGAATAAACAACAGCATAATACAACAAAATATTTTCAATGAAATGAGCTTAATTAGACCAGACATTTATATCTTTGTTTATTTTTTGCTCAAACATTTGCTAAAACGTTATAAAATGGTTTTGTAGATAATATTGTTCGAAAAAAGAAAGTCATGTGACCAATTGATTCAGACTATAAGCCCGTTCAAGATGGCTGCCAATGTGCAGTTGATGTGTCAGTATTGGAAAAACTTCGATTTACTAGAGTTACAGGTACGTACAAAACATATTTTCATATTGAAATAAATCGTATTTCACTATATTCAGACGCAGTTTTAGTTTAATTGTTTAATTAGTCCACAAAGACACGGGTTCACATGATTTAGTTGTTCTCGATAGACTTTAATGAAATAATGATTAATTGAAATCAAAACAACCTGACCATCGTCACATTTCAGCTGCTCGAAGAAGTGCTCTCTCTGTCTGTATCTCTCACTTTGAGTGTTGCCTTTCGAGAGCCAATAATTGCTTCGCTAAAGTTTGTAGCATTTTAATTACAATTACAGCCAAAAAACGGTCATGTTATTGAGATCAGATTGTTTATGTTTTCTGGCCGTGTATTTTACTTATTACGATATAATTACAATTAAAAGTACTAGCAGCAGCAGGGGCAAAAGTGAAGGCTGACATTGACAAGCCACAAGGCAAAGCGTTGCCTGGAGCAGTTATGAAAGTTTTTTAATTTTTAATACCTTTTCTCGCACTCCTTACCTTCTTTACATATTGATATATTCATTTTGCACCCCCTCTATGCACTCTTCCCTCCTTAACATTGTCAATGACAATTGTGAAAATAAAATATTTATAAAAATTGTGTCCCAAATTTAGACAACTCAACTGTTTCATGTGTCAAGACGGTTCAATCTGGGTGTAAGGGTGGAATGTCCAAATGTCATGTAGCCGGTAATATTCCAAGGGTCCTAAAAGGTAACTATGCAAAATGTGTATCATATCGGTGGCACGGTTAACAAATACACCAAAACTTTAAGATTATTGTCTTCGTGCGACTTCATTCCCAATATAGGATTATTCTAGGAGTTTTAAAGGCTGAGGACTGCAGGGCACTATGCCGCAGCTGTTGCCATGCTGTGTGCAATTTATGTTTGTTTATTTCACCCCTCCTTGTTAGCAAGCAGGCATTGAGACCATTCAAACACAAGCTCCTTTGACTTTCAGATTAACGGTGATAATATATTATATGTTACCACAAAACAATTACCAATTTAGGTTTCACAGATAATATGTATGATCTGACTTGTAATGAAAAGAAGCTGAAAACTTAAATGGGCCGACGATACCACATCATGAAAATAACCAATAGAACACAGCAAATGACATAAGTCAATGAAAACATCTATATTAACTATTTTAGGATACCAATATTAGTGGCAGTTTTTCCCTATCGTTCAGAAATGGAGGCCATTCACAGTGGCTGGTGGAATTAAGATGATACTCTTTATGATACATATATATATATTTTTTCTGTGGGACTTTTAAGATACTTCAGAAATGTAAGTTGATCCTTTATTTTAGTTTTATATAAAAATTGTAAAAAAAAACTATTTTTGTTGAAAAATTATATGTTGCCTGTTGAAGTAATTAAATTATATAATCGATAGCAAATCTGCACAAACTGTTCTGCTATTTTTTATGCACAAAAAACACAGTTTCTTTGAAGCTATTTCTTACAATGAAAATGTGCACTCCATTTTAGCTCTTCTGATGTTTAATTTAGTCGATTTGAATTATTCTGACCGTGAAGTCAGTTCTATTTTTTTGCTGCTGGATGTTTCTTACTTCTCTACTATATTATAAATGTAGATATATTTAGTTAGTTAGTTAGTTTTCTTTCACTTGTGCCGTTGAGCGTTGTAGGGAGCTAAGTTGCCTATCCTGCGACAAGTGCATTGTGTCGGTCAATGTGAGTCAGTGTCACTGCACAGTCACTCTGATGTCAGCCATCCACCTGCCTCACTGCCGCATTCTTGACTCCTACCCAGATATACTAGCATTGTAAGCCATCAGTGGACGAGGGTGCATTCTCATGAGATGACCGAACCAACTTATTTTTTGCCTGGAAATGTATTCTGCACAATACGTAGTGCTGACCATACTTCGAATGTCGTTGTTCCACATTCTGTCTCTCCTAGTAATACCAATGACCTTCCTCAAACACTTCATTTGTTTCGTTGAAATTCTGCTTTCAAGTGCCCTGGACAAAGGCCATGTTTGGCACTGGTAGCACAGAGTAGGCATAAATATACTGTTTATCAACTGTTGCTTTGTTGTCGAACTAATGCTCGGGTGCCTAAGCAATGGGGACAGCTGATAAGCCACAGCAGATGCTTTCTGACAGCTAGTCTCAATTTTCTGTCGATCCCGCCGTCTGCTGAAAAAATACGGCCCAAATACTTGAACTCATGGGCCTGTTGAAGAGCAATATCATTTACACTTTGAGTGGCCCAGATGTTCTGCTATTCATCATAGTCTCTGTTTTGGAGATATATTTATATAATTTACATTTTCTTATTGCTCATGCTATCCCCTTTCATTCCAAATTCGACACAGTCTCATAATATGATAATATACAACACAACGACACTTTAACAAACACTAAATGAAAATGTTAGAGGGATGAAACATGCGCTATACAAAACATAGGATTTTTGTTATGTCCTGAAATAGTTAATGACCAACAATTTGAGACAGTTACAGAATTCAAGTATTTAGGATTTGTAATTGATGACGAGGGAACCAAAGCAGGGTTAGGAACAAGAACTGCGCAGGTAGTAACAATTCTCACCTCAGAGGCTCATAACTAAGATCAAATTAATGCAAACATTGATGTTGTTGTCATGGATCCTTCAGCATCATGGCTCTCGCCCTTCAGCCCAGTGCCATGTAATGGTATTTGCACGGCTAACATTGATCCTTTCTGAATGCTTGTGAAACATAGGCATTGAATACTGAATTGGAAGGTAATATTCAGGTGATGGAGATTAGATGCCGCTGCCGGATTCTTGGAACAACATACATGGAGCATGTCACAAATGTCAACATACACATTACTGTCTTTAAAACTGTATTCAATCATGCATGCTGGAAACGGCGTCGGCTAGTGGTTAAGTGACACATATCACAATTCGAAGGTGCTGGGGTTTGCTCCCCAACCACAGCACTGGCTGTTACCCAGGAGGAGCAAAATCTTAGAAAATGCAAGAGGAAGCCGATCCTTACATAAATTGCATGCAGGAGTTGGATGCACTGGGCCGACAGGCACAACATAGAAGCATAGTGCAACACTCACTGCCTTGGGGAATAAAAAAAATAAGGCAAACGCCCCAACAAAATTAAAATAAAATAAATAAAATGCGTGTGAGTCTGATGCCAGGTAGCCAGATGTTAAGTAAACTCATTTAGCTCTTTAGCCTCGATGTACCATGTTGGCCTCCTTCATGCCATCTTTCCACCTCAGCCACGGTCCCCAGCGAGGGCGTTTGAAGTCGAAAGGCACCAGGATGTCACTCTACGTGTCCACCTGCTATTCAGGGCTAAAAAAAGCCAGCTGAAATCAAATGTGTTTGGTCGAAAGAGGCAGATATCGTGGCTTTTCTGTAAATGACGACACAGTCATTTTTTGGGCGAACATTGGAGGAGAAGAAGAAAAAGTAGGGTCAAATCAGAAGTGGTTTGCTGACACTAATACAAACAGCCAGCTATGAGTCACTGGCTGTTGTCAGCTCAGTCACTGCTGCACCTTTGACCTTTTTTTTGATTTCTAATCATGTAATACTTAAGAATCTGCCAAAGGCATGTCCGCTGATATGTTATGTGAATAGTTTCCCCACTGATGTTGCTGCCTGAGAGCTGCTTACTCAGAACCGCTTAGCCTGGCGTACTGCCATCATACATGGTGATTGTACCTCTGAGCAGAAGACCATCACTGAGGCGCAGGAAAAGCGAGCTGCACGAAAGGAAAGAATGCATCATCATCAGTCCCATAACCTAGAAGATCGTTCAGGCACCATTATTGCAGTTTGTAGTACCAGCTCTACCATACAACAACGGTGTGTCTTGGGCCACTACACACCTGAAGGAGTCCATCTCTCTCCAGGTGGCAGTTCAATATAATTGTGTCTAAATCTCATACAACAAAGCTGACACTGTCTTCAGCTAGGGCGAAGGGCGCCAGTCTCGTGAAATTCAGCCGTGGGAACTAGACCGTGAAATATAACACACGTTTAAGCGTAGTGCTATTCATATAGCTGATGTCAGGGGGACGGCGTGGCCTAGTGGTTAAGTGGCACGGCTCACAAGCCGAAGGTGCCCGGTTTGATCCCCATCACAGCACCGGCCATTACCCCAGGGAAGTAAACCCTTAGAAAATGCAGGAGGAAGCAAACCCTTACATAAAATGCATGCTGAAGTCGGATGCACTGGGCCGACAGGCTCAAAATAAAAACCACAGTGCAACAAACACCGCCTTAGGGATTAGAGAAATAAGACGAACGCAAAAAAAAAATATAGCCGATGTCCATTCCAGGACAATTGGACAGAAGAAAATACACAAAACGAACGAATTAACCAGTCCAGATAGAAAACAACAAAACGTTTCCGTGAACACAAGTGTAAGTCACCGACTATTGTGAATTCCCGGCTAAGCCATGGTCTGGAGGCATCTATAATGAACTAAAACAGAAGAGCAATGTAGGCCCGCAGCCAGTTATGGTGCCATCTTTGCTGTTTCTGAAAGAATGCAAGACAGGCCAATTACAAATGCTGTTCACATGTGCTCCATGTGGGTAGAACCAGATTAGACTGTACGGTCATATGTAGTCACATCTGAATAAACACGTTTGACGCTGTCGCCATCTTCGCTCGCAGTGGACAACTAACTAACTAAATGTGTACCTGGCTGGCGGCCAGAGAAGTGAAAAAGCAGTCAGGAAGTGAACTTGCCACCCCACCTCACAAAGCTGGGGCTTAGTACAAGGCTCTAACACTTCATCCCCGACAGCAGTCTCTGCTATGGGACTACCTTCACCTTTAATCAACCTCACTGCACTTTGGACAGACCCGTATCTGCTTAGTCTCTCTCAACAAATTGTGGAAGGTATGGATGCTGATAGTTCTAGTAGCTCATTGGTTGTACACACTACTGCTCTACCCAAGTTTTATTTCAATTTCTTTACATCTGCGGTGACCAATTCATTGACTGCAGTGTCATAATTGAGCATTGATTTAATTCAATATCAAATGCCAATCACAAACAGTAATGGTGATAGCTTCAGGATAGATAGATTTTTGTGAATCATCTATGGTCCGATACTGTGAATTGTGCTTTACTTAGATTTAAGTGAGGAACATTTGTGCTATCACCAACCACATTCTCACATCCTGAGCTGTCTTGGTCCAGTGGAAAGGGCAGGCAGAGACAACTGGAGATGCATATTTTATCGCTTCAGATTTACTCTTAGCTGCCATGTGGCTTTGATAGTACGAGGGCGGTTTGAAATGTTTTGCCTTTGAGGAGATAATTTAATTAATGTGCAAGATTTGCACATGAGCTATCATCATCATTATCAATCCTGTAACCTGAAAGGTCATTGGGGTACAATACTGCAGATTGTTGGATCAGTTCCCGCCACTCCATTGGCATTGTGCCAGGATATTGAATCTTCCGTCAGGATGAGTTAACGTCAGTGGTATGATTGTCGTTTTTGTGTACTGAGATGGCTGGTACATTTCTGATTTTTCTCAATGCTTTCTGCAATATCGGTATGTCTTGGGTCGTTTTGCAACTGGCGGAGCCCATCTCTCTCCAGACGTGTCCCTTCACATTGAGAATTTTTCTATAATCTTCTTGTCCACTCAAGCATTACGTAAAAGTTCAAATGGATGAGCTATACATTTTCTTAAATCTTGTAATGTCATTTAGGGGACGTGTAATTATTTTTCAACGTAGTCACCAACCCCCGTACAAACGCCAGCGGCAAACAGATTGTTGGATCCCGTCAAGGTAAAAATTCAGATGTTTTCGTGACTCCTGCTGTCGGCACTCTTTCTTATCTGGTGTCAGCATGCAAGGGACTCATCTCATACACACTTTCCTATACCCAAGCATACATGGATAATATGATAGACTCCTTCAATCAAAATCATAAGTATTGCGACGGTGTCTTGCTGCTTGACCACACCGATTGGCACGAATCAGTTTGGCCACACCAGCTCGATGCTGTGCATCCATAGCTGTGATGGGCCGCCATTTATAGTCTGATGTACGCACACGTCATGTTTCACCTGCATACCATTACATGACCTTATAGTCACTTCACCAGAGATTATTACCACATAGGTATCACGTGGCTCTGAGCACTGTTGTCTTAGTTATTTCTGGCGCTAGCAGTCAAACTTTTCAAATTGCCCCCGTGATTTAATATATTTCTAAATGTTGTTGTCTGAACATCGGCTTACAGCCAACACTTTTCGATTTTCAACTGCCAAGGAATTCTTTTATGTTTTCGACACTGAACACGGGAGTCCGATCTCAAGACCCGGAGATCAGGGACATATTTACCAGATGATTCATGCGAAAAAAAATCCAGATCTCCACCGTGATTTGAAACGCAACCTCTAGCACCCAAGGCTCGAAACCACTGAGTCTTAAAGTTTTAACACTACTGTTTCAATAGTTTATTATCCTTCTCCAATATGACTCGGCAAGTGATCTTGCCCGTATTTGAGAATTCATTTTGTCCTTCTATCCAAATCTAATGTCTTCTCAGTAGGTCCTTCTGAAGCCAGAATATCAGCTCTGCAAATGTCCTTTACCCCAGCATCAAATGTAACTTAACTTAACGTCTTTATACTTGTTTAGAAGACTACAGAGTCTGTATACAACCAGTTTCTTGGAGGGTGGTTTTTACTGATGTGCGAGTCCATCTTAATAAACCCAAACACTAGAGCTAAGTAGACCCGCAACCAGTTAAGTGCCATCTATATCTGCTCTTAACAAACTACCTGGGGTACAGATAGCTTGGGTAGATTTTTAATTTGAATTTTGTCCGGACAGCAGCCGTTGAACTTACTCTTTTCGATTTCCAACTGCCAAGGAATTCTTTTATGTGTTCGA
This sequence comes from Ariolimax columbianus, assembly GCA_036924085.1. NCBI lineage: Eukaryota > Metazoa > Mollusca > Gastropoda > Stylommatophora > Arionidae > Ariolimax > Ariolimax columbianus. Next base: position 61,667,393 of record JAVGWX010000012.1, on the reverse strand, counting down.
CACTGAACACGGAAGTCCGATCTCAAGACCCGGAGATCAGGGAAATTTTTACCAGACGATCCATGCGAAAAAAAATCCAGATCTCCACCGTGATTTGAAACGCAACCTCTAGCACCCAAGGCTCGAAACCACTGAGTCTCAAAGTAGTAACACTACTGTTTGCGAATGAAGTTCTTAGAGACTTCAGTATACTAAGTCAAGGTTTGTCCCATAGTAGTTACACTACTGTCGAGGAATGAAGTTGTTAGAGACTTCAGTATACTAAGTCAAGGTTTGTCCCATAGTAGTAACACTACTGTCGAGGAATGAAGTTGTTAGAGACTTCAGTATAATAAGTCAAGGTTTGTCTCATAATAGTAAGGCATGTAAGGAATGGGGTCTTAGACGTTATGTTGGTGTTTTCTCGCAAGTCTTCGTGCAGGTCTCTGCAATATAGATTCCATTTCTCGAGTATTTATTTGCTTCGTGTTAGTGTATCACCATCCCGCCATGTATTACATGCAGTGATGGTTTAAACTTTCCAGTGAGTGATCTGATTTCTGATGAAGGCTTACTATTGAAAATACTAGAAGGCAAAACTCAGGTGAAAAGACGAGAAGGACATCTTAGAAACAATTACATTACACAGGCTTGCAAGAACATTGGGGTGCAGACTTATACTGAGATGAACAGACTTGTTCAGAAAACTTTCAATTCCTGGATTGACTAACATAGTGCAGTGGCGTGACATGATCAGTCAGTTTTTGACAGTAGTCTCTGGACTGACTAACAGAAGACAGTGGCGTGACATGATCAGTCAGTCTTTGACAGTAGTCACTGGACTGACTAACAGAAGATGGTGGCGTGACATGATCAGTCACTCTTTCACAGTAGTCTCTGGACTGACTAACAGAAGACGGTGGCGTGACATGATCAGTCACTCTTTGACTGTAGTCTCTGGACTGACAAACAGAAGACAGTGCGTGACATGATCAGTCACTCTTTGACTGTAGTCTCTGGACTGACTAACAGAGGCCGGTGGCATGATATGATCAGTCAGTCTTTGACAGTAGTCTTCGAACTGACTAACAGAGGCCGCTGGTGGGAAATGACCAGAAGACTTCAACACCAGTCTCCAGACTGACTAACAGAGCAATATGGCGTGACATGATCAGAAGGCTTTGACACTAGTCTCCGGTCTGACTAACATAGGACAGTGGCGTGACATGATCAGAAGCGAATTGGAAAAGAAGAAAACGGAAGGTTACGGTGCTATTGTTCTTCTAATCTGAGTTATTAGTGAATTCGCCTAGACTTATTTCCTTTACATTTTTTCAAAGTCCTACAGCAGAAACTGCTGCTGAGGATGGAGTATTAGAGTCTTCATTGTGCTTAGCCGCAGCTTATGTGAGGTAGGGCAGCCAGTTTCCTTCCTCGCTGCCTTTCTTTCCCTAGCTGTAGGTCAGGTACCCATTTACAAATGACCCCCCCCCCCCCCACCCACGCCTCTCGTCACCTCGCATTCCCCAGTCCATCGCCATAATAATATATAGTTTGGTCTTGAAGATACAAACATGTAATATGAAGATAAAATATAAAAAAATTAGATGTTAATTTTGATGTTCCATGGATAACTGTCCAAAGGAAGAAGCTCTGTTTACATTTTGAATTTCAAAGAACACTTGGTTTGCTAATTATTAAAGGTCTGATGGAAGCAGCAGAGCAGACGGCAAATGGCGTGTCAAATATCACATTGAAACTATGCGTTACTTAGTGACAGTACTATGCAATGTTGGCAATTTGTGAAAGTTAGTTGTGAGAGTAATCAACAATAATTGATATAGTGACATCAGTACTACACAATGTTGACAATTTGTGAAAGTTGGTTGTGAAAGTACACTTGTCGGTCAATAAGGATGTATATGTTTTCCCAGTATGACAAACCTAGAAAATAATGTGTGTTGATTTATCTATACAAGTACAGTTGCAGGGCTTGATGAGTAAAAAAAAATAAACCCATTTTAATTGTTAATTACGTATTTAATCGTTACTATATAGCGAGGGGCACATTAGCTCAGTTTATAGCGAACAATCCGCTATTGTCTATGGTAACAGAGTGGCTCGCTTTGAATTGCGCCTGGAGACCGGTGATTTTAATTGGGGCCTGCTTCTCCAATCAATCCAGCTGTAAATGGGTACCTGATGCATGAGTTAGGGAAAGTAAAAACAACAAGGAAGGGCACTGGCCATCCCACCTCTCACAGGCTGTGGCTTAGTACAATGGAGTCTTCATAAACTACCATTTCCAACAAGCGGTCAATGTTTACTTGACTTTTGACTATATAGCAACTTTTGCACGATTATTAATGATATTACGGTTTGAATAGATTGTACACAAGCTAGCTTGGGGTGGTGAACCTAAATGGACCTCCACTACCACAATTTAAACTTGCTAAAGCCATCGATAAATGGTACAACAGTGCTAAAACTACTAGGCATGTTCAAGGACACAACCTCTGACAGCAGTGCATTTTTTCTTAAGAAGAAATAGTCTAATACTGTGTAAGTAATACAATATATTTTTGTTTGGTAGGCATTGTTATTTATAAATAAAGGTGAATTAGTGCCTAGTTTAAATGTGTTAACATCAATTGCCTGACTGTAGTCCTACCATGCAGACTGGTGAAAGTTTTTTATTGATTGACTGGTTAGCCACCCTAAAAATTGTCAAGCCCTGTACATACCTCTTCACTTAATTAGATCACCACTGTCATGTGGTGTTGAGGTCTTCTCTTTTTCTAGTTGTTTAAAGTTTCCACATAAGGGGGTAGCAGGGTGCATGTACAGCCCTCTTTAGTCAGATTTGACTTTGTCACTCTTCTTCTACCATCATTTCTTTATCTGTTGTTTTTTTTTATAAAGGTCTTTGCCTTGTTTATAAATATGTTTTATTGTTGCACATTGTTGATCTCATGTCACCATTGGTCTGTTGGTTTGACTTTATTCAGAACTTACTTTACTTCTATGTAGCCCTTGGTCTCTCACTTACCTCTATGTAGCCCTTGGTCCCTTAACTAACTTCTATGTAGCACTTGGTCTCTCACTTACCTCTATGTAGCCCTTGGTCTCTCAACTTATCTCTATGTAGCCCTTGGTCCCTTAACTAACCTCTGTGTAGCCCTTGGTCCCTTAACTAACCTCTGTATAGCCCTTGGTCCCTTAACTAACTTCTATGTAGCCCTTGGTCTCTCAACTTACCTAATTTAACAATTGATCCCTTAATTTACCTATGTAGTCCTCAATCCCATAACTTGCCTCTATTTAACCCTTGGTCCCTTAACCATTCAGCCATTAGTCCCGTCTCCACCTCCATTTGACCCTTAGTTCCCTAACTTCACCTCCATTCAGCTCTTTGTCCCCTAACTTCACCTCCATTCAGCTCTTTGCCCCTAACTTCACCTCCATTCAACCCTTTGTCCCCTAACTTCACCTCCATTTAACCCTTTGTCCCCTAACTTCACCTCCATTCAACCCTTGGTCCCTTAACTTCACCTTCATTCAGCCCTATATCCCCTAACTTCACCTCCATTCAGCTCTTTGTCCCCTAACTTCACCTCCATTCAACCCTTTGTCCCCTAACTTCACCTCCATTCAGCCCTTTGTCCCCTAACTTCACCTCCATTCAGCACTTTGTCCCCTAACTTCACCTACATTGTGCTCTTTGTCCCCTAACTTCACCTCCATTCAACCCCTTGTCCCCTAACTTCACCTCCATTCAGCCCTTTGTCCCCTAACTTCACCTCCATTCAGCTCTTTGTCCCCTAACTTCACCTCCATTCAACCTTTTGTACCCTAACTTCACCTCCATTCAGCTCTTTGTCCCCTAACTTCACCTCCATTCAACCCTTTATCCCCTAACTTCACATCCAAATTACATTGACATCCTAACTCCCCACCAAACTGCCCTAAGGATATTAATATAACCCCATGTTTCCCTATATGTTTTGAGTTTTAAGATCTGTTTATAATAAAGGCTTTCAGGAATCACAAACCTTCTGTAATGTGTCCCAACCCCCTGTTGGAGCTAAAAAGGATGGAGTTATAGTGAAGGGTGTGCTAGTTTAAGACCAACTTTGGTCTCAGCATTTTCTCATCGATTTACCCTCCCTTGCTGTAAATCATGTACCCATTCACAGCTGAGTATCCAGAAACGTGCCGTGGCTGCGGATCGAACCTTTGTCTAGGAATGACAAGTGCTGGCCTGGACACTACAAAAATACAACATGTATGAAATAATGACTAAAAGCTGTTTGACTTGCTGAATTATTTATTGATCGAACCCCAGCCATCATCTATACCCCAAGGAATCCCAGCCGGCATGAACAAAGTCAAGTGTTCTCTTTGTCTTGTCATATTTTCAATAGCCGGTTACTTTCCCCTACCAGCAGACAAAGGGACATAAACCGTCACGTATTGCAGACTTTATTTACCATGCACGTCTGAGTGGCACCAGGATGGTGGTACCGGATGTGAGGACAGAAAGCAGAATAGCACAACTGTGACCTCCCAAGCATGTCGTAATAGGGGACTAAAGAGTGCTGAGCACGGATCCAATCAGCCTCATAATGCAGAGCGGATTGAAACAGAATCCACCACTGTCGAAGCGAACTTGTGCATAAATGATTGTATGCAGACTTCCTGTAGCGGGTCGAGCTCACCTCGGTCTTGGTCACCTCTTCACCTGTCTTGTCTTGCCTCACACTCTGTTTCATTTAACCCTGTCCAGCAACCACACTCTTACACAACTTTCATACGCGCCCCCAGGGTGAGGCCCTTCCATTGCACTTTGGTTAGCTTGTTCTCTGAGATCAGCCTAACTAGTATAGGTACGTACAGACGCACACACTCATCCAACACGCACTGGTTAATATGTCCTGATTGACTGCGGTCCGGAGTGGAAAGGACCGTGCCTCTGCAGTAGAATACAGAGAGGCAAACCTTTTCCAGCCAAAGAAAACTTTATGTAACGGGACAACCTGCAGTCTCTGTTCTATGCATCTCATTCTTCTTTGGCGTTCGTTATGTGTCGTTTCGGGGGCCGCTGGCTTCGCGGAGTGGTGAGAGAGAGAGGAGAGATGGCTACCGCCCTAATATAGCCGAGCCTTTGGAATGTGAGATCGCTAACACCTCACATCACTACGGCATTAATGCTATGGGTCATTTTACTTGATGTGTCGTAGTTTGAATTTGGGCAACGATAGATCGTGTCTTTCCGTCCGACGCAGTCGATTTCCGCACGGCATTTTTGGGACTTGGTTTGCCTTCCCTCTTTCACCCGTATGCACTCAGCCAGGCTGGGTGTGGGGTGCAGTCTGCTTTTAGATCCGTTACTTGGGATCAAGATACCGAGCAGCACATGAGCTGCAGCGGTCAGTGACCCATAGCTGACTGCTAGCGTCAGGGCCAGAGCTGCCAAGACCCTTCTACACCTCCACGCGGTGATCCTGGATGACAGGCTGCAGCAGGGCAGACTGGCTAAGGAGAAGGGATTGAAGAGGAAAGTATAACCATGTACAATGCCATGCTGAAGTCGGATGTGTTGGACCGAATGGTACAACATCCTGCTACTTGCAAAGTCCTTTCAAGGCTTGGTAGCAGAAGTTTGAGAATGAACGAAAGAGAAGAGCAGCATCCATCACTTAGAGACAAAGTAGGGTCTTTGTCAGCTATGATATATCAAGTCTCACCCACTTTGTGTTGCATACTTCAAAGACTCCACAATTATTACTGCATAACATTTTCAATGTGTACAAATTCAAAAATAAAATTCACGCCTTCATTAAGGGTTTTTTTTCAAATGAAATTACAAAAATAATTGGAAACCAAATCGTTCCTGTCGAATTCAAACATTCATCTTTTGCTCAATCTGCCGTTACCGTACATCGCTTTTTATCAGGTGATTTTTGTTTCTTTTTGCGAATGCCCACAATGAGAAGGTTTACTCTTTTGTGCGTCCCGAAAAGGACGTTAAGTGGCGGGTTGCAGTAGCTTTCCTCACATCCCGAGCGTGCTGATGAAGGTGGATCGGCGTCCTCCGGGCGGTTGTGCTATGCTTGACTTCATCTGCGTGTCGCTCACTACTACGGGAATCACGTCGGTCCCTCACCTCGTTGACCAAGATGACATGAAAACAGCCCGTTTCCAGGGAAGACTACGAAGAAGTCGAGGTAAAGGTCTTGGTCAGTATGTTTTTCCTGGCCCTGGCTAACATGCCTGATCAGTATATTTTGTCAGACCAGATGTTAGTCTTCCTCCTCTTGCCAATTGCTAACAGATCTACATAAATAATTATTGTGTAATTGGGTTGTGATGTTAAGGTGCTATTTTTGATATGAAGAGCGACAAACAGCTAGTAATATGAGAGAAGATACTCTTAGGTCAAATCCACGTGTTTTTTGTGTGTGTTTAAGATGCTATTTTTCGTATGAAGAGCGATAAACAGCTAGTAATATGAGAGAAGATACTCGTAGGTCAAATCCACGTGTTTTTTGTGTGTGTTTAATGTGCTATTTTTGGTATGGATAGCGACAAACAGCGAGTATTATGAGAGAAGATACTCATAGGTCAACTCCACGTGTTTTTTGTGTTTTGTTTTTTTGCTTTTTTGCAACTGGCTGCTGCACTTTCGGCTGAAACAAATTGGAGGGAAACGGGGACATGAAGGCTGATAGCGTGCATGGTATTTAGGGCGCCTGTTTCTCTCGGCGAGGGTGTCGTTTCCTTATAACAGTCTCGACACGCTCTTGTCGTTAACGAAGTATAAAGCCACTACTGATGCTGGCCTTAGTGCATAATCGTGCATCGCTCTTGTAGTTTTTCTTATGTATTGTTTTTACATGACATCTGCGAGCTCTGTACACAACCCTCATTAGATACCTCTTGCAGCAATTTTGGAAATTTACAGTGGTCCTATTATTTCTTCACTGGTGTCACAAAAGCAGCCACCCGGGCCACGTACAGAGCAAAATTTGACAGAAAGATCATCCTGGCGACAAAGAAAACGATGCCCGCCACTAACTCTTCAGGTGAGACCAGGTCATCATTCTCCGGCTATGCACAGGACACAAGTGCACATAGCCTTGATTCGACTGCTGCCTTCATTAGAGTCATTGAAGTCGAGGTCTGAAGACGAACGGTGAAGGAGAAGAAATACACAAACATAGTCAGCACACGACTTGACGACTGCAGTGGCGAGCGGCTTGTAGTCCTCAGTCTTTAAACCCCACCCCCCCCCCACCCCATTTACTACCAGAACAATGATACCAGGGAATAAAGACAAACAAAAGTCGTGCCAGTAAAAACTGAATTATAAGCTCACGCGGTAACCTCTCTCTTCTTCTTCATCTTGAATCAATCAACCCTAGGCGAGTATGGTAAAAGGCATTTTGTGCTTGTATTCAGTTGATGGACACAACATTTGAGCGTCAGGTATATTCCCTGATGAATTTGATTTCTCTCAGACAACGGTCAATCAATCGAAGCTTTACTCTTGCCCTGCAAACAGGTCACGGGTTCCTAACGTGTTGTGTAACCTTGACCTATTTGACAGTCTGGTGATGCATATGGACCACTTTGACATGCTAGTGAAACCTATAAATTCATTTGACTAGTGAAAACTGTATATTCATTTGACTAGTGAAACCTATAGATTCATTTGACTAGTGAAACCTATATATTCGTTTGACTAGTCAAACCTATATATTCATTTGACTAGTGAAACCTATAGATTCATTTGACTAGTGAAACCTATATATTCATTTGATTAGTGAAACCTATAGATTCATTTGACTAGTGAAACCTATATATTCATTTGACTAGAGAAACCTATATATTCATTTGACTAGAGAAACCTATATATTCATTTGACTAGTGAAACCTATAGATTCATTTGACTAGTGAAACCTATATATTCATTTGATTAGTGAAACCTATAGATTCATTTGACTAGAGAAACCTATATATTCATTTGACTAGTGAAACCTATAGATTCATTTGACTAGTGAAACCTATATATTCATTTGATTAGTGAAACCTATAGATTCATTTGACTAGTGAAACCTATATATTCATTTGACTAGAGAAACCTATATATTCATTTGACTAGAGAAACCTATATATTCATTTGACTAGTGAAACCTATATATTCATTTGACTAGTGAAACCTATAGATTCATTTGACTAGTGAAACATATATTCATTTGATTAGTGAAACCTATAGATTCATTTGACTAGTGAAACATATATTCATTTGATTAGTGAAACCTATAGATTCATTTGACTATAGAAACCTATATATTCATTTGATTAGTGAAACCTATATATTCATTTGATTAGTGAAACCTATATATTCATTTGATTAGTGAAACCTATATATTCATTTGATTAGTGAAACCTATATATTCATTTGATTAGTGAAACCTATATATTCATCTGATTAGTGAAACCTATATATTCATTTGATTAGTGAAACCTATATATTCATTTGATTAGTGAAACCTATAGATTCCTTTGACAACACGGTAGATCGAGGACAAGAGAGAAAGGACAGTGAAGAAAGATTTGGGATGATCGACAAAGGGGTTGCAAAAACCAAGAACGTGCTGGAAGGCTCACCAGGACATAGTGGATGAGGGATTTAAAGGTCACCGCTACGAGGCATGACACACGATAGTGATTATATTATGAATGAAAAATATGGAATTAGTTGCCCCACATGTGCGCGACACATAACAATTCCTATCTGCTGGATTCATTTTCATTGCTCGGGTGCACTGGCGCGTATCTGAGATGTCCATCTCGACATGTGACAATAATGATCGCTAGACAAAACATTATCCCAAACTCTAGCAAACATTGGGATAAATTAATCGATATATTTTATCGCAAATCAAATGGGAGTAGGGGGGTAATCAAGACGCTCTCTCAGCCGATCGATCTTGACGGGGGGGGGGGGGGGGTGGAGACGCATCAGTGAATGAACTGACAGCAGTTGGTGACTCATAGCTGGCTGCTTCCGTCAAGGTCAGCGAGGAGTCAACGGAGACCCTATTTCGCTTATAAAGGGCGTCCCTGGAAACAGACTACTCCTGTGCAGTCTGACTCAGAGAGAACAGTGATCGAAGAGAGAAGGCGATGTTTGTCTAACGCATGATGTGTTGAAACCGGATGTTTTGGGTGAAAAGGCGTAGATTTCACAGCCTCGCTGTAAACTACTACGAATCAAAGTAACAAAACGTCATTTTCTGGAGCAACGCAGGAGAAGAAACGGAAGAAGACATCGTCTAGTGATCAGAGAATAAGAGATGGCATTTTGAATACAATATGACAAGACTATGATAATATTTTGACGTTTAGCTTAGAAAAATTATCGGAAAACAATTTGACAGTCGATAGAACATGATATAGAAACATACATATTTCACAACATACTTATTTTTTACTAGCCTAGAACCTTCCTTCTGTCGCTCTTTCTTTCTGTTTTTCTTTCTTTCTTTTCGCTGGTCCTGTTATGCCTTTCAACGTCCGGTTATGGATAGATCTCTAGAACGAGACAGTCTGTGTGCCTCAGTAGCATTGACTGCCTCAAATATTTCTGTACGTCACTTTTGTCGTGGTCTGCCTTTGGCTTTGAATCTGTTGTTTCTAAAGTGGGGGTGGGGTTGCTGTGTAGTGGTAGTCCTGTTACATGGTCAAACCATTTTAGTTGCTGTCTTTTAATGTAGTCTAATAATGGTGTTGTTTCAACTAGTCTCCTGATGTCATTGTTTCTGATCATGTCACTCCTTGTTACGCCCAATCATTTTCGCTAGGCACTTCATTCCTGTTGTTACGATGTAGCGTTTTAAGTTTGTTTAAAGTGTTCAATTTTGACATTGTTAGCAGAGTGTCTGGACGAAAATCGTGTTGTATAAAGCTCTTTTGGTATTTATTGTCACGTGCTTACACTTACGTATTGGAGTTAATCGTCCAATGATCTGATTTGCCGTATTGTATCTTTGTTTGATTTCCGCTGAAATTCCTCCGTCTGCTGATAAAGTGTTCCCAAAGTATGTGAAATCTTTCATCTGTTTGATTTGCTATTTTTCAATGACGATATTGATGTCTCCAGCTATTCTAGATATTTTCATGACCTCAGTTTTTGTCTACATTGATTTTCAAGCTGTACTCTTTACATGTTGTATTTAGTTCATCAATATGTTGCTGCAATTGTAGTTCTGAAGTTGATAGGACTGCTTGACCGTCAGCAAAAAGAAGTTCATTTAAGAGTTTACATTATCTTGCCACCTTCATTTGGGATGGTTGTTTTCAAATGTGGTTTACATATGTAATGGACAACAAAGGGGATAGCAGACATCCTTGCTGAACCCCCGATTTGATATGCCACTTTGCGGCGAGTCCTCCCCAATTGAAAGTTCCAACATAGACTAGCTGATGACTTGGTTCTTCGGTTTCGCAATTACAAGCACGTACAGAATGCAATATCATTGACAGTCTGATGGTATGTAGGCGGGAAACAACACAGGTCACGAGAATGACATCGCCTAAGGGGGACGGCGTGGCCTAGTGGTTAAGTGACACGGATCACAATTGGAAGGTGCTGGGCTCGATCCCCATCACAGTACCGGCCGTTACCCCGGGGAAGCAAACCCTTACAAAATGCAGGAGGAAGCAGAGGCTTACATAAAATGCATGCTGAAATCGAATGCACTGGGCCGACAGGCGCAAAATAAAAACCACAGTGCAACGCACACCGCCTTGGAGATTCGAAAAATAAGGCGAACGAGAAAAAAATCGCCTACGGGCAATCAGATTGTACTAGGAGACACGGTACTAAAAGATCTATTTTATTCTTCATCGTTCGTTCTCAATCTCCCTGAAAAGGGCTTTATGCGTAGTTTACAGCTCTACTGCGATATTTGCACTTTTCGGCTGGACACATCCGACTTAAGTATGGCATTTTGAGTACTGTTTTCCCTTCTCTGTTCGATCCATTCTCCTTAGCCAGTCTGCTGTGTTGCAGCCTAATATCCAGGATCACCGCGGGGAGGTGTAGAAAAGCCTTGACAGCTCTAGTTTGCAGACCCTGACGCTAGCAGCCAGCTTTGGGTCGCTGACAGCTGCAGTTTATGCACTGCTCAGCATCTTGATCCAGAAAATGTTGTTGTTCCGAATGAACACAATGATTAGGTTACTCTTATGTGCGCCCTGAAGAGGGCGTAAAGTGATGGGTTGCAGTAGCTTTCCTCACATTCCGAGCGTGCTGATGAAGGTGGACCGGGTTCCTCCAGGCGGTTGTGCTATGTTTGGCTTCATCTGCGTGTCGCTCACTACTACGGATATCACGTCGGACCTCACCTTGTTAGCCAGACTGTTGTCCTCGACAACAGCCCGTTTCTAGAACGATCAACGAGGAGGTAAGGTGAGGGTCTTGGCCAGTATATTTCTCCTGACCCTGGCTAACATTTTTTGATCAGTGTGTTTTGCCTGACAAGACGTTAGCCTCATCGTCCCACGCGCCGAAAAGGTAGATTTGTTCAAATATCTTGGTAGTAATAAAGACCCGGTCGGAGGTACTGATAGAGATATCAAATTAAGAATACCGAAGGCTAGAGGGCCTTTGGGAATTTGTGGAAATCAAAAGAAATTAAGTCAGCCATAGAAATACAGATCTTCAACTCCAGTGTCAAGCCCGTCCTGTTGTAAGGTTCTGTGACCTGGGGAACAAAGGAAAGTACAACTAAAAAGGTCCAAACTTTCATCAATGGATGCTTGCGCTGAACTAAGAGAATAGAATGGAAAGATAAAGTCACTAATATAGAACTGAAGGACTAAACGTAACGAGAAGGCGTCAGCAAGGGACATGGCGCACATAACGGAAATCAACTTATAGCATTACAAGGCAGTCACTGTTCTGTAATCCTCAGTGCAAGACAGGTAGGGCTAGACCTAAACACTCCACAGAAACAAACCTAAATAATGGAAGAGAACTGCAAGTGATGGCGCATAACAAGAAGACTTGGCGAGTATGTGTTGAGAAATCTGCACCTTTAGACCTGCCACATCCGATTTCAGCTGGCTCTTTTGGGCACTACATTGGTCTTTCTACTGCGAGCTCTTCATTTTTCTTTTCACTTATTCCTTTTATGCATTTCAGCGTCACTTTTCAAGAACAAGCCCGTCTGTGTCACATGCACAGCAGTATTTACTGCCTCATATATTTCTGTAGCCCACCTTTTTCGCGGTCTGCCTTTGGCTTTGAATCCATTGTTGGGGGGGGGGGGGGGCTGTGTGGTGGTAGTCTTGTTACGCGACCGACCCATTTTAGATTAGACTCTTAGCTAGATTACACAAGTGCAGCCTGTTTTCAGGGCTGCCGCTTGGAGGCGGAATAGTGTCTTGGTCAGCTGTGGTATTTGGACTTATTCAAGCAGCCAGCTATGAGTTGCCGTCGGCTCATTCACTACTGCAACTTAGTGCATTTTTTATAGTCTGTCATTGGCGCCTGTGAGATGGTAAAAATTCACTAGATGCCTTAGGAGACTACATATCTTTGAAATCAAAAACGAGGGTCAAGCGGAAGTGGGGCGCACGAGACCTCGGATCAGAAGTGTGTTCAAATAGCGAGCTACAAGAACCACCAATATTGACACCCCTTGCCGTTTACTGAAAATGATTCAGGACCTATCGGTATGCCCCGAGTGCAGGAAAATACATTATTCCGGACAGACATCTCCTTACTCGTCTGATTATGGCAGGCAGAATGCCAGTCATCAACATTCACTCTCGATTACAAAATGTGTTCTTCCCTTTTCTCTTTGGACGGAGAGAGAACGGTGGAATTAACCGGCAAGATACCAATTATTGACCCCAGTCGGGCTATACTAAAATATGGACTCTTCTTGTTTGTTATGCAGAGAATATCTCCATTTCAATAATTTCCAGCCGTCAATTGGGGCTTTCCCTCTTGGGAATCTTTGACACACGAATAGGGATGCCACGCCCCCTTCTCTCTCTATGGACATTATGCGATGTTGGGGCTCTATTGATTGTATTTTGTTTGTGGGAGGGGGGGGGGGGGGTGACCATGATGATGATTAATAATTATGACACGAACAGTGGCTTTAGTTTAATGATATCTGAGTTTGTGATCATAGATGAGGACAGATTAGTGTTCGTAGATCAGGATAGATTAGTGGTCATTGATCAAAATAGATTAGTGGGCATTGATCAGGATAGATTAGTGTTCGTAGATCAGAATAGATTAGTGGCCATTGATCAGAATAGATTAGTGGTCACTGATCAAAATAGATTAGTGGTCATTGATCAAAATATATTAGTGGCCATTGATCAGGATAGATTATTGGTTATTGATCAGAATAGATTAGTGTTCGTAGATCATGATAGATTAGTGTCATTAGATAATGATAGATTAATAAGGAGAAGAAGAATGGGCCCCCAGTTACTCGTAGCTGGCTGCATGCACCAGGGCCAGTGACCCATAACTAACCAAGACTCTATTCCTTCTTCAAGTGGTGGCTCTAAAAACAGGCTGCAACCATACAACCTGTCTAAGAGATTAGAGATCGAAGAGGGAAGACAAACCTGGTCCCCAAAATATCATGCTGAAATCGTATGTATTAGGTGCAGAAGGCCGAAAGGCGCATATATCCACAGCCTTGTTATATGCTAAAACACAACGCCACAAACGTGCTTTACGATGGGAACGCCTAAGAAGACGAAGAAGACATTGCATGTTTCATTTTACATGTTGCTGAACCACTACTTTCTTGCAAGAGTGCTACCATCTTCTTCTTCGTCATCGTTGTTCGTTCTCACTCCCGCTACCAAGTTCTGAAAAAGGACTTTGCAAGGAGCAGGATGTAGTCCTGAGTACAGATTGCGTTGTTTCGTAGTTTACAGTTTGACTGCGATATTTGCACCTTTCGTTCCGACACAACCGACATCAAGCATTTCATCTTTGTGTGCTTGGTTTAGCCTTCCCACTTCGATCCTGTCGCCATAGCTAGCCTGCCCTGTTGCAACTTGTTGTTCAAGATCACCTCGTGGAGATGTAGAATGGCCTTGACAGGTCTGGATCGCTGGTCCTAACGCTAGCAGTCAGCTGTGGGTCACTGACATTCCCAGCTCATGCGTTGCTCAGCATCTTACTCCCGAGGTGTGCTACCGCGTTCCAAACTTACCGAACGAAGTTGCAATCTCTTCCTCAGAACATGCTAGTACGACCTTGGAAAACTGTCATCGGTTTCATAGATAGATTATCCTTTAGAATTCACCAAGCTATCGTTGTCATAATAACCGATCAAGCTGTATGGCCAGGGCTGGTCGTATTGAATTCGTTTTCAATATCCAATACCCAGCTGGTCTAGCCTTACGTCGATTATGCGCCCTTTCAGTGCCTCATTCGCCCTTTCAGTCCCTCATTCGCCCTTTCAATCCCTAATTCGCCCTTTCAGTCCCTTATTCGCCCTTTCAGTCCCTTATTCGCCCTTTCAATCCCTAATTCGGCCTTTCAGTCCCTTCTATGGCTGTATAAGTGATATCCTTCCTTGCACATAATGTTTATGTTTTCATGTTTATTCCCCGCAAAGTTCTGTAGGATTTTGACTCTCATTGAAACTCTATTCTACCACAATTTCTGCTCTATACGAAGCACGGTGCCAGATGCAGTAGGTCATTACAGAAGCCTGTATCAAAGTATGGTTTGCTTTTGCAGTTACTTAACGTTTATATATTGGTCTAAAAGACTCTGTTGAGTCTGTATACAACCAGTTTCATTTACATTTATTTGCTCTAAAAACGATGGGCATCCAATCTATTCTTAAATGCATTAGTTGTCATTGCCTCTACTACTTCCTGTGGCAATGCATTCCAAGCATTCACCACTCTCTATCTAAAAACGTATTTCCTAATATCTAATCTGGACCTTTTTTTTAGTTAATTTGTAGCTATGCCCTCTTGTTCTTGTGGGTGGTTGCATTTTGAAGAAACAACCCAACTTATTATACTCTAATTAATTCGCTCATCTGATCATCTTATAAACCTATATTGTCACCACGAATTCTTCTCTCCCCTACACACTAAAGGCCGGTTTTTCAGAGTCCTTCCTCATAGCTGTAATTCTGGAATCCCACTTTCAGCTTTGTCGCTCTTCTTTGTATCCTTTCCAGAATGTTTTATATCTCCTACTGTAGGAATATGTTTTGCATGGTTAAATTGGGAGAGGAGACAAACGTCTTTTCAGACAAAACATACTGGTCGGACATGTTAGTTAGGGTCAGATAAAATATACTTATGGGTATGTTAGTTAGGGTCAGGTAAAATATACTGATGGGATATGTTAGTTAGGGTCAGGTAAAATATACTGATGGGATATGTTAGTCAGGGTCAGGTAAAATATACTGATAGGATATGTTAGTTAGGGTGAGGTAAAATATACTGATGGGATAAGTTAGTCAGGGTCAAGTAACATATACTGATGAGATATGTTAGTCAGGGTCAGGTAAAATATACTGATGGGATAAGTTAGTCAGAGTCAAGTAAAATATACTGATGGGATATGTTAGTCAGGGTCAGGTAAAATATACTGGTCGTACATGTTAGTCATGGTCTGTCAAAATATACTGGTCGGACATGTTAGTCATGGTCAGGTAAAATATGCTGGTCAAGACCCACCTACCTCAAATTCACGCATGTCTGCCTGGAAACGGGCTACTTTCATGGCAACATAACTAACGATGTGGATGATCGACGGGATCTCCGTAGTAGTGAGCGACACGCAGATAGCGCCAAGCATAGCACACCGCCCCGACGACCCAGATCCACCTTCGTGAGCACGCTCGGGATGTAATGTCAGCTACTGAAACCCGGCACCTAACTCCCATCTCAGGGTGTACAAGCCTTACTCACCCCCGGCGTTCAACAACAGCATGATTAACTTGCTATCCGCGTCAACAACCCTATCTTTTCTTCTTTATGATTACCAGGTTGCAGCGGATTATTTTCTCACACTGGCGATGAGATTCATTTAGAAAAGTTGAACTCCTGTCGTTCTTCAATAAATGTCAACTGAGGATAATGGGTATAGACTGACGAGACATGGTGACCGGCGAATAACTATGGGAATGTAGTCAACAACGGCCAAATGGAGCAACAGATCAGACGTAGGAAATGGGGTTGGATAGAACTCACGTAACGGAAAGCATGACCAAACTTGGCCAGACAGGTCCTGGTATGGAATCCGCATGGGAAGAGGACGAGAGGTAGACCAAGAAACACCTGGAGATGAGACAGAAAATGAATTTCGGTTCCTGGAGACAGTTCAGCTCAAGATCCAACTTGCTAGAGGAGGGTTGTCAATTGCATATGCCCCGAAATGAACGACGCGCATTTATTAATTGGGGTATATGAGATAACAATATACAAAATAAGTCATGAGTTTGGATTGCACATACACATAACGAAAATACAGACTATGATAATTGGGAAAAGGGACAAGAAACCATGTATGCAGATACAAATAAAAGATCAACTACTGGAACAGGTACAGAGTTTCTCTTAGCTAAGTCATATAATAACGGAAGAAGGCAGATGTGAAAAAGAATTCAGAAAGAGAATAGGTGCGGTCAAGATGGTATTCGACAACATGTGACACATACTGACATCTAAACAGATAAATCAGAATTTGAAAATGAGAATTGTCAGTTGTTATGTATACTCATCACTACTTTATGGCGCAGAAACATGGACAATGATTACCAAGTTAGAAAAGAGCTTTGAAGCCTTCGAAATGTTGGTATATAGAAGATTGAGTCGCATTTCTTGGAAATAGAGGAAAACAAATTTGGAGGTATTTAAAATGTTGGTGGTGAAAAGAATATTAATGACCGAAATCAGGGTCAGGTAGTTGCGTTATTTTGGTCATATAACAAGCCATGCCTCCTTCTTGAAGACCGTACTGTAGGCTAATGTGGAAGGCCGTCGTTCAAGAAGCAGACTCAATTTAAGTGGGTGGATGACATCAGGAGATGGACTGGAAAATTGCACCTTTACGACAAGAACTTGACAAGAACTTGAACTGAAATGAGATACTACCAACGGTGATCAAATATTAAGGGCTTTATTCTACGAGATTTTGACTGTTTAAAAAAAATAGATTTGTACTAGTTCCCTTTTTCGCTGCCTTTTTGTCTTTAAGGTTATTGAGTCATACTCATATATAGTTCTATAGAATGAATCGTCTTCCGTCCTGGTCTTCAACCTGATTCTGTTGATGTGAGAGACAAGCTTCCCGCCGCTTCTATCACTAAATGTTTTCTTACAGAATAAGGCCGTAGAAACAAAGGAGCAAGATATTGTGTTACGATTGATATGTTTTAACATTGGAGGGTCAAAGTTCATTCCGTTGGCTAACCCTCATGAAGAGTCCCTCAATGAACTGCTGTTTGCTGATGATCTGGTCCATCTTTTACCAAAATGTAGAAGACCTACAACACCACCTGAACCGTCTCCATTTGGCTTCTAACGAATATGACATGAAGCCCAACACAAGCAAGACATAGACTGTTGAATTCACGCGAACAAGTGCAGAGAAGTTTCCACATCAGTGACACAAGTCGCAAACAAATAATGTAGAAGACCTACAACACCACCTGAACTATCTCCATTTCGCTTGTAACGAATATGACATAAATATCGACACAGACTATGTTGATTTCACGTGAACAATTGCAGATAAGTTTCCACACCAGTGGCATTGATATCAATCAATTACGGGAGTTCAAATATCTAGGTACCGGTAATATGTTCATAGATAACAAGCCCTTAGAAGATCTTGATTTTGCAGACGACCTAGCTCTACTAAGTACCACTAATGAAAAAAACACAAGAAAATATAGATAGACTATGCCAATGGTCAGAACAGATTAGACGTCAAATAAACGCCTCAAAGACGAAAATCATGGCTTCCACAACCGCAACGGTTGATATCAAGCTACAGGAAAAATCTCTACAAAATGTCTAACATTACACATACATGGGAAGCAAAATGACAAGATAAAGATGCCACGAAAAAATGTCCACAACAAATTTCTTAAGCCTCATGCGCCCTTAATCAACTCACCAACATCTGGAAATAACGAAACTGGGCAAAAATACCAAGCTCAGACTACTCAACTCAATCGTAATATCAATCCGGACATATGAGTGTAAAAGCTGAAAGACAACAAAAGCGCTGGAAAACAAACTAAACGTCTTTGAAAATAAATGTTTAAGAAAATTATTTAATATTCGTTGGGACCAGTTCATAACTAATGACTCGATAAGAACAGAGACAAACTAAATATACGTATCGACTATCATCCGGAATAAAACAATGAACATACACCAGACAGGCCCTTAGAATAAACAACAGCCATCTTCCATTGCGGGAACTCGAATGGACACCAAGGGGCGTTCGGAAAAGAGGGAGACCCAAGGAAACACTCAAAAGAATAATTATCTGAGAGGGCTCAACTATGGGCCTCAACACCATACAAGACATAAAAACAGTGGCGTCACAACGTTCCAACTGGAGATCATTTGATTCTGGCGTATTTCGCGTGCAAAGAACATAGATAGACAGATGTTCACTGATGACGGCAGAGTGGAGAGAGAGATTGCACATAGAATTCAGAAGGCGAACAATGTCCACTATCAAATTGCTTCTTTCAACTAAGAGAAGGCTGATAAATACACTATTTTTTCCTACATTGTGTTATCAATGTCAATCTTGGTCCTTACTAGCAACCCATATGAGCAATTCGCAACACCGCGCTGAGGCAGACAGTGGGGGCAACCCATTTAGTGCCTACATTGACTTCCAATAAAACCAGTTGTTTGGTCATTTAGTCAGAATGCATTTTGACCAGCCTGCATGAAGAGCATATTATATGCAGGTCTCCGGTCCACGAGAAAGAGGCAGACCTCGACGTCGATGGATCGTATGGCAAGTACAGTAGGACAAAACAAGAAAAAGAAGAAGGTTCATTCAAATACTGTCATTGCTATGGGTGGAATTAAGGATGGGAGTTTAGTTCTCAAGACATAGTCTCTGACAGGAAAAACCCCGCTGGTGGTCATCGTGTTGTGGTACTGATTCTGGAGAAAGAACCAAGGGAGAGTCTCTGGCGACGTCCTGAAAGTAAAATGATCTAGATAGACGAATCACGTAATCCATAGATTGCTTAAGCACATGTAGCCTTGCAGGGAAACTGGAGACAGCCAGAGACGAGGAGCAGTTAACCCAATTGGGGTTAGCTAATGTGTTGGCCGGAAAGGTGCGTATATTACAGTCCGAAGCGGCACAACTTATTCTTACGGTCAATATACATTGAAGAAAAGAAGAGAAGCGGCGTACGGCCTGTGGACGCAGTGGACTATTCAAGGAGATGACATAACAGACTGAAGATGAGGAAGAGGAATGGTGGATGCGAGGAGGATAGTTGGCACAGAGCCCGTGAGTAATACAAGTCATGTGATGACACTTTCGGCCAGGGGAGGGTTAAGGGTACAATTTATTGATTATATCGATTCTGGCACTTGAAATTGCAGATAGAACGGTTGCCGTGGAAACGAGAATCCAGAGACTATGGGCAAATGATTTGTTTGTTGTCTCCCCTGAAGGCTGTATTGATTTGATTGATTTAGTAACGGTTGAATATATGCTTTGTGAGTACGTTCTGGTGGTCTGGGTATTGGTTGACAGGAAAACAATGTAAGCTTTGGTTGTCAGGCTGTTAGTCTGTTCTAATCGTTAAGACAGCAATCGGAAAGATATGTCTATTTTAAGACATGCATGCTGGGCACGCCAGACAAGAAAGGCAAGTAGTAATTTGTTGTTGTGGTGGTTTTTTTGGTTTTTTGCGTTCGCCTTATTTCTCTAATCCCCAAGACGGAGTGCGTTGCACTGTGGATTTTATTTTGCGCCTGTCGGCCCAGTGCATCCGACTTCCGCATGCATTTTATGTAAGGGCCTGCTTCCTCCTGAATTTTCTAAGGGTTTGCTTCCCTGGGGTAACGGCCAGTGATGTGTTGGGAATCGAACCCATCCCCTTCTGGTTGTGAGCTGTGTCACTTAACCAGTAGCCCATGCAGTCCCCGCAAGTAGTAATGACTCTGGGTTCGAATCAAAGAATTGAAGTGCCGTTCTACAAGAAGGGCAGTAGTTGAGGGAGTTGGATGTCTGATTATGAGAATAGATAATACATCTGCAATTTGTTTCTCACTATAATTCAAATAATAATAATAATTAGTCCATCATCATCGATGACGACCACCAACATCATCACACGTCATAATGCAACCTTGAGTATGTGTGTGTGCTCATGACTGGTCAAGTCAATTCGAGCCTGGACAAGTCTGTGAGACGACTGGCAATCGTAGTTAGCAGTTGTGTCTCCTATTTTCACTGCTCTTGATTTTCTGATTGCTCGTCTATCTTGGGCTGCCTGAATATTGAGACCATCGCTGAGTTGAACGCCGTCTGTGACCACGCTCTTCCATGTTGAGCGATTGTGGGCCAAGACTATTTATCGGCACTTAAGGGACTCCTTTAGATCGTCCTTGAAACGATTTTGGACGCCATTGTGATCGTTCTGCTTCACCCAGTTCGCTATACAGGAGCCTCTTTGGAAGCCTTTTGTTTGACATTCGGACAAAGTGGCCAGCTAATTTGAATTGGAATTTTTGCAAAAGTGCATGAAATACTTTGCATGTTGGCTCTGGACAGCACTTCAATATCTGTAATATGGTTCTGCCAGCGTATATGCAGTATGCGTCTCAGACTGTATATGTGAAAATGATTTAGCCTCCTGATGTCACCAGCTTAGACAGCCCAGCTCTCACACGCGTAGAGCAGGGTGGGACAATGGCGGCACGGTAATTCAAATACAGCGCAAGTTATATCGCCAAAACGGATGGTGAGCAGCGCATGAGCTGCAGAGGTCAGCGAGCAATAGCTGACTGCTAGCGTCAGGGCCAGCGAACCAGAGCTGCCAAGACCTTTCTATACCTTTTGCGCCGTGATCTTGGGTAACAGGCTGCAACAGGGCAGACTGACTAAGGAGAAGGGATCGAATAGGGAATGTTAACCCGGTACTCACAAAATGTTTGCTAAAGTCGGATGCTTTGCACCAAAAAGTGCAAATATCACAGTCAAGCTGTAAACTACGACACAACGCATTCCGTTCTCTGGACTACATTCTGCTACTTGAGCCCTTTTCAGGGTTTGCTAGTGGGAGATTGAGAACGAAAGAAGCGAAGCCATATCATCAAAACAAAACCGTCTGATTTTTCTTCGCCATCATTGCTTGCGATGGGGCAGAACTGCGCTGGTCATCAACCTCACTCTCTGGTCTCGAACTACCCTGGATCAGTGGAGGCGACTGGAGGTAACTCCGGATGCAGGCGCTCATTGTCCCACCTCCCTTGAGACCAGGGTTTGCTTGAAATCCGCGAGACTTGAACCACACTAGTTTCCGTTCATCGCTTATCAAGATAACGGAGGAGGATAACAAAAATCTGAATGTTTCCAAATGAAAAACAACGACGATAATAAACGAGAAAACAGATGCAATGTGGGGCGTTATTGGTAGGACGGCCATTTCAACATGTACAAGATAGAAAAGTGCTGAATAGGGTAGACATATTCTTCAGAGAAACTTAACATTGGTAACGTTATAGGAGAACCAAGTTTCTGTGCAAGGAGATCTTCTCGAGCATGAACGCAGGTTTTGTTGCGTTGCGACCTTTTGTACCAACAAACTTTGTTTCATGCAGTATGCTCTTTGTATATATGGAAATTATGTTCAAGTGGTTCTTGGCCCATCACACAAGGCATCAAGTGGTCCTTGGACCATCACACAAGGCATCAAGTGGTCTTTGAACCATCACACAAGGTATCAAGTGGTTCTTGAACCATCACACAAGGCATCAAGTGGTCCTTGGACCACACAAGGCATCAAGTGGTCCTTGGACCATCACACAAGGCATCAAGTGGTCCTTGGACCACACAAGGCATCAAGTGGTTCTTGAACCATCACACTATCAAGTGATCCTTTGACCATCACACAAGGCTCCAAGCTGTTCTTGGACCATCACTTGAATCATTACTTGGAATTCCGGTCTTAAAAAAAAAAAAATTTGCGTTCGCCATATTTCTCAATTCCCCAAGGCGGTGTGCGTTGCACTGTGGTTTTTATTCTGCGTCTGTCGGCCCAGTGCATCCGACTTCAGCATGCATTTTATGCAAGGGTCTGCTTCCTCCTGCATTTTCTAAGGGTTTGCTTCCCCGGGGTAACGGCCGGTGCTGTGATGGGGATCGAACCCAGCACCTTCTGGTTGTGAGCCGTGTCACTTAACCACTAGGCCACGCCATCCCCGGAATTCCGGTATTCAAACAGGCATATTGTTAATGTCTCTTGCCAGATCAGCCGACGGCTTTCCGTAGTAGCTATTTGAAAACGTGGGGGGGGGGGGGGGGGGGGGGGTGTTAATAAATAATTTGGTAGCTTTTTAACTATAATTTTAAAATTGTGTCCAGGCAGCGGCCGTTAAGTGGTCTCGGGGTAAAGTGTTCGCCTCGAGTCCGGAGATCACACGTTTGAATCACGATGGCGATCGGTATTTTTCTGGTTAAAACTTGCCTTTTCTCTGAGTAGTAAGTTCGGACTTCCGTGTTCAGTGTCGAGCGCTGGATAATTCAATTAGACTTTATGTGGTTTCTAGAGCATCAAACCTGCGGCCCCCAGACAATCAAACTTGTCGCCATGCCTCCCTCATAAAGATTTGCGCATAAGACCCCTGGGCATAGAAATAATCGGTAGGATTCCACATGATTAAACAAAGGGACGAGAGCCCAAGATTGCTACTCACAAAGCGAATGTAACCATTTCAACATTGCCCTAATTTGGTGTTTGTTATTGACATTTTTAGGCTTGGCCTCGGTAACTTCTTTTCCTGAAAATTGATTAAATCTATTGGCTGTTTGGTCGATTGTGAGAACGTTACCACGGCAACGAATGGAGTGACGGTTAAAAGTATAGTGAGTACAGAAGATGTGTATTGATTCTATTGACACACATAACCTGACACCCACCGTCCATCTGTGTCGCCGCACTCGCCCAAGCTGAATTTGGTATTGGTTTTCCGTGGTAATTGGTTTTCATAAGGCAGAACAATAGGAGGAGTTGTTAGACTGCACATCTCTGGCTGCAAAGGGACTCTGATTTGGTACTCGGTAGCGGGTGTCTTTTTCATGTCTCCCTTTGATGATGTTCGTC
The DNA here is from genome assembly GCA_036924085.1 of Ariolimax columbianus. Taxonomy (NCBI): domain Eukaryota; kingdom Metazoa; phylum Mollusca; class Gastropoda; order Stylommatophora; family Arionidae; genus Ariolimax; species Ariolimax columbianus. The sequence goes on along the minus strand of JAVGWX010000012.1, from coordinate 61,644,018 downwards.
CATCACATGTGATGTTGACCACTATTTTTGTTCAGCCGTGTGGACACTCTTTTGTTTTGATGTGTCCACCGAAATGGGTGACTTGCAGGTTGATTTGGATTAAAGTGAGAAAGAAACTGCGTCTTTTTTCAACCCCACTCTCTCGTCCTGAGCTGCTTTTGGCCAGTGGCAAGACGTTATATTGACGACTGGAGATAGCTTTTAATTTGGGGGCAAATCCCTGGCCTGACGGCGTCCATACAAAAACTAAAACACAAGAGCAATGTTCTACCCGCAGTCAGTACGGCACCATCTTTGCTGCTCTCCCATTCATTCCTTATGCATCACAAAGCGGATCACTGCAGGAGAAACCCTTACAGGATGCTTATGCGAAAACACTCATGACAGCTCGACACAATGCCGTCTCAAACATTAGCTTGATAGTACAGGTGGTTAACTTGGAGTTTAGTGCTTTTCAGGGCTTGGTGTTTTTCAAATATGCTCAAGAGTTAGGCGCTGGATACACATTCTTAGTTCTTAGTCGACCTTAACTTCTATAGGGGCAGAATCCCCAGTGCAGGTCTCAGTTCTGGTATCTCAGCTGGATATAGCCGGGAGAAGGGGATCCTGCTTAGTGGGCTAGGCTTGAGCAGCTTAATACTCCGCTGTCTTGGGACAAACGCTTACCTAGGGTAATTAACCAATGTGCAAGACCATCATAATAGACCCAAACACTAGAGCAAAGTAGATCTGCAGCCTGTTAGGCGCCATCTATACTGCTCTAAACAAACCACCTAACCATGGCCGGTGTTATGCCATATTACACAGTTAGTCGCCTCTTACGACATGCTCTCTGTGAGACAGTGGTGCTATTCTTGTCCTTGTCATACACAAAGAGCCCGGCGGACCAGTCGAGCAAGATACACATTATTTTTTTTTAAAGACTGGCAGAAAAATGCACACTTCCTGAAATTGTCTTCATTCGTCTTGTGGTCCATTAACTTGAGCTAATGTGGTCCTTGGTCCACGCATGTGACTTTATGTGGTTCTTTGTCCATTAACGTTATTTCGTGCGGGCATTGGCCTATTAGCGTGACTTCATGTGGTCTTCGGTACATTAACGTGACTTCGTTTGGTCATTGGACCATTAACATGACTTCAATTGCTTCTTGGTCCACTAAATTGACTTCATGTGACACGTAATCCAATAAATTAACTTCAGGTGGCCCTTGGTTCATTCCATTGACTTCATATGGCCCTTGGTTCATTAAATTAACTTCATGTGGCCCTTGGTCCACGAAATTGACCTTATGAGGCCCTTGATCCACTAAATTGACTTCATGAGGCCCTTGGTCCATTACATTGACTTCATTTGGTCCTTGGCCCATTATATTGTGGCCCTTGGATGACGCTTTACTTCATGTGGTCCTTGGATCACTAGCTCTTGATCCTGCGATTCTGGACCCATACATTTGACTTCAGATGACTCTTCATCTATTAACTTGTCTTTATTCGGCCATTGGACCATTAACTTGACCATTAACCTATTAGATGCCCCATGCTAATTAGCTGTATAGAAGAAGAAACAGGGGAATTAAACGTGACCAAACAAAGGGAAAGAACAACATATTTTGTTAGCTAGCGAAGTGAATGTAATCAATGTCAAGTTTTCCATAATTTGCTGTTTGTTATTGACAATGTTCTCGGCGCGAGTACAAAGGCTAAGCCCTAGAAAAATTGTTGCTGAACATCGAATTAATTGATTGGTTATTTGGTCGATTCAGTGAACGTTTCCACGGCAACGGTTGATAGGTGTTGCGGGTACAGCTGTTGTATGGATCTTATTGACTAAGCGTAACTAGATATTCAGCGTACATCTGTGTCACTGCACCGACCGTAACAGGAGTCGTATTTGTGTTACTGGTAATAGGTTTTCATGAAGAGTTTTCAGCTAGAGTGAGTGAGAGCACAGGTCGTTGCTGAGCGGAGTCGGGCCACTTCTTTCTTGTCGTCTCATGTTCTACCGGGTTGTGGCCCAGTGTCGTGGTATGTATGTGGCTTTTTTGTCGTCTCACTTTCTACCGGCTTGTGGCCCAGTGTCGTCGTATGTATTTGTATTTTGTCGTCTCACTTTCTACAGGGTAGTGGCCCAGTCTCATGGTATATATTTTGTCTTTCGCCTCTCTCGTGGCCCTAGTAACATTTTCCCACATTTTATGGCAGTTCTCGTTTACGATGTCTATCCACCTTGTCCTCGGTCTACCTCTAGCCCTTCTTCCTAGTGTTCTCCTGTAGAAGGTTGCCTGAACAATGTAGTCTGGTTGCATTCTCACAATGTGGCCAAACCAATTCATTCTCTGTTGTAGGCATGCAATTGTTCCAACCTTCTCCCGAATACTCATATTTGTGATTCTGTCTATCCCCCTTTTACTCGGTCTACATCTCGCCATTCTTCGTGATGTTCTCTTCATTTGCATGATCAATGTAGACTGCAATGAAAACTAATGATACGGTACTGGAAGAGGTACAAACACAAAGACAACTCATTGCAAGGATCAGAACAAGGCAGTCATTTTTTTTCTGGCAGTTTATGAGAAGAGGCGGTTTGGAGCACATCGCGACAACGGGAAAGATAGCAGGAAAGAGAGACAGAGGAAGGCTGAGAGAGAAGATACTGGACAGCCTGAGAGAATGGCACGGACGAGAATCAACAACAGAGCTGGTGAACGACACACGTGATAGAAGCTGATGGAGGTCAATTATCACTAACGCCAACCGGCATGGCACCTGATGGTGATGATTGTCGCACTAGAACTCTTGAGCAGCGTGGACAACTCACTTAGCTCTGCACATCGCTGTCTCTGCAACAAGTCACACTACTGTGGACAGCTCGTTTGAGCTATCCACTTCCTCCTGTTGGCACGTTTATAGCCCTTGTCAAGCCTGGCTTTGTCTTCACGTGGGTGGGCATACTTTTTGTGTTTGGCCTCATGGCAGTGCGCGTGTTTTATTTGTGCTGTGAGCGCCCGGTTATCAGTGGCGTGCATCTATACGGTGCTCACATCTAACGATGTCCGCTGTACCAGCCTGAGTGTGCCAATGTATCACGGGATTGCTGTTTTACCACTACACCGGTTAGGGATTATATTTAGCTTGCATTCAATAATAAACGGCTGATAGGTTAGAGTGTATGTCTGCCACGGCATAGAAACTTAGTTCGTGACCCGGTCATTGTGTGCTCAAGTTTATTCAGCCGTTTTTGTTGTTGTTGTTGTTTAATAATGCAGACGAGTGGGTTTACTCTTTCGTGCGCCATGAACAAGGAGTTACGTGGCGGGTTGCAGTAGCTTTCCTCACATCCCGAGCGTGCTGTGGACCGGGGTCCTTCACGATTTTCGACTATGCTGGGCTTCATCTATGTGACGTTCACTACTACGAGGACCATGTCGATCCACATCTCGTTAACCAGACCGCCTTGAAAATGGCTTATAAACATTGATATGGTTTTCTGCGTTCGTCCTGGTGACTTTTGTGACATTGACATTACAGCTAGGCTGCAATATCTATTCCTTTTGACCCGACACATCCGATTTCAGCACGGCATTTTTGGCACCTGGTTTGTCTTTCCTCTTCGATCCCTAATTTCTTAGCCAGTCTGCACAAAGTTGCAGTATGTTTCCACCGCCCCCACTTGGAGGAAGCGGAATAAGATCTTGGCCAGTTACTGGCTCTGGTGCAAGCAGTCAGCTATGAGTCCCTGGATCTTGTCAGCTCATTCCGTATGGGCATTTGACTGTCATGTGTTTGATAGAGAGGTGAGAACCTGTTTTCTGGGTGTGCTTAATGTCAGTCTATTGCCTCTTTCACATCGTACGTTTTATGTGTGCGCTAGTGCCTGGTACTAGAGCCACGCACGTGTATCGCGCTCACATCAGATTAAGCGCGCGTGTGTGTGTTAGAGACTCATGTATCCTGCCGCCATATTAGCAGTGATTGTTGCAAGATTGTCTTTGTAAGTGAACCAAAATAGTATAAGTATACGTGATGTGGGGGTCTCAGACGGAATACACACAGAAACGACATTTATTATGTTAGCAACAGACAAGATTTATATATCTTAAAAATATAAATAAAGCGAAACTATGGTGATACTTTGGATTAAAATGAAATGTAATAAATGGTTTGAGAGCTGGCAGATATGAGTTTAATGTAGATAAATGTAATAATCAACAAGGGAAGACCCAATAAGGAATCTATTTACTTGATGGGAGAGAACAATATTAGGAAGATAGAAAAGGAAAGGAACGTAGGTGTTATAATAGATCATACAGGTAAGGTGAGTTTGAGCAAGTCCTGGTAGCCGCGAAAAACTAATGCAATGATGGATATGTTAGGAAGAAACATTACACATAGGAGCAAGGAAGTGATAGTCAAATTGTTTAAAGCATTAGTGAGACTTAAATTGGAGTGCGGGTGTGGAGTCCTTGTCATAGAGTGAATATAAACATCCTGGAAAGGATAGACAGAAGAGGGACAGAACTGACAGTGGGATTCCGGAATTAGAGTTTTGAGGAAAAACCGGCCTACGTTGTCGAGAAGAGAAGAATTCGACTAACTTAATACATGTTTATAAGATAAGCAAGGGAGAAAATAAACTAGATTATGAAAAGCTTTTCAAAGTGCAACTACCTACCAGAACAGGAGAGCACAGCTACAAATTAAGCAAAGAATAGTCCAGATTAGATATTATGAAATTGTTTAGTCAGAGAGGGGTGAATGTTTGGAATACATTTCCACGGGATATAGTGGAGGCAGAGTCAGTTAATGCATTGCAAATAGATTTGATACACACAGTTATTTAGAGTTGGAATAAAATGGTTGTATACAATACTCTGTAGAGCCTTCTAAACCATTGTAATGAAGTTGAGCTAAGAAACAAAGCAAAAAATAGGTATTGTTCAAATAATTATTTACTTCTCCTTTTCAAGGGCACTACGTCATACATCACGTATCCAATGTTCTGCAGCGTGTTTTACCTTGTCATTCACCCTCAACATGTTATCCGTAATACATGTTTCCTGAATGTTTGGGCAGATCGTCAGGTGGTCTGGGTATAGTGTTGCCCTACATACCGCATGTCTCATCATCCCTGTATCCCCATCTCTTTAAGTTCTTCCTGCATCGAAATACACCAGTTCGGAGTCTTGTTACTGACCTCCATGTTGCGTAAGACAAGCTGTGTCCAGGCGCAGGTTCCTTCCACAGTTCGGTCCAGGGAACCTGCGTCAGTTCATTCCATTGTTCTCTGCGGCTGTTTGAGGGACTAGTCTGTAGGGGCGGTGTTGACTGTAGCAAACTTCGTCTAGATTCCAGTCATGTGCACTGCACCTGGCGTGTCGCTGTGATCCAGAGGTTAGGCACTCGCCTCTAAAAACGATGAACGGAAAACGGCGTGGGTTCGAGCTCGGCATGTTTCAAGCATGCCCTGATCTCAAAGAGGTGGGGCTAGAGTGCCTGCATCCTGAATTACCTCCAGTCGTTCTAACTTATGTCTTGCCACTGGTCAACGGTAGTTCAGGACCAGAGAATGAGGTTGATGACCAGCACAGCTTCTTCCTGACTATAAAAAAAATACAGCGCAAGTTACATCAACCAGACCAAAACTGTGTGAAGATGTCTCCATGATCGCTTACGATTGATAACTAACTTTCACCTGATATCCAAACATAACGTGTCTCGGGTTGTTCGCCTGTTTCTGTCGTTCAGTTTCTGATGCAACACTTCCTTGTGTATTTTGTCTGAAATACCAGCATGATATTATTGGATGATAATGTTCATCCATCACAAGTGATGAAGACCACTCTCTTTGTTCAGCCGTGTGGACAGTCTGTTCTTTTGCTGTGTCCGCTGAAATGGGTGATTTGGATTAAAGTTAAGAAGAAATTACGTCTTCTGTCAACCTCACTCTCTGGTCATGAGCTACCTTTGGCCAAATGGCAAGATATTTATCGAGACGACTTGATATATCATAGGGTGCAGATTTTTCCTCGGGATTTACCCCAAAAGCCATTTCCGTAAACAGGTATCCTGCAAGGCAGCGGAGGGGGGATGACATCTAACGTTGTGTGTCGTTCCTTTTCCATAACCACAAGAGGTCGTAGGGACATCACTCAGCGTGTGAGTGGGTCTAGCATCCCTTCACGACTGTGTTCAGTCCATTATAGAAGTGTCTAAATTTTTCACACGCCAATTTCACGAAGATCAGCCGCGTGAACTAGGCCGTGAAACACGACACAGATTTAAGCGTAGTGCTATTCATAAAACCGATGTCCAGATCAGGATAATCGGACGGAAGAAATTACAAAAAATGAACGAATTAACGAGTCCAAACGGAAAACAACACGTTTCCGTGAACACAAGTGTAAGTCTTCGACTAGTGTGAATTCCAGGCAAATCCGTGGTCTGGCGGCATCTATAATGAACCAAAACAGAAAAGCAATCTTTGTTATTACGGTATCGCACGAAATACACCACAAGTTACCATCTTCAATTGATGACGTACAGCAACTGTTCACTAGCGATGTTATGTGACTGTCTCACTTTCTCTCATTCTCCACATTTCTCGATCTTCCATCCTCTATCTCTCTTTCCTGTCACGCCTTCTCTCGTTCTCAATTTCTTTCATGTCATTCTCTCTCACGCATTCTCCACAATTCTCTTTCTTTCCTTTTTCTCTCACAAATTCTTCACATCTCTCATTCTTCACTTTCTTTCTCATTCATTCTTCATATTTCTCATTCTTCACTTTCTCTCTCACTCATTCTCCACATTTCTCATTCTTCACATTTCTCATTCTTCACTTTATCTATCACTCATTTTCCACATTTCTCATTCTTCACTTTCTCTCTCATTCATTCTTCACATTTCTCATTCACTTTCTCTCTCATTCATTCTTCACATTTCTCATTCTTCACTTTCTCTCTCACTCATTCTCCACATTTCCTATTCTTCACATTTCTCATTCTTCACTTTCCCTCTCATTCATTCTTCACATTTCTCAATCTTCACTTTTTCTTTCACTCATTCTCCAAATTTCTCACTCTTCCCACTCTTTCTCGTTCATGCCCTCTCACGGCATCCTTCTTGTCTCACTTTCTCATTCTCTGTCACTCATTCTCCACATTTCTAACCCCTCACTTGCAACAGATCTTAGCTGTAGGGACAATATATAGGTATGAGCTTAGACATGTTTTAACATGTAACAGTTGGGAGGAAGATAGACAACCATCTTTTTTCTGTGTTTTTCCTGAGAGTTGAGTGACTGCATCTGAACTCAGTCCCTCCAGAATTTGAGTAACCAAATCGAACCACGCACGCTTTGTCTCGAACCGCGCAAGTAGGAGTTTTCGTAAACACACGTAACCTGACATAAATTACACCTAGATAGATAGTGGTGGTAGACTTGTTGCCGCGTCGTCTGGAAACCGCGCGAACAAGATGGGGGATAATGGCAAGCAGACGGACAAAAACGCGAGCCGTTTTGGAAATCACGTGATCTGGGGATGCAGATCGAATATAAATCCCGGTAGAGAGACGTGAGGGGCATTACTTGAGAACGCTTTCTAAGGAGACGCTCGGTGGAGTGGAGGCGACGATGTCAGATTTGAGCTGAGAATCGCATTACACGAGAACAGATTCGAAAGAGACGCTCAGTTGAAAGCAGACGGCGGAGAGAAAAGACTTGACTTCAGAGATTACAGGAGAACTTTCGAAAGAGACGCTCAGTGGACAGAAGGCGACGGAAATATGCAGTTGAGGCAGATTTCAGCTGAGAACCTCAGAGACAGAGGTATTTTGGAAAGAGACGCTCAGTGGAGGGCAGGCGACGAAGATATGCAGTTGAGACAGATTTGAGTTGAGATTTAGGCGACAGAGAGAGGCAGTTGAGATAGACACACAGCAAACAAGGTAACTACCCTCGTTTTATCTAGTGGTAATTACAAGTCGTCAGTCCCCACTAATTAACTCGACATCACCTTGATCACGTGAATGTAAGTCGTCAGTCGCAGCTAGAAGCATTTCTCCAGTGATCCAATGGATCATATTTCATGCAGTCTATCCTGACCACGTTGTAACCACTTTGATCTACCGTCGACAAAGAGGAAGAAGACAATGACGTCATACCTGGGTTTAGAACCTACAAACGTCATCATCAGCGGCAATCCGCAACAAAGTTCGATCACATCAGACAGATTAGGAGAGGAGAAAGAACTGGGCAATAACAGTATCGACAGTCAGTGTAGAGTGCAATAGAATAGAGCCGACCCCTTTACCGTCTGCGACAGTGCTACATCAAATCGATCGGATCTGGTACACACACACTCTCTCCTCTCGCCCTGACCATCTCACACTTAATCTCCATCTCTCTCACCCATTCTCCACACTCCTCCTCCTCCTCTCTCTCGCCCTGACCCTCTCACACTTAATCTCCATCTCCCTCACCCATTCTTCACACTTCCCACTCCTCCTCTCTCTCTCTCTCTTTCTCTCGCCCTGACCCTCTCACACTTAATCGCCATCTCCCTCACCCATTCTTCACACTTCCCACTCCTCTCTCTCGCCCTGACCCTCTCACACTTAATCTCCATCTCCCTCACCCATTCTTCACACTTCCCACTCCTCCTCTCTCTCTCTCTCTCTCTCTCTCACTCTCGCCCTGACCCTCTCACACTTAATCGCCATCTCCCTCACCCATTCTTCACACTTCCCACTCCTCTCTCTCGCCCTGACCCTCTCACACTTAATCTCCATCTCCCTCACCCATTCTCCACACTCCTCCTCCTCCTCTCTCTCTCTCTCTCTCTCTCTCTCTCGCCCTGACCCTCTCACACTTAATCGCCATCTCCCTCACCCATTCTTCACACTTCCCACTCCTCTCTCTCTCTCTCTCTCTCTCTCTCTCGCCCTGACCCTCTCACACTTAATCGCCATCTCCCTCACCCATTCTTCACACTTCCCACTCCTCTCTCTCTCGCCCTGACCCTCTCACACTTAATCTCCATCTCTCTCACCCATTCTCCACACTCCTCCTCCTCCTCTCTCTCGCCCTGACCCTCTCACACTTAATCTCCATCTCTCTCACCCATTCTCCACACACCTCCTCCTCCTCTCTCTCGCCCTGACCCTCTCACACTTAATCTCCATCTCTCTCACCCATTCTCCACACTCCTCCTCCTCCTCTCTCTCGCCCTGACCCTCTCACACTCAATCTCCATCTCTCACCCAATCTCCACACCTCCCACTCCCCTCTCTCTCTCGTCCTGACCCTCTCACACTTATTCTCCATCTCCCTCGCCCATTCTTCACACTTCCCACTCCCACTCCTCTCTCTCTCTCCCTGACCCTCTCACACTCAATCTCCATCTTTCTCTCACTCCCACGTATCCCTCCTTGTTCAAGTTCTAATCCCATCGCCATTTCGCATTCTCCCACAGAGCCTCGCTCCCGCCGAGTAAACGAAGGATGGCGCCGCTTTCCTCTACTCCGGCATGTGAGGTTTCGACTGTCGCGACCCTCTTCTCTCACTCACCCTTGTATGTGCCTCTCGCGTGGTGTATCATGTAACGCTCTCGCGGGCCACTCAACACCAGCCCTTCCCTCCCCCACCAGCTTTCGCTTCCCTATAGCTTGTGGTAGATTAGTCACATTTGCAGTGTATTCCAGCGGCAGTCCGTCGTTTTCCCTTCTTTCCCTCATTCTATATTTGTTTAATTTCGGTGTGAGCTGTGCGGGAGAAACCATTCCGCTAGCTTTCTATTGGCTCGCTGGATGTTGCTTGGTGTGGCGTTCTCCAGTGTGTAAGTAGCCGCGACCTATTTCTGTGTGGACATATTTTCATGATTCGTGTAGCGATTATATATATGTATACATTTGACTTAACAACTGCACGGCGCGTTTGTCAGTCATTGTCTCCACTGATGGGTCTTGGCTGCATAGATTCCATAGACTGGATAGCGAGCTAGTACTAACTCAAGGTAATTGTTCATACGTTCGTTTCATTGACTTATGTTCTGTCATTAAACTGGTTGTATAAAGACGTTAAGTTGTCGAAGACGGATGTGTCGCACCGAAAGGTACAAATATCGCAGTCATGCTGTAAACTAGTGACAACGCATTCCGTTCTCCGGACTACATCCTGCTACTTGCAGGGCTTTGTAGCAGGAGATTGAGAACGAACGCAGAATAAGAGGGGACAGAAAGATGTAAAGTTCTTGTCTGTTTTGGTCTGTTGAGAATCATCGACATCATCGCACTCCCGGCAGAACTGTGCTTGGTTCCTCGCAGTAAATAGTGAACAGAACAGCACATATACTGATGGTTCATGTAGCCCGTTGGTTGTACACACTCCTGCTAAGTCTTCTCAGGCGTTCCTCTCTGCTGGACCCAGGCACGATTCAAAATCCTGCAATACATGAAAATATACAGAGGAGTACGTGGCTGAATGGTGTCGAGGCCTACCTGCTGACAAAGGAATCCCGGTATGGCATGTGCTGTTTTTTTCCTGTTTGAGGTGAAATAAACAAACATAGCCAGCACACGACGTGGCGATAGCAGTGGCGAAGCGGCCTGTATTTCTAAGCATAAAATAACTTCTCAACTACCCCAGCAATTAGAAACAGTCCCATCGCTTATATTGTTTGTATGCATTGCTGACTCGTCGACTGCAGTGTCTTCCTCCAAAAGGCGGTCGTTGTTCGCATTCAAAATGTCACCTCTACCCTTTGCCGATGTTCCCACTGCAGGCTCCCCTGAGGTCGTGATGTCAGCCCTCACTCCAACATGGCCAGGGCAGTAGATCCACACAAGTTTCTGGAGATTCGAGGCTTCTATGTCCACTATCCACTAATGCCACAGCCAGCCATCCTGTAACTTCAAAACTAAGGATCTCCTTTCTCATACTGGACGTTGGTATCAAGTATGACCTCATCTTTCGATCCCCAGTGATACAAATTATTCCCTCGTTTCGCCGTGTATCATATTGTATGGGACATTGTTTCTAGAGATTTCTCTCCATCCCAGTCTACTACCCCAAAATGAATGGGAAGGTTAGCCGAGCGTCTTCTATCCTAGATGGGATATTGTTATTTACCGTGGTCCTCTATTGTTCATTGTGAACGCTTGTTGTGTTTACTGCATTTAAAAAAACTAATTCTGGGCGTTCACTTAATATTCTCCAACTCGGTGTGCGTTGCACTATGTTTTTATTTTGCGCCTGTAGGCCCAGTACATCCGACTTCGGCATGCATTTTATGTAGGAGTCTGCTTCCTCCTGCATTTTCTAAGGGCTTGCTTCCCCGGGGGTAACAGCCGGTGATGTGATTAGGGAGCGAACCCAACACCTTCGGGTTGGGAGCCGTGCCACTTAACCACTAGCCCACGCCGTCCCCTTAATTATCACAATATGAAACTAAACACCATTCAATCAAGAAGACAAGGCTAGACGAATCCACAATCTATTGCTGTAGCTAATGTCACTGGTACTCTTGACGGTTACAGTGGCTCTCCTCAAATCCCTATGCGGGCTTGATAACGTGGGCCGGGCTCCTTCTGGGTGTAGTGTAATGCGAGGCTCCTCCATAAGCTCATCACTGTGGGGATCACAGTGTCGATGACCACCTTGTTACCAGACTGTCATGCAGCAACCTGTTTCCAGGGAAAGCTGCTTGGACGGGCGTAGTCTTGATCAGTATGTTTCACCTGACTTAGTCTGGTCAGTATGTTTCACCTGACTTAGTCTGATCAGTATGTTTCACCTGACTTAGTCTGATCAGTGTGTCTCACCTGACCTAGTCTGATCAGTATGTTTCACCTGACTTAGTCTGATCAGTATGTTTCACCTGACAGTCTGATCAGTGTGTCTCACCTGACCTAGTCTGATCAGTATGTTTCACCTGACTTAGTCTGATCAGTATGTTTCGCCTGACTTAGTCTGATTAGTATGTTTCACCTGACTTAGTCTGATCAGTATGTTTCACCTGACTTAGTCTGATCAGTATGTTTCACCTTAGTCGGATCACTGTGTTTCACTTGACCCTAACTAACTAACATAGTCTGATCAGTATGTTTCACCTGACCCAAACTAACATAGTTTGATCAGTATGTTTCACTTGACCCTGACTAACATAGTTTGATCAGTATGCTTCACTTGACCCTGACTAACATAGTCTGATCAGTATGTTTCACTTGACCCTGACTAACATAGTCTGATCAGTACGTTTCACCTGACCCTAACTAACATTATCTGATCAGTATTTTTCACTTGACCCTGACTAACATAGTCTGATCAGTTTTGTTTCACTTGACCCTGAATAACATAGTCTGATCAGTACGTTTCACGTGACGGAACGGGACGCTTCTCTTCCCAAACTACATTATAATATCAGACCTCCTATCTATCTTTATGCCAACCCGGCAGTTAACAAATGCCATTTTATATAAATCTTCCTCGTCCAGTATGTAATGGTAGTATTAATAACCATTTATGTGCGCTACACAGAGCACACACGTGTTGATTGACACATCGGAATGCCTGTACTCGCTATGTCATCTAGGATTTGTTAAATGTACTCATTTTTCCTTTGCTGAGTTTAGTGCGTTCATTTTAGAGTGCGTCAACAGGACTTATTGACCAATGTATAATGGCGCATATTTCTGCTTGTAAGAGAACACTATTAGAAAGATAGGTAAGTAAAGGGAACTAGGGGTTATAATAGATCATACAGGTAAAGTGGGTGAGCAATTTGAGGTAGCGCTGAAAGAGGCAAATGCAATGTTAGGTATGGTAAAAAGAAATATTAAACATGGGAGCAAGAAAGTGATAATCAAACTGTAGAAAGCAATAGTTAGACCTAGATTGGAATACTGTGTACAGGTGTGGAGTTCTTTTCATAGAGGGGATATAAGCATGCTGAAAAGGATACAAAGAACAGCGACAAAGCTGATAGTGAGATTCCAGAATTACAGTTATGAGGAAAGACTCAGAAAAGTCGGCCTACGGTATCTAGAAAAGAGAAGAATTCGAGGTGACGAAACAGGTTTATAAGATATCAACGGAAAAGGATAAATTATACTATAACAAGTGTTTCCAAATACAAACACCTACAAGAACAAAGAGGTATACCTTCAAATTAATTAAAGAAAAGTCCATGTAGTTTATTTCTTACTTAATGAACTCTTTCATGTCTGCTGGGATTTTGTTTCTACTTGTTTCTGCATAATTTTGGATTAGAACATCCGCTTCTTTTTTCCTAGCTAGTACCTTTCCTTCATTTTCAATCGCAATTGTTTCCGTCACTCAAGACCTTTGCTAGCTTCCTGAGCTTGTTGCTCCTCTCTCTCTATCAAAGTTGAGGGTTTCTGTATGCTCATGGCAGGTTTTCTTGCATGCTTGGTTGACTGTTTTCCTATATCTTGCAGCAGCTGCCTTGAGTCCGATGTTGCTTTCTTGATTTTGGCCAGTTTCCGCTACTTCTCTTGCCTTTTTTAGTTCAAGTTCCATCTGTTGCACTTCAGGTGACCAATACGGTTTGTAATTTCTTCTGGCGCCTCTTGAGATGTTCTCCATTGCTGCCTTTAGAAGGCACTGGTTGAAGTTTTCCACCATCTTGCCTACTTTCTTGTGGTGAGTGTTGATGGACGGGCAGTAAAGATTTGTACTTGTGGCAACCTTCTGCCAGTCTGCTCTCTTATAGTTCCACCTGGGCAATGGCTTGTGGTCTGATGGAATGTTTCCCAGGTCTATTGTAAGTTTGATGGATCTGTGGTCGCTTTCTGCAAGAGGTATGAGTATTGATCTTTTGGATTTTTGGCTTAGGTCGCCGGTGGTAAATGCAAGGTCAGGGGATGATGTTGATATCCATCGCCTTGAATGTGGGAGGGCCATCTGGGAGGTTGCTCAGATAGAGGTTGTTGTCAATCTCCCATTCCTCTAGTTCATGTCCCCTTGCGTTGGTCTGTGCGAAACGCAACTATCAGACTGGCTGTTAAAGTCTCGTACTACTATGGTTGCCTGGTCCATAATATTCAGGGCTTCTAGGACCAGATAGTTTGTTGGTGGGCAGTAAGTATTATAAATTCTAACTGTCTGATTCGGTAAGGTTATGTATTGTTTCGGCTTCTCCGTTTGTTTCCACCGATATCATCTTTGATGGCATTTATATTTTGGAGAGGATAAGCACACCCCAACTAATGCCAATTCCTATCCAGTCCATGGCTTTCATATCCTCTAATTGAAAATCTGTGTTTTTTTTTTTATTAAGCTGTGTTTCCTGGATGCAGGCAACGTGTATTTCTTCCTCAAATAGTCTTCTAGACAACGTTTCCTTTCTGTTGTATATGCCTTCAGCGTTCCATTGTAACACCTGCAAGGTTTGAGTGGCAGATGTATCTGTGTGTTCATGGTGGGAGAAACATGTCTTTGTCTGTGTGGGTACCTTATGGTGTCTCTCTGTATAGTCCCGGTCCTTGATAATCCTTTTAATGAGATACGTCGTGTCGTGGTTTGCAGCAACGACCTGTTTTATTCGCACCTTTCGGTCCAACACTTCTGTTTACAGCAATAATTTTCTTCAGGTTCGCATCGCTAGCCTTTGGTTGGCCCCAACCGACCTGGCGGCCCTACCTGCAAGGCAGCAGGTTATATTTGATAATATGTTTATATATGGTTTCATGGGGTTGTTATACGGTCACCCTGACAGTTGTCCATTGTCAGGCAAGAGGCAGGGGATGTCCTATTTGGAGTCCATGAGCCTGGCACCGCTTCTCTCGCCCACCAGACTCCCACGTTTATAACTGCTCTCTCAGCAGCCACACAGTCCTTTAGCACGTTGATACACAGTGGACGTGACGTCATTTTCCCCATTGACTGTGGCCATTTTTGGTCAGATATTGGTCTAGAAATGGCTTTTGATTTTGACTTTTCCTTGTTTAACCTCGCTAGATGATAGTCCTTGATTGTTCTGCCCTCATGGGTTGCGAGCTCCATCTGCTTGAGTTTCCTCTCCCAGGTGTTATGACTTCATGGACTATTGAAACACCACCCAGCTGCTACCATTCTAAGTCTGGCCCCTCTCCAATGACCTGTCCGGCATGGGTGGCCCTGCCAGGAACATACGTTCCTGTCGGCATAGCTCACTGAGGGACTCAACCGCCGCTCCCTAGCCCCCCCCCCCCCCCGACATCGACAAGGTGATGGCATCCTGTGGGGGGGGGGGGTCTATCTATCTATCTATAAATCTATCTATCTAGCTATCTATTTATCTATCTATGTATCTATCTATATATCTATCTATTTATCTATCTATCTGTCTGCATGTCTGTCTATCCACGCATACACATACCCATTTATCCATCCACCCGCCCATCTATCCATCCATTTATTCATCCATGTATCTCTCTCTTTCTGCGTGTGTATGTATGACTGTATGTGTGTATATAAGACAAACACACTCACCCACGCATGTGCTGTTTGTGTTAGTCAGATACCGTGAGTCACCACGACCGGTCCATTTATTCCCGACTTGATCCGGATACTAGGAACGTAGATCCTGATTAAATCATCGTGTCTGGCTCCTCTTAACATCGCCATCAATGAGATCCACAACCAATTTTTTTATTTGAGCATGTCGTCACTTCCTAAAAATACGCGTCTGTTGTCCCCCATTACATTTGTCATGCTGTTCCATATCTTTCTTCAATTTCGTTCTCGACCTATCTTAACATTGGGCAATCCTGTTTTTTAAAGGTTTTCCAGAATCTTCTTTATGTCTGTTTATTTGTGTAGTGGCCAGTATCTGACTTCCGTAGTTCCTTGTACTCTATATCTTTCCTGTTGTCACTAGGATGTCTGTTACATCTTTCTTCTTGATACCTTTTGATATTTTACCTTGGTGTAGTTATGAATCTCTTACTGACTCTCGAAAGTTGTGAGCGTACTGAGGACTTTCACATTAGCACTACGTCTGCCTTCTAAAACACGTCACGAGATGTGCGACGAGATGGGTGAAGAAACCACTTGTAGCCCGTTACTGAAGCCAGAAAATGGCAGCATAGACGAACTTGGTAGAGATGGGCAGACAACGATCTCTTCACTCGAAACTGGACATTACAAACTCAAGGCCCGTCTCCACAGAATGGGTCTTAGAGACACCGCCACATGCGACTGTGGAGCACCCAAGCAAACATCAGAATATCTTCTGCAGGACTGCTCCACCTATACAGACCAAAGAGAGGCAGTCTGGCCTGGGGGAACGACCATGCTCAACAACCTGATGGGGGCCGACGAAGACCTGACATGCGCAGACCTAACCGGACAAGAAGCATAATATCAGTTGATCAAATAAGAAAAAACTGGGGGAGGAATGAATGGGACCGCTACATCTCCATGCATGTTATAAAATGTGCCTTAACAGAGTTGTGCGTGGGGCTAACAACCTCGTGTAAAAAAGATGGCTACTCTTGCTAATTGGCGGATAGAACATTAACAATCTACGACATGCTGATAATATTGTATTGATAGCCCAGAATGAAACAGACGCAGGAAATGGTAGACATGGTAGTTCAGCAAAGTGAAAACAAAGGCGTCAGCTTAAATAGAAAGAAATCGGAAGTGATGGTAGTGACTAAGAAACCGGCCTCTCCAAAATGCTGTGTCAAAGCGAAGGGGACCAAATTGGGACAAGTTAACACATTTACATACCTGGGCACATATAAAACATCAGATGGACGATGCAATTACGAAATAAAATGCAGTATGGCCCAAGCATAATCGGTCTTCCAGACCGTGAAAGGAATATTGTGAAACAAAACCTTGTTGCTGGAACTGAGAAAGAGAGTCCTTGGATGCTATGTGGAACCAGTACTAATGCATGGCAGTGAAGCATGGACAATTAGCAAGCAAGCGCACATATCTTTGGCATCATCGAAGATGTGGTTTTACAGAAGAATGCTGCGAATCACATGGACTGCAAAGAAGACTAACGATACAGTACTCGAAGAGGTTTAAACACAAAGACAACTTATTGCAAGGATTAGAACGAGTCAGTCATCCTTTTTTGAGCATGTTATGAGAAGAGGCGGTTTTGGAGCACGTTGTGACAACAGGACAGAGAGATAAAGGACACAAAAGAGAGAAGATGTTCGACAGCCTGATAGAGTGGCACGGAGCGACAATCAACAGTAGAGTCGGTAAACGACACACGTGATAGAAGTGGGTGCAGGACCATGATCGCCAGCGCCAACTGGTACCGGAATCCTGGCGGGCCAACACCTCCTCCCACCCGCTGGGCCTCGAGAAAGTTTCGTGTCCGTCAGTGTCATCGTATTTCGGTTTTTGCAAAAGTGCAGGGGACACTCTCCAGGCGTTGAACGTACCAAGCTCTATGCCATGACAGGTTGGACACCCTCAGCACCGTGTAATTCTGAGTTGATTACACTCGACATAGGAATGTCAAGTAAGTGCTGCTATACGGCTCTGAAACTTACTGAGAGCATAACATCCAGGCTAGCAAAGCCGTCGTCAGCAGGTGGCGACATACCAAATTTCATATTACGAGGGGTGTTCAAATCTAACCGGGACTTTTTGCTCTGGTTCTATCTGAATGGGTTATAACGGGCTGGAACTGCTATAATTAGTTAGGGGCACTTGTGTCCTATTGCTGCTAGATAGCACATTGGTCAGTTACGTGACAGATAAATAAAAATGACGGGCAAGACTGTTAGTGCTTGCATGAGACAGCGTGTTGTGATGAATTTTCTTGTGAAAGAACGTTTTAGAGAAGGCTGTACATCTATGAGTGATGATTACGGCCGTGGTGGCTCTAAACCAAAAAGTCATTCCTGTGAATATCCAGATTGTGGAACGTCTTATCCTGGATGTTGATTTTCTATCCCATGGGGCCACTATCAACAGTGAACATTACATACGCATTTTAAGTGATGTGCATAACCGTCTGCGAAAAAACAACAGCGGTCTGGTTTGATCACAAATTGCGCCCTGCTCCTGCAAGATAACTCTCGACCTCATGCGGCTCACCGCACTATGTGCCATCTGCAGCAACTCGGATGGGAGGTACTGCCACATCCATCTTTACAGCCAAGACCTATTTCCAAGCGATTTCTACTAGCTTAGACCCCTAAAAGATTTCCTGGGATGTCAGCATTTCAGCACTGATGACGAAATGAACCATGCTGTCCTAGATTGGTTCAAACATACTGACAACAAATAGTTCTACACTGAAGCTTTTCAAGCAACGCCGGGATAAATGCATACACGTGGCAGGAGATTATATCGAAACATTAATGGCATTTTGACTACTTGAACAAATTTTGTTATTCCTCACGAAAAAGTTCTGGTTTGACTTGATCGCCCCTCGTAATGGCAGAGACATACATACATTTATGACAGGGATCGTTACAACAACAAAGACGATAAGAGATTAGGTAGAGAAAGTGAAGATGGAAAATACAAACCGTCAGAAAGAAGCCCGCCATTATAACCATACTTGTGCTGGATTGGAACACACGGGGGAAGAGACGAGTGAAAAGATCAATGAGCACTTGCAAACAGCCGTGAATGAGAAAACTTGTACAGCTTGAGTTTTATAGCAGGAGTTCACGGAGAAAGTACATAATGGAGATAGTTGGAGAGGAGGACACCCATTGTTCCTACATACACTTCAGGATGGAGAGGAGGACACCCATTGTTCCTACATACACTTCAGGATGGAGAGGAGGACACCCATTGTTCCTACATACACTTCAGGATGGAGAGGAGGACACCCATTGTTCCTACATACACTTCAGGATGGAGAGGAGGACACCCATTGTTCCTACATACACTTCAGGATGGAGATTGTTGGAGAGGAGAGCAAGCAATGTTTCGCTGTGTTCCAACGAGAACCAGACCAATGTATGATGATCCTTGTGTCGGTGCTCACGGAACGTTTGGGATCCACTGCCCTAACACTTTCACACAGAAAACCCTCCAAATTCTCTTTTCTCCCACGGTCTATCGATCTGGTGGCATGAGTGAATGAACTTATCGTAAGTAGCACATTCACCAGAGGTTGGTTCGTGCGAGCCAGCGCGTCGTTGTATCTCTGCCATGGGGCGGACTGTGCAGGGCTCCCCAACTTAGGGTAGACGTACCCCAGTGGATGTTGTAAGAGTGTCAATGGATGCCGGCCATAATTATTGAGCAAATAGTAAGTGGAGATGTCCAGGATACTGATGCCGTCATGTTAACCGTTCATCGTCATCAGGTGCCTTGCCGGTTGGCGATGACGTCCCCCCATCCATTTCTATCGCGTGTGTCGTATACCAACTCTGTTGTTGATTGTCGCTCATGTCATTCTTGCAGCCTGTCCAATATCTTCTCTCTCTCTGCCTTCCTCTGTCTCTCTTACTATCATTCGCGTTGTCATAGCGTGCTCCAAACCGACTTTTCTCATAACATACCCGAAACAGGATGACGGACTTGCTCTGATCTTTCCAATGAGTTGTCTTTGTGAATCTTATAGTACTGTATAGTGCGTCCTCCTTGCAGTACATGGGATCCGCAGCATTCTTCTGTAAAACGACATTTCCGTTGCTTCCAAAGATGTGTGCGCTTGCATGCTGACTATGATTAACTGCCACGTGGCAGAACTGGTTCTACATAGCATCCAAGGACTGTCTTTCTCAGTTCCAGCGACAAGGCTTTGTTGCACAAGATTCCCTTCGTGGTCTGGAGGGTCGCTTTTGCTTGGACTATTCTTAATTTTATTTCATAATTGAATCCTACATCTGATTTTATGTAAATACTGATACGCGGTAAGAAAACCAGTTGTGGGTTCTCTGCTAGAGTGAGAGGCAGGGTCGTTGCTTAGAGGAGTGGTACATACACGACAACAACGTCCAATATCAGGATGGAGATCGAGGCTGTGACCGGTCTCTGAGATAGCTGTGGAGATGGAGTCTGTGACCGGTCTCTGAGATAGCTGTGGAGATTTGAGTCTGTGACCGGTCTCTGAGGTAGTTGTGGAGATTGAGGCTGTGACTTCGACTCTGAGGTGGCTGTGGGGATTGAGTCTGTGACCGGTCTCTGAGGTAGCTGTGGAGATTGAGGCTGTGACTGCAGTTCTGAAGTGGCTGTGGGGATTGAGTCTGTGACCGGTCTCTGAGGTAGCTGTGGAGATTGAGGCTGTGACTTCGACTCTGAGGTGGCTGTGGGGATTGAGTCTGTGACCGGTCTCTGAGGTAGCTGTGGAGATTGAGGCTGTGACTTCGGCTCTGAGGTGGCTGTGGGGATTGAGTCTGTGACCGGTCTCTGAGGTAGCTGTGGAGATTGAGGCTGTGACTTCGACTCTGAGGTGGCTGTGGGGATTGAGTCTGTGACCGGTCTCTGAGGTAGCTGTGGAGATTGAGGCTGTGACTTCGGCTCTGAGGTGGCTATCTGGGACTTGTTTAATATGGACAGTAATCGTCACTGATTCGTGGATAATGGACATGCAGGCCCCGAATTTTCGGGAGGTTGGGTTGATGAAATGTCCTGACCATTTTGGGGTTTGCTGGAATGAAAGAGCTAACCTTCTGGTCTCAGGCGCACCAGCAGTGGACACATTGACAACTGGAGGAGGACACATTGACAACAGGAGGAGGTCACATTGACAACAGGAGGAGGTCACATTGACAACAGGAGGAGGTCACATTGACAACAGGAGGAGAACACATTGACAACATAAGGTCACATTGACAACAGGAGGAGGTCACATTGACAACAGGAGGAGGTCACATTGACAACAGGAGGAGGTCACATTGACAACAGGAGGAGGTCACATTGACAACAGGAGGAGGTCACATTGACAACAGGAGGAGGACACATTGACAACAGGAAGAGGTCACATTGACAACAGGAGGAGGACACATTGACAACAGGAGGAGGTCAATTTGACAACAGGAGGAGGTCACATTGACAACAGGAGGAGGTCACATTGACAACAGGAGGAGGTCACATTGACAACAGGAGGAGGTCACATCGACAGGAGGAGGTCACATTGACAACAAGAGGAGGTCACATTGACAACAGGATGAGGTCACATTGACAACAGGAGGAGGTCACATTGACAACAGGAGGAGGTCACATTGACAACAGGAGGAGGTCACATTGACAACAGGAGGAGGTCACATCGACAGGAGGAGGTCACATTGACAACAAGAGGAGGTCACATTGACAACAGGATGAGGTCACATTGACAACAGGAGGAGGTCACATTGACAACAGGAGGAGGTCACATCGACAGGAGGAGGTCACATTGACAACAAGAGGAGGTCACATTGACAACAAGAGGAGGTCACATTGACAACAGGATGAGGTCACATTGACAACAGGAGGAGGTCACATTGACAACAGGAGGAGGTCACATTTTGAAGTTGATCAACCACCACCTTTCCGATGAAGACAGTGCAGTCGAAGAGACAGCGATGCACAGATTCTAAGATTTTGAAAATTATACATGGGTCTAGCATGGGGTGGTGGGAAGATGAAGCAGGGATTTGTACAACCAACGAGCTACGGGTACCATCAGTAGAGAGGGACTTAGCACCTGTGGATCTGACCAGAGTGCAATGACGTCGATTCTTAGCAGAATATACTTTTAGAATAATAATTTCCCATCTCAAGCGAATATGGAGGCAGCATCAGACTTGTGCTGCGAGATGTGATCTCGGGGAGTGTAAAGTCCAATCCTGGCACGGCAGACTCTACCTCACTTGGGATACATGTCAGGAGTCGGCTGTGGAGGTCGTCTTACGTCCTGTTCTTTCGGGCAGCTCGCTCTCTCTAACAGTACAGACCATAATGTTTAAACAGAGGTACTATCTTATTTAACTCTTTACAGGCGATCCTAATGTACAAGATGTTAGGCTTGTCCAATACACGAACTATAATTTGATGTGGATCATGGTTTACAGACAAAACAAAAAAGAGTTTTCAAAACTTAAATTATGATGTTTAAATTTAAAGATACAGAATTGAATTATCTATAACACAAAGTTTGTTTATAAATCAAATGTTGCTTAAATAACAAGATATGGTTGATATGCGACATGTGACTTCAGATAGGTCTAGCTGTAAGTTGTGCTTCTTGAGTTGACTGCAATGGACAATTTGGACTGTAAAGGGTTAACCATGTATTGTTGGTCCAGCCTGCTGCTTCTTTCCCCGTCGTTCGCTCTCAAATAATCGCATCCATCTCCCAGCAGGCCTGTCTCAGTTTCTCCAATCGCCATACAAGTTGAGTTGGGAAAGTCTAAGTTGTCAGCCTGTTCGTCTCGCGGAACGTATAGACACGGAGAACATGTTCCACTGTTTCTGTGTTTTCCTCACATGGACACATGTCTATGTGGCCGTTGTGTTTGTTGTTGAACATAGGATTCGTCAGTGTGTACTGGCCTGTTCACAGTTTGAATATTGTCACTTGATCTCTTCTTGACAAAGAGTTGAATCCTTCTGCTGCTGTTTCCGATTATGTGTGTTCTTAGTACCATTTGTCTTTGATGTTCATCTTTATTATTGCCGTTACTTCTTCATATGTAGCTTCAGTTTGGGTTTAGCGTCCTCACCCTTTTTGGCTAGTCTATCTGCCTCATGTCCATGTATCTTACAGTGCACATCAAACAAATTGAATTTGATGTCGTCTCGTCAGTCCCGTAGCATAGGTGGTCGTAGGGTCATCACATCTCAGTAGGTCATTAACTGTCCGTTGGAATCGTACTCTCTCCATTGCGAGCGTTGCGGTGCAATTAATGTTGTTCCCGTCCACTTGTGAATATCGTCTGTCCAGCGCATCCTAGAGTGGCCTCTCCTTTTCTTGCCAGAACTGCGTCTCATAGTATCGCATTGGGAAAACCACGAGAACGAATCACAAGAAAGTACCGTCACATCTTTTGTAATGAAATAAGTGAAAGGTCAGGAATCGGTCCGATAGACTGGCCATGGCCTACTTTAAGTAGGCCGTCTGACTTACCGTGAAAATCTTTTTGAAACGTCACATTCCAAGGCCGACCCAATAAACGGAACTCATATTGTGCCAAGGTTTATAATCAATCCATGTTCCACACAGAGAAATGAAACAAATTCACCATAGTAAACACATCGGATCACTCTTGAGAGGGATCCTTTCAGCGAATCTTGTCCTGAAACCAACTGCTTTTCCATCTTTGCTTCCCGAACTCGCTATTATAGTTGCACTGATAGTTGACACATGCAAGTTTCGTTATATAGTCAGCCTTGGAATGGGACGTTTCAATAGGATTTCCCATGGAGTCAAAAGGCCTGTATCTACAGTAGGCTGTACACTAACATATGCGACGTGATCTCTATATGATATTCCAAGAATCTTTCTGAAACACCTCATCCCCATGACTTGGATATTCTACTCCAATACATAATTTGACGTGCATGTCTCACTAACAGATATGTACACATAGAGGATCAATGTCCGCATTAAATTAATTTTAGTGATTAGAGATACGTTGTCAACTCTCCAAATCGGCTTCAGTGAGGCAAGAAGAGATACCTTGTCATCTCTCCAAATCGGGTTCATCGAGACAAGAAGAGATACGTTGTCATCTCTCCAAATCGACCTCAGTGAGACAAGCAGAGATACGCTGTCATCTCTGCAGATCTGCTTCAGTGAGGTAATACTTGTCATAGCCTGAGTACACTTCGCTCGTAGATCCGCTCTGGTACCCCCATGGCCAATGACAGACCACCAAACATTTGAATTAAGTAACTATGCCACGCTGCTGAATTCCCGCTCGTCATTAGTTTGGTGAAAACCGAGTGTTTCCATTCTGTTTCAACGTGAATCTGCAATAAAAAAAATATATTGTCTCTCTCACGGTCCTTGTTTTCCACAAGTCGATAAAAACACATGTAGGTAATGGCTGAGTTTCGATACATTTGTTTTCTAGATGGTTGTTGCAGCTGTTCTTAGTGTCTCATTTCTGAAGTTTGATTATTTTTCAGTGTGCATTGAAATTTGAATCACTTCTCCGTTATTTAATTACGTGTAAATGCCGCCTCCTCCATCTTTCACAGCTCTCATTGCTGATCCGACTTTGTGTGTGTTTGCGAATTATGTGGCTGTGAGTGTCTTTGGGATATATTCCAAGGCTATATATTTTCTCTTTGTCAGTTTGGTAACCTTGTTTCGTCCTTTTTGGTATGTATTTTATCTGCTTTGGGAATCGTGTTGAGACAGTGGAGATGTGCTGATTGTCATTAGGAGTTCTGCCTTTATATTTCGTTCTCTGGACTACATCCTGCTACTTGCAAAGCCCTGTTCAGGGCTTGGTAGCGGGAGATTGAGAACGAACGGAGAAGAAGAAGAAGAAGTAGATTTCTGTGTGACGTCTGACATGAAAGGGGTAGTTCTTTTGCTTGCGTAATGCCGCTTATCTGGAGTCTGCCACGATCATATTCTCGCAGCCTATTTTTCATTGTATGATTTGAGAGCCGTTTATGTTGTGCGGCTGTTGTATTAATCTGTAATGTCCTCTTGTCAGTCATGGGTCGTAGCTTTGTTCTTTACTCAAAATCAGGGATATCGAACTCTGGCGCACTGAAACCCCTGTCTTAGCAAGCCAGCTGAATGTCGACTAGGCTACACACACCCACGCTATAAAACTGTGATGCTTAGAATGGAACTATTAGCAGTTTCTGGCAATATGTTCCTCTACGCGCTTGGGGTTGTCTGAGTGTGACTTTTATGTTCCTTTTATTAAGCTCAACAACAGATATGCGTGCTCACAACTTTAGCCCTTGACACCCCTTTAAACAGGAAATATATATCTATCAGAGAGATACCGCATTCCATCCCACATATCTACATATATCATTTCATTACAAAAAAGCGATCTCAATATCTAGAGTTAAATAAAACTGAAAGATTAGACCAGGGGCTCTCAAACTTTTAAGAGTGCGAGCACCATTCACCATGGGTTTCAATGTAATGGGTTTCATTTTTGAAAAAAACAACACATTTTTAAAACATTTACCTGGTTAATAACATTCTTGAGCCTGAAAGTCACTCAGAAGTTCAGTGATATCCAAAGATAAGTCGCGTGTAGCAACACGTAAATAGCCTTGTAGATGTGAATCGTGATCGTGCTTTGTTCTTGAAAAGTTTTTTTCTCTCATAGGTAGCTCGTCCCAAACATAGCAAGACATTTGAGAGAAATACTCCGCAGTATTTGGAACATTTTTGTATCGACTGCTTCCCAAAAGGTTTTGAATTTCTTCTTTTCAAACAAATATTTGAGCGCTAAGTAGGATTGGAGATCTATCAATTCAAGTACCCACGATGCAACACATCGCTGACCCTAACCAGAATCGGGGATAACCCCCGAATCAAGTCAGCAGTGCGAAATATTTCAGAACATAGACCAGTAAATACATTTACTGGCAGCAAACGTGCAACTTAACAACTTTCAGGTCGCCTAAAATATAATGGCTGGAAAGCAACATTATTTTTTAGGGTTTGGAAAACAGAGTTTGAATTGAAATACGGGCCTCATGGGCTCGCTCGCGAACTCTTATTTTACTTTCATGACGCGAGCATCACATGTCACTAATAGAGCACAGCGTTGCTCGCGAGCACCAGGGTGAGAATGCCTGCATTAGACAAGTAATGGCTGACAATTTTAGGCAGCGATAGGTTAATGAACATTTCTAGTCACTTTGAGTCTTGAGGGTATCTGAGCATTGTATTGTTAGAGCTCTTGGTTTTTATGTCAGAGGTTTGACCTTTCTGATCGACGTGCTGCAGTCGACCCAGTTGTAAATAGTTCCTGGTTAAATTTTTGAGAAGGAAAGGCAGTGGCGAAGAGAATTTGTCACTGCCACCTTGTAAAGGAAAAAAAAAGGTATGATGCCCCGACAAAGCAGTTAACGAGGCAACAGCTGTCAACACCTTGCACCTGACTGCTTTAGTTGGTGTCAACGAACCAGAGATATTCAAGACCCTAATTTGCCTCCAAATACCGGCCTTGGAAGCAGGCTGCACTCGGGTAGTGTGGCTGAGATATTAGCGATCGAAGAGGGAACGGAAATTCAGTCCCAGCAATGAGCTGTGCTGTCGGACAGAAAGGGACATATACCGCAGCCTCGCTGTAAACTACGACATCGTAACAAAACATCCGTTTCAGGACTAACAACGAAAACGAAGATGACCAGTTGAGGTCTATCACAGTAAAGGACACTGGCATGGTCCTTTCCATGCTTAGTCAATGAAGACTGATATGACTGGGACACACTGGGAGGATGGAAGATGGCAGAATATCAAAGGATCTGCTTTATGGGGAGTTCCAGTTGGGGAAATGGCCTCGGGGTCAGCCACTACTTCGGTACAAGGATGTGTACAAGCGGGATATGAATGACGCGGGCATCGATTTGGGATCATCGGAACAGGACGCCATGGATCGTGTTGTATAGAGAGGCACGACTAAGCATGGCATACACTTCTTCCTCTTCGTCGTCATCTTCATTCATTTTCAAACTTCAGCTAACAAACCCTGAAAAGAGCTTTGCAAGTAGCAGGATGTAGTCCGGAGAACGAAATGCGTTGTATCCTAGTTTACAGCTTGACTGCGATATTTGCTCCTTTCGATCCAACAAGTCCGACTTTAGCATGACATTTTTGGGTACCCGGTTAGCCTTCCTACTTCGATCCTTTCTCCTTAGCCAGTCTGCCCTGTTGCAGCTTGCTATCCAGAACCACCACGTGGACATGAAAGGTATTGGCAACTCTTGGTCGCAGTCAGCTTTTAGTCGCTCATCGCTAAAGTTTATTCAATGCTCAGCACCTTAATCCCAAATACAGACATAGGAGATACTGATTGCAGATAGGTTAAAGATTCTGCGTTTTAGAAGACATGCGTCACCATGGAATGCCGCAAACAGTACTGACTTTCCTTACTCACACTGTGGAAGACGTTTCTCTGCTCGGATTGGTCTTATGAGTCACCTTTGTTATCGTCATGGACTGTAGTTGCATGCTTTTTTTTCAAAGCAAAACTTAAATTCGTCTGACAAGACGGAAAGAGCCAATAATTACCATAACTGATAGTTATCCCTGACGGCAGTGTCTGCTTTTGCTAACCTTTCCAAACAGGCCTTGATGTTCTATCACATAAAGACCACCCTCTCTCTGTTCAGACGTGTGGACAATCTTTTCTCTTGCTATTTCCGCTGAAATGGGTGATGTGGATGTGAGAAACAAACTGCGCCATTTTTCAAACCTCAATCTCTTGTCCTGAGCTATCTTTGGTCAGTGGCAAGACATTATCGAGACGGCTGGTGATAGCACAGATAGCATATTTTTCTTAAGGGTTTTATTCCCGAAGTCTTCCCATAAACAGGTATCCCGCGGCGGGGAGGGAGATGGCATCGGTCGTTGTGTGCCGTGCCTTTCCCATAACCGCAAGAGGTCGTAGGTATATCACTCAGTGTGTCAGTGACGTGTTCTAATCCATTATAGTCACGTGTCTACTTTTCACAGTCACGCCAAAACCGACGCTGTCTGCAGCAAAGGCGAAGGGCGACAATCTCGTGAAGTTCAGCCGTGTGCAATAGTCTGAAAATACAAAACAGGTATAACCTGGTACTAATTCATAAAGCCGATGTCCAGGCCAGGATAATCAGAGGGAAGAAAACACACACAAATTAACGATTAAACTATTCGAAATGGAAAGCCTGCCCAGGGGTCTAACGGGGTCTTTTGTATGGCGACAAGAATAGCACCACTGCCTCACAGAAAGTACGTCGTAAGACGCGACTAACTGTGTGACGTGGCATAATACGGACCATGGTTAGGTGGTTTGTTTAGAGCAGCATAGAAAGCGCCTAACAAGCTGCGGGTCTACTTTGCTCTAGTGTTTTGGTCTATTAAGATGGACTTCCATATCGGTTAAACAACCTTCCGTAAGTGCTTTTACCAACTCAGCGGAGTATTAAGCTGCTCGAGCCTAGCCCGCTAAGCAGGAAACCCTTCTGGCTACATCCAGGTCATACTAGAGCTGGTATGTGCACAGAGGCATCTGCTCATGTAGAAGTACATGTTGACTATGAAATGGAAAACGACACGTTTCCGTAAACACAAAGTGTAAGTCATTGGATAGTGTGAATTCCAGGCCAAATCCGTGGCATGGCATCGTCCGTAATGAACTAAAACACCAGAACAATGTTAGACCCGCAGCCGGTACGGTGCTGCTGTTGAACAGGTTGAGAAGCCCTGCACCATCGCTGGGCTGGCTAACGTGGCAGTGTGCGATGCCTGGAAAGCCGTGATCGGTCACTTCCCGGTTTCCACTCTTTGTTAGTGAGGCGCGTCTTATCTCGATACCCCATTAGGACCACGTGTTGCAGGCTTCACTTTCTCATCACGTCTGTTCAGGCTGGTTACTGTTGCCTATTTCAAAACGTAACCTGTTTGATGAAGGCCACGCCGCTTTAAGCCACCGACATGGCACTTCGGTTATATCAGTAGTTTCTTCTTCTCCGTCGTTCGTTTTCAAAACTCCTGTTACCAAGCCCCGAAAAGGACTCTGCAAGTAGCAGGGTGTATTACCGAGGACGGAATGCGTTGTGTCGTAGTTTACAGCTTGACTGCGATATGTGCAAATTTCGGCCAGACACATCCGATTTCAGCATCGCATTTTGGGCATTAAACAACAACAACAACAGTTACACGATCAAAAAACGTGTCATGAACATAAACACATTGAAGAGAAATACTATGTAACAGCCAAGCGACATAGGCACATGCATATCATTATCAATTGAGAAATAATCGAACAAGTACAGTTTATATATTTACAGATAACCATCACAAACGATGCTGGTAATGAGACGGAAATGAAGACAAGGATTGAAAAACCGAAATAGAGCTTCATATAAAAACTGAAATGACTAACCTCAAAGAATATCAATATAGAACTGAGGCTGGGAAAAATCACAACTCATACCTGGCCAATTGCACTGTGTGGTTTGAAACATGGCATATTAAAGAAGGATGGAAAAGCATGGGGCCGTTTGAAATGTGGTGTTACCGTAGTAGGGAACCAGAGAGTGAGACAGAAAGGAGATCCCATTACAATGTCCCCACTGAGGTAGTCGTACAAAGACAAATGTTACAAATGAAGATTGAGTTGGCGTTCCGCAACTTAAGACATGAAAGACTTCTACAGAAGATACTAGAGATATTCAATGGAAAAGAGGAAGGCGGCGACCAAGTCTCACCTTCACATCTCAGGTATTCAGACAATATACAAAATAATTAAAGATTTCGGATTGTACATAAACATAAAGAAAACAAAGACTATGGTAATTAGGAAAAGTGACAAGAAACCATGTATGCAGATACAAATAAAAGATTGAACTATATAATAACGGAAGATCTCAGCTGTGAAAAACAAATCAGACAGAGATTATATAAGGCTAAGATGGTATTCGGCAACATGCAACACATACTGGCATCTAAACAGATAAATCAGAATTTGAAAATGAAAATTGGCAGGTGTTATGTATACTCGTCACTTCTTTATGGCGCAGAATCATGGACAATGAATACCAAGTTTGAAAAAGCCTTCGAAATGTGGGTGTATAGAAGATTGGGTCGCATTTCTTGGAAAGAGAAGAAAATAAATTTGGTGGTATTGAAATAGTTAGGAGTGAAAAGATAATTAATGACCGAAATCAGGGTTAGACAGTTACGTTATTTTTGTCATATAACAAGACATACCTCCTAGTTGAAGACCATACTAGAGGGTAGGGTGGAAGGCAGTCGTTCAAGAGGCAGACGACGATTTAAGTAGGCGTATAACATCAGTAGATGAGCTGGAAAAACCTCTCAGATTGCACCATTACGGTAAGAGAGTACACTGGAGATCCGTTGCAGCAAACCTTCGATGCGGAGATGGCACTTGAACTGATTGAGAAACATTGAAGTACGAACTTATGCAGAAAAGAAGAGAACTCCAGAGGATATGGTTCAATGTAGTGACATGATCAGACAACTTTACAGCCAGTCCTAAGACTGATGGGAAACCAGAGGATAAAGTCAAATAGAGAGACATGATCAGACAACCTTACAACTAGTCTTATGATTGACTAACCACACAATAGAGTCAAGTGGAAAGACATGCTCAGACAACCTTACAACCAGTCTTATGACTGACCAACCACACAATAGGGTCAAGTGGAAAGACATGCTCAGACAACCTTACAACCAGTCTTATGACTGACCAACCACACAATAGGGTCAAGTGGAAAGACATGCTCAGACAACCTCAGAACCAGTTTTATGACTGACCAACAAGAGGATATGGTCTTCTTCGTACGCAGTCAGACAGTAACCATTATTTTTTCGAACAAAGCAGCCGTCATCCTGAGGCTGTCGACACTGCCATAGAGCTTGTCTAGTGTTGCCACTGGTGATGGCCACATCTGCTCTCTCTGATCTTCGTATGTCGGGCAGTTTTGCAGCAAATGCTCAGCGGTTATTTTGCCGGTACCACACGAGCATTCATCGGTGCCACCTATCTTCAATTTGTTGAATAGGTGGTACCTGAGTCTATTGTGGCCAGTGCGAAGTCTGAAGACCACGACCTGCTCTTTTCTGTTCAACATCGTTTTTGGTGTAGCCAGTATGTTCGGTTTCCCATTTGGTCATGTATCTAGCTCTAATAAGCCGTTTTGACTCTTCGTATGTTATACTAGTATCAGGTTGTGGTAGTTTTGCACCTTCTTTTGCCAGTCTGTCTGCCTCGTCGTTGCCTTGGATGTTGCAGTGAGATGGAACCCACTGCACCACTACTCTTTTTGGTGCGGCCTGCTGGCATAGTTGACAGAGTACTGCTCTTAATTCATTAAGTTCAGAATTTTTCTGGCTTTTCAGTGCTGTGACTACGGCCAGTGCATTTGAAAGCAGGACTATATGGCTTTCATTCCTTTTACCTGTCACCATTTCTTCCACTGCCGCCCTCAGTGCCTCTGCCTCCGCTCTGAAATTGCTTGTGTATTTTCCAGTAGCGAATGACAGTGCTATTTTTCTGCCATTTGGTAGGCTCAGTAATGCTCCTGCCCCTCCATTCTGTGTTGCATTTGTTACGGAACCGTCTGTGTATGCATGGGTCCAGTCCATGCTTGGGTAGTTTTCCGTAATGAAACTCAGGGTAGTATCTCTTCTTTCATTTTCAGTCTGGCAGTTTTTGTTTCCAATACCTGGTATATTTTCTACCACCTCTGGAAATATATGCTGCCTCCAGGTAGGTTTTCGTACAGTAGGGATGGGCTTTGGTGTTGTTAGTGCGTTCATAGGGTCTTCGTGCATCTTTGCTTTGACTATTTGTGCAAAGTTTCTTCACTTTAGCTTCCAATTTCCGAGATTGTTTAGTCTCTGGTGCATTGGATGGTCAGTCAGTCTTCGGAGTTTCTCTGATTGCAGCTGGGCTCTGCAGTCTCTTCTGTCGGCCATGGATTGCAGTTTTGTAATCTTTTCAAGTTCTACAATTGGTGTTGACTTCATGCCTCCTGTTATGACTCTCATGGCTTGGTTTTGGAGTTTGCTAACTTTATCGAAGTTCGCCTTTGCTGCTGTTGTCCATGCCGCAATGCCATACTCGAGAACTGGTCTCACTCTTCCAGTGTACAGTTTCTTTAGTATGCTTTCGTCTGCTCCCCAGCTTGTGCCAGCAAGTTTCCTCATGATTGCCATTCTTTCTCTGGCTCTCATTCGGTTTCTCTCGATCTGACTTTTCCATGTCATGCGCCGATCAAATGTGACTCCCAGATAGTTTGGGTTGTCGTTTGGCTGGAGGTATTTGCCGTTTAGACTTAATTTGGTGTTTTGGGGTTTGATTGATAGCGAGAATATTGTACATGTGGTTTTCTCCTCGTTTATTTTGACCAGCCATGAGTTCGCCCACTCTTCCAGCGATGTTAGGGCCTGCTGCATCCGATTTCTTGCTATGGTGAGATTCTTTTCAGAGGTCCACATAGCCAGATCGTCTGCAAACATTGAGCTATAAACTCTTCTTGGTATATTCTCTATTATATCATTTAAATACACCAGGAACAGTGTGGGTGACAGTACTCCCCCTTGCGGCACTCCCTGCTCAAGTGTCACCTTTTTGCTCATCTGCCCTTGTACTTGGACTCTAGCCGTTCTGTTTTTGAGGTAGTGGTTGATCGACTTGTACATTTTCCCACACACATCACTTCTTCTTAGCTTCTTTCCAGACTTTGTCAAATGCCTTTTCCAGGTCCACCCAGACCGCTACTGTGTGTTTCTGTTCCTGGTAGGCATCTTCTATTTCCTGGGCTATGAGGATGACCTGATCTTCTGTGGATCTGTGCTGTCTAAAGCCTGCTTGCTGTGGAATTAGTATCCGTTTTTCTTCCAGATGCCACATCAGTCTGGTGTTTATCATACGTTCCATCAGTTTGCCGACACAGCTCAGTAGGCTGATAGGCCTGTATCCATTTGGATCTGTTTTGTCTTTTCCTTTTTTTGGTACTGGTACAAGTACTGCGTCTTTCCATGCCTGGGGTACAATACCCCTTTTCCAGCTTTGGTTCAGGACTGATATAAGTTTCATCTTTGCTGTTTGGCCCAGCCCCATCAGCATTTCGTTTGTTATCCCGTCTTTTCCGGGAGATTTCCTTTTCTTTAATGTTCTCATGGCCTCTTCCATTTCGCTCATTGTTAGTTTTGCCATCATATGCTCTTCTGGTGCCATATTGATGTTGTCGTGCCCATTTTGCTCTTCATTAATGTCCGTATGCCTATCTGCAGGGACTTCAATGTGGTTCGCTTTGGCATAGTGTTCAACAAAGGCGTTTTGCGGCTTTTTTTCCAGTGAGCAAGTTTTCGCCCTGCTTGATGGTAATTTGTTTTTTTGACGGGGGTTCGTCATTCATGGCTCTGACTAGCTTCCTTAGTTTGTTCCCTTCTTTGTCTAAGTTGAGGCTTTCCGTTTTGTTTTTCCAGCTTTCTCTTGCTGTTTGGTTTAGAGTGTATTTGTATTTCGCCGTGGCGGCTTTGAGGGCGATGTTTGCCTCCATAGATTGTTCTCGCTCTGCCATGTTCCTAGCATTTGTGACTGCATCTTCCGCTTCTTGCAAGTCATCATTCCAATAGGGCTTATAGTTTTTCCTTGCCCCTCTTGGGATGGTTTCAGTGGCAGCTTGCATTATTGCTTTGCTTAGGCTTTCCACCATGGGCTTCATTTTGTTGTTCCGTGTGTTGATGGTTTCACACAGCCCATCTGTCAGGCTTGCAAATCTGTCCCAGTCGGCTCGTTGTTAATTCCAACGTGGTAGCATTTTTGTTTCCTGTGGGCCTACTTCCATAGAGGATATGGTCAAATAGAGAGACATGCTCAGGCAACCTTACAACCAGTCTTATGACTGACCAACCACACAATAGGGTCAAGTGGAAGGACATGCTCAGACAACCTTAGAACGAGTTTTATGACTGACCAACAAGAGGATATGGTCAAATAGAGAGACATGCTCAGGCAACCTTACAACCACTCTCAGAACTGACCAACCAGATGATGATGATCAACTGCCCCAATAGACGTAGCAATCGCCGGGGTGCATGTTAAGCAGTGACCGAAGATGCCTCTGGTATGCCTGAAACTTGTCGCTGCCGTTGTGCTCTGTTGTTTTAATAACTTTATTTGTTTTTTATTACCTCAAATCACCTGTTGGCATAAGGCCACGTGTAGAATCATCCATAAAGGCAAATTGTCAGACCTATTTACGGTTGAGAATGGGATCACACAGAGATGCCTACTATCTCCAGCAATATCTATTCGAGCCATTGACTGGCTGAAGCAACAAAGAATAGATAACATAAATGCAATGCACATTTGATTTGAGACTTCTAGCGACATGGGTGTACAGATCCTTGCTGGTCATTCATTGACTACTACTGACATGGGTGTACAGATCCTTGCTGGTCATTCATTGACTACTAGCGATAGGGGTGTATAGATCCTTGATGTCGGGGGGTGTACAGATCATTGAGTAATTAAAGCAGAGGTGTACAGATCCTAGACT
Organism: Ariolimax columbianus; assembly: GCA_036924085.1. Taxonomy (NCBI): domain Eukaryota; kingdom Metazoa; phylum Mollusca; class Gastropoda; order Stylommatophora; family Arionidae; genus Ariolimax; species Ariolimax columbianus. The sequence goes on along the minus strand of JAVGWX010000012.1, from coordinate 61,609,874 downwards.
ACTAAGGACAGAGGTTTAAAGATCCGTAACTACTAATGTCAGAGGTGTACAGATCATTGACTACTAATGTCAGGGTTGTACATATACTTGACTACTAATTTCAGGGGTGAATTGATCATTGACTACTAATGTCAGGGGTGTATATATACTTGACTACTAATAACAAAGGTGTACAGATCGAGATATAATTACAACAGCAATAGGGCTTTTTGAAGATCTCTTAGCAACTGTCAAAAGAATGAAACTCGCTTGGTACGGTCACACAAATGGTCTTGTAAATACGATCCTCCACGGAAAGGTGCAAGGCAGATGGCGAAGAGGCCGTCCCAAAAAGAGGTGGAGGGGTCAACATAAAAGAATGGGCCAATCTCCGACCAGAAAAAGCACAGGCAGCGGCCCCTGACAGAGAAGGGTGGCGTGGGGTTGTGAGGATGTCTTTATGTGTGCCCCAACGACCTCACTAGTTATGGGATGACCTGACCTGACAGATAATTAACTACTAGAGACAGAAGTGTACAGATCCTTGACTACTAATGACAAATATATATACATATCCTTGACTACCAATTACAGGGGTGTACAAATCCTTGACTACCAATGACAGTTGTGTACAAATCTTAGGCTACTAATGACAAAGATGTACAGAACCTTGACTACCAATGACAGGGATGTACATATCCTTGACTACTAATGACAGAGATGTACAGATCCTTGACTACTACTGACAGGGGTGTACAAAAACCTTGCTGTGGAAAAGTGTAGAATGTGTGATGACCACCAGGTTAGATCGTCGGTACGGTATAAGTTTTATTTTTCTTCTATCGGGAGTTAAATAAAAACTTAGTCAGTGCATTGCGTGGTGTCGGCAGAGACAAGCGGGCTTTATTCCTGCAAATTCTCCCGGTGGAATAAATATTATAGTTGTAATCTTTAGTTGAGATCGATGCGTCGGAACGTACACGTCTGTAGTGGGATGTGTTGGGACGTCACGTCTATAGGGAGATGCGTTGGAACGTACACGTCTGTAGTGGGATGCGTCGGAACGTACACGTCTGTAGTGGGATGCGCTGGGACGTACACGTCTGTAGTGGGATACGTCGGGACGTACACGTCTGTAGTGGGATGCGTCGGCACGTACACGCTTGTAGTGGTATGCGTCGGGACGTACACGTCTGTGGTGGGATGCGTTGGGACGTACACGTCTGTAGGGGGATGTGTTGGGACGTCGTGTCTGCAGGGGGATGTGTCGGGACGTACACGCCTGTAGTGGGATGTGTCGGGACGTACACGTCTGTAGTGGGATGTGTCGGGACGTACACGTCTGTAGTGGGATGTGTCGGAACGTTCACGTCTGTAGTGGGACTCGTCGGTACGTCCACGTCTGTAGCTGGATTCGTCGATATGTCCACATCTGTAGCTGGATTCATCGGTACATCCACGTCTATAGCTGGATTTGTCGGTACGTACGCACTACCACGTAAAACTGCATGCGTTCAGCTGTCTATAATTTCAGCCAGCATTCAGTTGTTTGCGGAAGACAACAGATGTATCCATGTCCCGAGTATCCTGCTCTGCTATTGTTTATGAAATGACATTCTGTGATTAGTCCGTTGATCGCTTTGTTTTCACAGATCCTGAACAAATTGGCAGTCTGGGCGGTGACATAATTAAGCAATGTTTTCTTTGTGCGGCAGTTTGAGAGCACGGATTATTTATGCTGGCTTGAGAACATAAACATTAAGTTAAACTAATAAGGCACTCCCAGTAGGGTATTCCTAGTTTCAACAGTCATAGATTAACAGAGAAATCACTAAGAGGGACAGAAATGCGGTTCCTGAGAAGAATGCCACATTATGCTTTGAGCAAGGAATTACTAGGGGCGTTCAAATCAAGCCGGGACTTTTTGTTCTAGTTCGACCTGAATGGGTTATAGCGTGCTGGAATTGCTGTCATTAATTAGGGGCACTTGTGTCCTATTACAGCTAGGCGGTCCACTTGTCAGAGCTGAGGCAGAAGCTATCGGGCTGCCGTCCAGACATGGAAAAGGCCGAACTCGGTCCTAGCAACCACATATCTGAGCGCAGAAGAAGGTTGAAGCCTGCTGTAACATTGGGGGACTCGGTGGTCTGGAGTTTAAATCACGGTGGAGTTTAAATCACGGTGGAGACCCAAGTTTTTTTTTTCACATGGATCTGATAAAAATTCTTCAGATCTCTTGGTAGTGAGATCGTACTTCCGTGTTCAGTGTCAAGCACGCTAAAAATGCCATGTCAGTTTGAAATATGTTCAAAATCGACCTATTTCTTTTTTACCTTTTCCCTGGTGGTTTGTTCAGAGCAGCTATAGATGGCGTCTAACTGGCTGCGGGTCTACTTAGCTTTAGTGTTTGAGTCTATTAAGATGGACTCGCACATCGTGTAAAAAAACTCCCTCCAAGAAACTGGTAATATACAAACTCTATGGAGTATTCTAAACCATTATAAAGACGAAAACACTGTAAGGGCTTGCATGGAACAGTGTGTTGCGATGACGTTTCTTGTTAAAGAAGCCGTGAAACCTGTGCAAATTTGCACAATACGGTGATGAGACACTAGGTCGCAGTAAGACATTTGAATGGTGTAAACGCTTTAGAGAAGACCGTACATCCGTGAGTGATAATCCCGGCCGTGGTGGCTCTCAATCCAGCACAGTCATTATTGTAAATACCCAGATTAGTAGATCGTTAATTCTACCCAGATTAGTAGATCGTTAATTCTAGCATCTACTTGGGCCAAGAAATGACGATCTCCCACGACATACATAAATAGATCTCTCGAAGAATAAGCAGCGGGGTGGTTTAGCTTCAACCGCGTCATCAAGACCGTACTTCAACAGATGAAAATAAACAAAGTGAGAGCTCACATCAACAGGTTGGTCATTCCAGCCATGGTATATGGCTGCGAGGTGGGGAACGTAGGAAAAAGTGACATTGCGTGGCTCCAAGCTACTCAACGATCACTGTCGCTTTCACTACGAAATCACTTCCGCAACACCACGTTCAGGAAATAACTAGGTAGATACAGCGTTGCTAAAAAAGTACAGGTGGGCAGGCCACGTGGTACGCATGCCTGATAATAGCTGGACACGTCAAGTGACGTCAGGGTGATCCTACACCTATAATCATCGCCCCGGACCGTCCGCCAATGAGATTTGTTTTTGGTTTTCTCTTTTTTGCCTTCGCCATATTTCTCTATTCCCCAACGTGGAATGCGTTGCACTGTGGTTTTTATTTTGCGCCTGTCGGCCCAGTGCATCTGACTTCAGCATCCATTTTATGAAAGGGCCTATTTCCTCCTTCATTTTCTAAGGGTTTGCTTCCCTGGGGTAATGGCCGGTGCTGTGTTGGGCATCGAACCCAGCATCGAGTTGTAAGCTGTGCCACTTAACCACGACGTCCCCTAACCCATGAATGAGGGACGGATTGGCGTTGACCACAGCGCGTGCCCTTCGCCGGCGGGTTCTACATCCACACCTAAAGGATTCCATTCATCTACTCCTCAACCCCTTGGTCTGAACTCTCTCTCAGGACCTGTCCTGCTTGAGTGACCATGCCAGGAGTAAAGCTCCCTCGCTCATTGGGGCTTACAAGTTCTCCAACCACGTGATGGTGGGCATACCTGATGAGAGTAACAGAAACCAACATTACGCTGTTTCAGCACCACTGTCATTTGAAGACGAATTAAACATTTAACGCCAACCTTAAAAATACAGATTTCTCATTACATATTTTTTTTCATTCTCCGTGCGTTTTCGTGTTAGAAGAATTTGCTTTTCCTCGAGCGGTATAATTTTAAAACACTGATCAATACTTCTCCAGAATAAATATGTGTTTAGAACTTATATCCGTATGAAAACAAGTTACAGTTAACACTAAATTGGTACACCCCCTTAATCTGTAACGGTTAAAATAATCCAATAACATAATTGTCGCCGTTTGTAGGTCGGTATGTTTGTACGTCTTCAACAGTTGCACGTGATTCACAGCATCCGCTCATACCAATACCACCAATACCCATAATTCACTTTTGTGGAAAACGTAGAAATCTTTATGTCGATGGTTCGAATACGGCTCGGGGACATTTTTACTGTCCTTAAAAAAATTGTTTTTAAACACCATTTTTAAAAGGCGTGAATTGTATTTCTCATTTTCAGAATTCAATTCTTGTACACTGAATATTTTACTCAGCAATATCTTTCTGTATGTTCTGAATCGGTGAATTACGTAATACAATGGTAGTGATAGTGGTATGTGAATAGAATAATTGAGTTTGAATATTATCAATGATTTTCTCTCATGTTATACTGTTGGTACGTAAATAAATGAATTTGGTTTATAGTTTATATATATATATATATATATATATATATATATATATATATATATATATATATATATATATATATATATATATATATATATATATATATATATATATATATGATGTTCGTCCATCACAAATAATTCAGACCACTCTCTTTGTTCAGCCGTGTGGACAGTCTTTTCTCTTGCTGAGTCCGCTGAAATGTGTGACTTGCGCGGTGATTTCGATTAAAGTGAGGAATAAACCTTCTGAGACGTGGTCTTATTTTCTTATGAGACGTAGTCTTATTTTCTTCTGTGGTCTTATTTTCTTATGAGACGGGGTCTTATTTTCTTCTGTGGTCTTATTTTCTTCTGAGTCATAGTCTTATTTTCTTCTGTGGTCTTATTTTCTTCTGAGTCATAGTCTTATTTTCTTCTGTGGTCTTATTTTCTTCTGGGACGTGGTCTTATTTTCTTCTGTATTCTTATTTTCTTCTGTGGTCTTATTTTCTTATGAGACGTGGTCTTATTTTCTTCTGAGTCAAAGTCTTATTTTCTTCTGTGCTCATATTTTCTTATGAGACGTAGTTTTATTTTCTTCCTTGGTCTTATTTTCTTCTGAGTCATAGTCTTATTTTCTTCCTGGGCGTGGTCTTATTTTCTTTTGTGGTCTTATTTTCTTTTGTGGTCTTATTTTCTTATGAGACTTAGTCTTATTTTCTTCTGAGTCATAGTCTTATTTTCTTCTGAGACGTGGTCTTATTTTCTTCTGTGGTCTTTTTTTCTTCTGAGGCGTGGTCTTATTTTCTTTTGTGGTCTTATTTTCTTATGAGACATAGTCTTATTTTCTTCTGAGTCATAGTCTTATTTTCTTCTGAGACGTGGTCTTATTTTCTTCTGTGGTCTTATTTTCTTCTGAGGCGATGTCTTATTTTCTACTGAGGCGTGGTCTTATTTTCTTCTGAGGCGTGGTCTTATTTTCTTCTGAGGCGTGGTCTTATTTTCTTCTGAGGCGTGGTCTTATTTTCTTCTGTTGTCTTATTATCGTGTGAGATGTGGTCTTATTTTCTTCTGAGGCGTGGTCTTATTTTCTTCTGTTGTATGATTTTCTTCTGAGGCCCGGTCTGATTTTCTTCGGAGACGTGGTCTTATTTTCGTCTGAGGCGTGGTCTTTGTTTCTTCAGAGGCGCCGTCTTGGCTTCATCTGAGGTGAGGTAACCAGTTGTCTTCGATGTACTATTAGTGCAGGTTTTTTCTGTCTTCACTTCTGGGAACCTACAGCGGCATTTATAAAGGATCCCGTTTCTGCGTCATGTGACATATTAGGGAATGTGGTATCTTGCCCATATTTGTTTTTGACCAACGGTACGGTAGGAATAATGTCAACATCACGACGGCAGTATCTTCCTCCCAATAATCATATTTTACTCAAATGAATTGTTTAGACTAGGTCGACGTCGTTGCCGTTAGTGATCGAAAAAATATCCGTTATCAAAAAGGATTGAACCTAGATAGCCTTGTTGGACAGCAATGGATTAATGTGGTTCGAACCCCTTTATCAGATCACTACTCTGCTCTAACCACTCGGTCATGCCAGTCTCATCTACAGGTATCTATAACCATCGTTAAATCCTCAAAAGAAACGATATTCTAGGCACGCCGTTAGACTTCCACCTGTTCAAACAGGACACCGGGGTGAATCCCTCGCTCGATTCCAAATCACGTTGCAATTGACAAAATCTCGGGCCAAAGTATTGTAGTAGACATAATGATCGGGGTTCCCAGCCTATGTTGGTCCGTATATATCCATAGCTTGTAGAGAGCCTTCCCCATACCCTTTTGGCGTGTAGCAAACCTGCCTGTCTCCTGTAAACTGTAAGTAAACCTTTCATGGTTTCAAATACACCTACATGTACATTCATGGCTTATTGTAAACCATCCAGTAGCCCTTGGCTTGTAGTAAACGATCCAGTAGCCCTTGGCTTTTAGTAAACCATTCAGTACTCCTTGACTTGTAGTAAACCATCCAGTAGCCCTTGGCTTGTAGTAAACCATCCAGTAGCCCTTGGCTTGTAGTAAACCATCCAGTAGCCCTTGGCTTGTAGTAAACGATCCAGTAGCCCTTGGCTTTTAGTAAACCATTCAGTACTCCTTGACTTGTAGTAAACCATCCAGTAGCCATTGGCTTGTAGTAAACCATCCAGTAGCCCTAAGCTTGTAGTAAACCATTCAGTACCTCTTGGCTTGTAGTAAACCATTCAGTACCTCTTGGCTTGTAGTAAACCATTCAGTAGCCCTAAGCTTGAAGTAAACCATTCAGTACTCCTTGACTTGTAGTAAACCATTCAGTAGCTCTAAGCTTGTAGTAAACCATTCAGTACTCCTTGACTTGTAGTAAACCAGCCAGTAGCCCTTGGCTTGTAGTAAACCATTCAGTAACCCTAAGCTTGTAGTAAACCATGCAGTACCCCTTCGCTTGCAGTAAACCATTCAGTACCCCTTCGCTTGCAGTACACCATTCAGTACCCCTTCGCTTGCAGTAAACCTTTGCATATTCCTTGGATCTGTAGAGGAGACAGATCAGACAAAACATGCTGATCGGATAATGTTAGTCAGGGTCAGGTAAAATGTACTGACAAAATCCACATGTCACGTCCATACAGTTCTCCGAGAAAACAGACTTTAACGAGTTGGGGGAGCGACGTGATCTGCGTAGTAGTGAGCGCACGCAGATGAAACCAAGCATATCGCAACAGCCTGAAGGACCCCGGCCTATCTTCATCAGCCCGCTAGAGATGCGAGGAAAGCTACTGCAGCCTGCCACGTAACGCTGTTTTCAGGGCCACAAAAGAATAAACATGCTCATAGTGGGAATTCAACAAGAACAACACCACCAGCACTAACAACAAAACAACAAAACCTGCAACAACAACACCAGCAACAACAACAATAACAACAAAACCAGCAACAACACAAGCAACAACAACAAACCCAGCAACAACAACACAACCAGCAACAACAACAAAACCAGCAGCGACACCTACCACAACAACAACACCAGCAACAACAACAAAACCAGCAACAACAACACCAGCAGCAACAACAAGAACACCAGCAACAACAACACCAGCACCAACAACACCAGCAACAACAACACCAGCAACAACAACATCAGCAAAAACAACAACACCAGCAACAACAACACCAGCAACAACAACACCAGCAACAACAACAACACCAGCAACAACAACACCAGGAACAAGAACACCAGCAGCAACAATAACACCAGCAACAACAACACCAGCAGCAACAACAACAACACCAGCAATAACAACAACACCAGCAACAACAACAACAGCAACAACAACAACACCAGCAACAACAACACCAGCAGCAACAACAACAACAGCAACAGCAACAACACCAGCAATAACAACAACACCAGCAACAACAGCAACAACAACAACAGCAGCAACAACAACACCAGCAACAACAACAGCAGCAACAACAACAACACCAGCAATAACAACAACAACAACAACAACAGTAACACCAGCAACAACAACAACAGTAACACCAGCAACAACAACAACACCAGCAACAACAACAATACCAGCAATAACAACAACACCAGCAACAACAACAACAGCAACAACAACAACACCAGCAACAACAACACATACTCTTTGGCTCGTAGTAAACCTTTCGTAGTCGTCTTCTTATCGTGTAGTGAATATAACCATGCTGGAACGGGTACAAAGAAGAGCGACAGTACTGCTAATGGGATTCCAGAACTACAGTCATGAGGAAAGATTAAGAAAACCCAGCCTACTGTGTCTAGAAAAGAGAAGAATTCGAGGTGACTTAAAACAGGTTTATAAGATGATCAACTGGATGACCCGCTCTTCAGCGGTGGGTTAGGGTCCCAACTTCTCTTCCAACGGTCTCTTTCTTAGGCCATGGTGGACCAGTAGAGAATGAGTCGTCCATCTGTAGCATCGTGAATGTTGTTGCGGGGTGCAAGGGAGTCGGACCAACGTGTTGGTGGTCGTCCCCGTGGTCGTTTATTATCTCCAGGGTACCATATTTCTGTCGCTGTGCTCCAACGATCGTCCGTTCTTATCAGTAAGTGGCTCCCCAGCGATGTTTCAACTTGTCTGCATAAACAACTGCATCTTTCACTAAGGACAACTGACGTATGTCCGAGTTGGGAAGACTTTTTGCGTGCTGGCTATGAAGTGTGAGGCCGACCATGCGTCTCTCGGGCGATAATCAACGGTAAGGATAAATCAGACTATAACAAGTTTTTTTGTTCAAAATACAAGAACAAGAGGACACAGCTACAACCACCTACAAGAACAAGAGGACACAGCTACAACCACCTACAAGAACAAGAGGACACAGCTACAACCACCTACAAGAACAAGAGGACACAGCTACAACCACCTACAAGAACAAGAGGACACAGCTACAACCACCTACAAGAACAAGAGGACACAGCTACAAATTAATTAAGGAACGGTCCAGATTGGATATTAGGAAATTTTGTTTTAGTCAGAGAGTGATGAATGCTTCGAATGCATTGCGACAGGAAATAGTGCAGTCAGGGCCAATTAATGTGTTACAAAACAGATTGTATGCGCATAGTTTTTAGATCAAGGAAGCGAAAAGGAAACTGGTTGTATACAGACTCTGCATAGTCTTCTATACCGGTATTTTTTGTAATGTGCGTTCGCATATTGCCTTATTTCTCTATTCCCCAAGGCAGTGTGTGTTGCACTGTCGTTTTTATTTTGCTCCTGTCGGCCCAGTGCATCCGACTTCAGCATTCATTTTATGTAAGCGTCTGCTTCCTCCTGCATTTTCTAATGGTTTGCTTCCCCGGGGGAAACGGTCAATGCTGTGATGGGGATCGAACCGAGCAACTTCTGGTTGCGAGCCGTGTCACTTAACAACTAGCCCACGCCGTCCCCTTTACCAGTATAAAGACGTTATCATCATCATGAGTCCCGTAACCTGAAAGGCCATTTGGGGTTCCCACCACTCAATTCAGTTTTGTACCAGGATATTTGTTGTAGCTATGGACCTTTCCGTCCACTCTCTGATATTGTCTTCCCATATCTCTTTCTGTCTCACTCTCTTAGACTTCCCAGGCACAGTACCTTAAAGGACCGTCTTGGGCAACCCAGATGATCTTGAAACATGCCCATATCATGGGATCTTGCGTGCTTTTACCATAATCAATAGGTCCTTATATTGGCCTCTCTATCTTAACGATGTCCCGAACTGCCTTATTCGTGACGTGGTCTAGAAGGTTGGCTAATGCCGAGGATTCAACGCAGACATCTCATCTCCATTGCACAAATTCTTCGTTCTAGAACGGCCGTCAGAGTCCCCCAAGTTTCACGCGCGTAAATGTACACGGAAGTGACAAGAGCATACATTAAACTCAACTTTGATTTCAGATTGATGCTTTTCTCCCTCCATTTCGGACTCGGTTTGGTCAGAGAAGCCATGGTCATCGCCACTCTTGCCTGAATTACAAGGAAATTAAAAATTTGTCTGTGAATTTAGATACAAGGATCTGCCGAAAGACGGATGTGTTGGGCCGAAAGCTGCAAATATCGCAGTCAAGCTGTAAACTAGCGACACAACGCATTCCGTTCTCCGGACTACATCCTGCTACTTGCGAAGCCCTGTTACGGGCTTGGTAGTGGGAGATTGAGAACGAACGCAGAAGAAGAAGATACAAGGAAATGGAAGATTTGTATGTGAATTTAGACTCGAGGATACTAACATTTCTTTTTGGATTTAGACACAAGGATGTGGAAGATTTTCCATGGGGAGGATGGACTCTCTAATCTCCATAGTGGTAAACGTGTTGGGAGCTTCGCATTGCACTACAGTTAGGAGGACTCCAGTCCACCGTCATCAAGTACGCCTACAAGCGCTCATGATGGCAATGGTTTGAACGATGATCAACGATCGAAACATTTATTGAATAATCATTTCCTACACGCTCCATGGGCCCAACAAGTTTGGAACCCTTGACACAGGTACACGGAGGCTGGTCACTAGACTATCATTCGCTGGGTCACCTACTTAGCGGGTTATATTCGTGTGAGAACAGCGTTCACATTATACCTGTGCTTTCAGTACAGGCTCCATGAGTCCTGAGCTTTGGAATCCCTGACCTAGGTACATCAAGGCTGGTCGCTAGACCTGTCATTTATACTCTGGCACGTCTCCTCTACTAGCAATTATCTCCACCTTTCACAGCCAGCCGGAACGGTCTGATCAGTGACCACGCCCCGCTACTCTGAAATCTCACTCCAATACAATCTTCACTCTAATACAGACGTATCTTCACTGTAATACAGGCATATCTTCACTCTAATACAGACGTATCTTCACTGTAATACAGGCATATCTTCACTCTAATACAGACGTATCTTCACTCTAATACAGACTATCTTCACTCTAATACAGACTTATCTTCACTCTAATACAGACTATCTTCACTCTAATACAGACTTATCTTCACTGTAATGCAGGCATATATTCACTCTAATACAGGCATATCTTCACACTAATACAGTCGTATCTTCACTCCAATACACTTATCTTCACTCTAATACAGACATACCTCCACTCTAATGCAGACGTACCCTCACTCTAATGCAGCCATACCTTCACTCTAATGCAGACATAACTTCGCTAACAGAAGTATCTTCACTAATATACTTATTGTGGAGGTACCAGCGTGTATGTAGTCAAATTTTCGGTTACCATTGCTAAGTTGCCAGCTTGCATTTAGTCAGATGCCCGGTTGCCATACTCGAATTACCAGCTTGTATGTAGTAAAATTCCCGGTTGCCATCCTCGAGTTACCAGCTTGTATGTAGTCAAATTCCCGGTTGCCATCCTCGAATTACCAGCTTGTATGTAGTTAAATGCCCGGTTGCCATCCTCGAGTTACCAGCTTGTATGTAGTTAATGCCCGGTTGCCATACTCGAATTACCAGCTTGTATGTAGTCAAATGCCCGGTTGCCATCCTCGAGTTACCAGCTTGTATGTAGTTAAATGCCCGGTTGCCATACTCGAATTACCAGCTTGTATGTAGTCAAATGCCCGGTTGCCATCCTCGAGTTACCAGCTTGTATGTAGTTAAATGCCCGGTTGCCATCCTCGAGTTACCAGTCTGTATGTAGTCAAATGCCCGGTTGCCATCCTCGAGTTACCAGCTTGTATGTAGTTAAATGCCCGGTTGCCATCCTCGAGTTACCAGTCTGTATGTAGTCAAATGCCCGGTTGCCATCCTCGAGTTACCAGCTTGTATGTAGTTAAATGCCCGGTTGCCATCCTCGAGTTACCAGCTTGTATGTAGTCAAATGTCCCTTTGCAATTATATCTGCCTTCCATTGATTTACTAGTAGTTTTCTTTCCACGTGCCATTAAGCGCCATGGGGAGTTTAAGTCGTCTGTCCTGCGCCAAGTGCGTTTCGTCGGTCAATGTGAGCCCGTGTCGCTACACACTCACTCTAATGTTGTCTACATACCTGCCTCGCGGCCGCCCCTTTACTCTGTAGCGAGATCTACCAGCGCTGTAAGCCATCAGGGGCAAGTTCATGAACTTGCATTCTCATGAGATGACCAGCGTTTGTTTGGGGCCTAGAAATGTGCGCAGGACAAGACCGAATTCTTTTGGTATTCTGTCTGTCCTGGTAACACCGATGACCTTCCTCAAACTTTTCATTTCACAAGTCGAACTTCTGCTTCCACGTGCCCTGGACAGAGGTCATGTTTGTCGTCGGTAGCACAGAGTCGGCAGAAATATACTGTTTATCAGCTGTTGTTTTGTTGGCAAACTATGCAGTGATCACAGCTGATAAGTCGCATCAGATGCTTTCTGACACCTAGTCAGGGATTTCTCTGTCGATCCTTCCGTCTGCCGACAAAAAAATGCTGCCCAAATACTTGAACACATGGACCTGTTGAAGAGCAATATCATTGACACTTATGTTGAGTGGACCAGGTACTCTGATGATCCTCGTAGTTTCTGTTTTCTCTCGTTAATTCGCATATTGAATTTTGAATAGACACACGCGTATTCGTGTGATTTTGCAGTTTATTTTCATCGTCGTACAACAGACACTGATTCTGCCGAAAACGGATGTGTCAAAGCGAAAGGTGCAAATATCACAGTCAATGCATTCCGTTCTCCGGACGACATCCTGCTACTTGCAAGGCTCAGTCCAGGGCTTGGTAGCGGGAGATAAAGAACGAACGCAGAAGAAGACGAAGACACTGATCATTGGCAAAAAGCAATTCGTGTATTTTGTCACTATCAATATACTATTGGTGTCCTTGACTCTATTGATTGTGTATGCTGTTGTCACGGAAGGGTATATCGTGACTGTAATTATGTTCAGTTACACATAGCGACAGACGTCATAGCTTGAGATGGCAGGCACAAACAACGAGACAGATGGACAACCTTGGTTGACTATCGGGGCACAGAAGAACAGCAGATGTGTTAAGGACGACTCGGAATATATTCTTCTTTTTCTTCTTCTTCTTCTTCTTCTTCTTCTTCTTCTTCTTCTTCTTCTTCTTCTTCTTCTGTATATTCTTATTCTTCCTCTTCCTCTTCTTCTTTTTCCTATGGCGATGCATTCCAAGCATTCATTTCTCTCTGACTACACAAAGTATTTCCTAATGTCTAATCTGGGCCTTTCTTTAATCAATTTGTAGCGGGGTGGGGTTCAATATAGTACAGTTTGTTAGCTACCGATCGCAAGAGATGATGGCGACATCAGCAGATGGTTTTGTCTTGATGATGTAACTTGCGCTGTAATTGGATTGAAGTGAGAAGGAGCTGCGCGGGTCATCAACCTCACTATCTGGTCCCGGCGTACCTTGGATCAGTAGCAAGACATCAGCCAAAACGACTGGAGTTAACTCAGGATGTAATCACTCTGGCTCCACCTCCCTTGAGACCAGGGGTCGCTTGAAACTTACGAGACTATATCGCCCACCGTTTCCGTTCGTCGCTTTAAGAGACGAGTGCCTAACCTCTTGATCACAGCGACCATACAGTACAGTATTGTCCCATGAAGCAGCTAGATAAGGCATATATTAGCAGTCGTATGGCATTCAATACAGTACATTTCACTAAATCTACGTACGCAACCAGATCCCATCGCCGTGTACGTCGATGTCCACGGTGTAAGTCTCATGCAGCATATAGGTCAAATAAAGTTGAGACGATGTGTCTCAGCCAATATTTTTGAAGCCATCCCTGGAGGCACGCCGATTTTCATCGACAAATGAAGAAGCTGGCGATCTAGTGCTTCATGAGAGAGACAATACCACTATAGAGAAAGCATCAGTACCTGATGATCTGCTCCATAACTATATACGTTCGCTTCCTAAACCTTGCATGGATTCCACCCTCCTCAGAAGCTATTGAATAATCATACTTGAGCAGAAGACACAGCAGTAAATAAGCTGACAGATGCCATCGACTCATGGCTTGTTGGTTGCGTCAGGGTCAGCAGCTGACCAAGACTATTCCGCATCCACCGGCGGCCCTGGAAACAGGCTGCATATGTGTAGTCTCGCTAACAGAATAAAAATTGCAGTGGGAGGAAAAACCCGGTCCCAAAAATGCCGTGCAGCAGCCGGATTGGGGCTGCGAAGTGGGGTATCTGGTTGAATCTTCTCGACTAGCGGAAGGGGGAGGGGGGGGGTGTCATCGTTGAGGAGAGTCTGGCATACAGAACAGTAACCTCCAGTACGAAAAGGAGATGGGACCAGTGGCTCCAGCTCTGAGATGGCTATCAGGTACGTCTTTAACAGGGGCAGTCATCGTGTCAGACTCCCAATCTTTATTTCGGAATGTACAGAAGGACTGTCTAAGGCAGCTGCAGAGGCATCAAACCTGGACAGGCTGGTGTGGTCATTCTGGGGTCCTGGGCAACGAGAGAGCTAACATCATGGTTTCATGGTCACTAATTACGGGTACACTAGATAAGGGTAGGAGTGATAATTTAGATCTTATCTATCACCGCCTGTTAGATGAGACCGCAATAGATGAATCAGCAATTCGTAAATCTTTCATATGGCACGAGGTTCCAGAATAATGGGGCACAAGAGGGGATGGAGCAGAAGTGTGTACAACCAACGAACTGCAGGAACCATTAGTATCCACGCCCTTCGCCATTTTCTGAGGGAGATCGAGCACAGAGTGCAGTGACCACGTTTCCTAAGAACAGAACAGATACATCAAGTAGATATTCTGGCCATATACAAGTGGTGTGGGATTTCAACGCTTGAATCAGTTTTAACAAGTCTGTGCGATACTTTCTTTCCGTGTCCAAGCACTACTTCACGCATACAGTATCCAGCGACATGGATTGTCTTGTTATTTGCCTCCAGCACGTCGCACCTATTGCATGTTTCCTGGAGGTTGGGGCAGGTCATCTGGTGGCCTGGATCCTCTATTGCGCCACGGTCACATCATCTGTGTATCCCCATTTTATATTCCTCTTGTATCGTGATACACCAGTTAGGAGTCTGTTCAGCGACTTCCATGTTGTGTATGGTAGATGATGTCCTGGGTAAGGTTCCTCCCGAAATTCCATCTCTGGGACCTGCATCAATATTCGTCCCATCTTTCGATACGGCAACTTTTAGGGCTTGTCTGTATGGGCTGTGTTGATTTTAGGAAGACATGTCTGGATTTGAGTCTTGTGCTCTGTACCTGCGTCCCTCACTGCTACGGGGATCACACTGATTAGTCACTTTGTTAGCCAGCAGCCATCAAAATAGCCCGTTTCCAGAGAGCACTACAGGGACGTCGTGGCCAGGGTCTTGACCAGCATATTTTACCTGACCCTGGCTAACATGAGTGATCAGTATATTTTACCTGACCCTGACTAACATGTCAGGTCAGTATGTTTTGTGTGACCTAGACCAAAATGTCTGATCAGCATATTTTGCCTGACCCTGACCAACATGTCTGATCAGTATGTTTTGCCTGACAAAATGTTCGTCTTCTTCCTATCAAATAAGGTAACTGTGTAACCTTATTTGACTTGATATGTGTGTTCAAAGAATGTGTTCATTATCCGTTACTTTAAAAAAAATAAAAAGATAGCTTCCAAAATTCCTCTCAGGGCCACTGTTTGAAAAACCTTCTAAAGCATGACGTTGCATTCGATCCTAGCTGATTATCCCCGCTTGGTTAGCACGGCAATATTTAAATTTAGGTGAAGATAATGTTTCGGTTTGTCGTTGACTCTGTGCACCCTCCCCTTCCATTAGTCTGTTCGGGATGTGGTGACTCGATTTAATCCTTCTAGTGGAGGATGCCAAATAGAAATCAAGAAGAGAATTAGAGATGGCCAACGTGAGTCATATGCAGTCCTAGGCCTGTTCGTGTTTAGGGAATAATAGTCCCACTGCATCCTCACTCATGTCGTAAAAGGCGACTAAAGAGAGTTGTTCATGAGGCTAGCATTCCTGTAGTGTACAAACATGCTGCAGAAAACACTTCTGCGATAAAAGTACTCAAAGTGGTTTGATGCAGGCTTTCTATGGTGGTGGCTTTATGCTCAGGCTGGATTGAAAATAGGACAAGAAGAAGAAGAATAAGATCTTCCATGCATGTTGTGAAAGGTGACTGAAGGGCGGGGTTAATGTCTTCACTGTTGTTTGAAATGACGTGTTTGAGGCTATTTATAGATGCATGTTATCAGTGGTCTCGAGGTAAGGTGTTCGCCTCGGGTGCTGGAGGTTGCGGGTTCAAATCACACTGGAGACCGGGATATTTTTACACGTGGATCATCCGGTAAAAATGTCCTCCGATCTCTGAGTAGTGAGATCAGACACCCGTGTCCAGTTGCGCGAACGCTAAAAATCCATTGGCATTTGGAAATCGAAAAGAGCAGGCCTCACAGTCGCTGCTTTGCCAAAATTAAAGATAAAATCTACTCAAGTTATTCTAGGGATTCTTGCCCAACGAAGAATATGTCGGAAGAAGGGAACTGTGTGGCTATAACATCCGGTCTTGGTTACGTGGTTAGCGGAGCAGTAGAGATGGCACCTGACAGGGTCTACCTTGCTCTAATTTACGCTTTCACCACCGCCAGTTCCAAAAATAGGCGACCGTATATTCCAGGAGCTACCAACCAAATCGATGGTAACAGATACTGGGATTGGTCTGTGTAGTCACCAGCGGATTTTCGCGTTTCAATCCATCAAATCAGGTGGCAGCCAAGAAGACTGTGTTTCGGGTCTTCGCCGGCCCCCTCACAGCTTTTCAAACATATCTTTCCCATGCCAAACTGTCTTTCTTTTGTCTGCATAAGTGGGACAGTCCTGCAGGATATGTTTTGTTGATTGTTTGGCTCCTCCGCAATCACATGTAACGGTGTCTCTAAGTCTCATTCTGTGGAAGTATGCCTTTGAGTCTGCATTGTCCCATTCTGAGTCTGGAAACTTTTATCTACCAAGTTTGTCTGCTGTCATTTTCTGGCTTGAGTTATTTATACTGGTCTCTCCATTTCGTCTTCATGGATCCTTTGATGAGTGTCTTTGTGCTGGTCTCTCCTTTTCGTCTTCATGGATCCTTTGATGAGTGTCTTTGTGCTGGTCTCTCCATTTCGTCTTCATGGATCCTTTGATGAGTGTCTTTGTGCTGGTCTCTCCATTTCGACTTCATGGATCCTTTGATGAGTGCCTTTGTGCTGGTCTCTCCATTTCGTCTTCATGGATCGTTTGATGAGTGTCTTTGTTTTTTTTATGGCTCTACGAATGGCGAGTCTACAGGCCACCACATCCGGCGTTTGCGAGCTCATCTGCATTCTCGTTTCACACAGTGGGCCGTAAATCCACTTTAGTACCAAGTCTGTGTTTTTTTTTTTAGGGGGAACCGCAACGCGATGGTATATTTTATGTCGTGTGATAGTCTATCTTGTTTTGGACAAGATGGCTTGGATTCCGCTCCTGGAGTCAGTAAGAAGGTGCTACAGTGAGAGGCCAGACCTCAAATCGCTCTGCCACTCCCACGCTCATTTCCTTAAAACGTGCTTCCAAATCGTCTTCTTTTGTCGCCTTACTTTCTATCATGTTGTAGCCAAGTGTCGTGGGGTATGTATTTGTCTTTTGTCGCCTTACTTTCTATCATGTTGTAGCCAAGTGTCGTGGGGTATGTATTTGTCTTTTGTCGCCTTACTTTCTATCATGTTGTAGCCAAGTGTCGTGGGGTATGTATTTGTCTTTTTGTCTCTCTCGTGACCCGAATAACATTTTCCTCCATTTTTCGACAGGTCTCGTTCACGGCAGGCCTCGGTCTACCTCTCGCCCTACTTTCTGATGTTCTCCCATAGAAGGTTGCATTGTCACAATGTGGTCTGGTTGCATTGTCACAATGTGGTCTGGTTGCATTGTCACAATGTGATTTGTTTGCATCGTCACAATGTGGTCTGGTTGCATTGTCACAATGTGGTATGGTTGCATTGTCACAATGTGGTCTGGTTGCATTGTTTCAATGTGATTTGGTTGCATTGTCACAATGTGATATGATATGGTTGCATTGTCACAATGTGGTCTGGTTGCATTGTCACAATGTGATCTGTTTGCATCGTCACAATGTGGTCTGGTTGCATTGTCACAATGTGGTCTGGTTGCATTGTCACAATGTGGTCTGGTTGCATTGTCTCAATGTGATTTGGTTGCATTGTCACAATGTGGTATGGTTGAATTGTCACAATGTGGTCTGGTTGCATTGTCACAATGTGATCTGTTTGCATCGTCACAATGTGGTCTGGTTGCATTGTCACAATGTGGTCTGGTTGCATTGTCACAATGTGGTCTGGTTGCATTGTCTCAATGTGATTTGGTTGCATTGTCACAATGTGATATGGTTGCATTGTCACAATGTGGTCTGGTTGCATTGTCACAATGTGGTCTGGTTGCATTGTCACAATGTGGTCTGGTTGCATTGTCACAATGGGATCTGTTTGCATCGTCACAATGTGGTCTGGTTGCATTGTCACAATGTGGTCTGGTTGCATTGTCACAATGTGGTCTGGTTGCATTGTCTCAATGTGATTTGGTTGCATTGTCACAATGTGGTATGGTTGAATTGTCACAATGTGGTCTGGTTTCAGTGTCACAATGTCGTCTGGCTGCATTGTCACAATGTGATCTGGTTGCATTGTCACAATGTGGTCTGGTTGCATTGTCACAATGTGGTCTGGTTGCATTGTCACAATGTGGTCTGGTTGCATTGTCGCAATGTGGCCAAACGAATCCATTCTATGAAATGAGGAAAGACAATGTGAAGATGCACTTCCTGGTATTGTGTAGGCGAAGTCAGTAACAAAAACTTATCGAGCTCAGTTCATGTGTCGTCTCCACGGCAAAGCTAATCTGCAATGGATTTCCATCTCCTTCGTCTCGTGCGAGAACCTTCCAGCTGCTTGACTTCCCAGTATTGTTTTCAGCAAGGTCATGTCTTTTTATGTCACCGTATTATCACAACAGTCCAACTCAGAATTCGTTCACCTATTCTCATTGTAGACCTCATTTCTACAAACTAATCGGAATTTCATTAAACTAACTCCTCGTCTTAAGGAAACAAAGAAAAACAAAAATACAATTTTTGTAAGTACATTTTTTTTACAAGTTATTTGTTTAATGTCCCCTGTATCTCAATTTTGTGTAATCTCACACGGTCGGTATCGATTTGCTGTCATCGGGTAATCATATGTACCCACAATATGACCGTCAAGAGCTGATTAATTAGCAAAACTACTCACGAGACCGGCTCCGATACTGCCAGCTTTGTTGACTCGACGTGTTCGCAAGTATCGATTACTTTGTTGACAAATTAACAAGTTCTAGTGAGAAAACACAGACATGCGCAAACATAAATTATTATTCTTCATTTTATTCTTTTCTTCTTAGATTTCTGTTCTTCCTGTTTTTGGTACATTACAGATCAATGAATAATTCCTTAACCCCATAGTTCATAGGGGTGCCATAATGGAAACATCAACATACAGGCCTCCATAATTCTCAATCGCCAGCCCTGCCAACGAGCGTAGAAAAACTATATACTGTCCATTCTTTGATGTTATCAACCCAAGACTTTCACTGACCTCCTTACCTCCTTCCACTTGCGTAGGCTACTATGTACCCCCACCAGTTACTTCTTCTTCTTCTTCTTCTTCTTCTTCTTCTTCTTCTTCTCGTTCGCCATGTTACCCTGTTACTTAACTTAACTTAACGTCTTTATACTGGTTTAGAAGACTCTGCAGAGTCTGTATACAACCAGTTTCATTTACATCACCTTGTTCTAAAAGCTATGCGCATCCAATTTATTCTTAAATACATTAACTGTCCCAGCCTCCACTACCTCCCCTGGCAATTCATTCCAAGCATTCACTACTCTCTGACTAAAAAAATACTACCTAATATCTAATCTGGACCTCTCTATAGTTAATTTGTAGCTATGCCCTCTTGTTCTTGTGGATGGTTGTATTTTCCACACAAAAAAACTTTTTATATTCTAATTTATCCATTCGTCTGATCATTTTATAAATCTGTTTTATATAATTCAGACCCTGGTATAAGTCACCTCGAATTCTTCTCTTTTCTGGACACTGTAGCCCGGTTTTTCTGGGTCTTTCCTCATAACTGTAATTCTGAAATCCCACTATCAGCTGACTAAAAAAATCGTCTGCCCGTGAAGCCCAGTTATCTGCATTAGTTTCTTTTGCAAGTACAGTTTGTAGTTTCCACTGTAGACATTCTTCCCTGCCATGCTGTTAACTTTCCAGTATCTTTTGTCTTTGTTGCCTTGGTGAATCTTTGCCCAGATGTTTCAGCGTTTTTCCCATGCGATTCTTAACATTGTTGCGTCAATGTGCAGGAAGCAGTGAAACAGGCAAATGCAGTGTTAGGTATGCTACAAAGAAATATTAAACATAGGAGCAAGGAAGTGATTGTCAAAACTGCATAAAGCATTAGTTAGACCTAGATTGGAGTACTGTGTTAATGTGGGAAGTCAAGTCCTTATCATAGAGGAAATATAATCATGCTGGAAAGGATACAAAGAAGAGCGACACAACTGATAGTGGAATTCCATAATTATAGTAATAAGGAAAGATTAAAAAAGAGATTAACAACGAGAGATTAAAACGCAATAAAGAGAGTAACAAAGAGCGATCAACACATAATAGCAATATTTATCTACAAGGTCGTTCACATACTATTTGCAGTTGTGGCAGGACATGGTTAGGAATGAAGACCTATGGGAAATGGGATAGCAAAAGCCACTGGGACAACAAATTAAGCGAAGAAAATGAGTCTTGATAGGACATACGCTGCGGAATGCACCGTAGAACATAGGCAGGCTCTTACGTGGAATCCTCGAGGGAAGAGAAATAGTGGTCGCCCAAAAAATACACTGAGAAGAGAATAATGCGAGACGGAATTAAGATTAAATTATTTACACACGGAGAAAGGTAGATAGACCAGCACAGGACCGTGCATGCCAACGGGATGTTGTGTACGGTCTATGTACTGAGGGGATTGAGGGCTTTAATTGATTGATTAATTCATTGTTTGACTATACTAAAGTATATGTGTATCAACTACAACCGATTGATCAATAAGGGAGGCATACCGTATCAGTGGTCTCGAGGTAAGGTGTTCGCCTCGGTTGGGGGAACCCAGTGGTCTCAAGGTAAGGTCTTCGCCTCGGTTGGGGGAACCCAGTGGTCTCGAGGTAAGATGTTCGCCTCGGTTGGGGGAACCCAGGGGTCTCGAGGTAAGGTCTTCGCCTCGGTTGGGGAAACCCAGTGGTCTCAAGGTAAGGTCTTCGCCTCGGTTGGGGGAACCCAGTGGTCTCAATGTAAGGTGTTCGCCTCGTATGCCGGAGGTCGTGTATTCGAATCACAGTGAGATCGGACTCCCGTGGTCAGTGTTGAGCACGTTAACAATTCTTTGGTAGTTGGAGGTCGAAAAGGGTAGGCTTAATGGCCGCTGCCCGAACAACATTTAAAATTATAAATGTACCCAAGTTATTTGTACCTTTCCCCAGGTGGTTTGTTAAGAGCAGCTATAGATATTTCTTAAGGGAATTATGAGTGAGGCACTTGGAGGTCACGTTGGTACTGTCAAGATAGGGAGCCGAACGATTACCAACCTTCGTTTTGCAGATGATATCGACGAGTTGGCGGGTTCAGAAGCAGAACTCCAGGAATGGGTCAGAAGGCTCGATGAAACAGCTCTTGACTATGGTATGGAGATAAACGATGGAAAGACAAAATTAATGACCAACAACGCCAAGGGCTTCACTAACAGGATAAAAGCTAACGGTCAGGAACTCGAAGTGGTTGACCGTTTTAAATATCTTGGGTCGATTGTCGGTGATGAAGGATCAAAATGTGAAGTGTTGGCCAGAATAGCACAAGACAATAGCGGCGCTTGCACGGCTTAACAAAATCTGGCAAGATAAACGGTTAGCACTAAGCACGAAAATCAGATTAATGTGTACACTGGTCCTGTCAATATTCCTGTTTGTGAGACATGGACAGTTACAGCTGACCTTCAACGGAGGATACAGGCCTTAGAGATGAGATGTTTCCAAAGACTTTTAAACGTCATGTACAAAGATCGAGTTACAAACGAGGAAATACAAGATGGAATTACAACATCAATATAGCCTTTTGACAACCTCTTGGCAACTGTCAAAAGAAGGAAACTCGCTTGGTACGCTCACATATCGAGATCAAATCGTCTTGCAAATACAATCCTCCACGGAAAGGTGCATGGCAGACGACGAAGAGGCCGTCCTAAAAAGAGATGGGGGGACAACATAAAAAAACGGACCAGTCTGCGACCAGAAGGGTCACAGGCAGCGACCGCTGACAGAGAAGCGTGGCGTTTGGTTGTGAGGATGTCTTCATGTGTGCCCCAACGACCTCACCGGTTACGAGATGTCCTGACCTGAACTGATAGATGACGCCTAACTGGCTGCAGGACTACTTGACTCTAGTGTCTATTAAGATGGACTGCACATCGCTAAAAAAAAAAAAAAAACATCCTCCAAGAAACTGGTTGTATACAGACTCTGGAGTCTTCTAAACCAGTATAAAAGACGTTAAGTAAAGTTAAGAAAGTTATTACTGCATTTCCCTATAAGAGTGTCACAGCCGGTTGGTGACCTACGAACTAGTTTAACTGATAGTAATGATGGTCTCGTTATATGTATGCAGTTCGGTGGCCATATGTTCAAGTGATATTTGTGTGTGTGTTTTTACAGAGGGAACTAGACACAACAGCCACAGAGCTAGCCAACAGACAGGACGAAAGTGAGGGCTCCAGGAAGCGACTTGTGGAACAGAGCAGGGAGTTCAAGAAAAATACGCCAGAGGTGAGCTTTGTCTCGTAATAGTGAGAGTGCATGTAGTCATTGTGTAGGGGAGAATGAGAGAGAGGGAGAGAGAAAGAGAGACGTATGTCAGCCAGAGAAAGAGGCATGTTTGCCATTAAATATGGCAGAAAGAGAGAGAGGGAAGTGTTTGGGATTACGTATGAGAGAGAGATAGGGGGGGGGGGTTGGGATTACGTATGAGAGAGAGAGAGAGAGGTGTTTGGCAATGTGTATAGCAGAGAGAGAGAGAGATGTTTTTGGGATTACATATGGCAGAGAGAGAGAGAGAGAGAGATGTTTTTGGGATTACATATGACAGAGAGAGAGAGAGATGTTTTTGGGATTACATATGACAGAGCGAGCAGAGACAGAGAACCACGTGTTTTGGATTGCTAATGGCAGAGCGAGAGAGACATGTATTTGGAATTGTGAATGGCAGAGAGAGAGAGAGAGATGTGTTTAGAATTCTGTATGGCAGAGAGAGAGAGAGAGACATGTGTTTGGAATTGTGTATGGCAGAGAGAGAGAGAGACATGTGTTTGGAATTGTGTATGGCAGAGAGAGAGAGAGACATGTGTTTGGGATTGTGTATGGCAGAGAGAGAGACATGTGTTTGGAATTGTGTATGGCAGAGAGAGAGAGAGAGACATGTGTTTGGGATTGTGTATGGCAGAGAGAGAGACAGAGACATGTGTTTGGAATTGTGTATGGCAGAGAGAGAGAGAGAGAGATGTGTTTAGAATTGTGAATGGCAGAGAGAGACATGTGTTTGGGATTGTGTATGGCAGAGAGAGAGAGAGACATGTGTTTGGGATTGTGTATGGCAGAGAGAGAGAGAGAGAGAGAGACATGTGTTTGGAATTGTGTATGGCAGAGAGAGAGAGAGAGAGATGTGTTTAGAATTGTGAATGGCAGAGAGAGAGAGACATGTGTTTGGAATTGTGTATGGCAGAGAGAGAGAGAGACATGTGTTTGGAATTGTGTATGGCAGAGAGAGAGAGAGAGAGACATGTGTTTGGAATTGTGTATGGCAGAGAGAGAGAGAGACATGTGTTTGGGATTGTGTATGGCAGAGAGAGAGAGAGAGAGAGAGAGACATGTGTTTGGAATTGTGTATGGCAGGGAGAGAGAGAGAGAGAGACATGTGTTTGGAATTGTGTATGGCAGAGAGAGAGAGAGAGAGACATGTGTTTGGAATTGTGTATGGCAGAGAGAGAGAGAGACATGTGTTTGGAATTGTGTATGGCAGAGAGAGAGAGAGAGACATGTGTTTGGAATTGTGTATGGCAGAGAGAGAGAGAGAGAGAGACATGTGTTTGGGATTGTGTATGGCAGAGAGAGAGAGAGAGAGAGAGACATGTGTTTGGAATTGTGTATGGCAGAGAGAGAGAGAGAGAGACATGTGTTTGGAATTGTGTATGGCAGAGAGAGAGAGAGAGAGAGAGAGAGAGAGAGATGTGTTTAGAATTGTGAATGGCAGAGAGAGAGAGAGAGAGATGTGTTTGGAATTGTGTATGGCAGAGAGAGAGAGAGAGAGAGAGACATGTGTTTGGGATTGTGTATGGCAGAGAGAGAGAGAGAGAGAGACATGTGTTTGGGATTGTGTATGGCAGAGAGAGAGAGAGAGACATGTGTTTGGGATTGTGTATGGCAGAGAGAGAGAGAGAGAGACATGTGTTTGGAATTGTGTATGGCAGAGAGAGAGAGAGAGAGAGAGAGATGTGTTTAGAATTGTGAATGGCAGAGAGAGAGAGAGAGACATGTGTTTGGAATTGTGTATGGCAGAGAGAGAGAGAGAGAGAGACATGTGTTTGGGATTGTGTATGGCAGAGAGAGAGAGAGAGAGAGACATGTGTTTGGAATTGTGTATGGCAGAGAGAGAGAGAGAGACATGTGTTTGGGATTGTGTATGGCAGAGAGAGAGAGAGAGAGACATGTGTTTGGAATTGTGTATGGCAGAGAGAGAGAGAGAGAGAGAGAGATGTGTTTAGAATTGTGAATGGCAGAGAGAGAGAGAGAGACATGTGTTTGGGATTGTGTATGGCAGAGAGAGAGAGAGAGAGAGAGAGAGATGTGTTTAGAATTGTGAATGGCAGAGAGAGAGAGAGAGAGACATGTGTTTGGAATTGTGTATGGCAGAGAGAGAGAGAGAGAGAGAGAGATGTGTTTAGAATTGTGAATGGCAGAGAGAGAGAGAGAGACATGTGTTTGGGATTGTGTATGGCAGAGAGAGAGAGAGAGACATGTGTTTGGGATTGTGTATGGCAGAGAGAGAGAGAGAGAGACATGTGTTTGGAATTGTGTATGGCAGAGAGAGAGAGAGAGATGTGTTTAGAATATTGAATGGCAGAGAGAGAGAGAGACATGTGTTTGGGATTGTGTATGGCAGAGAGAGAGAGAGAGAGAGAGATGTGTTTAGAATTGTGAATGGCAGAGAGAGAGAGAGACATGTGTTTGGAATTGTGTATGGCAGAGAGAGAGAGAGAGAGAGAGAGAGATGTGTTTAGAATTGTGAATGGCGGAGAGAGAGAGAGAGACATGTGTTTGGGATTGTGTATGGCAGAGAGAGAGAGAGACATGTGTTTGGAATTGTGTATGGCAGAGAGAGAGAGAGAGAGAGATGTGTTTAGAATTGTGAATGGCAGAGAGAGAGAGACATGTGTTTGGGATTGTGTATGGCAGAGAGAGATAGAGAGAGACATGTGTTTGGGATTGTGTATGGCAGAGAGAGAGAGAGACATGTGTTTGGGATTGTGTATGGCAGAGAGAGAGAGAGAGACATGTGTTTGGAATTGTGTATGGCAGAGAGAGAGAGAGAGAGAGAGAGAGAGATGTGTTTGGAATTGTGTATGGCAGAGAGAGAGAGAGATGTGTTTAGAATTGTGAATGGCAGAGAGAGAGAGAGAGACATGTGTTTGGGATTGTGTATGGCAGAGAGAGAGAGAGAGACATGTGTTTGGAATTGTGTATGGCAGAGAGAGAGAGAGAGAGACATGTGTTTGGGATTGTGTATGGCAGAGAGAGAGAGAGACATGTGTTTGGCAATGTGTATAGCAGAGAGAGAGAGAGATGTTTTTGGGATTACATATGGCAGAGAGAGAGAGAGAGATGTTTTTGGGATTACATATGACAGAGAGAGAGAGAGATGATTTTGGGATTACATATGACAGAGCGAGCAGAGACAGAGAACCACGTGTTTTGGATTGCTAATGGCAGAGCGAGAGAGACATGTATTTGGAATTGTGAATGGCAGAGAGAGAGAGAGAGATGTGTTTAGAATTGTGTATGGCAGAGAGAGAGAGAGAGACATGTGTTTGGAATTGTGTATGGCAGAGAGAGAGAGAGACATGTGTTTGGAATTGTGTATGGCAGAGAGAGAGAGAGACATGTGTTTGGGATTGTGTATGGCAGAGAGAGAGAGAGAGAGATGTGTTTGGAATTGTGTATGGCAGAGAGAGAGAGAGACATGTGTTTGGAATTGTGTATGGCAGAGAGAGAGAGAGAGAGATGTGTTTGGAATTGTGTATGGCAGAGAGAGAGAGAGACATGTGTTTGGAATTGTGTATGGCAGAGAGAGAGAGAGACATGTGTTTGGGATTGTGTATGGCAGAGAGAGAGAGAGAGACATGTGTTTGGAATTGTGTATGGCAGAGAGAGAGAGAGACATGTGTTTGGAATTGTGTATGGCAGAGAGAGAGAGAGACATGTGTTTGGAATTGTGTATGGCAGAGAGAGAGAGAGAGAGATGTGTTTGGAATTGTGTATGGCAGAGAGAGAGAGAGACATGTGTTTGGAATTGTGTATGGCAGAGAGAGAGAGAGAGAGACATGTGTTTGGAATTGTGTATGGCAGAGAGAGAGAGAGAGACATGTGTTTGGGATTGTGTATGGCAGAGAGAGAGAGAGAGACATGTGTTTGGAATTGTGTATGGCAGAGAGAGAGAGAGAGAGATGTGTTTAGAATTGTGAATGGCAGAGAGAGACATGTGTTTGGGATTGTGTATGGCAGAGAGAGAGAGAGAGACATGTGTTTGGGATTGTGTATGGCAGAGAGAGAGAGAGAGAGAGAGACATGTGTTTGGAATTGTGTATGGCAGAGAGAGAGAGCGAGAGAGATGTGTTTAGAATTGTGAATGGCAGAGAGAGAGAGACATGTGTTTGGAATTGTGTATGGCAGAGAGAGAGAGAGACATGTGTTTGGAATTGTGTATGGCAGAGAGAGAGAGAGAGAGACATGTGTTTGGAATTGTGTATGGCAGAGAGAGAGAGAGAGAGAGAGAGACATGTGTTTGGAATTGTGTATGGCAGAGAGAGAGAGAGAGAGAGACATGTGTTTGGAATTGTGTATGGCAGGGAGAGAGAGAGAGAGAGACATGTGTTTGGAATTGTGTATGGCAGAGAGAGAGAGAGACATGTGTTTGGAATTGTGTATGGCAGAGAGAGAGAGAGAGAGACATGTGTTTGGAATTGTGTATGGCAGAGAGAGAGAGAGAGAGACATGTGTTTGGAATTGTGTATGGCAGAGAGAGAGAGAGACATGTGTTTGGAATTGTGTATGGCAGAGAGAGAGAGAGAGACATGTGTTTGGAATTGTGTATGGCAGAGAGAGAGAGAGAGAGAGAGATGTGTTTAGAATTGTGAATGGCAGAGAGAGAGAGAGAGACATGTGTTTGGGATTGTGTATGGCAGAGAGAGAGAGAGAGAGAGACATGTGTTTGGAATTGTGTATGGCAGAGAGAGAGAGAGAGACATGTGTTTGGAATTGTGTATGGCAGAGAGAGAGAGAGAGAGAGAGAGATGTGTTTAGAATTGTGAATGGCAGAGAGAGAGAGAGAGACATGTGTTTGGGATTGTGTATGGCAGAGAGAGAGAGAGAGAGAGACATGTGTTTGGAATTGTGTATGGCAGAGAGAGAGAGAGAGACATGTGTTTGGAATTGTGTATGGCAGAGAGAGAGAGAGAGAGAGAGAGAGATGTGTTTAGAATTGTGAATGGCAGAGAGAGAGAGAGACATGTGTTTGGGATTGTGTATGGCAGAGAGAGAGAGAGACATGTGTTTGGAATTGTGTATGGCAGAGAGAGAGAGAGAGACACGTGTTTGGAATTGTGTATGGCAGAGAGAGAGAGAGAGAGATGTGTTTAGAATTGTGAATGGCAGAGAGAGAGAGAGAGACATGTGTTTGGAATTGTGTATGGCAGAGAGAGAGAGAGAGAGATGTGTTTAGAATTGTGAATGGCAGAGAGAGAGAGAGACATGTGTTTGTAATTGTGTATGGCAGAGAGAGAGAGAGAGAGAGAGAGAGATGTGTTTAGAATTGTGAATGGCAGAGAGAGAGAGAGACATGTGTTTGGGATTGTGTATGGCAGAGAGAGAGAGAGAGAGAGACATGTGTTGGGATTGTGTATGGCAGAGAGAGAGAGAGAGAGAGACATGTGTTGGGATTGTGTATGGCAGAGAGAGAAAGAGAGAGAGAGACATGTGTTTGGGATTGTGTATGGCAGAGAGAGAGACATGTGTTTGTAATTGTGTATGGCAGAGAGAGAGAGAGAGAGAGAGACATGTGTTTGGAATTGTGTATGGCAGAGAGAGAGAGAGATGTGTTTGGAATTGTGTATAGCAGAGAGAGACATGTGTTTGGAATTGTGTATGGCAGAGAGAGAGAGAGAGACATGTGTTTGGAATTGTGTATGGCAGAGAGAGAGAGAGACATGTGTTTGGAATTGTGTATGGCAGAGAGAGAGAGAGAGAGAGAGAGACATGTGTTTGGAATTGTGTATGGCAGAGAGAGAGAGAGATGTGTTTGGAATTGTGTATAGCAGAGAGAGACATGTGTTTGGAATTGTGTATGGCAGAGAGAGAGAGAGAGACATGTGTTTGGAATTGTGTATGGCAGAGAGAGAGAGAGACATGTGTTTGGAATTGTGTATGGCAGAGAGAGAGAGAGAGAGAGAGAGAGAGACATGTGTTTGGTCGAGAAAAGACAACGTTCTTGTCATATATATTTTGTATTCTTCGCCTGGTTTCCGTTGTATTTGTTTGCGTCAAATACGACTTCAGCACACATTTTTAAAATGACATTACTTCCGGTATAGACAAGACCGTCAATTCAGTTCAGGTGCATCTCCACATCGAAGGTAGGCTGCAATGGTTCTCCAATGTTTTGAGATAATGGTGCAATCCGTGAGACTTTTCCCTGTCCGAATTTTTTTATTTTACTCCCATTTACAACGTTGTTTGCCTCTGGCACGTTTGTCCTTCAACTTTTTTTCCAGACTTCTTTTCAACATGGTCTTTTGATTTGATCATAACGGATACAGAGCGGAAAAGATGGCGCACTGCCATGTTAGTTCATTATGGATGCCGTCAGACCATACCACAGATTTGTCTGGAATTCACACTAGTCGACGACTTACAATTGTATTCACGGAAACGTGTTGTTGTTTTCCATTTGGACTGATTAACTCGTACGTTTTTTTTTTTTGGTGTTTTCTTCCTTTCGATTATCCTGGTCTGGAATATCGATTATCCTAGTCTGGACATAGATTATCCTGGTCTGGACATCGATTATCCTGGTCTGGACATCGATTATCCTGGTCTGGACATCAACTATCCTGGTCTGGACATCGATTATCCTGGTCTGGACATCGATTATCCTGGTCTGGACATCGATTATCCTGGCCTGGACATCGATTATCCTGGTCTGGACATCGATTATCCTGGTCTGGACATCGGCTATGCTGGTCTGGACATCGATTATCCTGGTCTGGACATCGATTATCCTGGTCTGGACATCGGCTATCCTGGTCTGGACATCGGCTATCCTGGTCTGGACATCGGCTATCCTGGTCTGGACATCGGCTATCCTGGTCTGGACATCGGCTATCCTGGTCTAGACATCGGCTATCCTGGTCTAGACATCGGCTATCCTGGTCTGGACATCGGCTATATGAATGTATCACTACGCTTAAACTTGTGTCGTATTGTCATGGTCTAGTTTACACAGCTGAACTTCGCGAGATTGGCGCCCTTCCCCCTAGTTGCAAGCAGCGTCGGTTTTGGTGTGGCTGACATTTCGACACGATTATAGTTAACTAGAACGAGGCCTGGGATAGATGCCCAACACATTACTCACACGCTGAGTGATGTCCTTACGACCTCTCGCGTCTATGGGAAAGGTACGACACACAACGATACATGTCATCCACCCTCCGCTGCCTTGCGGAATACCTGTTTACCGGAAAGGCTTTGGGAGTAAACCCTGAGGACAAATTCGCATACTGTGTTATCTCCTTTCGTCTCAATAACATCTTGTCACTGGCCAAAGGTAGCGCAGGACGAAAAAGTGATGTTGACTAAAAGCGCAGTTTCTTCCTCAGTTTAATCCAAATCACCCCGCAAGTCACGAATTTCAGGGAATACAGCAAGAGAAAAGACTGTCCGCACGGCTGTTCAAAGAGAGTGGTCTGAATTATATGTGATTGACGAACATCACAGTATCTTAACTCTGACTCAGTTTTCGCTCATCAATTCTCTGGACACCCCGAATTCCTCTAGGATTTCTTTACTTGTTTTATTTTCCTTTACTTGTTTTATTTTCCTTTACTTGTTTTGTTTTCCTTTACTTGTTTTATTTTAATTCCATGAGTTGTATCTCAATTCTTCTGTGTATCCACATTTGAACGGCATCAATTCTCTTACACAACTGTTTCTTCATTGTCCACGTATCTACACTACACAATCTTCTTCTTCTTCTTCTTCTTCTTCTTCTTCTTCTTCTTCTTCTTCTTCATTTTCTCCTTCTTTTCTCTTCTTTTTCTTCTTCTTCTTCTTAACATGAAACATCATTGGGGCACCATTACTGCAGATTGCTGGACCAGTTCCCGCCACTCCACTCGGAGTGTCAGAGTCCCAAGTTTTGCACACGTAAAGGTACACGGAAGTGACAGGCGCGTACATATAACTCATGTTGGTGAAAACATACTTGGCCATCCATATTCTCTACTTATCTCCCTTTCGGATCTTCTATCCTCCGTTTTTTTTTTTTTACATTTCCAAGATAGGAAACGCTCTTGACCCGTTCCACTGACCTAATTGTTTGCTCTTGACCCGTTCCACTGACCTAATTGTTTGCTCTTGACCCGTTCCACTGACCTAATTGTTTGCTCTTGACCCGTCCCACTGACCTAATTGTTTGTCCCTCTTCCACACAGGACATTCGTAAGGTGGTAGCTCCGCTGTTGAAGAGCTTTCAGTTAGAGATCGACTCGCTGTCAAAGCGTAGCAAGGCTGCGGAGGCGGCCTTTCTGTCGGTCTACAAGAAGCTCATTGATCTACCTGGTGAGTGACGTCGTTGTTGTTGTAGTCAGCTGTTTGTCTGTCTGTCTGTCTTTCTACCTACCTATTTACCAATCTATATATCTGTCTATCTATCTATCTATCTATCTATCTATCTATCTATCTATCTATCTGTCTGTCTGTCTGTCTGTCTGTCTGTCTGTCTGTCTGTCTGTCTGTCTGTCTGTCTGTCTGTCTGTCTGTCTGTCTGTCTGTCTGTCTGTCTGTCTCACTCCCTCCCTCCCTCCCGTCGGTTCGTCCATCCATCCATTCACCCACCCATCTATTTATATTTTTGTTTGTCTGTTTATCTATCTGGAATTAAGGAATGTATAATTCGTTTTATAGGGGCTCCAATCAAAATTGGCATAAGTAACAAAATTTGTACATTTTAAAATAAATACAAAAAAAGAGTAAGGAAAATTAAAACTCAAATTATTATCGTTGGTTATTGATCCAGCAGCATATGGGATCCTTCCATATGGCCCAATACCATATAGTGGTACCTGCAAGTGTTTGTAAGCTGTTGTTTAGTACCGTACAAACTGTTCCATTTGTCTGGCCTCGGAGAAAGAAGCTCTTTCCTAACACCGGCAAGCACCGGACATTCGAAAAGAAGATGTTCAACAGTTTCATAATGGTGAAAATCTGACCAGTAAAATGCGTGAACCCTCTGTGGTTGGACAGGGATCAGAATTGTACTGCATAGCACTGGAGACGAGGGGACAGATTGCACCGCATTCTTGTGTCTGAAACCCATGATAAAGGCACAGTGGCTCAGGACGGGACGATCCCTTTGCCATGAACTTTTGCTTACACATCTTGATCCTCAAAGGAGTTCGGCATAAACAGCGGGCAATTGGTGGCGGGGATTGAGCGCAGTGAGCTCTATCTTGGCTACAGCATCTCGGAGCGGAGAAAACTCGTTAACCTATGTCCCACACTGATGTGATAGTCTCTTTCTGGCTTCAGACCTGGGTGGGTAGAAAATCTACAGACTTACAAGCAACAGGATGCCAATTATTATGCAATAATATAATAATTATTAACACAACCTGCCTGGCATCAGATGAAGTAGGAGAAAGGACGATAAATGGGGTGAATTCTGGTACAGGGAACACAATCATCACAAGCAAACTCCAGGGGCTGGTGTGGATCTACTGTCCTGGTCATTCCAGGAAACGAGCAAGCTGATTTTTTTGCATCACACGCACCAATAACAGGCATAGTGGACATGGATACAGGTGACATAGTGAAGGTTATCAAGGACCACCTCATGGAAAACGACACTGCTTTGGACGAGTCTGCAAGGAACAGGCTGCGGCACTTTGGAATCAAATAAGAATTCAGTGGATCAGGGAACCTGAGAGGACGAAACAGGAAGGTGTACAACAGACTGAGGGCACCATCAGCTTCCACACTTTGCGCCATCTGCTGAGAGAGACTGAACACCTATGGGTATTCTCGGAGTGCAGTGAAGTCGACTCCTAGAACAGAACAGAATCATCAATAACACGTTTCTCAGGGATTAGACAAGTATCCTGACTCACATGACCCCCCCCCCCCCCTCTCCCCCCCCCCCCCCTCTCATTGTTCTGTCCTCTAGACCCGTGCCCCACACTAGAACATGCTCAGAGCTTACAGAAGAAAGCCCACAAGGTTCAGGACCTGGAGATTGAGAACAAACAGCTGAGGGAGACTTTGGATGAGTACAACCATGAGTTTGCTGAAGTTAAGAATCAAGGTTAGTCTTTCATCCTCTCTTGTCTGTGTCTGTGTGTGTTGTCTGTGTTTGTCTTTGTCAGTGTATGTTTGTATATGTATGTATGTCTGTGTATGTGTGTTTGTCTTTGTATGTGCGTTTGTCTGTGGATTTGTGAATGTCTGTATGTGTTCTCTGTGTGTCTGTCAGTGAGATGTGTGTGTATGTGTCCGTCTAAGTGTTGGTCTGTGTGTCTGTCTGTCTCTGTGTGTGCAGGCATGAGAGTGCAAGAGTGTATCTGTTTAGATGAGCACACACATGTGTGTCAACTTTTTTTCCTCTCCATTATTCCCTTTCATTTTCCAGCCATCGCGAAAACATAGGTGCTGTGATTATTACATGGGAATATGTGAAAACATCGAGGTGGTACGGATTGTAAATAACAAACATTGCCCTCACAAACAAACAGTCTCTGAGATTATTATACTGACTTTGCGTCAAGCTTATTCAGCAGTCAGCTGGCTTTGCTGAACTGGGATTACAGCGTGCCATGGTTCGAATTCACAGACAGGCAACAACAACAACAAAATATCCCGGGCATAGCTCGTACCTGGTACGACCACTCTTCCAGTCGACCCAGCTGTAATTGAGTACCTGAAATATGAGTTGGGGAAGGTAAAAACAGCAAGGAAGGGAACTGGCCACCCCACCTCACATAAGCTGTGGTTTAGTACATGAATGGTTTTCTTCATCCTCAACGACATTTGCTGTCATGAGACTGACCTTTAACTTTACCTTACTGACTTTGCAGGAGTTGGGTTTTAAAGGCATACAAATTGTGGATATTCTATCTTCTTGTTACTTGGACGACCTTTCTTAAGTACCTTATTTCTGTGAGATTTAGATCTGGTTATTGACGTTTAGAGTCATTGTCCGTACAGCCATATATGTTTTCTTGCATATTTCTGAATGCATCTA
Source organism: Ariolimax columbianus (assembly GCA_036924085.1). Taxonomy (NCBI): domain Eukaryota; kingdom Metazoa; phylum Mollusca; class Gastropoda; order Stylommatophora; family Arionidae; genus Ariolimax; species Ariolimax columbianus. Next base: position 61,576,066 of record JAVGWX010000012.1, on the reverse strand, counting down.
TTTAACTTCACTTGTAAGTTCACCACTCTCTAGCTAACAAAATATTTCCTGGTGTTGAATCTGGACCTTTCTTTAACTAATCTGTGGCTGTGTCCTTTTCTTCTTGTAGGTGGTTGGTTGTATTTAGAAATACTTGTTATAGTCTAATTTATCCTTTCCGTTGATTATCTTATGAACCTGTTAAGTGACTTCAAATTCACCTCTTTTCTAGATACTGTATGCCGGTCTTTGTTGTTGTTGTTATTATTATCCCATAACTGCTGAACAAGCCTGCTTTTGGCAGCCCAATGCCATTCTGATATATATATACATGTCTTCTTCATTTGTGTCACTGCTCCATACAGTGTGTTGGTAATTGTTGGCAGTGCTTGTATGAAGCTTTTCCTCGTGTCCGCATCGCCTTTGCACTCAATGAGTAGATTTTGAACTGTTTCATTAGGATGAGAGCAATATCTGCACAAGGGTAGGTACTGGGGATTGATGCGGTTCAAGTGGATATTGACTCTGGTATGTCCTGTTCGGAACTGAAAGATGGGACTTTGATCTCTTCTATGTAGTTTATTGATGTCATCGTTACTTTTTGGCTGTGACATTTCGCTACACTGCAACCTGTTGTTTCTGGTGCCCACCTGTTCATCCAGATTTCCCGAGGATTATTATTAATAATTCGTTTAACTGTGTGGTTACTGCAGGGTCTATCCAATTATTGTTTCGAATCTTCTGTTTTTGCCAATCTGTTGACCATCTCTTTCCCTAGTAGCCCACTATGTCCAGGAATCCATTACAAGAATGACATGTATCCTGTGGGCAGTAATGATGTTGTTGATCACCCTTCCCACAAAGATGTCTCCTTTTTTGTATGGGGTGTTCTTCAGCGCTTCTAGAACCGACTTGGAGTCACTAAAAATTACCAAACCCATCAGCAACAATCTGCCCAAGGCTGGTTTTTCCTAATAACTATAATTCTGAAAAATCCCACTATCCGTTTTGTTGCTCTTCTTTGAATCCTTTCCAGCATGTCCATAATGACTCTAGCTGAAACACATTGATGTGTCTTTTATAGACTACAACAGCCTTTTGACAGAGTTCAGCAAGGAAACTATTTATATGTCTGGAAAACATAGGTATGGATGGAAAAGACCAAATAATACTCACCATCCTAAACTGGAAGTAAAATGTCAATGTGCAATTATGCAAGCTTTGCTCAACATGTATAAATGTAAAAAGAGCAGTGTAACAAATATGAGTACTGTCCCCTTGTCTGTTTAACATTACCACAGAATACATTTACCGAGAGATAGAGGCAATGGCCAGGATGCATTTTCAATGGCGTATCAAAAAGTTATCGTAGAAATGCAGATGATACAATTCTGATGAACAAGAACTCCATGGAAAGTGGGGATTCAAGTGAAGAACAAAAGTCAGGTGTATGGATTGGACATATTAACAATTCGAACACACAAACAAAACAGACTGAAATTGTTCTCCACACATACTTACTTTCCGTGCCCGGCAACCTCACATAGTCTTCACCCCAAAACCAGCCACCATCAGTGCTATTTCATTTGCCACCATAGGTCCTCCACGGCACAGACGACTCCACAGTAGCAATGTTCATTGTCTGCATAACCCCCACTGTTCTCAGGTTAGACTCATATCTGGACAAACCTGATCTTAACCTGTTCAGAGATCTCCACGTAGTATATGGCCAACCATGTCCTGGTGCAATGGTAAACAATGTCCTGGTGCAATGGCCAACCATGTCCTGGTGCAATGGCCAACCATGTCCTGGTGCAATGGTAAACCATGTCCTGGTGCAATGGCTAACCATGTCCTGGTGCAATGGCCAACCATGTCCTGGTGCAATGGCCAACCACGTCCTGGTGCAATGGTAAACCATGTCCTGGTGCAATGGCCAACCATGTCCTGGTGCAATGGTGAAACATGTCCTGGTGCAATGGTAAACTATGTCCTGGTGCAATGGTAAACCATGTTCTGGTGCAATGGTAAACCATGTCCTGGTGCAATGGTAAACCATGTCCTGGTGCAATGATAAACCATGTCCTGGTGCAATGGCCAACCATGTCCTGGTGCAATGGTAAACCATGTCCTGGTGCAATGGTAAACCATGTCCTGGTGCAATGGTAAACCATGTGCTGGTGTAATGGTAAACCATGTCCTGGTGCAATGGTAAACCATGTCCTAGTGTAATGGTAAACCATGTGCTGGTGTAATGGTAAACTATGTCCTGGTGTAATGGTAAACCATGTCCTAGTGTAAGTTCTTTTTTAATCTCCATCCAACCTTCACAGTTTATTTGGCCCTACTTTTGCATTGTATTTTATATGGCTTGGCTTGGCTTCGTTCCGTTCGTTCTCAATCTCAAGCTACCAAACCCTGTAAAGGCTTAAATAGCAAAATATCATCCAGAGAACAGAATGCGTTGTGTCTTAGTTTACAGCTTGACTGCGATATTTGCACCTTTCGGTCCAACACATCCGACTTCACCAAGCATTTTTTGAGTATCGGGTTAGCATTCCCTCTTCGATCCCTTCTCCTTAGCCAGTCTGCCCTGCTGGAGCCTGTTATCCAGGATCACCGTGTGGAGGTGTAGAAGGGTCTTGGCAGCTCTGGTTTGCTGGCCCTGACGCTAGCAGTCAGCTATGGGTCGCTGGCCACTGCAGCTCATGCGCTGCTCAGCATCTTGATCCCGTATTTTGATATGACAATAATATTTGTTCTGTCCGACTGGGATCCAGTTCATTAATTCACGGTAGGTCCCTATACTCCACACCGCGTCCCTATTTGTTTGACTATCCCGATAGGGCCTTTTGGAGTTGAGATAATATCCTTAATTCCACTCCTGGTTATGGCAGCTCCTCCTTCTGCGTTCGTTCTCAATCTCCCGCTACCAAGCCCTGCACAGGGATTTGAAAGTAGCAGGATATAGTCCGGAGAACGGGAGTCGTTGTGTCGCTAGTTTACAGCTTGACTGCGGTCTTTTCGGCTTTCGGTCCGACACATCCGTCTTCGGTAGCAGTCCCTACACACTCACGTGATAAGAGGAAGTGGAGATACATGATCGCCAACCGGCACGGCACTTGATGATGATTTTTTTTTGTTCCATTCCATCAAACACATTTCTTCTATCACTCTCTCTTCTCTCTCTCTCTCTCTCTTTCTCTATCTCTTTCTCTCTATCTGTCTCTCTCTCTCAAACACACATACTAACATAAGCAGGCACGCAAACAAGCATACACAAACATACACACGCCTCCCGCTGTTCATCATGGCACCCTCGACAGCGCCCCCATCCACCACCCCCTTTCTTCAAATCGATGACTCCTCCCGGACACAAAGATTATAGATTATTCGAAAACACTCCACCGTTCTCCAACCACTCATCGCACCTGCTCACCAACAACATCCAATCAGAAACCTGTTTATCAAAGCCAGGACCAATCGTTGGTGTGTAACCCAGTGTCTGGCGAACCTCAAATCGAAGTTCGTTCAATCTTTGAACCCTGGGGTCAAGTACATTACAAAGGCGGTGTTCATTTCCTCCTGCCTTGCTTGGGGTTGAAAGATGGTGGGATGGGTTGGGGGGGGGGGGGGGGGTTGTAGCAGGCACAACATCACGCGCTGTGCGCTCGTAGTCCCTGGCTAAGGTGAAGCTGCTGCCATATCAGACCATGTCGTCGGGGATGCTGTGGCTTCACTTGCCTAGGTCATAGTTAGTGGATTTATGGAGGGCAAGTGTGGCTTGATTTTCAAATATAGCGGAAAATTGGAAGTTAGGAAGAGAGCGGAAAATTGGAAGTTAGGAAGAGGAGCCCGTGTGAGAATGATCTCGATGCCTGCCTGGTGAGAAGATCGAATCCCCGGTAAGGCCTATGTTGTTTTCTGTTGGGGGGGGGGGGGGGGGGGAGAATAAGCAAACATAGACAGCACACGACGTGGCGACAGCAGTGCCGAAGCGGCCTGTAATCCTCAGCCTAAAAAACCCTCGACTACCCCAGCGATGGTGAGGAAGACTAACGTCTGGCCAGGCACAACATACTGTTCAGACATGTTAGTCAGGGTCAGGCACAACATACTGGACAAGACCCTCACCTCGGCTTCCTAGTAGCCCTTCGTGGAAACAGGCTGTTTTCATGGCAGCCTGGCTAACGAGGTGAGGGATCGACGTGATCCCAGTAGTAGTGAGCAACACGCAGATGAAGCCAAGCATAGCAGAACCGCCTTGACGACAACGGTTAGTTTTTGATGAAGATCAGCACGCTCAAGGTAAGAGGAAAGCTACTGCAACCCGCCACTTAACATCCTTTTCAGGTCGCACCAAAGAGTAAACTACTCATTGTGGGCATTCGCAAAGAACAACAAGAACAACCCCAGCGATGAGAATAAAGTCATAGGACAGTAGAGAATATGGATGGCCAAATCTGTTGTCCGGACCACGAGTCACCGAAACAAGTCACTCACAAATATCAAATGATCTTTGTCAGGTGTTGTGTACAATCGTCTTTATTGCAAATGCAATGTTAGGTATGATAGCAAGAAATATTAAACATAGGAGCAAGGAAGTGATAATCAAACTGTATAACGCATTAGTTAGACATAGATTGTGCACATGCGTTCAGTCCTTATCGTAGAGGGGATATACACGTGATGGATAGGACATAAAATACTACATAGACTTTCTGTCTGAAAAAAGATAGATTTAGTCCTACAGTGGATTCTTGGTCCACTGTGGGATACCTGGAAATGAGAAAGCAGATGAGCTCGCAAACGCCGGAAGTGGCGGCAAGCAAATGTCCCCATCCACTATAAAGAAGCAAAGACACTCATCAAACGATCTATGAGGACGGAATGGAGAAACCAGCACAAAGAATACAAGCCAGAAAATGACAGCATAGACAAACATGACAGAGATGGGCAGACAAGGATCTTAAAGTTAGTTTTTGGGGCCTACATGGGTGTAATGTTGATCGGTTAAAGTTAGCTTTGAGGGTATGCACGAGTGTAATGTTGACCGGTTAAAGTTAGTTTTGAGGGCATACACAAGTGTAGTGTTGGCCGGTTAAAGTTGGTTTTGAGGGCATACACGAGTGTAATGTTGGCCGGTTAAAGTTAGTTTTTTGGGGCATGCATGAGTGTAACGTTAGTCGGTTAACAGGTTGTACTAGTAGATGCTGAACGCACAAGTTCTCTGGTTATGGGGAAGTTGGTTGAAATAGAAGAAATAGAAGTTCAGGCAAACAGACAACTGTCGTGCCAAGTTCAATAAGAGCTTGTGAAAAGGTCGCTGATTAGAAGAATACAGACGTAGTTCATTTGGAAAGAGTCCCTAAACTTTGCGGATCCACGAAACAGCTTGAGACCGTGTGGTCAATGTGTACATGAAAGGTTCAAGATATATATATATATATATATTATATATATATATATATATATATATATATATATATATATATATATATATATATATATATATAACTTAACACCTCTCTGTCTCTCTCTCTCTCTCTCTCTCTCTCTCTGTTTCCTTCTCATTCTTTCTCAAACACACATGCTACCAAAAAGTAGTCCCGCATACAAGCGCACACAGGCACATACACACACACCTCCCGTTGTTTACCACGGATCCCTGACTGGACAACGCTTCCCCCACCATATATACATACACACACACACGCACAAGGGGCTTGTCATAAGCCTTTATCCTGACCATGAAGGAGGAGTAGAAAATTGAAATTTGACACAGTGCTTATTCCTTCTCAATGTAGCCACCACTAAAATTTATACATTTCTGCCATCTCTACGTGACCTTGAAAAGACCTTCAGAATAAAGTAACCTATTTTTCGAACTAAACCAGTTATCACAAGCCATTATGACATCTTCTTCACTGTCAAAATTATTTTCTTTCAGCTACTTTTTAAGTTTTGGGAAAAGAAAGTCTGATGAAGCTAAATCCGGAGAATATGATGGGTGTGGAACAATTTCAATATTCAAATCGTTGGCTGTTTGCAGCACAGGCCTTGCTTTATGGAAGGGCGCATTGTTTTGAAGCAAAGGCAGAATTTGAGTGCTCCCTCGTTTTTTGGTCAGTCTTTCTTAGTTTGGGAAGGAGATCTGCATAAT